>CM056739.1:37143377-37743377 GCA_029844215.1 Przewalskia tangutica
GGGATCGAGGACAGAGAGAGGCAGATCGCCTAGATTTAGGCCACCCCAAGAGGCCGTGACGCAGGTCTCGTGGCGCTGAGGCGGCACTCAAGCAGTTAGGTCCACATTTCAGCCAAAGACAGTGCTCCTCTCGCTTTTCCCGCAGTGAGGTCCGATCACCGTTATTCAGATCAAGTCGTGGCTCCAGACTTCGTGGTTTCGCGAGGCAGACCGTTACCAATCGAGACCACCCACATCTCGGTGCACGATGCGGTAGGTCTCATCCGGCGAGTGTCGATGGGTTCGGAGCGTGTTACTCTTGTGGCGCAGGCCATCCAAGAACGATTGTCCGCCCCAGCGGCGGAGCGTTATTGTTCACCGACGGTCGGGCTTGTCGGATCTTCATCTTCGATGGTCGACGCCGAGGCGTGGTACTTATGGGCCAGCAGCCGCGCAGGTCGTGGTAGGGTCCCGATTCTAGCGTCCTCGAATCGCATTTATGTTATGTCCACCCGCCAGACCGCGAGGCGTCACGGATGTCGCCACGGTACATTATTGGTTTTTTGTCAGGTGTATATGCTTTGATAGATCCAGTTCTACCTTGTCCTATATATCTCCTATATTGCCGATAGAATAGGGATAGAGCCCAGTCTATAAGACCTTTTGAGGTGGCTACACCAATAGGTGATTCGTGATAGCCGAGCGGATATATGAGCTTGCCCATGATCAGAGATACCGCCGACTTCAGCCGACTTGATAGAGTTGGATATGACGACTTTGATGTGATTATAGGTATGGATTGCTAGCCTTGCTATGCCAACGTGGACCGTAGAGAGAGATTAGTTCGATTCCGCTCGCGAGGTTGCTATCGAGTGGAAGGAATATCGCATCGCCGGTGGTAAGTTTATTTCTTACCTCAAGGCTAGGAAGATGCGCGAAAGGGTATATCTACCATATGGTTTGGGTATTCGACATCGAGGTCGAGATACCGACCTTCATCGATTCCGGCCGTTAGAGAGTTTCCACGTATTCCCGCACAAGCGTATCCTCCGAGAGGAGATTGAGTTTTGCATTGATTTGGCGCCAGATACTCGACCGATATCTATTCCTCCATACAGGATGGCACCTTCCGAGTTGAAAGAATTGAAGGACCAGCTGAAGGACTTGCTGGAGAAGGGCTTTATTAAGCCAAGTGTTTCTCCTTGGGGAGCGCCAGTGTTATTTGTAAAGAAGATGATGGACGCCGCATGTGTATTGATTACGGTCAACAAGGTAACTATCAAGAACAGATATCCCCTCCCCAGGATTGACGATTTGTTTGACCAGTTGCAGGGTGCAAGGTGTTTTTCCAAGATAGACCTGCGGTCTGGTTATCATCAGGTGCGAGTTAGAGAGATTGATATCCCAAAGACTGCATTCAGGACCCGGTATGGGCACTATGAGTTCAGGGTGATGTCTTTCGGGTTGACCAACGCCCCAGCAGTATTCATGGATTTGATGAATAGGGTGTTCAGGCCATTCTTGGATATGTTCGTCATAGTTTTCATTGATGATATCTTGGTGTATTCGCGCACAGAGCAGGAGCATACAGATCATTTGAGGACGGTATTGGGAGTCCTCCGGGACCGGCAGTTGTATGCCAAGTTCTCGAAATGCGAGTTTTGGTTAGCTTCAGTGGCTTTCTTAGGGCATGTTATCGGGGCCGATGGTATTCGGGTTGATACAGCTAAGATTGAGGCAGTCAAGACTTGGCCTAGACCCACTACACCAACGGAGGTGCGCAGCTTTTTGGGCCTTGCAGGTTACTATCGGAGGTTTGTGGAGAGGTTTGCTTCTATTTCAGCACCTTTGACTAAGCTGACTCAGAAGGCAGCTATGTTCCGGTGGACGGATACTTGTGAGGAAAGTTTCCAGTTGCTAAAGGAGAAATTGACGACCGCCCCAGTTCTTACTCTTCCAGAGGGTTTAGATGGATATGTGGTTTATTGTGACGCGTCAGGTGTCGGGCTTGGGTGCGTGCTGATGCAGCACGACAGAGTTATAGCTTATGCATCTCGACAGCTTAGGAAGCATGAGAAGAACTATCCCACACATGACTTGGAGTTGGCAGCAGTGATTCATGCCTTGAAGATCTGGAGACATTATTTATATGGAGTTCATGTGGACATTTACACAGACCACAAGAGTCTCCAGTATATCTTCAGCCAGAGGGAGCTGAACTTGCGACAGAGACGGTGGTTGGAGCTACTTAAGGACTACGATGTTGATATTTTATACCATCCAGGGAAGGCCAATGTAGTTATAGATGCCCTTAGTCGTAGATCGATGGGTAGTCTGTCTGATGTACAGCCAGAGAAAAGGGATATGGTCCGAGAGTTACATCAGCTAGCGAGCCTTGGGGTTCGTTTGGTTGATTCTGATGGTGATGGAGTTCGGGTTCGAGAGGTTGCCGAGTCTTCCATCGTCGAGGAGGTGAAGAGGCGACAATATGAGGATCCGATTATGGTACGGTATCGAGATGCCGCTTTTCAGAAAAAGAATAGTCTATTTGAGGTAGCGCCGGATGGGGTGCTAAGATTTGAGGGCCGGTTGTGTGTTCCCGATGCGGACAGATTCGTCAGAGATTCGGGAGGCACACAGTGCTCGTTATTCTATTCATCCGGGGTCAACTAAGATGTATCATGACCTCAGATGCGTGTATTGGTGGGATGGCCTGAAGAGGGACGCTGCGGAGTTCGTGGCGCAGTGCCCGAATTGCCGCAGTCAAGCGTTGAGCACTGCCCGCTGGTCGTTGTTCGAACTATGGGGTGTAACATTCTTCCCCCCCTTAGAAACATTCGTCCCGAATGTTCCTTCTAAGTCTCCAAAACACACATGCGCCGGTATAGTCTCCACTACTATACTTACGGAACCAATTATGCCACACATGGCCATAGTACCACATACGCGAAAAAACTCACATCCAAGCTAACGAAGAATCACCTCAAATCGTATAACAATACCATTAGCTCCACCTATGATCCAAAGGATACTTTCTTCACACACGAAATGATCACTACTATTCTCATAACACATGCTCGCTTCTTCCCTTACTCGTCATACCCTTTTTGTACACTCGAACTCTTCCTAATATACTTACCACATTTCTGTCATTGCTTCAGTTTCCAAAATCTCGGGGTTACTATCTCTAACTTGGTCATCATTAACTGGGAACACTCTGGAGGGATCTCCGATACTCTTTCGAAACATAGCAACATGGAATACCGGACGTACTGCCTCCTAAGTCGGACGGCCGTGCTAACTTATAGGCAACCTGGCCTATTCTACAAACGATCTGAAAATGCCCAAAGTACCTCGGCTAAGTTTCCCCTGCTTTCCAAATCTCGTCACATCCTTCCGGGGTGGTTCCTTCAAGAAGACCCACCGTCAACCTGAACTCCAAGTGTCGACGCCGATTATCCACACGACTCTGTTGACTCTGAGCTGCTAATAACTTCTTCTGGATAAGCTTCACCTTATCCACATCCTGCTGAATCAAGTAGGGACCAACTATCTGAACCTTGCCAACATCGAACCAATCGACCGACAACCTACACTTCCGTCCATACAAGGCTTCATAAGGCACCATCCGAATACTAAAATGGTAGCTAGTATAATACTCACCCAACAAGAGGCAAATAATCCTCATAGCTACCCCTGAAATCAAAACATCGGCCCGTAACCTATCCTCAAATGTCTGGATAAACGCGTTGTTCGTCCGTCGGCCCGAGGGTGAATGCAATACTGAGACTCACCTGAGTTCCTAACCCCGCCTGGTAAAACCTCCCGAAAAAGAAATAGCCATAAACTGGGCTCCACTGCCTGCCATAAAATAAAGTAGGAACCCCGTGCAGCCTTACAACCTTCCTGATATACAACATCTCGCATAACCCTCCGCAGAGTAAATAGTCCTGACTGAAAGGCAAGATGGGCTGACCCCATCGGCCCTACTACTGGTCGAACGCATCCACAAACTCGTACGATGGTTACCTAAACTTGGGCCTAACACCCTCGTGACCCTATCATCTAGCGGGACCACCTCAAACTGACCCAACCACATTCCGGGCTGCGGGTTGACTCGCAAAATGGCCCTGCTGGCCGCAATCCTAACAAGCTATCTAAGTAGTATGACACTCCCCATAAGAACACCTACTACAACGGACATACCGAGGTGGGGGTGGCCTCCTCTGGCTAACACCCCTTCCTCTCCGACCCACTGAATCCGCAACTGACTTGGTAGGCTTAGTCATCCCACCTGTATCCCTCCTACTAGGACATTCTCTCCTCATCTGCGAGGGCAAGAAGCGTGTAGGAAATGCCTCTAAGGTCTTGATCACTTTCATGATCCGCTGCAACTGTCGAATAAACTCCTGAGGATCTTCCTCAGTTCACAATCCATGGAACTCGGGTGGACCGCAACTCAAGAGATCCCGAAATCTCAACTATCGGATCTAGGGTGAACTATTGGTACTACCGGAACCTCCGACTCTCTTCTGTCCCCATTCCTAGCCACAAACCTGGCTAGTAACTCATATCCTCTGCTCCTGGCCGTGGGACTAGAGGCTCAGATATCGTGGTCTCGTGAGCTACCGCACGCTTCTAAACTCTCTCGGGGCTAGCGGCCGCGCAGTAACTCCCGAATGAAGCACTGCCTCGGATAATGATCGGCCCATGCCTCGTAACCTCTCATTTTCTACTCGCAGACTCCTCTCGCTGCTTGCCTCCGGGCTCGTTGCCTTGCAGAGGCATAACGGGTGAAAAGAATACGTCAGAGGGAGTCCAACTTATAACACATCTCTAAGGAACGATCTCAGAGTGAGAAGAATGGAAACCAATCCTAAATATCCTACAGCCTCCTGATTATAGATGTGGTGCATGACACACCGATAATCAAGACTCTACTAGACACGGTCTGTAGACACTTTCCGAGGACTAACTGCTCTGATACCACTTTTGTCATGACCCGATCCCGGGCCCGTGACTGGTACCTTACCCCGGGCACCCTAGTGATACAACATCAGATAAAAACCAGCAGAAATAAAACATACAGATATGAAACAAGAGATATGATAATAAAACAGGCCAACCAAAACGGTTGCCTTCTTGCATATATACAGAAATTGAACAGTTACATCCTTTACAACCCTGCCCACAACAAGATTACATGCACTTCTAAGAATGTAACAACAACTATGACGGGACATGGCCCCGCCATACCCCTGAATGTACAAGAACCTACAACTCAGGGAAACATACCAAAAGATAAGCCTCCGGAGAAACGGAGCTTCCCAAATGCGGAACTGTGATCCTATGAGCGAGGATCAACAACCGATGTACCTCTACCGCGCAGATGAACGCAGCCGGCGAGGTCAAGATAACAGTACCAAGTATGTGAAATCGAAAATATCAGAAACGAAATCATAATTTAAAATAAAACAGAGACATGTATGATAACAAAACTACGATCACAACATAAAAGCCATGTCAAGTCGTGGACTCACGCCCTCAAAGTCATCCCTCAGTCCCGTGGAACTCCTTCCTCACAGCCGGCAGTCTAGGTATAAATCGTGTGATACGTATAACATGTCTCGGCCCATCTCATGGACTCGGTGTCGGATCGTATGGAATACATTCCCGGCCCATCTCATGGACTCGGTATAGAATCGTGTGGAATAAATTCCGGTCCATCCCACGGACTCGGTATAGAATCGGTGAAATACATTCGGTCCATCCCACGGACTCGGTGTCGTGTGGAATACATTCTGGCCCATCCTATGGACTCGTATAGAATCGGGTGAAATACATTCCGGCCCATCCCATGGACTCGGTATAGAATCGGGTGAAATACATTCTGGTCCATCCTACGGACTCGGTATCGTGGAATACATTCGGTCCATCCCATGGACTCGGTATAGAATCGGTGAAATACATTCCGGTCCCATCCATGGACTTGTCGTGTGGAATACATTCCCTGGCCCATCCCATGGACTCGGATAGAATCGGTGAAATACATTTAAACGCTCTTAAGACAGATTAAGACAATACCAGGCTTTCCTTTTAAATCAACTAAGGCAATATTATGCCCTCCTTTTTAAACCAAAACACTTTCCTTTTTAAAGTCAAGTAACAACATTCTTTTCCAAAAGTTCAAGTTGCATAATTTCAAATACTCAAGTCTCTTATTTTCGAAAGGTTTCATAACTCATAGTCTTAATCATTATAATAACATAATTCTCTTTTAAAACAATTTGAGTAACATATGCCTTATGGGTGAGTAGGTTATTCTTGTTTATAACAATCTTTTTAAAGCAGCCATGATGTAGGAAATGTAATACAATTTTGTCTTATCTTAGCTTCTATGCAGATGGAGGTTTCTACTGGTTTTAATATAATTAATTATTTGTCAATACATTTTCCTTTATTAACGCTGCAGTGGTTCGTTCGATACTTATTCTCATTTCCGAAATCAGTAAAACATTATTCTTTAAAAACCAAGTACTCATTACTCACGAATGAGGTTTCACACTTTTTAACAAAATTCATATCAATTCAATTAAGTCAAGTCTCTTATCTTTTAAGATCAAGTCTCTTAACTTCTAAAATCAATAAACCATTCTTTTACCTACATAAAGTCGTTATAACTAACTTCCCATAAAGCTATTATAACACTTTATGTTTTAAACCAACCAAAACTCATTTAGCACATGTATGTCTACCGTACTACATAGTTTACAAAACATCATGCTAGAAGGGATAGGAAGAGGTTCACATACCTCGCGACGATTATCGACAATTAGCAAAACGCTCCAAAGTACTCTAACCTTGCTCGCCTTTTCCACCCTTCAAGTAGAATATGCTACTCGTAGCACTTCAACCTAAAAAGGCCACAAAACGTCTATCAACCTCTAGATCTCTTCGTAGAATAATTCTAGATACAAGATTCCTTATTCTACGGAAAATTCGCAAAGACCTCCCCGCAACCACATAAATCTCCTCTTCTAACGAGGCACGCTACCAAACCAACAATCCGGGGTTACACGCCTAACCTGACGTACAATTCTACTCCACAATAATACTACAAGTCTACTGTAAATACAGTTCAATTCTTATCCATATTCATTCTACATATAGTATACTCAACTATACATTACTACAACATGTAATATCCAATTACAATAGGGGGACAAAGATCATTACCTCGATAAGCCCAAAATTATCCAAGTTTATAAGTCGATCCTGAGCAACGTTTAGCTTCAATTCCTTACGTTCCAACCCGCTCCAAGCAACCCTTAGAAGTTTCTAACCAACTCCTCTTCAAGATCCAACTCCAAAAAGTGAAGAACACTTAGGCTACAACACTACCAACTTTCGGCCAAGGGGGTGTATTTAGGCTAGAGGTGTGAAATATTTTCCAAATCTTGGTACACAATCTTCCTAACACCCTAAGGAAGAACACTTAAAACTTTAAGAATTTTTGGACAAGTTTTGCTCACAAAATCAGCCCATGGCCGAGAGCATACAAGAGGAAAGAGAGGGAGTTTTCAAGACTTTGAAATCTCTAAGTGTGGATGAAATTATGTCTAGCATAAAGGGGTATTTATAGATAAATCAATGGCTAGGATTAAGGCAAATGTAAGGTGAGTATGGGGTACATGTGTGGGGTAGTTGGCCAACCATTTGTTCACCACAAAAATGGGACAAGTGGCCACCACAAAAATGGGCCACTTGTCCACCTAAAAAACGTCCACTTGCCCTTCTCCAATTCGGCCAACATGGCCACACGGGGGTGACACGTGTCGCCCCCTACTCGTCCAAAATATTTCATATTCCGAAAATATCCGTAATGCCAAAAATCCGAAAATAAAGTGGGCCCCACAAAATCAGAATTTTCCCGTGGGCCCCACGTGACCAATTTCGGAAATAAAATTTCCTAATACTCAAATATTCTAAAAAGTCCAAATACCAAATCTGGGAATCCAATTCCCATTAACGAACCTTTTTCCTTCACAAAATCCGGAAACTTTTCCGTCGAAAAATCACATCTTTCTTCCTTTCCAATTTTTGTGTCGTATTCTCGTACGTACGTCCTCATGTAACATAGGTGGTAGTAACTCCAAGGTTTTTGAAACTGAAGCGATGACTGAAATGTGGTACGTGTACTAGAAAGAGTTCGGGTGTACAAGAAGGGTACGACAAGTAAGAAAAGAAGTGAACATGTGTTAAAAGAATGGAGGTGATCATATTTGTGAAGTAAGGGTGCGATGAGAGCATCCTTTAGACCATGGGTGGAAGCTATAGTGTTGTTATACGCTTTAGAGGTGATTCCTCGTTGGCTGGGATTTAAGTTTTTGCGTGGTTATTATATTATGGCCATATGTGGCATAATTGATTTTGTAGGTATAGTAGTGAATACTATACCGGCGCATGAGTTTTGGACACTTAGAAGGAACATTCGGGACGAATGTTTCTAAGGGGGGAAGAATGTTACACCCCGAAATTTCAGGTCATGTATTGGGAACGTACGAAGGGAAATAAGAATTGAAATCGGAAAGATAAGTTGACAGAATGTTTTTGGATAGTTTTTGAGTCAACTTTGGAGTGGTGTATCTCCTAGTTAATTAGGAGTTTTTAGGTGTTTCAATATCCCAGTATGAAGTTCGCTGAGTCTAGTTTCCAACGCAACAAACCGCTCGTCGAAAGGACATCGGAGTAGGAAGTTATGGAGGTTACAAGTTCAGTGGGCATTTAACAGAAAGTATTTTCAGTCAAAGTGCACAGCCACGCGAGGGCGCGAGGCCGCACCAAGTGCCGTGTATTCGAGTTGCGTAGCGCGCGGCGCAGGTCAGCCGAGGCGGGAAATTTCGCGAGAAACAGGGGAAATCAGAAGATATTTTTGTTAAAGGCCAGTGGGAGGGTGACAAGTGTCCCTCCCATCCTTTTGACCAAGAGAATACCTTATATTATGACCAAGTCTTGAAGACTTGGTCATTTGCAAAGGTTCCTCCTAAGAAATCCCCTCTTCTCTCCCAAAAAGCTATAAACCCTAGGTGTGATGAAATTTTTGGAAAAGCGACAAGAAGGAATTATGTTGGCAAGCTTGTAGAGGGTTCGTGTGGGTGATTTTAACGTGAAGAAGATTTCGGAAAGAGGGCTTATTGAGGTAAAACCTTCAACTTCTCATGTAATTGAAGATTACAAGTTATAGTAGTTAAGAAATGAGCATGTGGTTTAAATATTAAAGTTTGAAAAGATTTGGATCATGTCGACTTGTTGAAAACCGAAAATGGGCATGTTAGTCACTAATGTTGAAATCAATTCGGTTGTTAGCTAAAATCGTTACATGTTATATATAGAAGGGTATATCGTTGTTATAATTGGTTATGACTTATATAACATGTTGAATTAACGAGTTGAATTGAAAGGATTTGAAAAGTTGATATGTGAGCATGTTATAGCCAAGGAGTTACCCTAAACTAGTTGGATTATTTTACTATGAATTCTGGGGCAGAATTTTACACGTCCAAGTTAGGCGTGTAATCTCCTTTGTATTGTTGGATTGTTGGGCCTTAAAAGTGGCGTTTGGATATTGAATTCGGGCCTTGAAAAAGGTGGAAAAGTACGTAGAAACAAAGGAAGTGTTGTCCAAATTTTACGTAGAATAAGGGACTTTACAATTAGAATATTCTACGTTGAAGCTAGAAACTAATGGACGTATTCTTATCGTTATAGGTTGGCATACTACGGACGACATATTGGACTTGGCAAGTGGATTAAGCCGGAGAGGTATGTGGAAACTTTCTTATCTCTTGAGCATGAGTAGTTATAACTGTATAGTACGGTAGACGTACGTGATTTAAATGAAGTAAATACATTCGATATGCTTGACTTGTTATAAGAATGTCTAAGTTGGTTGAGTAGAGAATTAACTCACATGTTACTAAGGAAAGGTTACAAGAATGGTTTATTATAATAAGTTAGACAAGGATGTCTTGATGTGGAAAGGTATGGAATACATGAGTTGAAAGTATTAATTCTGGAAATATTCTAAAGATAAGAAACTTGTTTTCTAAGCTAAGAAACTTGAAGTATTTGAAAGTTGTGTAGCTCGGTTTGAAAGTGTAAGTCTCTTGGTCATAAAAAGAATAAAGTTATCTTGGTTTCGGAAATGAGAGTAGTTGTCCTTGGTTGGTTTAAAACATAAAGTCTTATAATAAGCTTTATGGGAAGTTAGTTATAACGACTTTATGAAAACAAAAGAATGGTTTTATTATTGGATTTAAAATGGTAACTTGACATTTGTTTAAAAAAGATATGAGACTTGATTTCCCACGTTATGGGACTTGAGTTAAAAGTAAGAGACGTGAGAATTTGAAGTTTTGAAACTTATATTATTTTGAGAAGTGATTTGGTTTAAAAAGAAGGCATGGTATTGCCTTGGTTTATTTAAAAAGAAAGTATGGAAATTGTTTTGGTTTACTTAAAATAATAGTTATTCTATTTTGATACTACGGGTGTTAGTATCATGTGACTTTTGTGAAAGAAATGGATCTTTTAAAGAGATAAAGTACGTAGTACCTTGGGATTAAAAACCCGGATTTTTGGCATAAAATGAAAGTACCTTGAGTGTGAGTAACTTGTCTATGTTTGCTTGTGATAGCCTTGTTGTACAAGTATTGTATCCTTATGCTACCACGTCTCTCGATGGAGGGTCGGTCATGTTATTCTTGATCATTTTGGGCATACTGACTCGATGGAAGGTCCACGGGTATGCGGACATGATGAGGGTTCGTTCCCTGTTGATAGTGTTATTCCATGGACAAGCTCCCCATGAGGTTTCCTGATGCAGGAGGTATCTGGTAGTTAGCTTTCGCACTTGCCCCGGTCGTAGCTGATGCAGGCGGTATCTGGTAGTTGGCTTTCGTACTTTCCCGGCCGGTTATGGAGAAGTCTCGTGACGCAGAGGTATCCGGTAGTTGGCCAGATTGCTGGCCACGACGCGGACGCAGAGGTATCCGTAGTCACCAGACTTGCCCCGGTCCACCGTGAGTTGTGTATAGCGCTTTATGATGAAGTCTCGTGACGCATCAGATCCGGTAGTTAGCTTGACTTGCCCCGGCCGATGTGATGCGTGGTATCCGTAATGGCTTTGACTTGCCTGGCCACCGTGGTACGCTTATCTAGTATTGTTGGTACGGAGGTTACGTAGCCGCTGTACTTGCCCCGGTCGGTTGATGATGCAGGGTGGATCTGGTAGCTATGCCTTCGTACTTGCCCCGTACGGTTCTTATGACACAGGTGGGACCTGGTGTTCATGTGTACTCCTTGGTGTTGTTATATCATAGACTGCCGACAGTGAGGAAGGAATTCCACGGGCATGATTGATATTGTGGGCGTGAGACCCATGGTTATATTTGAGTGATGACTTTGAGGGCGTGAGTCCCTGACTTGACATGACTTCTTATACATGGTGTACTGTAGTCGGTTATCATACATGTCTCCTATTTTATATAGACTGTTATGATTTTATTACAGTATTTTCAGTTTCACATACTTGGTACTGTTATCGACCTCCTTGGGCCGCTCATGCCGCAGTAGAGGTACACTTGTTGTTGATCCTCGCCATAGGATCACGATCAAGATTTGGGAAGCTCCGTTTCTCCGGAGGCTTATCTTTTGGTATAGTCCCCTGTCATTGTAGGTACTTGTACATTCAGGGATATGGCGGGGCCCTGTCCCGTCATAGTTGTTGTTACATTCTTAGAGGTCTGTAGTATTGTTGTGAGCAGGGTTTGTAAAGGATAATTGTTCAAGGTTTATTTATATATATGCAGTAAGAAGACTTTTTGGTCAGCCTGTTTTTAGTATCACTGTTTATTGTTTTATGAGTTTTTATTTCCGCTGATTTTCTCTAATGTTTTATCACTAGGGTGCCCGGGGTAAGGCACCAGTCGCAGGCCCGAGGTCGGGTCGTGACATGGTTGTTGTATTCGGGCCTTGGAAAAGGTGGAAACGTACGTAGAAATAAAGGAAGTGCTGCCCAAATTTTCGTAGAATTAGAGGGCCACTATTTGGTATAAGTCTTATACTAGCAAGCTTGAAGTTGATAGAAGTGTTATCGTTATTATAGGTTGAAGTACTACATGTAGCATAGTCTACTTGGCTTGAGGAATAGCCGATAAGGTTGAAGTACATTGGAGTGTATTGCTACTTGTCGTGTTGGTTAGTCGTCACGAGGTATGTGAACTATCCTTCCTTCTTTTGACATGATTTATTTGGAAAGTCTATGTGACTTGATTTTATTTGGAAAGTCTATGTGACTTGATTTATTTGGAAAGTCTATGTGACTTGGTTTATTGAAAAGTCTATGTGACTTGGTTTATTGAAAAGTCTATGTGACTTGATTAATTTGGAAAGTATGTGAGATTTGATTTATTTGAAGTATGTGGAAATTTTCCTATCTTTCTTTGAGCATGAACCTTATAAAATGTATAGTACGGTGGACGTACATGTTTTAAATGAATTCGGTTTCATTATGGTGCAATTGACTTGATTTGAAATGTACAAGTTTATTGGAATTGAAAAGTTAAGCTGACTTGATTTTAAAGGATGTGAGTGACTTTATTGGAAAAAGATGATTTACTTGATGTTTGAAAGAAGTAATTTCATTTAAAGAATAAGTTACTTGATTGATTTAAAGAGAATAAATGACTTGTTTTAAAGAAGAGTAACTTGATTTAAATGTATGAGTTACTTGAGATTTGAAAGTAGAAGTTACTTGATTTTAAAACATTGAATTGAATTTCTAAAGGTGTAGTAACTTGAGTTGAAAAGTAGACGTGCCTTGATACTACGAGTGTTAATATTTTGGGGTTTATTGCACAAAATGATTCTTTTTAAAAGAATAGATGTACGTAGTACTTTGGGGTCCAAGTCCCTAATATTGCATGAAATGATTCTTTTCATAAAGAATAGATGTACAAAGTACTTTGGATTCATTTCCCTAATGTTACATGACATGATAATGCCTTGGTTGTATTAAAAGGAAGGATGTGGTAGTGCTTTAATTTTCTAAAATAAAAGTTGTTATAACGGCTTTATGGGAAGTTTGTTATAACAGTTTTGTGGAAAGTCAAGAGATGGTTTAAAATGTTATATGGAAATCAAGTGAGAATGTCCATGATTAAGTACTTAATATAGTACATGATATGTGGCACTTTGATTTTCAAAGATGTTTTAAAGTAATACGTGATGTCTAGTGTCTTGATTTGCCAAACCATGTCTTAGAGAGATACTTGGTATGATAAGTGTCTTGATTTTCTAAATGATGGTTTCAAAATGATACATGTATTGGATCCTACTTCCTAGTGATACATGTAGTACTTGGGCTTTTCTAAAATGGAAATTTAGTTTATAAAGTGAATGTACGACGCACGTACATTGTTGTAATGGACTTTAATCCTTAGTGATGGAAGGTGTGATAGTGCCTTGGTGTTATAAAATGAAAGACTTGTTAGTGTCTTGGTTTATCTAAAATGAAGGTTCATTTGAAAGATAATGTTGTTGAGAGTAAAAGGTGATTTAAATTGCACGAGGTTTCCATGATAGTTATATGTATAATTATTGGGACGGGTTGCACGATCCAAAACACTTGTATACATATATTGGGATGGGTTGCACGATCCGCAACACTTAAATATTTATTGGGACGGGTTGCACGATACGCAACATTTTTTATATATATATTGGGACGGGTTGCACGATCCGCAACACTAGCATATCTGGGGAGGGGTTGCACGTTCAGTGTCACGCCCCGAACCACGGGCCCGCGACTGGTACCCTACCTGGGCACCCTTCTATACACACAACATGGGTAACACTCATCATTCATTTTTTTTCTTAAAGCAAGGCAAGGACGATAAGGCTGCCGTATATATATATACCATACCCAACTGGGTCTACACTATACAACGATGTAATACAACTCTAGCCAGTTCAACCCACATATGAATACAGACCTCTAAGAGTTTGACAACAATTGTGACGGGACAAGGCCCCGTCGTACCCCTTAATACCTAGTCATAAAGATAAGCTCCGGAACATTGGAGCTATACAACATGTTGAACAAGGATCCTAAGCTCGCGGATCCACAATTGAGTACCTAGACCTACAGACATGAACGCAGCCCCCCGAAGGAGGTCAGTATAACAAGTACTAAGTATGGAACTGAAATAAAGTACAATATTAAAATCATGGCTGTGTACAAGAATGACAGGGGAAAGTATAGAAAATCAAATACCAGATCCTACCGTGTCACATAACCTAAAATCCAACTGCACCTTGTATCACTGTACTATAACAACTCCAAGAGTCGACTGTGCCTTTCAAGAATATAATATCACACAGTCCAAATACAAAGCAAGAAACAAGTATGATGACCAAATTAATCAATAAGAGTAATGAAAATCAACTTCATCTTTTAAAAGACCATTTCACAATATATAAGCAGTCATGCCAAGTCAGGGACGCATGTCCTTAAAATCATTACTCAAATATAAATATGGGTCTCACGCCCCTAATATCAATCATGCCCGTGGAATTCCTTCCTCACTGCCGACAGTCCATGATATAATATAACACCAATATGTGTACCGGAACACCATATCCCACCTGCGTCATAAAACTGATCGGGCCAAGTATCTTAAACCAACATACCAGAGCCTATCGATTCACGAGATATGACCAGGAAAAGTATCTAAAGTGTGCCCATGACCGGGGCAAGTACGAAGGCCAACTACCAATCCACATGCATATATGAAAAACCAATTAACAGTACACAATGCCATAGTATATACGAGAGTAAACAAGTGTAACTTGGCCGGTTCTGAATAGGCAGCCAATGATCAAACTAGGGCCATTCGCCCATAGTATTATTGTGCAAACCCTAAACCTGGACTCCTGCAATCATAACACAAAAGTCTCAAGACACTAACGCCCGTAGTATCATAACACGTTTACTTATCAAACCAACGTACTACACCTTCATAAATCATTACAAGGCTTTTATAATTAAGTAAGTAAACCATTCTTTTTATCCTCCTCAAGTCGTTATAACTAACTTCCCATAAAGCTATTATAACAATTCTTACGAACTAAGGTACTATCCCATCTTTCCTTTTCAATTACCATTAAGGCGTTATCACGTAGTTCATTTAGGATTAAGATCCAAAGAAAGCTATATACCTTTATATTTTATAAGAAAAATCGTCTCATGAAAAATTAGGGTGTTGGACCCAAAAGATCTACGTACATCTATTCTTTATAAAGAATCCTTTAATACAAGTCACTTCTCCTTTTTAAAATCAAGTAACCTATACATTTAAATCAAGTTACTTGTACTCTTTAAATCAAGTAACATATACTTTTCAAATCAATTTACTACACATTTTTGAAATTCAAGTCTCAAGTACTTTCGAAAATCAAGCCTCATGTGCTTATAAAATTAATACTTTTATGAGCCGTGAATAGGTTATACTCGTTTATAACGAACTTGTCCATTGAGCCATGATCTAGAAAATGTAATACAATTTTGTCTTATCTTAGTTTCTATGCAGATGGAAGATTCTACTCATTTCAATATAATTGATTACCGATACATTTTCATTAACGCTGCAATGGATTGTTCGGTCCCTTTTTCATTAGTGTACTAACTTAGCAAGGTCAACTAGACTCCAATACTTTCTAACGACTCTTACCAATATCCCCCATAAGACTTGGTAAGAACTTAGGAATATTCTAGACATGATTTTAGCCTAAAATCTATAGCGTGAATACTTCCTAATTACCAGGCAAGTACTTCAAGAAGGAAAGTCACGTATACTCCAAATAACAAGGAAAGTATACCTAAAACAACAAGTCATGTATACTTTCAACAACACGACAAGTATACTCCAAATAACAAGTCATGTATACTCCTAACAACAAGGCAAGTATACTCAAATATCAAGTCATGTATACTCTTAACAACAAGGCAAGTATACTCAAATATCAAGTCATGTATACTCCTAACAACAAGGCAAGTATACTATAAACATACTCATGTCTTATAGAAGAGGAAGTCCACATACCTCGCGACGACTAACCCTTTCGACACGTAGCAAAACGCTCCAAGTACTTCAACTTCATCGGTTACTCCTTAAGCCAAGTAGACCATTCTACATGTAGTACCTCAACCTAAAATGGCCATAGTACTTCTATCAAAATCTTACTTACTATTGTAAGACTTATACCAATTAATAGCCCTCTAATTCTACGGAAAATCGGGCAGCACTTCCTTTGTTTCTACGTACTTTTCCACCTTTTCCAAGGTCCTTATTTCATCAACCAACAAGCCACATTTAAGGCGCATCCAACAGTTAACCAAAGGGGATTACACGCCTAACTGGACGTGTAAAATTCTGCCCCACAATTTATATAAAACAATCCACAATTAATCCATCATTAAGGGTACCATGTGAAGCCTTCAGCACCCTTATTCTTTAGAACTTCCATTAGCCAATTACTACAACAATACAAAGTCTTTTTCCTTAATTCCTTTTAATCCAATTCTCATTCCAACATGTTATATAAGTTATAACAATTTATCAACTATATTTCCTTCATTATATAACATGTGACAAGTGTAGATGACAACAATAAAAATCAACGAATCACATGGCTCGAAAAAGCTAGTTTCGGACCACTCACCCAAAGTAGGGCATACACACCTTATTTTCCATATCTTCCTTAATGAAAGTTCATCCATATACTATAACAATGAGTAATATCCAATTACTGCGGAAAAAGAAGAATTATTACCTCATTTTTAGCCTTAAAAATGCCCCGGGCAGAATGCTATGTTTTGGTCCGCAGTTTTCGTTTCACTCCACTTCTTCAAGTTCCAATCACATATATGTGACCTCTATGAACTTATCACAACTCCACTTTGTATTTCGCTTCCAAAAAGTTGACGGAACCTTAGGGTTTGGCACCCACACTCTCGGCCAAGACAAGCTACACAAGGTTGAGATGTTAATCTTGGTTCAACACTTGGATTAGGGGCTTAATCGTGGATGAAATAAACTAATCAACACTAGGTGTTCTTGGTGTTCTTGTTCTTGAGCTCAAAGGAAGAAAAAAAGATGAAGAAATATGGTTAAGTGTAGAGACAAGTCTTGCAAGCCTCTTATGTATATATAAATATCTCTAAGGGTGAGATTATGACAAGTGTATGGACAAGTGGATGTGGGACCCATGTCCACTTGTCCTACTTCAACAAATATCTAAAGTCAAATAGTCAACCGAGACAAGTGGGGGGTGGGGTGTGCCAAGTGTCACCCTCCGATTCGTCCAAAATATTTTCATCTCCCATAAACATCCATATTGGCCAAAATCTCGAAAAATATTGTGGGCCCCACAAAACCGTAAATTTTTCCCGTGGGCCCACGTGACCAATTTCAGATTTAAAAATCCATAATTCTATTATATTCCAAAAATTCCAAATCCCAAATTTGAGAACTCAATTCTCATTACTAAACACTTTTCCTTCACGGGTTCCGAGATTTCTCTTAAGAAAAAAGCGCATCTTCTATCGTTTCACGATTTAACCCTTATCGTCTTACGTACGTTCTCTTATTCTTGTATTGGAACTACGGGGTGTAACATTGTCCCCCCCTTAGAAACATTCATCCCGAATGTTCCTTTTATGTCTCCAACAACCCCTGCGCCGATATAGTCTTCACAACTATACTCACCAAACCAATTATGCCATAAATGGCCACCATATAACACACGCACATAAACATAAATCCAAGCCAACGAGAAATCACATCTAAAGTATATAACATCACTATTAACTCCCATTCATGGCCTAAAAGGATACTCTCTTCGTACCTTCACTTCACATATATAATCACTTCCATTCTTTTAACACATGTTCGCTTCTTTTCTTACTCGTCAGATTCTCCTCGCATAACCGAAATATTTCTAGTACACGCATCATATTTGATCATCGCTTGATTTTCAAAACCTTGAGTTACTACCTCCGCACTTGGTCACTATACTATCTTCAATTTCTTTAAGGCCATCATCGCCTTCCCGCCCGATTCTCGTGGAACGATCCACGAACCAAGACAACGATTAACTGCATTGGCCTTGAACCTTCGTGATCCTATCACCTAGCGGGACCACCTCAAACTGACCCCACTCCATTCCGGGTTGCGGGTTGACCCACGATTGGTCCTCAACCTGACCCATTATCGCACTAAATTCTCCTTCCTGGTCCGGAACAAATCTTACTATTCAAGTCATGAAAGCCTAGTGGTCTTCTTAGATTAACTGTCCATTTTTATTTCACACAACCCATGGAATTATCACTCTAATATATTCCACGTATACTAAGTACTTCGACCAATATCAACCGTAAAATCTTTTACTCGAGACGGCCTTGTATCTAAGGTCTCAACGGTTATCAATATTCTAAGGTTCACAATGTCCCGAGCCTAAATTATCAATCCCCACAATTACGGGAAATGTAGCTTCTTAATATCTCAAAGTCTTATTAAGAACTCACAACAACTCTATTTCCTCCATACGAATATCATTCGTATATGACACTTAAGCCTATAATCATAGCTTATCCTATCAACCGGGTATGTCATTACTTCAATTGAACCTGATCTACCAAGAGTCTATCACCATCTTAATCAGTTCATTGTCTCCTGATATTCCATATCAGTACATATATAAAGCCTAGGTGTGGGTTCAATAAATTGTTTCACACCTTCCAAGTAATTAAGGCTTTTACCAATTATTGGTAATCTATAATCATTCTAGGCAACATGCATACGGCTCCAAATAAATACACCCGTACCGATATATATCATCAACATACCCTTCATACGATAATTTTACCAACCTGGATACGCAATCCATATAATCTGTTCTGGGCCACTGTCGCCTTTCTCAAAGCTGCAATCACAATAACTGTTAGGGAAAGACCATCCTAACAACACAGCTCTATTGCACGACCTTAGAGTAAGAAGAATAGAAACCAATCTTAAATATCATGTAGCCTCATGTGTATAAGTATGGTGCACACATACCCATACCCAAGACTCTACTAGACACATTCTATAGACATTCCGAGGACTAACTGCTCTGATACCACTTTGTCATGCCCCGAACCCCGAGCCCGCGACTGATACCCTACCTGGGAACCCTTCTATACACACAACATGAGTAACACACGGAAGATAATAACACTCATCATTCATTTTTTTTCCTTAAAGCAAGGCAAGGCCGATAAGGCTGTCGTATATATATATATATATATATATATATATATATATATATATACCATACCCAACTGGGTCTACACTGTACAACGATGTAATACAACTCTAGCCAGTCCAGCCCACATATGAATACAGACCTCTAAGAGTTTGACAACAACTGTGACGGGACAAGGCCCCGTCGTACCCCTTAATACCTAGTCATAAAGATAAGCTCCGGAACATTGGAGCTATTCAACATGCTGAACAAGGATCCTAAGCTCGCGGATCCACAACTGAGTACCTAGACCTGCGGACATGAACGCAGCCCCCCGAAGGAGGTCAGTACAACAAGTACTAAGTATGGAACTGAAATAAAGTACAATATTAAAATCATGGTTGTGTACAAGAATGACAGGGGCAAGTATAGAAAATCAAATACCAGATCCTACCGTGTCACATAACCTAAAAGCCAACTGCACCTTGTATCACTGTACTATAACAACTCCAAGAGTCGACTGTGCCTTTCAAGAATATAATATCACACAGTCCAAATACAAAGCATGAAACAAGTATGATAACCAAATTAATAGTAATGAAAATCAACTTCATCTTTTAAAAGATCATTTCACAATATATAAGCAGTCATGCCAAGTCAGGGACGCATGCCCTCAAAATCATTACTCAAATATAATTATGGGTCTCACGCCCCTAATATCAATCATGCCCGTGGAATTCCTTCCTCACTGTCGGCAGTCCATGATATAATATAACACCAATATGTGTACCGGAACACCAGATCCTGCCTGCGTCATAAAATTGACTGGACCAAGTATCTTAAACCAACATACCAGAGCCTACCAATTCACGAGATATGACCAGGACAAGTATCTAAAGTATGCCCGTGACCGGGGCAAGTACGAAGGCCAACTACCAATCCAGATGCATATATGATAAACCAATTAACAGTACACAATGCCATAGTATATACGAGAGTAAACAAGTGTAACCTGGACGGTTCTGAATAGGCAGCCAATGATCAAACTAGGGCCATTCGCCCATAGTATTATTGTGCAAACCCTAATCCTGGACTCCCGCAATCCGCATAGGTCACGTGGACCCGCATGAGGTTTTCCTCGCATCGGGGGTAGCAAACCCGCGGTATTTCCTGGACTCCTGCAATCCGCATATGTCACATGGACCCGTATGAGGTATTCCTCGCATCGGGGGTAACAAACCCGCGGTATTTCCTGGACTCCCCCAATCCGCATAGGTCACGTGGACCCGCATGAGGTATTCCTCGCATCGGGGGGAGCAAATCCCGCGGAATATGTGTCACGCAACGTGTCAGGGGGGTAAGTGATATAATACAAACACAACCGGCTTATCGTAAACAACATAAGCACAACAAGAAAACCCCCTTAACACAAAAGTCTCAAGACACTAACGCCCGTAGTATCATAACACGTTTACTTATCAAACCAACTTACTACACCTTCAGAAATCATTACAAGGCTTTTATAATTAAGTAAGTAAACCGTTCTTTTTATCCTCCTCAAGTCGTTATAACTAACTTCCCATAAAACTATTATAACAATTCTTACGAACTAAGGTACTATCCCATCTTTCCTTTTCAATTACCATTAAGGCGTTATCACGTAGTTCATTTAGGATTAAGATCCAAAGAAAACTATATACCTTTATACTTTATAAGAAAAATCATCTCATGAAAAATTAGGGTGTTGGACCCAAAAGATCTACGTACATCTATTCTTTATAAAGAATCCTTTAAGACATGTCACTTCTCCTTTTTAAAATCAAGTAACCTATACATTTAAATCAAGTTACTTGTACTCTTTAAATCAAGTAACATATACTTTTCAAATCAAGTTACTACACATTTTCGAAATTCAAGTCTCAAGTACTTTCGAAAATCAAGCCTCATGTGCTTATAAAATTAATACTTTTATGAGCCGTGAATAGGTTATACTCGTTTATAACGAACTTGTCCATTGAGCCATGATCTAGAAAATGTAATACAATTTTGTCTTATCTTAGTTTCTATGCAGATGGAAGATTCTACTCATTTCAATATAATTGATTACCGATACATTTTCATTAACGCTGCAATGGATTGTTCGGTCCCTTTTTCATTAGTGTAGTAACTTAGCAAGGTCAACTAGACTCCAATACTTTCTAACGACTCTTACCAATATCCCCCATAAGACTTGGTAAGAGCCTAGGAATATTCTAGACATGATTTTAGCCTAAAATCTATAGCGTGAATACTTCCTAATTACCAGGCAAGTACTTCAAGAAGGAAAGTCACGTATACTCCAAATAACAAAGCAAGTATACCTAAAACAACAAGTCATGTATACTTTCAACAACACGGCAAGTATACTCCAAATAACAAGTCATGTATACTCCTAACAACAAGGCAAGTATACTCAAATATCAAGTCATGTATACTCCTAACAACAAGGCAAGTATACTCAAATATCAAGTCATGTATACTCCTAACAACAAGGCAAGTATACTATAAACATACTCATGTCTTATAGAAGAGGAAGTCCACATACCTCGCGACGACTAACCCTTTCGACACGTAGCAAAACGCTCCAAGTACTTCAACTTCATCGGCTACTCCTTAAGCCAAGTAGACCATTCTACATGTAGTACCTCAACCTAAAATGGCCATAGTACTTCTATCAAAATCTTACTTACTATTGTAAGACTTATACCAATTAATAGCCCTCTAATTCTACGGAAAATCATGCAGCACTTCCTTTGTTTCTACGTACTTTTCCACCTTTTCCAAGGTCCTTATTTCATCAACCAACAAGCCACATTTAAGGCGCAGCCAACAGTTAACCAAAGGGGATTACACGCCTAACTGGACGTGTAAAATTCTGCCCTACAATTTATATAAAACATTCCACAATTAATCCATCATTAAGTGTACCATGTGAAGCCTTCAACACTTTTATTCTTTAGGACATCCATTAGCCAATTACTACAACAATACAAAGTCTTTTTCCTTAATTCCTTTTAATCCAATTCTCATTCTAACATGTTATATAAGTTATAACAATTTATCAACTATATTTCCTTCATTATATAACATGCGACAAGTGTAGATGGCGACAATAAAAATCAACGAATCACATGGCCCGAAAAAGGTAGTTTCTGACCACTCACCCAAAGTAGGGCATACACACCTTATTTTCCGTATCTTCCTTAATGAAAGTTCATCCATATACTATAACAATGAGTAATATCCAATTACTGCGGAAAAGAAGAATTATTACCTCATTTTTAGCCTTAAAAACGCCCGGGGCAGAATGCTATGTTTTGGTCCGCAGTTTTCGTTTCACTCCACTTCTTCAAGTTCCAATCACATATATGTGACCTCTATGAACTTATACACAACTCCACTTTGTATTTCGCTTCCAAAAAGTCGACGGAACCTTAGGGTTTGGCACCCACACTCTCGGCCAAGACAAGCTACACAAGGTTGAGATGTTAATCTTGGTTCAACACTTGGATTAGGGGCTTAATCGTGGATGAAATGAACTAATCAACACTAGGTGTTCTTGGTGTTCTTGTTCTTGAGCTCAAAGGAAGAAAAAAAGATGAAGAAATATGGTTAAGTGTAGAGACAAGTCTTGCAAGCCTCTTATGTATATATAAATATCTCTAAGGGTGAGATCATGACAAGTGTATAGACAAGTGGATGTGGGACCCATGTCCACTTGTCCTACTTCAACAAATATCTAAAGTCAAATAGTCAACCGAGACAAGTGGGGGTGGGGTGTGTCATGTGTCACCCTCCGATTCGTCCAAAATATTTTCATCTCCCATAAACATCCATATTGGCCAAAATATTGTGGGCCCCACAAAACCGTAAATTTTTCCCGTGGGCCCCACGTGACCAATTTCGGATTTAAAAATCCATAATTCTATTTTATTCCAAAAAGTCCAAATCCCAAATTTGAGAACTCAATTCTCATTACTAAACAATTGTCCTTC
The DNA here is from genome assembly GCA_029844215.1 of Przewalskia tangutica. Lineage (NCBI taxonomy): Eukaryota > Viridiplantae > Streptophyta > Magnoliopsida > Solanales > Solanaceae > Przewalskia > Przewalskia tangutica. The sequence continues at coordinate 37,166,735 of CM056739.1, forward strand.
ACGGGTTCCGAGATTTCTTTTAAGGAAAAAGCGCATCTTCTATCGTTTCACGATTTAACCCTTATCGTCTTACGTACGTTCTCTTATTCTTGTGTTGGAACTACGGGGTGTAACATTCCGCAACACTGATATATATACATTGATGAGTATATGGGCCGGCGTCCTATGATGTTGAACATGACTCTCGGTTAAAAGAAAGGAAAGGTACGTACATAGTTACATTGGATTCTAATCCTACATGATACATGATATGTAGTTCTTTGGTTTTCAAAGTGATGTTGGTTTATATTATATCATGGACTGCCGACAGTGATGTTGGAATTCCACTGGCATATTACAGTGATGCTGACTGATAGTATACCACAGAAGTGCTGACAGTGATGTTGGAATTCCGCGAGCATGCTTCTATGAGGTTGACACGCCGACAGTGATATTGGAATTCCACGGGCATGCTTCCTTAATACTGGTTATATATTATACTTGTTACATGCTGACAATGATGTTGTATTCCACGAGTATGCTTCTGTGATATTATGTGCTGAGGGCAGGTGTCCCTGATTTTGACATGGCTCTCATATTTGAAAGTGGTACAGTAATACAAGGTACAGTTGGCTCTGATTTTTATATGGCACGGTAGGATCTGGTATTTGATTTTCATACTTGCCTCTGTCATTCTTTTGTACAGTTATGATTTGTTTAATGTACTTTATTTTCGTTCCATACTTAGTACCTGTTGTACTGACCCCATTCGGGGGGCTGCATTCATGTCCGCAGGTCTTGGTACTCAGATGTGGATCCGCGGGCTTAGGATCCTCGTTCAGCATTTTGGGATAGCTCCAATGTTCCGGAGCTTGTCATTATGGCTAGGTATATTCAGAGGTACGACGGGGCCTTGTCCCGTCATAGTTGTCATCAAACTCTTAGAGGTCTGTACTCATATGTGGGCTGGACTGGCTAGAGTTGTATTTACATTGTTATATAGTGTAGACCCATTCAGGTGTGATATATATTATGGCAGCCTTGACGACCTTGCCTTTGTTGTTAAAAGAAAAAAATGAGTGTTATTTATCTTCTGTGAGTTACTTAGGTTGTATGGGTAGAAGGGTGCCCAGGTAGGGCACCAGTCGCTGGCCCGGGGTTCGGGGCGTGGCACTTGACTTGCAGAGGAGATTTCTAGAGTTCTTGATTGTTGCTGATTACTGTGTTTGTTGCAATGTTGATTGGAACTTGATTAATTGGTTACTGTCTTTTTAAATTTGGGATGTAATGATCTGATAATTATTTTTATGGATGATGTAATTAATTGATTATGTTTTAGTACTTCTAATCTTATATATGAATGGCATATATATTGTCTTGTATATGTTGTTGTTTATATGTCATCATAGGTTAAGAGGGACCATTATTATTATCATAGATCTTGGGACAACATCGATAACGTTGCCGTTAAGTCACTCGCATTGAATAGATTAGGTTTTGTGAAGAAAGACAAAAAGAGGGAGAATGTTAATGTTGAGTTTAGTGTTATGACATTTTGCACAACATATCATTTTTAGTACTAAGTTAAAAAACAGAAATGTTGGAACAAATGTCATGACATTCGGACCAACATTCTGGATAACAGTTTTGTCTTACTTCACGGAAACTGAAGATCTCGTAGGATTTTTACCACGATAGTAAAAGTGACTTGGCAAGGAGTTTTGGAGCTGATAAAAACGTGGGAATACCAAGTCCAAGTCGTTGCTAAACTTGTGGAACAAGTCCAAGAAGTTAGAAGATCTTGCTCCACAATCTTCTCCAACAAATCATATCAGCTTCCCATCTTTCTCTCAATCTCTACAACGATTCAGTGAGTATTTCAAGAAAGAACCTCTACTATAAATAGATAGGTTGCATCAGTGAATCAATATCCAGAAAAAGTTAGAAAAAATATCAAGAGAGCTCTCTGATATATTCATCAGAAAACTGGATCACAAGTGTTGTTTGAGCGTGTCGACAACATTATGTCCAAATATTATAATTGCTGCCTAGATTCTAGATTTGTTCTTTATTGAAGCAATTATAATGAGATGTTGTCTATGTCTATTAAGGTTGATTTTTCAGGCAGAAGTCATCTGTGACTTCATATTTTTAATTCCTTTTGTATTATCTTGTAACATTGTAAAAGAAGGAATTTATTCAATTGTGTATAAATATATACAATACTTTCGGTCGCTGACCGTCATAGGTTATATCAATATATAACATATGTAAATATTAAACCTTTGTGTTCTTTATATTTTCGTTGTGTTTACTCTTAAGTTTTTCTGTTTTATCAAAGTTTTACCATTTGTGTCAGATGACATTATCGCTGACATTTGCAAACTGTTTTAGCATTCGATTTTATTTTACTTCCAGTTTGTCTCTTACTATTCCATAGTTATCCCCCGGGACCCAACATATATATATATATACACATATTGTGTACATATTTTGTCGACTCGATAGCCGAATGGTATTTTGGTGTAACTTTCGCTTTAATTTTGCCACTTCTAAATAATATTATTTCCGTCCCAAACTGTTTGAAGGTTGACAAGTTTGGCGATCAAACAATTTTTTTTACTTAATTTTAAATATAAGTTCTTCGAGTATTTTATAATAAAATTTACATATTTAAAAACTACATAAAATGTATTATAGGTATGCATAATTAATAATTCACAATATACGAAAATAGTTTAAGAAAATCCTAGTTAAAAAAAGAGTTGTTTGACTCTCAAACTGGTCAATCTTCAAACAAATTGAGATGGAGGGAGTAAATACAAAATCAGCTTTTCAAAGCGGGAATCTAAATATTACAGGTAAAAGGGTGGAAGAAAAAGCCAAAAGGTCGGTAAAAAACAAGCTAGAAAAAAGGATTAAACAGTGATGGATCCCTAGGCAATAACAATTTATACATTGCTACATTCTCCTCCACATTAACCTTTCTTTACTAGCTACTTTTCAAAGTTGGAATATAATTATCCTACACATGATAGCAGGGTCGTCTCAAACATTTTGGAGATCCTGTTCTAATTCGTAAAAGTGAGTCCTTAACATAAATAAATATACGATTTCAATAATTAAAAATTATTTTAAATTGTAAATAACAACCCAATACAACTGCAAGTTAATCAACCCCTACTTTAAAAGAGTTATCCTTCTAACACTTTTTGAAGCAAATTCATCAACCAAATCCTCATATGATATATTCTCCAAAATTTTATTTTGAATAGCTATCAATGCTAATCTGTTAAGTCTTTCTTGTACCATGGTAGAATGCAAGTAAGACTTCAACAACTTCAGTTTTAAAAAACTTCTTTCTGCAGATGCAACTGTCACGGGAATAATCAATAAAATTCTATATGCAATAATTGTATTAGGAAAACAATCTAAGCTTTTCAAATATGTTAATATTTCCATCGGTTCAATTTTTCTCCAGGCAAGAGTTCTCTTAATAACTTTAGCTCCACATAATTCATTCCCACCAATATTAGATTGCCCATTATATTTCAATGCATCTTCTAAATTACTACAACAAGACTTCAAATTTGCACCGTACAATAATTGTAACTTGTGAGAAGAAAAGAAGAAAAGAAGAAACCAAAAATACCTTCATACTCTTGATATTGCTCAAATCTCTTATTAAGAGAAACGATGGGTTAATCGACAAGGCAAAGAAAATAATCAAATCTAAAAGACTCCTCTTTAGATAACTCAATCGATGAATATTTAAATTCTCATCAAACTGTCTCTTTCTGCGAATTATACGCCTTTGAGGAAATACTGGATTAATATCCAATTCAATAACAATTTTCATAGCAGTATTCAAGGCATTATGAAAACCAGTTTCTCTATATCCTTCAAAGAATGACACCAACCCTTTTATTTTTTTCATGGCAACATCAATAAGCATATCCTTTGATTGTAAAATCTTGCTAACCACATTAATAGCAGATAATATTTCAAACCAAATAATTATTGCCATTAAAAATACAACCTCACCAAGTTCATTTGTCACTAAAGATTTAGCTTCATTTTGTATTTTATAATCAAGATTCGTTTTCGTCACTTCAAGTAAAGCTTCTCTAAAGTCTGACATTTGAGATCTTATAGATTTGACACTATCTACACGACTCTCCCAACGAGTGGATGACAATAATTTTGTGTCACATTTACATTATCTTTCAAAATTTGTCATCTCTTAGTAGAATTGGAAAACATTGTATAAATGCGAGTTAGCCATATCACACAATTCCAAATTAAGACTATGACAACCACAAGGAGTATAAAAGGCTCTCGGATTCATGTAAAGAAATTTCTTTTGTACACCTTGATGTTTTTCTTTCATATTTGATCAATTATCATAACCTTGTCCTCGCACATCAAATATGTCAAGATCGAGATGTTTCAACTCATTTTGTAAAATATTAAAAAGTCCTTGGCTAGTTGTATCATTCACATTAAAAAATCCAAAAAATAATTCCTCGACACTAACAAAATTTGAAGAAACATCCACATATCCTGTTATACCCCGTATTTCCAGAGTATGTACGTGAGGGCGTACGTAGAAAAGTTTGAGCCTTAAATTAGGCAAGGGACGAAAATTTTGTTCACAACCCCCGAAAAGAATTGTTTTCCGACGAAACATTTTCCAAACTTTGCGAAGGGAAAAATACGGCTATGTCATTTATTATTTTTGCGGATTTTTCCGAGAGATGAAATATTTTGGACCAACGAGAGGGCGACACTTGTCACCCTCAAGTTGGCGGATTTGTGGGCTTCATTTGGACGATTTCAAAGTCTTGGAGTAGGTAGGATATTTATGATATTTTTTGTGGTAGTTGGATAAGGTACACATGGATAAATCCTCACCCTACACTTGCCCACCACTTGTCTTGATCTTGGCCCTTGGTTGTCCTATAAATACCCCCCCCCCCCCTTGGTTGAAGACTTCTTCATCCACAAAATATTTTCTAAGTCTTGAAGTCCTCCCCCCTTCTTGTGTAGTTCTCGTCCAAGTCTTTCCCCTCCCCCTTTGTGAGGCCTTTTGGCCGAGAGGTACCCCCCCTCCTAGGGGTGCTAGCCGAAACCTACCCCCCCTCCTAGTGGTGTTGTTCTCGTGAAAATACACCCCCCTCTTGGTAGAAAATACTCTCCAAGTATTGTTACTATTCCAAAGATACCTCTATACGTAGAGCCCGGAAATACTACCTTATGTCCTTTTTGTCTCAAAACGAAACCCTAAGGAAATATCTTCATAGTCGGTTGAAGTATTAAGAAGAAGTTGCGTAGAACTTCTAAGGGTTGTTTGGAGCGGGTTGGAGCGCCCAGAGTAGGAGCTAAACGTTGCTCAGGATCGACATTACAACTTGGATAATTTTGGGCTTACCGGGGTAAATACTCTTGTCCTTCTATTGTAATTGAAAATTACATACTATAGTAGTATAGAAATGAGTATAAGATATATAGAAGGATGGTATAAGAGAAGAGAATTGAATTGAAATCACATCAGAAGAATATTAAAGAATAGAATTGAACTGTAATCACAGTAGAAGGGTATAAAAGAAGAAGATTTGAACTGTACTTACATAGGACTGTACTTACAGTAGACTTGTGTAGTATAACGGGTAGGGAAGTGCTGCCCGATTTTCCGTAGAATAGGGAACCCTCTTCTTAGAATATTCTACAGAGTAGTCTAGACGTTGATAGACGTATATGGCCTTTATAGGTTGAATGTTCTGCGAGTAGCATGTTCTACTTGGAAGAAGGACAAGGCTAGCCGGGTTATGGCGGTGGAGCATTTTGCTATTAGTCGATAATCGTCGCGAGGTATGTGATTCTTCCTATCCTCTTGAGCATGATATTTTAAAAGAATATATATAGTACGGTGACGCGTCGTGTGTTAACTGAACGTGGTTTTACTGCGATGTCTTCTGACTTGAGTCTAATAATAAAGAATCTTGAAGTATTTCAAAGAATTAAGAACCGTTTTTGAAAAAAGAGTAATACTTGGTTTTAAAAGCTTAAGAGTTATACTAGCCTTATGGGAAGTTAGGTATAACGACTTAAGAGAGATAAAAGGAACGGTTTACTTAATTGTTTATAAACGCCTTGTATTGATTTCAGAAATGAGAATAAGTATCGAACAAACCACTGCAGCGCTAATAAGGGGAAATGTATCGACTAATTAAGTATTATTAAAACCAGTAGAAACCTCCATCTGCATAGAAGCTAAGATGAGACAAAATGATATTACATTTCCTAGATCATGGCTGCTTTAACAAGATTGTTATAAACAAGAATAACCTACTCACACATAAGGCATATGTTTCTCAAATTGTTTTAAAGGGAGAATTATATTATTAAGTGATTAAAACTATGAACTACGAAACCTTTCGAAAATGAGAAGCTTGAGCATTTGAAATTAGGCAAACTTGAACGTTTGGAAAATAATGTTGTTACTTAGGGAAGTGTTTTGGTTTACTTAAAGATAGTCACTCTATTTTTATACTACGGGTATTGTGTGACTTTTGTGAAAGAAACGGATCTTTTAAAGAGTTAATGTATGAAGTACTTTGGGGATAAAAACCCGAACTTGTTAACATAAAGTAGAAAGTACCTTGTGTGAATAACTTGATTGTGTTGGTTTGTGATAACCTTGTAATACTTTCTTGTTGATTTGGTAAGTAAACATGTTACGATGTTACGTGTGTTAGTATCTTGTGATGTTGTGTAAGGGGGTTATTCTTGTTGTGCTTACGTTATTAAACGTTAAGCCCGTTATACTGCTATTATATCACATACCCCCTTGACTTGTTATACCGAGGGCTTGCCACCCGACGCGTCTATACGGCTATGCGGTTCGTGTGACTACGCGAGCAGCGGTATGCTCGAGATTGATCATTCGGGTATATTATCCCGATGCGAGGAGTGTCTTACGCGATGCAATGTGACTACGCGGTCTATGTGACTATGCGAATCGCGGAGTCGCGAGGGTACCGCGGCTAGCTACCCCGACGCGAGGAATACCTCATGCGGGCCTATGTGTGGCCTATGCGAGCAGCGGTATGCTCCAGATTAGACGCGCATTGATACCGAGGGCGAGTGGCCGCCGATCATGTGGTGCGGTCTAGAAAGACCTCGTGATACGCTTTATGGCATTGTTGGTACCGTGGGTCTTAGTAGTCGGTTATGCCTTCGCATTTACCCCGCACGGTTTTATTATGACACGGTGGGACACGGTGTTCATGTATTCCTTGGTGCTTGTTATATCATGGATCACGGCGGTGAGGAAGGAATTCCACGCATGATTGATATTGTGGGCATGAGACCCATGGTTATATTTGAGTGATGACTTTAAGGCGTGAGTCACGACTTGACATATTTGCTTACATATTGTGTATAGTAAATTGTTTATCATATATGTTTTTTGTTTTATATAGACTATTATGATTTCATTTACAGTATTTTTAGTTTCACATACTTGTACTGTTAGATCGACCTCCTTCGGGCCGCGTTCATGTCGCAGTAGAGGTACACCGCCGTCGATCCTCGCTCTAGGATCACGATTCAGCGTTTTGGGAAGCTCTGTTTCTCGAGGCTTATCTTTGGTATAGTCCACGATGTCAGAGGTATTAATGCTCATTCAGGTATGGCGGCCCCGTCCCGCCATAGTTGTTTTACTTCCTTAGGTCCGTAGTCCCGTTGTAAAGTTGGGATCTAACTGCTCACTTGGGTTTATATATATACGCCGAAAGGCAACTTTTCCTCGATAAACCGTGTCTCTTTTACATTGTTTCATGTTGTGTTTTTATATTCCGATTACTCGATGTATGTCTACTGGGTGCGGGTAAGGCACGACCACGCCCGGTTCGGTCGTGACAAAAGTGGTATCGAAGCGATTAATCCTCGGAAAGTGTCTACAGCATCGTATCTAGTAGAGTCTTGATTATCGGTGTTGTGCACCACACCAATAATCGTGAGGCTATAGGATATTTAGGATTGATTTCCATTCTTCTCACTCGAGATCGTGCCTTAGAGCCGTGTTATAAGTTGGACCCTCTAACGTATTTCTTTCCTTACCGCTATGCCTCCGCGTAAGGCAACCCGCCCAGAAGGCAAGGCGGCGGAGTCGCGAGTAGAGCATAGAGGTTATGAGGCACAGTGCCCAATCATCACCTGGGTGGTGCTTCATTCGGGAGTTCGCGACATCGCCACCCAAAGAGTTTAGCACGGCGATTCCATCTGCGGCCATGACATTTACACCTTCGCCCACGACCAAGAGCGTAAAGAATAGATTGCAAAGAGACGACCGTTACTAGCTAGGAGTTAGCAACTGCAGGGTATATTATGGATCGATTTATCACGGGTCTTGATGACTATCTAAGCGAGGGTTGTGCAAGAGTAGCTCTTCAGTCAGGCTTGAGCATGGCCTGTGTACGGGCTTATGCGCAACACGCCGAGAAACGTAGAGATCGACGGGTTAACCAAGATCAACAGAAGAGGGCCAGATCAGCAGGGTCCTTTGGTAACTTTCGAGGCGGACCTTCTCAGCAGCAGACTGGTTATGCGCCTCCGCTGATGCAGTGGTCCTCCGCGCACTTCGACGTTCGGTATGCCGAGTTGGTCGAACTCCGGGCTTCGGTTCACGATACACGTAGGTTCCGGCACCGATTCAGTTTTTCCCCAGTGTTCACAGTGTGACAGGCGTCATCCCGGGGAATGTCATCTTTTGTTGGTACTTGTTTTACCTGCGGCCGTCAGGGCCATGTGTCGAAAGGGTGTCCTAGTAGGAGGGATTCAAGTAGGAAGACTCAGCCTTCAGGATCAGTGGCTAGTTCGTCACCTTCCCTAGCTATACGCCCAACAGTAAGGTGATTGATTAGAACGACAAAGGGAGTGAAGGCGTAGATGTGTAGATCCTTAACCTCTGTGAGATTAGTACGTATGATAAGATGAGTATACCTTAAATGTTATGCTCACATAGCATTGTGTTAATTGTGATTAGAAATCATGGTTAGTTAACCGGGTAAGATTGGGGATAAGGAAAGTGTGAGCCTTAGAGTTTTATACGTGGAGACCTTAGAGGCGAGGCCATCTTGAGTAAAAGAATTTTGTTATGTTAACCTTTATCGGAGTGCATAGTACACGTGAGATATGTCTGTGTGATAAGTCCCAGGTGGTAATGAAAGAGGGTAGTTGAGCTAAGAAGACCACTAGGTTTTCGTGACTTGATTGTGGGATTGTTCCGGATTGGGGAGCAAGTGTTTGGCGCGATAGCGGGTCGGGTTGCGGATCGATTGTGGGTCAACCCGCGGCCTGTATGGTGGTGGGGTCAGTTTGGGGTGGTCCCGCTTTGTGATAGGGTCATGAGGGTGTTAGGCCCAAGTTTAGTTAACCAGCATACGAGTTCGTGGATGCGTTCGACCAGTAGTCGGGCCGATGAGGTCAGACCCTCTTGTCTTTCAGTCAGGACCGTTTACTCGACAGAGGGTTATGCGAGATGTTATATCAGGAAGGTTGTAAGGCTGCATGAGGTGCCTACTTTCACCTTATGGCAGGCAGTGGAGCCCAGTTTACGGCTGTTTCTTTTTCTGGAAGTTTTACCAGGCAGGGTTAGGAACTCGGGTGAGTCTCAAGACGCATTCGCCTCGGGCCGGTGTTTGGATTTGTGGGTAGTGAGGATGGTTGCCTCCTGTTGAGGGAGTGTTTTAATAGCTACCATTTCAGTATTCGGATATCGCCTTATGACGCCTTGTAGGGGCGGAAGTATAAGTTGCCGGTCGATTGGTTCGATGTTGGCAAGGTTCAGATAGCTGGTTCATTCTTGTTTCAGCAGTATGTGGATAGGGTGAAGCCTATCCAGGAGAGGTTATCGGCAGCTCAGAGTCAACAGAAGTTGTGCGGATAATCGGCGACGACGCTTGGAGTTCAGGTTGAAGGTGGGTCTTCTTGAAGGTACCACCCCGGAAAGGGGGTGACGAGTTTTGGAAAACAGAGGAAACTTAGCCCGAGTTACTTTGGGCCTTTTTAGATCATGTGAAGAATAGGCCAGGTTGCCTATATGTTAGCTTTGCCTTCCGACGTAGGAGGCAGTACGTCCGGTCTTTCATGTTGTTATGTTCGGAAAAGTATCGGAGATCCATCCAGAGTGTTCCCAGTTAATGATGACCAAGTTGGAGGTAGTAACCCAGAGATTTTGGAAACTGAAGCAGTAACAGAAATGTGGTAAGTTATGAGAAAGAGTTCGAGTGTACAAGAAGGGTACGACGAGTAAGGGAAGAAGCGAGCATGTGTTACGAGCATAGATGTGATCATTTCTTTTGTAAAGTGAAGGTGCGAAGGGAGTATATTTTAGACCTCGAGTGGGAACTTTTGTAGTGATGGAGGTGATTCCTCGTGGACTTGGATGTAAGTATTTGCGCGTGTTGTATTGTGGCCAGGTGTGGCATGATTGTTTTCGTAAGTATAGCAGTGAAGACTATACTGGCGCATGGTTGTTTTGAGACTTAGAAGGAACATTCGGGACGAATGTTTCTAAGGAGGGGAGAATGTTATACCCCGTATTTCCAGAGTATGTACGTGAGGGCGTACGTAGAAAAGTTTGAGCCTTAAATTAGGCAAGGGACGAAAATTTTGTTCACAACCCCCGAAAAGAATTGTTTTCCGACGAAACATTTTCCAAACTTTGCGAAGGGAAAAATACGGCTATGTCATTTATTATTTTTGCGGATTTTTCCGAGAGATGAAATATTTTGGACCAACGAGAGGACGACACTTGTCACCCTCAAGTTGGCGGATTTGTGGGCTTCATTTGAACGATTTCAAAGTCTTGGAGTAGGTAGGATATTTGTGATATTTTGTGTGGTAGTTGGATAAGGTACACATGGATAAATCCTCACCCTACACTTGCCCACCACTTGTCTTGATCTTGGCCCTTGGTTGTCCTATAAATACCCCCCCCCCCTTGGTTGAAGACTTCTTCATCCACAAAATGTTTTCTAAGTCTTGAAGTCCTCCCTCCCTTCTTGTGTAGTTCTCGTCCAAGTCTTCCCCCTCACCCTTTGTGAGGCCTTTTGGCCGAGAGGTACCCCCCCCCCCCCCTCCTAGGGGTGCTAGCCGAAACCTACCCCCCCTCCTAGCGGTGTTGTTCTCGTGAAAATACACCCCCCTCTTGGTAGAAAATACTCTCCAAGTATTGTTACTATTCCAAAGATACCTCTATACGTAGAGCCCGGAAATACTACCTTATGTCCTTTTTGTCTCAAAACGAAACCCTAAGGAAAAATCTTCATAGTCGGTTGAAGTATTAAGAAGAAGTTCGTAGAACTTCTAAGGGTTGTTTGGAGCGGGTTGAGCGCCTGAGTAGGAGCTAAACGTTGCTCAGGATCGACATTAAAACTTGGATAATTTTGGGCTTACCGAGGTAAATACTCTTGTCCTTCTATTGTAATTGGAAATTACATACTGTAGTAGTATAGAAATGAGTATAAGATATATAGAAGGATGATATAAGAGAAGAGAATTAAATTGAAATCACATCAGAAGAATATTAAAGAATAGAATTGAACTGTAATCACAGTAGGCGGTATAAAGAAGAAGATTTGAATCATTTACATGTGACTGCATTTACAGTAGGCTTGTGTAGTATAACGGGTAGGGAAGTGCTGCCCGATTTTTCGTAGAATAGGGAACCCTCTTCTTAGAATATTCTACAGAGTAGTCTAGACGTTGATAGACGTATATGGCCTTTATAGGTTGAATGTTCTGCGAGTAGCATGTTCTACTTGAAAGATGGACAAGGCTAGCCGGGTTATGGCGGTGGAGCATTTTGCTATTAGTCGATAATCGTCGCGAGGTATGTGATTCTTCCTATCCTCTTGAGCATGATATTTTAAAAGAATATATATAGTACGGTAGACGTACGTGTGTTAACTAAACGTGGTTTTACTGCGATGTCTTCTGACTTGAGTCTAATAATAAAGAATCTTGAAGTATTTCAAAGAATTAAGAACCGTTTTTGAAAAAAGAGTAATACTTGGTTTTAAAAGCTTAAGAGTTATACTAGCCTTATGGGAAGTTAGGTATAACGACTTAAGAGAGATAAAAGGAACAGTTTACTTAATTGTTTCTAAACGCCTTGTATTGATTTCGGAAATGAGAATAAGTATCGAACAAACCACTGCAGCGCTAATAAGGGGAAATGTATCGACTAATTAAGTATTATTAAAACTAGTAGAAACCTCCATCTGCATAGAAGCTAAGATGAGACAAAATGATATTACATTTCCTAGATCATAGCTGCTTTAACAAGATTGTTATAAACAAGAATAACCTACTCACACATAAGGCATATGTTTTTCAAATTGTTTTAAAGGGAGAATTATATTATTAAGTGATTAAAACTATGAACTACGAAACCTTTCGAAAATGAGAAGCTTGAGCATTTGAAATTAGGCAAACTTGAACGTTTGGAAAATAATGTTGTTACTTAGGGAAGTGTTTTGGTTTACTTAAAAAGATAGTCACTCTATTTTTATACTACGGGTATTGTGTGACTTTTGTGAAAGAAACGGATCTTTTAAAGAGTTAATGTATGAAGTACTTTGGGGATAAAAACCCGAACTTGTTAACATAAAGTAGAAAGTACCTTGTGTGAATAACTTGATTGTGTTGGTTTGTGATAACCTTGTAATACTTTCTTGTTGATTTGGTAAGTAAACATGTTAGGATGCTACGTGTGTTAGTATCTTGTGATGTTGTGTAAGGAGGTTATTCTTGTTGTGCTTACGTTGTTAAACGTTAATCCCGTTGTACTGCTATTATATCACATACCCCCTTGACTTGTTATACCGAGGGTCACGCACCTTGATGCGGGTCTATACGGCCTATGCGGTCTGTGTGACTATGCAGAGCAGCGGTATGCTCCAGGATTGATCATTCCGGGTGTATTATCCCAATGCGAGGAGTGCCTTACGCGATGCGTGTGACTACGCGTCTATGTGACTATGCGGATCGCGGAGTCCGAGGGTACCGCGGGCTAGCTACCCCCGATGCGAGGAATACCTCATGCGGGCCTATGGGTGGCCTATGCGGAGCAGCGGTATGCTCCAGGATTAGACGCGCACATTGATACTGAGGGCAAGTGGCGGCCGATCATATGGTGCGGTCTAGAAAGACCTCGTGATACAGTTTATGGCATTGTTGGTACTGTTGGTCTTATTAGTCGGATATGCCTTCGTACTTACCCCATACGGTTTTATTATGACACGTGGGACACGGTGTTCATGTGTATTCCTTGTGCTTGTTATATCATGGATCGCCGGTGAGGAAGGAATTCCACGCATGATTGATATTGTGGGCATGAGACCCGTGGTTATATTTGAGTGATGACTTTGGCGTGAGTCACGACTTGACACGATCGCATATATCATGTGTATCGTAAATTATTTATCATATATGTCTTTTGTTTTATATAGACTATTATGATTTCATTTACTGATTTTCGATTCACATACTTGGTACTGTTAGATCGACTCTTCGGGGCTGCGTTCATGCCGCAGGTAGGTACACCGCCGTCGATCCTCGCTCTTAGGATCACGATTGCGTTTTGGGAAGCTCCGCTTTCTCGAGGCTTATCTTTGGTATAGTCACCGATGTTGTAGGTATTAATGTTCATTCAGGTATGGCGGCCCCGTCCCGCCATAGTTGTTTTACTTCCTTAAGTGTCCGTAGTCCCGTTGTAAAGTTGGGATGTAACTGCTCACTTTGGGTTTATATATATATGCCGAAAGGCAACTTTTCCTCAGATAAACTGTGTCTCTTTTACATTGTTTCATGTTGTGTTTTTATATTCCGCTGATTACTCTGATGTATGTCTACTTGGGTGCCCGGGTAAGGCACCAGTCACGGGCCCGGGTTCGGGTCGTGACATATCCTATTATCAAAGACATTTGCTCTTGGTGACTAACATCAGGAGTACAATCAAGTATCACAGATTTTCTTAATGATTTCATTAATTGTAGAAACAAGTAAAAGTATTAGCTCGTTTTGGATGTTATGCCCAAGATAATGATGATACGTCTAACATGTTCTTGGATAAATGGGTCAAACTCTGCTAACATTTCAATTAAGCTCAAAAAAATTCATTGCTATTTTCATACAGTCTTCCATTAGAACCACGAAAGGCCAAATTCTTTTTAGCAAGAAATTTCACTATAGCAATCATTTTTCTTAAGACATTTTTCCAGTGCTCCTTCTCCTTCTCAATTAGCCTTCAAGACGTTTTATCAATAGTTTCATTCATTTTAGCCTTTGACGCAACTCATACCAAGTGCTCATACTATTAACATGTTCAATGAATGTCTCATGCTCTTTAAGTCTTTCACCAACATATAGCCAATCATTACAACCCTCATTTGTTAACTGACCTCTCCTATTCCCTATTTAAAAAAAAATTACAACAAAAATAAAATAATGTATCAAGCTCTTTCGAATAGACAAGCCAATCTCTATCACACTTTTTGTCACGACCCGACCCCGGGCCCGTGACTGGTGCCCTACCTGGGCACCCCTTACAGGTATACATCAGAGAATAGTAGCGGAACATACATACAACTCAAAAAGAAATAAATAACAGGTTAGCCGATAAGGTCACCTTGCAAAAGTATACACATAATCCAAAAAAGCAGTTACCTCTTTTTCTTTACAACCCAATCAACAAGATATGACTACAGACCTCTAAGAATTTTTACATAACAACTGTGATGGGACAGGGCCCCGCCATACCCCTGAATGTATAACAACCGACAATACCAGGGATCTGAACCAAAGATAAGCCTCCGGAGTAATGGAGCTTCTCAACAGCTGAACAATGATCCTAAGAGTGAGGATCAGCAACCTGTATAACTCTATCTGCGGCATGAACGCAGCCCCCCGAATGAGGTCAGTACAACAGGTACCAAGTATGTGAAACTGAAAGTACTGTAATGAAATCATAATAGTCTAAAATAAAGTTGGGGACATGTATGATAACCACATTAACAGTACACTATGCCTTACTAACAATGAGAGTGGACAAGAATAAACCTTGCCGGTTTTAAAACAGGAAGCTCATGATTAACCTAGGGCCATCCGCCTGTAGTATCATTCTACAATCCTACACCTGGGACTATTTCACCTGCATAGGCCGTATAGACCCGCATGAGGTAATTTTCTCGCATAGACTGTATCCGCCCGCATAGGTCGTATGGACCCGCATGAGGTAATCTCCTCGCATAGGACTGGTCCGCCCCGCATGGGACTATTTCACCCGCATGAGCCCTACGGACTCGTATGAGGTATTTCTCGCATTGTGGGGAGCAAATCCATGAAATATGCAAATGCAACAAGCCCGGGGAATGACCCCGTAATGAACAATACATCACTAGCACAACCAGCTATCATACATAACATAAGCACCACCGGCTTATTATACATCACATAAGCACCACCGGCTTATCATAATTATCATAAGCAAGTTAAGACATCCCCTAACTTCTTATTAGCCTTAATTATCACTCTCATTTTAGTTAACTTAAGGCACTAACATGTTATTAGAAATTCGGGAATTTAACCCAAAGTACTACGTACTTCCGTTCCTTTAAAAAAAGAACCCTTTTTATATAAAAACCCCAAGATACTAACACCCATAGTATCAAGGCTTGTATACTTTTCAAAACAAGTTACTACACCTTTAGAAATTCATTTCAAGGCTTTGACACTAAGTAACTTCTACATTCACAACCTAAGCAACTCATACCAATAAATCAAGTAGACACTCTCTTAACCTTCCATAAAGCCGTTACAACTAACTTCCCATAAAGCCGTTATAACTCTTTATGTTTTAGACAATTACATTCTTTTTGAAATCAAGAGACTTATACTTTTAAAACCAAGTATCATATACTTTCACATCAAGTTTCATAACTTTCAGAATACTTCAAGTCTCTTAACTTTAGAAATCAAGTTTCTTAACTTTAGAATAGTTCAAGTAATCAATACTTTCCAAACCAAGTATTTTATACATTTTCAAGTCAAGAAATCTTTGTTTACCTTATTAGAATAAACCATTCTTTTAACTTCCCATAAAGTTGTTATACTAACTTTATGCTTTAGAAACCAAGACATCTTTAACCTTTAAAACAAGTGAGTTAATTCTCTAACTCAACCAACTTAGACATTCTTAAACAAATCAAGGGTACCAAATGAAATTGAATTCATTTAAATCTCGTACATCCACCGTACTATATATTTATAGCTACTCATGCTCAAGAGATAAGAAAAGTTCCACATACCTCTCCGGCTCAATCCACTTGTCAAGTTGAATACGCCGCGCGTAGAATGTCAACCTATAATGACCACAATACGCCTATCAACTTCTAGCTTTCAACGTAGAATATTTCTAAGTATAAGGACTCTTATTCTACGGAAAATCGGGCAGCACTTCTGTCACGACCCTACCTCGGACCCGTGACTGGTGCCTTATCCCGGGCACCCTTGTGATACAACATCAGAGAAAACCAGCGGAAATAAACTCATAACAAGAAACCATATAAAATATGAAACAGGCTAACCCAAAATGATTACCTTTCCGTAAACATAAATATAACAAAACTGAACAGTTACATCCCAATTTATAACAGGACTACAGTCCTCTAAGAGTTTGTAACAACTATGACGGGATAGGGCCCCGTCATACCCCTGAATGTACATGATATCTATAACATCGTGAGAACTGCATCAAAAGTCAAGCCTCCGAGAAATGGAGCTTCGACACTGAGCAAAGATCCTAAGAATGAGGATCCACCACCGCTACCCCTACCGCGGCATTTAACGCATCCCCGAGGAAGGGTCGACACAATATGTACCAAGTATGTAAAACTGGAAAATACTGTAATAATATCATAAGTATAAAATAAGCTGGAGTCATGGATGAAAATCAAGTTACATTGCACTGTGCCTTACTAACAATGAGAGTAACAAGTATAAACTTTACTGCATAAAAATAGGAGGCTCATGATCAAAACAGGGTCCCTCGCCCGTAGTATCATTAAGCAATCCTACTCCTGGGACTATTGCACCCGCATAGGTCCTATGGACCCGCATGAGGTCATCCGCCTCGCATGAGACTATTTCACCCGCATGGGACTCTTTCACCCGCATGGACCCGGTGGGCCCGCATGAGTACAAGCGTCGCACTCGCATCATGGGTAGCAAATCCATGGCATAAGTAGTAACCCGGGGTTTACCCCGTAATAATAATAATAATAATACGTAACCTAGCACAACCGGCTATCATACATAACATAAGCGCTACCGGCTTATCATAACATAAGCAAGTTAAGAAAAATCCCCTAACTTCTTATTAACATTATTAATATATCCTCTCATTTTAGTTTACTTAAGGCACTAACATGTCATTTAAGAGAAAATCCGGGAATTCAACCCGAGTACCACGTATCTCTAACCTTTTAAGAAATGACTCCTTTTTATATAAAACTTCCAAGATATTAATAACCGTAGTATCAAGTCACGACTACTTTTCAAGACAAGTCACATTTCCTTTTAGAAATATAATAGGCTTCTAAATCAAGTGACTTTATTTCTTCCAAAACCTTAGGCAATTAATGCCTTAAAATCAATTTGCCTTTCACAAATTCAAATCATTTATCTGTACTTATTTTTACTTAGAGAAAATCTTTCTTTATTAACCTTCCATAAAGCTAATATAACCACTTCCCATAAAGTCATTATATCAACTTTATACATTAGTTCAATACATTTCCCTATATCCAAGGGACATATACTTTTAAAACGAAACAAGTATCATATACTTAAAACACTTCAAGCCCCTTAACTTTGAAAACTTAAAACATCCTTAATACTTTTAAAGAAGTGATTTAATCCCCTTACTCACCAAACTTGGCCATCCTTAAAACAAGTAAGAGATATCAAAGTCTTGTACGTCTACCGTACTACATAAGTGCAACTACTCATGCTCAAGAGATAGGAAAGTTCCACATACCTCTTCGGGTCAATCCACTTGCAAGTCCAATATACCGCACGTAGTATGTTTAACCTATAATGACCATAATACATCCATTAGCCTCTATCTTCAAAGTAGAACATTCTAATAGAAACGTCCCTTATTCCTACGGAAAATTGGACAGCACTTCCTTTGTTTCTACATACTTTGCCATCTTTTTCAAGGCCGAATTCAATAACCAAACACACCATATTTAAGGCTCAACAATGTAGTTAACAAATAGGAGATTACACTCCTACTAGACGTGTAAAATTCCACCCCACAATTCATAACAACTAATACAAACTACAAGGTCCGATTTGGCAATTTTGAGGTATAACCACATAAATTCTTATCCAATTCCTTTTTAATCCAAATTCTTATCCAATTTCTACATGCAATGTATCTAAAGGCAATATTGACAACTACAAGTCCTTTCTTCCATACATGCAATCCAATTTACTAGCAAAAGAGAAAGGATTGTTACCTTAGAGCTTACCCCAAATTAGTCCAACAAAATCCACTTGTCTGATTTCCACAATCCTCCTACAAGCTTGTCAACATGTTTCCTTCTTGCCACTTTTTCAGAATTTCTCTAGGCTTAGGTTTCTTCTTGAATTTCTAGAGAGAAGGGGGAGGAATTTTAGAGAGAGGGAAGAACCTTTTTAGAGAGAAGAAGGAGCTTTGAAGAATGACCAAGTCTTCAAGACTTGGTCAATAAATAGGACAGGCAAAAAATCAGATGGGGGGGGACACTTGTCACCACCCATGGCCTCTTTTTTTAAAAAATGATTTTTCCCCAGGTTCGCAGAAAACCGCCTCGGCGCCGCGGCCCTGCAGCCGGCGCCGCGGCGCTGCAACCTCTGCAACCTTTCAGAACTTCCGGCGCCGCGGCCCTGCTTTCCGGCGCCGCGGCGCTGCAACTTCAGCGATTTTCCAGATTATCCGGCGCCGCGGCGCTGTGGCCCCTGACCGAAAAATGTTTTCCGCTCGACTGCGCACTGAACTTGTAACTTCCATAACTTTCTACTCCGACGTCCTATCGACGAACGGTTGGTTGCGTTGGAAACTAGACTCAACGAACTACGTACTAGGCCTTTGAAACACCTAGGGACTCTCAATGTAACGCGACATAAACCGCCTCAAAGTTGACTAACAACCCGTCCGAAACATTCCGTCAACCCATCATCCTAAAATTTAAGTCTCAATTCCTTTCGTATGTTCTCAAAAGCATGACCTGAACTACGGGGTGTAACATTCTCCCCCCCCCCCCTTAGAAACATTCGTCCCGAATGTTCCTTATAGGCTTACTCAAATCACAATATCGACGTAGACCCTCTTAACTATTCTTCTTGCAAATAAAGACGCTCCACATGGCCACAACAATACTCAAGCATAATTGCTAAATTTTAAAACTAACAAGCAGGAAAGTGGGTTACCTGGAGGTGTAGGGAACAAGTGAGGATACTTCTTCATCATGTCCTCCTCTTCTTCCCATGTCATTTCTTCCCTGTTCTCGTTCCGCCATAAGACCTTGACGGAAGCCACATACTTTGTCCGCAGTCGCCTAACGTGGCGATCGAGTATCGTTATGGGTATCTCCTCATATGATAACCCCTCTGTCACCTGGACATCACAAATCGGGTGCACTCTAGATGGATCTCCAATACACTTTCGCAACATAGACACATGAAAAACTGGATGTACTGCCTCCAGATCGGACGGCAGATCCAACTCATAGGCAACCTTGCCTACCCTACGGACGATCTGGTAAGGCCCAATGTACCTTGGGCTAAGTTTCCCCTTCTTCCCAAATTTCATCACGCCCTTCATGGGTGATACCTTCAGGAAGACCCAATCATCCACCTTAAACTCCAAGTGTCGACGCCGATGATCTGCATACGACTTCTGTCGACTCTGAGCTGACAATAACCGCTCCTGGACAAGTTTCACCTTATCCACTGCCTGCTGAATCAATTCTGGTCCGACTAACTGAACTTCTCCCACCTCAAACCAGCCTATTGGTGACCTGCACTTCCTCCCGTATAAGGCCTCATAAGGCGCCATCTGGATACTAGAATGGTAGCTGTTGTTATATGCAAACTTCAGAAGAGGCAAAAGATCCTCCCAGCTACCCCTGAAATCAATAACACAGGCCCGCAGCATATCCTCAAGTGTCTGGATAGTACGCTTCTACCGTCCGGCTTGGCCCGAGGATGAAACGCGATCGAGACTCACCTGTGTCCCTAATCCCTTCTGGAAAGACCTCCAAAATTTAGCCGAGAACTGGGCTCCCCTGTCTGAAATGATCGATATAGGCACTCCGTGCAGTCTCACAATCTCTCTGATATACAATCTAGCATAATCCTCGGCCGAAAAAGTCGTCCTGACTGGAATAAAGTTGGCTGATTTCGTCAGCCTGTCGACAATAACCCAGATGGAATCATGCTTCCTCTGAGTTAACCCTGTAATAAAGTCCATATGATCACCTCCCACTTCCATGTCGGAATCTCTATCATCTGCAACAACCCACCAGGCTTCTGGTGCTCCACCTTGACCTGCTGACAATTCGGACACTGCGCCGCAAACTTCGCAACGTCCCTCTTCAGGCCATCCCAGCAATATATACACCTGAGGTCATAGTACATCTTAGTCGACCCCGGATGAATAGAGTAACGAGCACTATGTGCTTCCCCCAGAATCTGCTGACGAAGTCCTGCTACATCGGGTATACATAACCTGCTCTCAAATCTTAGCACCCCATCCGGTGCTACTTCAAATAGACTTTTCTCCTCTCGAAGAGCCATATCTCGATACCGTACCATAATCGGATCCTCATACTGTCGCCTCTTCACCTCCCCGACGATGGAAGACTCGGCGACCTCTCGAACCCGAACCCCACTACTATCGGAGCCAACCAAACGAACCCCAAGGCTCGCAAGCTAATGTAACTCGCGGACCATGCCCCTTTTCTCTGGCTGCACATCTGACAGACTACCCATCGATCTGCGACTAAGGGCATCTGCAACTACATTGGCCTTCCCTGGGTGGTATAGGATATCGACATCATAGTCCTTAAGTAGCTCTAACCACCGTCTCTGCCGCAAGTTCAGCTCCCTCTGGCTGAAGATATACTGGAGGCTCTTGTGGTCTGTGTAAATATCCACATGAACTCCATACAAATAATGTGTCCAGATCTTCAAGGCATGAATCACTGCTTCCAACTCTAAGTCATGTGTGGGGTAATTCTTCTCATGCTTCCTAAGTTGTCGAGATGCGTAAGCTATAACTTTGTCGTGCTGCATCAGCACGCACCCGAGCCCGAAACCCGATGCATCACAATAAACCACATATCCGTCTAAACCCTCTGGAAGAGTAAGATCTGGGGCGGTCGTCAATTTCTCCTTCAAGAATCGAAGCTCTCTCACAAGCATCCGCCCACCAAACATAATCGCTACGGGTCAACCTAGTCAAATGTGCTGAAATGGAAGCAAACTTCTCCAAAAATCTCCGATAATAACCCGCAAGACCCAAAAAGCTACGCACCTCCGTTGGTGTAGTGGGTCTAGGCCAAGTCTTGACCGCCTCAATCTTTGATGTATCAACCCGAATACCATCGGCCCCGATAACATGCCCTAAGAAAGCCACTGAAGCAAACCAAAACTCGCATTTCGAGAATTTGGCATACAACTGCAGGTCCCGGAGGACTCCCAACACCGCCCTCAAATGATCTGCATGTTCCTGCTCTGTGCGCGAATAAACCAGGATATCATCAATGAATACTATCACGAACATATCCAAGAATGTCTTGAACACCCGGTTCATCAAATCCATGAATACTGTTGGGGCGTTGGTCAATCTGAAAGACATCACCCTGAACTCATAGTGCCCATACCGGGTCCTGAATGCAGTCTTTGGAATATCTGCCTCTCTAACTCGCACCTGATGATAACCAGACCGTAGGTCTATCTTGGAAAAACACCTCTCCCCCTGCAACTGGTCAAACAAATCATCAATCATGGGGAGGGGGTATCTGTTCTTGATAGTTACCTTATTCAGCTACCTGTAATCAACACACATACGCAGCGTTCCATCCTTCTTTTTTACAAATAAAACTGGCGCTCCCCAGGGAGAAACACTAGGCCTGATAAAGCCTTTTTCCAGCAAATCTTTCAGCTGGTCTTTCAATTCCCTCAACTCAGAAGGTGTCATCCTGTATGGCGGAATAGATATCGGTCGAGTGTCTGGCGATATATCAATGCAAAACTCAATCTCCCTCTCAGGAGGGATACCCGGAAGCTCGTCTGGGAATACGTCTGGAAACTCTTTAACACCTGAATCGATCAAGGTCCGTATCTCGGCTTGATTTAATACCCGAACCATACGATAGATATACCCCGTCCGCACCATCTTCAGAGCCTTGAGGGAAGAAATAAACCTACACCTACGACGCAAAGATTCCTTCCACTCGATAACCGGCCACTGTGGAACCGAACCGCACTCAATCTCTCATACCCATATTGGCATAGCAAGACGCTAGCCAATCCATACCCATAATCACATCAAAGTACGTCATATCCAACTCTATCAAGTCGGTTAGGGTCTGACGACTGTAAATAGTCACTGGGCAAGCTCTATATACCCGCGCAGCTACCACCGAATCACCTACCGGCGTAGCCACCTCAAAAGGTTTTATGGACTCGGGCTCTATCCCTATTCTACCAGCAATATGAGGAGATATATAGGACAAGGTAGAACCTGGATCTATCAAAGCATATACATCACAACATGAAACCAATAATGTACTGTGACGACATCCGTGACGCCCCGGTCCTCGACTACCGACATAGCATAAATGCGGTTCGAGGACCGCTGAATCGGGACCCACCACGACCCTCGCCGCGTCCGCTGGTCCGTGAACATCCCGCCTCGGGAGCATGACCACCAAGACGAAGATTCAAAGAATCGACCGCCGCCGAATCCATAACGTTCCCGCCGCCTCTGGTCGGACAATCTCTCTTCAAATGGCCCTGCTGGCCACAAGAGTAACAAGCTCCTGGAGGAACACGACACCCCTACGATGGTAATCACCACATCGACCACACCGAGGCATAGGTGGCCTCGCTCGATCGAACTCGTTCCTCCGAGAACCCAAAGCCACGAGCCCCGCCCCGCCTCGAATACCTCGACGCCGAAGACGATGGAGAGCGCTCAACCTACTGAGGTGCAAATCCGGTCTCGCCGAGGTTGTCTACCTCAAAACTACCAGAGGACCTCGCTGTCACCGCCTCTTCTCGCGATATCTATCAATCCGGCCGCCTACGCTCACACCAGTGCATAAGCTCGCACGCGGCAATGTCCATGCCCGCCAAAGAGCTACTCCGTGCAACTCGCTAAGTAATCATCGAGCCACGTGACATAGCGGTATACTCGCCCTCCATGTACGCCACTAAAGCGGTACATACCGAGCCAACGAGTCAAACTCTACGTTGTACTCCAACCGTCCGCCCACTGTCTCAACGCCGTAAATCTATCGCCCGAGCTCTTCTCATCTGAGGCAAGAAATGGCTAAGAACGCCTCGAGAACTCGCCCCAAACACCGAAGCGCATGCTCCCCGGATAGTTCCCATGAATCAAACTACCAATCGCAGATCACGCGGCCGATGTGAAACCAATACTACCTACTCGCTCCGAGGCCTTGATCACTCACGATCCAGAATCGCTGGATAAACTCGAGGATCATCCTCGTGCCTCACCCATAGAACTCGCGGGCTGCAACTCAAAACTCCCAAGTCTCGAGCTATCGACGGGGTGAACTACGGTACAACCGAATCGCTGCCTCCGTCCGTCCTCCCGCTTTGCCACGATCTCGCTAATAATCGCCATCTCTTGTAGCCCATATCCTATGCTCCAGCCGTAATCGAGGCTCGTGTACCACGCCTCGATGACGCTGTTGCCCGAACTCGCTGGGGTTGGCGACGTCGTGGAACTTCGCCGTCCAAACATCATCTCGTAAAGATCGGGCATGTGCCTCGTGAACCCTCTGTGTCCTACTAGCGCCTCACCGCTTTGCTCTTCGGGCCGCGTTGTTTTGCGTGAGGCATAACTGATACATAAAAATATGTCAGAGGGAGTTCAACCTATAACACATCTCTATTGCACGATCTTAGAGTGAAAGAATGGAAACCAATCCTAAATATCCTGTATCCTCTTGATTATAGATGTGGTGCACAACATACCGATAATCAAGACTCTACTAGATACGGCCTCTAGACCCTTTCCGAGGATTACCTGCTCTGATACCACTTTTGTCACGACCCGACCTCGACTGGATCGTGCCTTACCTGCACCCTTGTGATACAACATCGAGAAAACCAGCGAAAATAAACTCATAACAAGAAACCATATAAAATATGAAACAGGCTAACCCAAAATGATTACCTTTCCGTAAACATAAATATAACAAAACTGAACAGTTACATCCCAATTTATAACAGGGCTACAGGCCTCTAAGAGTTTGTAACAACTATGACGGGACAGGGCCCCGTCATACCCCTGAATGTACATGATATCTATAACATCAGGGAGAACCGTACCAAAAGTCAATCCTCCGGAGAAATGGAGCTTCTGACACCTGAGCAAAGATCCTAAGAATGAGGATCTACCACCTGCTTACTCCTACCTGCGGCATGAACGCAGCCCCCGAGGAAGGGGGTCAGTACACAATATGTACCAAGTATGTAAAACTGAAAAATACTGTAATAATATCATAAGTATAAAATAAGCTGGAGTCATGGATGAAAATCAAGTTACATTGCAATGTGCCTTACTAACAATGAGAGTAACAAGTATAAACTTTACTACATAAAAATAGGAGGCTCATGATCAAAACAGGGTCCCTCGCCCGTAGTATCATTAAGCAATCCTACTCCTGGGACTATTTCACCCGCATAGGTCCTGTGGACCCGCATGAGGTCATCCGCCTCGCATGAGACTATTTCACCCGCATGGACCCGGTGGGCCCGCATGAGTACAAGCGCCGAACTCGCATCATGGGTAGAAAATCCATGGCATAAGTAGTAACCCGGGGTTTACCCTGTAATAATAATAATAATAATACGTAACCTAGCACAACCGGCTATCATACATAACATAAGCGCTACCGACTTATCATAACATAAGCAAGTTAAGAAAAATCCCCTAACTTCTTATTAACATTATTAATATATCCTCTCATTTTAGTTTACTTAAGGCACTAACATGTCATTTAAGAGAAAATCCGGGAATTCAACCCGAGTACCACATACCTCTAACCTTTTAAGAAATGACTCTTTTTTATATAAAACTTTCAAGATACTAATAACCATAGTATCAAGTCACGACTACTTTTCAAGACAAGTCACATTTCCTTTTAGAAATATAATAGGCTTCTAAATCAAGTGACTTCATTTCTTCCAAAACCTTAGGCAATTAATGCCTTAAAATCAATTTGCCTTTCACAAATTCAAATCATTTATCCGTACTTATTTTTACTTAGAGAAAATCTTTCTTTATTAACCTTCCATAAAGCTAATATAACCACTTCACATAAAGTCGTTATATCAACTTTATACATTAGTCCAATACATTTCCCTATATCCAAGGGACTTATACATTTAAAACGAAACAAGTATCATATACTTAAAATACTTCAAGCCCCTTAACTTTGAAAACTTAAAACATCCTTAATACTTTTAAAGAAGTGATTTAATCCCCTTACTCACCAATCTTGGCCATCCTTAAAACAAGTAAGGGATATCAAAGTCTTGTACGTCTACCGTACTACATAAGTGCAACTATTCATGCTCAAGAGATAGGAAAGTTTCACATACCTCTTCGGGTCAATCCACTTGCAAGTCCAATATACCGCACGTAGTATGTTTAACCTATAATGACCATAATACGTCCATTAGCCTCTATCTTCAACGTAGAACATTCTAATAGAAACGTCCCTTATTCCTACGGAAAATTGGACAGCACTTCATTTGTTTCTACATACTTTGACACCTTTTTCAAGGCCGAATTCAATAACCAAACACGCCATCTTTAAGGCTCAACAATGTAGTTAACAAATAGGGGATTACACGCCTACTAGACGTGTAAAATTCCGCCCCACAATTCATAACAACTAATACAAACTACAAGGTCCGATTTGGCAATTTTGAGGTATAACCACATAAATTCTTATCCAATTCCTTTTTAATCCAAATTCTTATCCAATTTCTACATGCAATGTATCTAAAGACAATATTGACAACTACAAGTCCTTTCTTCCATACATGCAATCCAATTTACTAGCAAAAGAGAAAGGATTGTTACCTTAGAGCTTACCCCAAATTAGTACAACAAAATCCACTTGTCTGTTTTCCACAATCCTCCTACAAGCTTGTCAACATGTTTCCTTCTTGCCACCTTTTCAGAATTTCTCTAGGCTTATGTTTCTTCTTGAATTTCTAGAGAGAAGGGGGAGGAATTTTAGAGAGAAGGAAGAACCTTTTTAGAGAGAAGAAGGAACTTTGAAGAATGATCAAGTCTTCAAGACTTGGTCAATAAATAGGACATGCAAAAAATCAGATGGGGGGGACACTTGTCACCCACCCATGGCCTCTTTTTTTAAAAACAGCTTGATTTTTCCTGTGTCGCAGAAACCGTCCTGCCGCGTCAGCGCAGCGCTGGCCGCAACCTCTGCAACCTTTCAGAACTTCCGACGCCGCGGCCCTGCTTTCCGGCGCCGCGGTGCTGCAACTTCAGCGATTTTCCAGATGATCCGGCGCCATGGCCGCGGCCCCGATCAAAAATGTTTTCCGCCGATCACAAGACCGAACTTGTAACTTCCATAACTTTCTACTCCGACATCCTATCGACGAACGGTTGGTTGCGTTGGAAACTAGACTCAACGAACTACATACTAGGCCTTTGAAACACCTAGGGACTCTCAATGTAACGGGACATAAACCGCCTCAAAGTTGACTAAAAACCCTTCCGAAACATTCCGTCAACCCATCATCCTAAAATTTAAGTCTCAATTCCTTTCGAATGTTCTCAAAAGCATGACTTGAACTACGGGGTGTAACAACTTTCTTTGTTTCTACGTACTTTTCCACCTTTTTCAAGGCCCGGAAATCAATAACTAAATGCCACATTTAAGGCTCAACAATTCAGCTAACCAAAGGGGATCACACGCCTAGCCGGGCGTATAAAATTCTGCCCCACAATCAATATAAAATTGTCCATTAATCCAAAGCCATATTCGGCTGCAATGTATCACAACAATATCAATTCTCTTTCAATTTCCTTTTTAATCCAAGTTGTTATTCCAACATGTTATATACATAATAACAATTACAACAACTATAAATCTTTTCTTCCTTAACATGCAACGATTGTAACTATCGACCAAATTGATTACAACATAAATGGCTAACTTGTCCATTTTCGGTTTTCAACATGTCGACATGATCCAAATCTTTTCATACTTCAATCTATATACCACATGCTCACTTATCAACTACTATAACATGTAATCTTTAATCCCATTAAGAAGATGAAGATTTTACCTCAATAAGCCCTAATAATATCTAAGTGTCAAAGTCGATCCTAACAACTTTTAGCTCCTCTTCTTACGTTCCAATCCGCTCCAAGCACTCCTTGTAAGCTTATGAAGAACTCCTCTTCAAGTTCCATCTCAAACTATGTGAAACCATTTAGGTTTTCATGTTGCGACTAACGTAAAAACGTAGTTTTTCCGGGATATTTCTATTGAGATAACCTTACAATACCTCTAGGAACCTTGGGTTAAAGTATTGGGATTATTGAACCACAAACGAAAAAATTTCTTTTTCATTCTTGCACAAAGCTGAGAGCAACATTGTTGAGCACCTAAAGTTTTGCAAAAATTTCTCCAAGTGTAAGACTTGTCTTTCTACTAGTGTGATGATATACTACGTTCAATGGTCAAGATTAGAACACTTGTGTGGCCTAGATTCATTGGGGTTAAAAGATCTAATGTCAAGTTGGCTAGTTGACTTAGTCAACAATGTCAAGCCTTGGCTTGTTCAAGACTTGACCAATTTCCATGTCAATTTCGTCCAAGCCTATGTAGGGGTGACACGTGTCACCCTCCCATTCTCCCATACACTTCGTTTCCCGACATTTCTATAATTCCGATAAATTTTACGAGTCTCAATTTACAAACATTATTCTTTCCCGAGGTTCGGAAGACTTTTCCCTTTGGAAAACAAATCTTTCTTTCGTTCAAATTTATAAGTCTTGTTCTCTCACGTCTATTCTCATATACATGTCCAGGAATTACGGAGTGTAACATTCTTCCCCCCTTAGAAACATTCATCCCCGAATGTTCTTTCGGAGTCCAATCTAATTAGATAGCGACATAGTCTCATTTTACTACACCCTTCATACAAAAATATGCCACCCATGGCCACATAACAATACTTATACTAAAACGTCAACCTGAACTCCAAGTGTCGACGTCGGTTATCTGCATAAAGCTCTTATCGATTCTGAGCTTGCTAATAATCTTTTCTGGATAAGCTTCGCCTTATCCACAGCCCGCTGAATCAAGTCTGGGACAATTAACTGAACCTCTCCTACGTCGAACCAACCGGCGATCTACACTTCCTTTTATACAAAGCCTCATACAAGGCCATTTGAATACTGGAAGGGTATCTGTTATCGTACGTAACTCAACAAGAGGCAAAAAAATCCTCCCAGCTATCTCTGAAATCAAGAACACAGGCCCGCAACCTATCCTCAAGTTCCTGGATAGTACGCTCTGCCTGTCCATCGGTCTGAGGGTGAAATGCAACACTGAGACTCACCTGTGTCCCTAATCCCTTCTGGAAAACCTCCAGAAGTTATCCGTAAACTGAGCTCATCCGTATGACATCATAAATGTAGGAACCCCGTGCAGTCTCACAATATCTCTTCTATATAATATAGCATAATCCTCAGCCGAGTAAGTGGTCCTGACCGGAAGAACATGGGCTGATTTCGTCAGCCTGTTTACTATGACCCTCAGGGAGTCGCACTTCCTCTGAGTACGATGCAACCCTGTAACAAAATCCACATCAATCACTTCTCATTTCTAAGTCGGGATCTCAATCGCCTGTAATATCCCACTGGGCATCTGGTGTTCAACATTGACCTGCTACTAATTCGGACAATAAGCAACAAACTCTGCTACGTCCCTCTTCAGGCCATCTTACCAATACATACATCTGAGGTCAGGATACATCTTAGTCGACCCCGAACCAATAGAACAATAAGCATTGTGTGCCTCCCCTAAAACCTGCTGACAAGTCTTGTAGCATCGGGCACACACAATCTATCCTCATATCACAGCACCCCATCCGGTGTTACTCAAACAGGCCCTTCTCCACTCGGAGAGCCGTATCTCAATTCCGTACTAGAACTGGATCCTTATACTGTCGCGTCTTCACCTCCTCAACGAGGAAAGACTCGGCATCCTCTCGAATATGAGCTCCAATATCATGCTCCCGTAGCTGCCGGGAAATATAGGTTGTTACCTTATCGTGTTGCATCCGCACACAACCCAACCAAACACTCAAAGTGTTACCATAATAACCTAACCCTCTAGTCCCCCAGGCCTCAGGAGGGGTTAGAACTGTAGTCGTAGTTAGCTTATCTTCCAACAACTGGAAGCCTGTCTCATACTTCCGAAATAGTCGGGGACATAATCTCAATTATGATTCCTGTTTCCATTTCTCTGTTGCAACCAAACCTGGTCAATATACTTAGATTCGATTCCTTTGCTTGTCTCATGGCTAAGACTTCGTGCCAATCACAATTTAGGGGGAGATTTCCTTGATCTCGTCAAGTAGTAATCCTATTATTCTCTTCCAGCTCATAGAGCTTATAGTCAGGTGTTCAACCTCAATTCATGGTATTACATAATCCAATGGCTTGCCAAGATTTCTTATCTTTCGAGTGTCTACTCGTCTTACCTTTATTTTTCATTTCAAGTTGCCTTGGGGTCTCTTACCTCCCCGTATATATACGGTATGGCCCGTCATTACAGGTTTTCCACCTTTCGTCGAGGTGTTCCTAACTGCCCATCATTTTTAATGGTCTTTACACTAGTCTGGGTAATTATGCATTGGGAAACCTTCATAACTGTAATTGCATTCTCCTTATTATTCTGGCCATAACCTTTCATCATACTAATTACTAACCCAAAATATTTCTACTTCGCTCATGGGTCATACATTTCCACTTTATGCTTATTACCAGTATTTATATCCTTAAGACACGTCCTCGACCATTTCCTAATGTCGTTCTCAATTACCCCAACACAATAGCTTTCCCACGGTTATCTAAAATTGTAACCTATGGCATGACGACGCTGAAGATCTTACCTGTCTCACAACCATCAACTATATAACCTGGGTACACATAACCCCATAGTACGTAAAACTATCCTTTTACGTGGGTGAGAGAGCTTATCTCCCTTTCAATATCTTGTTAATCAAGCGCCACCTTATAATCGTATAGATTTTTCAAAACCTACCAAAGATGTCTTCTGTTTTCCGCGGCAGCACTCGTACTTATCTTATTCTTGCTTGCACATTTTCCTGAAATTATTTGGAAAGTTGTGGTCCTGACCACCACACTAAACCAACTCCAAGTACCTCCAAGGGCACTTAACATAAAATCATTCAATAATCGTACGTCCTTATCTCCGTCTCTTAACGTTCAAATTCAAATCAATCATTTCAATAAAACAAGTCGCATAGACTTCACAACTTATCATGTCAAGGAAGAAAGGAATAACGTACATATTACTAACACTTCCATTTCTTCCCCATCGATAACCGGCTCACCGGGAAAACTGGAATCGAACCAACCTCTCTCTACAGTCAACCTTGGCAGACATGAAGCCAACTAGTCCATACCCCTAACGACCTCAAAGTCTGTCATTTCCAGCTCTACCAGGTCTGCTAGGGTCTGACGACTGTATTATCACCGGGCAAATCTTATCTACCCGCTCAGCTACCACCCAATCACCCACTGGTGTAGCCACCTCGAAAGGTCCTTATGGATTCAGGCTCTATTCCTCTACACTTGGTTGTTCTCATTCTTACTGGGCGTACTCCTTCCGTACTTCCAAACTTATACTAGCATACGTACATAACCTCCATACTGATTCTGGCCTCCAATCTTTGGAGTTACTAAATCGAACAATATAAGGCCATTTCCGGCTCTCACGACCCGGTTCCGGTGGAACGCGTCCACGAATCCGTAAAACAATTAACTAGACTTGGGTCTTGCACCCTAGTGACCCTGTCACGTAGCGGGACTACTATCAATTGATCTCACTCCATTTCAGGCTATGGGGCGACCCGTAATAGGTCCTTAACCCGACCTACTGTCGCACTTAACTCTTGTCCTTGGTCTGACTTAAATTTTTACTACCCGAGAAGGCCTTATATACCCAAGGTCTCGGCGGTTATCAAAATCCTTAGGCTCGCAATTTCCATGCCCCAAGCCTACATTATCCTTCCCCACATACGGGTAAGATGACTTCTCATATGCTCTTAATCGTGTTGTCTTAATCATAACAACCATACTTACTCCATACGGATCCCATCCGTACTATTATCTTAAGCATTCTACGTAGCTTAATCTATTAACATAGTCTTCCATTAAGTCCCTTTATTAAGATTTCTTAAGGGTTCATTACCTTCTCAGACAACTCATCATCTCCTAATTATCTCAAATTAGTACGTAAAACCTTGATGAGAATTCATTAAATTGTTTCATACCTCCCCGGTATCTATTTAGTCCTTACTAGTCCTTGGTAATCCAAAATCATTCCAGGAAACACACGTCTGACCCTCATACATAAATCCTGTCATTATACCAACTACACAACAATTATTACCAACCTGGATACGCAATCCACATAATTCTTCCTGGGTCACTGTTGCCTTTCTCATAGCTGCAATCAATATAACTCGTTAGGGAGAGACGACCCTAACAACACAGCTCTATTGCACGATCTCAGAGTGAGAAGAATGAAAACCAATCCTAAATGTCCTGCAGCCTCCTGGTTATAGATGTGGTACACAACACACCGATAACCAAGACTCTACTGAACCGGTGCGTAGACACTTTCAGAGGACTAACCGCTCCGATACCACTTTTGTCACTGCAGGCCACGGCCGGCGGTGCTCTGCACAGGCACCCGCATGTATACATCAGAGAATAGTAGCGGAACATACATACAACTCAAAAAGAAATAAATAACAGGTTAGCCGATAAGGCCACCTTCCAAAAGTATACACATAACCCAAAAAAACAGTTACCTCTTTTTCTTTACAACTCAATCCACAAGATATGACTAAAGACCTCTAAGAATTTTTACATAACAACTGTGACGGGACAGGGGCCCGCCATACCCCTGAATGTACAACAACTGACAATACCAGAGATCTGAACCAAAGATAAGCCTCTGGAGTAATGGAGTTTCTCAACAGCTGAACAGTGATCCTAAGAGTGAGGATCAGCAATGTGTATGACTCTACCTGCGGAATGAACGCAGCCCCCCGAAGGAGGTCAGTACAACAGGTACCAAGTATGTGAAACTGAAAGTACTGTAATGAAATCATAATAGTCTAAAATAAAGCTGGGGACATATATGATAACCACATTAACAGTACACTATGCCTTACTAACAATGAGAGTGGACAAGAATAACCCTTGTCGGTTTTAAAACAGGAAGCTCAGGATTAACCTAGGGCCATCCGCCTGTAGTATTGTCACGACCCGACCTCGAGCCCGTGATTGGTGCCTTACCCCGGGCACCCTAGTGATACAATCATCAGAGAAAATCAGCGGAAATAAAAACCTTAAGCATGAAACAATACATAAAATAAGCAACAGGCTAACTAGCGGTTACCTTCGTATATATAAATATCAACACGAACAATTAAATCCCTTACAAACCACACTTGGCGATACTACGGACCTGCAGAATGTAACCACAACTATGATGGGACGGGCCGCCATATACCACGAATGTACAAGTACCTACTATGACGGGGACTATACGAAAGATAAGCCTCGGAGAAGCGGAGCTTCCCAAGCATGAAATGTGATCATGAGGAGGATCAAAAACCGGTGTACCTCTACTGCGGTATGAACACACGGCCCGAAGGAGAGTCGATAACAGTACCAAGTATGTGGCGAAAATCCGTAAATGAAATCATAATCGTCTATATAAAGCAGGAGACAGGTATGATAACCAAACTACGATACAACATATAAGCGATCAGTGCAGTCGGGGACTCGCCTCAGTCATCACTCATGCGTGGAATTCCTTCCTCACTGCCGGCGATCTATGACATAAATCATACTCGTGACGCGCGTGGCATCCTACCTCACCGTCGGCGTACCATATACAATACATATATATACCTCTGCGTGGAATCCTCATCACTGCCGATGATCGTAGGTGTAACATATAACCGTGTGACCGCTTGATGGCATCCTACCTCATCGGCGTACACATATATAACACACATATATATATATATATATATATATATATATATATATATATATATATATATAATACGCGTCGCATGTCCTAATCCTGCGATTATCGTAACATGGCCATAACGTGCCCTCGGCGTCCCTCATCGCAGTGCGGTCTTCGTAGAGCTAGCCGTGGAATAATGATCGGATATACCATGCCGGAATTCCTCATCGATGTAGACGGTCTTCATGGGAGCTAGCCCATGGAATAATAGTAATGGTCACATGCCGGAATCCTCATCGGTGTAGATATGCCCATGTGACAATAATAATATCTGGGAGTTTAACTCATTGCATGGCGCGTGCCCGGAATCCTCACGGTGTAGACATGTCCATGTGATACTAACAATGGAAGCATACGTGGAATCCTCGTCATTGCCGGTACATCCATGAAACGTCACGGGCATCTAACGCGTCTGATCGCGTGCCGGCGTCTCATCGGTATAAGCATGGCGAGATCAAATAAAATGGAAGCATACGTGGAATCCTCCGTCACTCGATGCGTCCAACAAATTCACAACAAGTCAGGCCCTCAACCGAGACGCGGTAACATAGTAATACCACCAAGGCTATCACAACTAGCATAGGTAAATTAACATACTCTTAGACTTCCATTTTATGACACAAATCCGGTTTAACCCCAAAGCACTACATCGTTAATCCTTTCAAAAGATCTCTTTACGAAAACACAACTCGATACTATTATCCGTAGTACCAAACACGTTTATGTTTAAATCAAGTACTTTACACTTTTAAAACAACGTCAAGTATACTTTTTAAACTCAAGTTACTTCTCTTTTCCCAAAATCAAGTTACCATTTTAAATCCAATAATAAAACCATTCTTTTGTTTTCATAAAGTCGTTATAACTAACTTCCCATAAAGCTATTATAACACTTTATGTTTTAAACAAATTTAAGACAAAACCCTGCCTTTCTTTTAAACCAAAACACTTCAAATTCTTAAGTCTCTTTTCTTTTAGAAATCAAGTTCCTTACTTTGGAATTTTAAGAAAATCAAAACTTGATTATAATAATTCTTATTAGAGCAGCCATGATCTAGGAAATGTAATACAATTTTGTCTTATCTTAGCTTCTATGCAGATGGAGGTTTCTACTGGTTTTAATATAATTAATTGTCATTACATTTTCCTTTATTAACGCTGCAATGGCTTGTTCGATAGTTATTCCCATTTCCGAAATTAATATAACTTATTCCTTTTTCTAGACCAAGTACTCATTACTCACGAATGAGGTTTCACTACTTTAACACAATTCAAGTTCTCCACATTTCATACCAAGTCAAAATATAAGTCCAGTCTCTTATCTTTTAAAATCAACCAAAATTCGTTTAGCACGCGTACGTCTACCGTACTACATAGTTCACAACATCATGCTAGAAAAGATAGGAAGAGGAACACATACCTCGCGACGATTATCGACAATTAGCAAAATGCTCCAAAGTACTATAGCCCTGCTAGCCTTTTCCACCCTTCAAGTAGAATACGCTACTCGTAGTACTTCAACCTATAAAGGCCACAAAACGTCTATCAACTTCTATATCTCTTCGTAGAACATTTCAAAGTACAAGGTTCCTATTCTACGGAAATTTGTGACACCTCCCCACAGTAACCACATAAATCTCCTCTATCAAGGCCCGCTACGCCAACAACTCGAGGGTTACCGTCTAACGGGACGTGTACAACACCGCCCACAATAATACTACAAGTCTCAGTAAATACAGTCCAATGTAAATACAGTTCAATTCTTTATAATTATCCTTCCAATAAATTTTATACTCAATTCTAAACTACTACAATATGTAATATCCAATTACAATAGGGGGACAAAGATCATTACCTCGATAAGCCCAAAATTATCCAAGATTATAAGTCGATCTGAGCAACGTTTAGCTCGATTCCTTACGCTCAACCCGCTTCAAACCCTTAGAAGTTTCTAAACAACTTCTCTTAACACTTCATCTAATCTATGAATATTTTCTAGGGTTTTATTTTGCGACTATTGTAATAAAGTAGTATTTACGGGCTCTTAGTATTGAAATAACTTTGGAATACTACTAGGAATACTAGGCTAAGGTATTTGGGATAATACAACAATACTTAAAGTATTTTCTACACAAAGTGGGGAGGGGTGGACGAGAACTACAAAGGAGGGAGTATTATTTTAGCCTTGGAAACTCTTAAGTGTGGATGAAGAATTAGTCTTGCACAAAGGGGTATTTATAGAGAAAACAATGGCTAGGATTTAGGCAAGTGTGTGGTGTAGATTGGGTACATGTGGGTGTGGGTTCTACCAACCACATGTCCACCACAACTTTGGGACAATTGGCTAGCCACTTGTCCACTCAAAAAAAATGTCCAAGACACTTGTCTTTCTACCATTCGACCAACATGACCACGTGGGGGTGACACGTGTCGCCCCTCTACTCGTCCAAAATATATCATCTTCCGAAAATATCCGTAATGCCAAAAATCTGAAAATAAAGTGGGCCCCACAAACCGTAAATTTTCCCCGTGGGCCCCACGTGACCAATTCCGGAAATAAAATTCCATAATTCTCAAATATTCCAAAAAGTCCGAATACCAAATCTGGGAATCCAATTCCCATTAACGAACCTTTTTCCTTCACAAAATCCGGAAACTTTTCCGTCGAAAAATCACATCTTTCTTCCTTTCCAATTTTAATGTCGTATTCTCGTACGTACGTCCTTATATACATACTCTAGAACTACGGGGTGTAACATTCTTCCCCCTTATAAACATTCATCCCGAATGTTCCTTCTAAGTCTCCAAAACATACCTGTGCCGGTATAGTCTTCACTACTATACTTACAAAACCACTTATGCCACACCTGGCCATAATATAACACATGCGCAAAACTCCAATCTAAGCCAACGAGGAATCACCTCTAACATCACAAAAGCTTCCACCTATGGTCTAAAGGATACTTCCTCCGCATCTTCACTTCGACAAAATGATCCCTTTTATTACATTAACACACGTTCACTCCTTTCCTTACTCGTCATACCCTTCTCGTACACCCGAACTCTCTCTAGTATACGTACCATACTCCAGTCATCGCTTCAGTTTCCAAAACCTTGGAGTCACTACCTCCAAACTTGGTCATTTTACTAGCCTCAAATTCCTTTAAGGCCCTTCCCGGCCTTCACGATCTGATTCTGGTCGAATGCATCCACAAACTCATACAACGGTTACCTAAACTTGGGCCTTGCACCCTCGTGATCCTACCACCTGGCTGGACCACCTCGAACTGACCCCACCTCATTCCGGGCTGCGGGTTGACCCGCGATCTGGCCTCAACCCGACCCTCTATCGCGCCAAACTCTCTCGTTCCCCAATCCGAAATAATCTTACTAATCCACATCATGGAAGCTACCACTTCTATATCAAACTACCCATGTAATTATCACACAAAACTCCACGTATACTATGCACTCCGACAAAGATTAACCGTAAAGTCTTTTACTCAAGACGGCCTTACATCTAAGGTCTCAACTGTCATAAATTCTAAGGTTCACAATTGTCTCATCCCCAGACTTACCATTTTCACTAACCAGGCTTCTAAATCATATTTTATCACAATCCCATCCGAACATAACAATTAACACATCATCATAACATCAAAACAAACTAGTCTCTAGAGGGTTAAGGATATACCTGAAAATCAAATAGGCGGTTCAAAGGACCGCTAAAATTGGGAACTTCCACCGCGACCCCGGTGGCTGCGGTGTATGAACATCTGCCTAGCTATGGAAGGTGAAGAATCATGGCCCGATCCCGTGATGCTGTGCTATCCCACTAGTGCCACCTGGTCGGACGATCTCTCGCCAAATGGCCTGTTGGCGCAAGCATAACAAGCTGTCGAAATGGTACGACACTATCCAAGATGGGGTCTACCACATCGACCACACCGAGGTAGGGGTGGCTCCATCAGCTAACACCCTCCTCCCGGACACGAAGCCACGAGCCACGACCGCTCTGAACATCCCGAACGTCCCGAAGACTGTGGAGGACCACTCTGTACTGGCGGAGGCGCATAACTGGCATGCTGCTGAGGCGGCCCGCCTCGAAAGTCACCAAAGGTCCCTGCTGTCCTGGCCCTCTTATGTTGATCCTGGTCCCTACGTCGGTCTCTACGTTCCTCAATCCCCTGTGCATAAGCCTGTATACGGGCAATGTCCATGCCCGGCTGAAGAGCTACTCCTGTACAACTCTCTGCTAGATGTCGTCAAGTCTGTGACATATCGGTGCACTCTATCCTCCATGTCTGCCACTAAAGCGGGGACATAACGAGCCAACGAGCCAAACTCTATACTGTATTCCCGAACCGTCCGCCCGTTCTGCCTCAACATCATAAATCTATCTGCCCGAGCTCTCCTCATCTGCGAGGGCAAGAAGTATGTAAGAAAAGCCTCTGAGAACTCATCCCCTGCGGTTGGAAGTGCATGCTCTCCCCGGGACAGCTCCCACGAATCAAACGATCATTGCGGTATCACGCGGCCGATGCGAACCTAAGACCACCGACTTCGGTATCGAAGCCTTGATCACTCTCATGATCGCTGCGGTGTCGAATAAACTCCCGAGGATCTTCTCGGTTCTCGATCCATAGAACTCGGGTGGGCTGCGACTCGAGAAAGTCAGAAGTCTCAAACTATCGGATCTAGGGTGAACTACTGGTACTACCGGAACCTCCGACTCTCGTCTGTCCTCATTCCTAGCCACCAGCCTAGCTAGTAACTGGGCCATCTCCTTGTAACCCATATCATCGTCACGGCCGTGGGGCGGAGACTCAGTATCGTGGTCTCGGCGACTCATCGCCGCTTCTAAACTCCCACAGGGCTAGCGGCGTCGCAGAACTCCCATCTGTAGTACCACCCAGGTAAAGGCGGGTGCGTGCCTCGGTAACCCTCGTGCTCTACTCGCAGCTCCTTCTGCTGCCTTGCCCTTCTGGGCCCTGGTTGCCTTGCGTGGAGACATAACTGGCATAAAATAATACGTCAGAGGGAGTCCAACTTATAACACAGCTCTACGGCACGATCTCAGAATGAGAAGAATGGAAACCAATCCTAAATATCCTGCGACCTCACGATTATAGATGTGGTGCACAACACACCGATAATCAAGACTACTACTGAACACGGTGCGTAGACACTTTCCGAGGACTAATCGCTCCGATACCACTTTTGTCACGACCGACCTCGGGCGTGATCGTGCCTACCGGGCACCTGGTAATCTGATACAATCGAGAGAAAATCAGCGGAAATAAAAACCTTAAGCATGAAACAATACATAAAATAAGCAACAGGCTAGCAAACGATTACCTTCGTATATATAAATATCAACACGACAGTTAAATCCCTTACAAACCACGCCACAACGATACTACAAACCTCTAAGAATGTAACCACAACTATGACGGGACGGGGCCCGCCATACCACGAATGTACAAGTACCTACTATGACAGGGACTATACCAAAGATAAGCCTCGGAGAAACGGAGCTTCCCAAACGCTGACTGTGATCTATGAGAGAGGATCAACAACCGGTGTACCTCTACTGCGGCATGAACGCGGCCGAAGGAGGTCGATGCAACAGTACCAAGTATGTGGCTGAAAATCAGTAAATGAAATCATAATCGTCTATATAAAGCGGGAGACATGTATGATAACCAAACTACGATTACCTGACATATAAGCGATCAGTCTAGTCGGGGACTCACGCCTCAAGTCATCACTCATGCGTGGAATTCTTCCCATTCTTGGCGTTATATGACATAAATCATACTCGTGTGACGCGCGTGGCATCCTACCTCTGCCGTCGTACATATACAATACATATATATACCTCTTGCGTGAAATCCTCATCATCGTGGTAGTAGGTGTAACATATAACCATGTGACATGGTGGCATCCTACCTCACCGTGACATATATATATATATATATATATATATATATATATATATATATATATATATATATATATATATCTGCGACGCATGTCGGAATCCTCATCTGTAATATGGCCATAACGTGCCTCGGCGTCCTCATCGCAGTGCAGTCTTCGTAGGGAGCTAGCCCATGGAATACTGATCGCCTATACCATGCCCCCGGAATTCCTCATCGGTGTAGACAGGTCTACATGGGGAGCTAGCCTATGGAATAATAGTCATGGTCACATGCCGGAATCCCTCATCGGTGTAGACGTACCCGTGTGACAATAATAATATCTGGGAGTTTAACGCATTGCATGGCGCGAGCCGGAATCCTCATCGGTGTAGACATGTCCATGTGATACTAACAATGGAAGCATACGTGGAATCCTCGTCACCGCGGTACATCCAATGAAACGACGCATCTAACGCGATCTCGGTCGCGTGCCGTCATCTCTCATCGGTATAAGCATGGCGAGATCAAATAAAATGGAAGCATACCGTGGAATCCTCGTCACCGCCAGACGCCCAACAAATTTACAACAAGTCGGTGACCCTCGGCGAGACGCGGTAACATAGTAATACCACCAAGGCTATCACAACTAGCATAGGTAAATTAACATACGCTTAGACTTTCATTTTATGACACAAATCCGGGTTTTAACCCCCAAAGTACTACATACGATAATCCTTTCAAAAAGATCTCTTTTTACGAAAACACAACTCGATACTATTATCCGTAGTAACAAACACGTTTATGTTTAAATCAAGTACTTTACACTTTTTAAAACAACGTCAAGTATACTTTTTAAACTCAAGTTACTTCTCTTTTCCCAAAATCAATCATAAGAAGAATAATTTCTTACCTTAATGTTGCTCAAATCAGTCCCAAATGTCACGGTCCAACTGCTAAAGTTTTTGCACCATTTCATCAATTTATAATTACACGCATGTAAGATTACTTAAAATCTGGAGGAGTTAGAGAGAAGTTTCTCTCACTAAGAAAAATGCTCTCAACGTTTTCCTTAGTTGCTCCTACGGTTTTTCCTTCTCCCCCCCCTCCCCCCCAAATCTACCATTGTTTCCCCATGGTTTGAAGCTTAATGTTCACAACATGAAAAAGACTAAACGTTACACACGCTCCAGCAATGATTCAGGAGGTTCAGGCAGTTCAACGAAGGCTAGAACCAGGAAAAAGAAAAAGAATGGAGGCAGTCCAACAATCGTTGAAGAAAATCTAATTCCGGCAATTTCAGACCCATCGGTGCTGGTTCATGTCACGCCTGATACGCGTATCCAACTCGAGAATGTAGTAGATGATTCAATGCTACAAAGGATTCATGAATGGGGCAGAAATATAGAAAACGAAAGCTTGGATATTAGTGAATTTGAAGGCGAAAATCTACATGGTCCATCAGTAACTAATCCAGTAATAATCTCTACTATTACTCCACCTAATTTGACCACTGTTGAAGGCTATGTCACTGACCATATGCCTCAGGGGAACAACCCTCTTGAAACTCCCAAGCGAAAGATTTCTGGATAGCCATTGACACCCCTTATGTTACTAGGGTGGTCGATCCTATCACGGGCCAACTACAAGACAACGGGAACATTGCGGAAGAACAGGGCAGCCATGGCATCACTAGTACCCCCACACTACCTGGTAATTTACTCAGACTTGCCGGAAAAGGGGATAAATCTGGGCCAGGTATCGCAATTGATGAAACTAGGCGTGATGGCATACTCGGGTCAAAACCGGGTCAAGGTGCGGGTCAGAAGTTCAGGGCGGGTCAGGCGGGGGTCCATGGGGCTAAGACTAATCCCGTCTTGCAAGAATCAATTTCAGTTGTTAGCATTGAAGAAACTCCTATTTCCAAGCTTTGTCGCGGGTTCACACTTTAATGCCGCGGGAAACAAAGTGCCTCCTCCTATTCCGGGTCGGGGCATGGGTCAGAAGGGAAAGGCGGGTCAGGCGGGAGTTCATGAGTCTACGAATATTCCCATTATGCAGAAATCAAGATCAGTTGGTAGGAATGAAGAGATCTCTATCCCCAAGGAGTCTAACATTAATGTCGCGAGGCGGCGTCACAATTTAATGCTTCG
The DNA here is from genome assembly GCA_029844215.1 of Przewalskia tangutica. Lineage (NCBI taxonomy): Eukaryota > Viridiplantae > Streptophyta > Magnoliopsida > Solanales > Solanaceae > Przewalskia > Przewalskia tangutica. The sequence continues at coordinate 37,208,513 of CM056739.1, forward strand.
GGTTCCAAGGTGCCTTCTTCAATTACGGGACTATACACTGATCAGAATGCCAAGGCGTGTGAGGCGGAAGTCCATGGGTTAATGAATAATAACGTTATGCAAAGACCAAGGCAAATTGGTAGGTACGAAGAGATATCCAAGGAGTCTAACATTAATGTCGCGGGAGCCGAGGCGTCACAATTTAATGCTTCGGGTTCCAAGGTGCCTTCTTCAATTACGGGACTATACACTGATCAGAATGCCAAGGCGTGTGAGGCGGAAGTCCATGGGTTAATGAATAATAACGTTATGCAAAGACCAAGGCAAATTGGTAGGTACGAAGAGATATCTAAGGAGTCTGACATTAATGTCGCGGGAGCCGAGGCGTCGCAATTTAATGCTGCGGGTACCAAGGAGCCTTCTTCAATAACGGGTCTTTACTATGGGCAGAATACCAAGACGTGTGAGGCGGATGTCCATGAGTCAATGAATATTAATGTTATGCAAAGACCAAGGTCAATTGTGAGAAACGAAGTGACTTCTATTTCCAAGGAACCTAGGTACTCTATGAACATTAATGACGCGGGAGCCAATATGACAGAATCAAATGTCGCGGGAATCAATGAGCCTTCTAACTTTATGGGACAACAACCTCTGAATTCTTTAAGTGTCAACAATGAATCCTTCCCTACTTTAGCAAGTTTGCTTAGTGGAACCCATCCCAGAACCCGCAACAACCCCTTTGCCTTTAATTCTACCTTGGGCACGGGAAGAGTCAATAACAACAACCCTCTCTCATCCAATACCTCTTCATTACTTCCTGAAATTCCTAATACCTCACCACTTCTATCCCCCCTACCATCTATTCTTTCTGAAACCCATAACACATTCCCTACCCTCCCTAATGGCACGCGAATCCTCTCACCTATTGCGGGCCCTAGTTCTTTTCCACCTACCCATCCTCCTCTGTCTATACCTCCAGAAATACCTTCTAATGACTTACCCACAAATACATCTCCAGAACAACATGAAACTCCACCTGTTAGTACAACACATAAAACTATACCCCAGAATCATGGCAAAGGTCCCCTACCCCTGAAGACTTATCTTTGGAGTCTTTGCGGGTACTAGGCTTGAAGCAAAGGGTATGATGTTACAATTCATTGAACAACAAGGAGAGGAAATTGAAATAGAAGTTGAGGATGAAGTTCCATTCATTGAAACATGGGGATATTGCCTTATAGGTTGCTTCACGGGTCCTTTCCCGGGAAGAGAGGCATTGAATACCATTGTGAAGGGATGGGGAGTGAAGTGCCTTATTATACCATATGGAAAAGGTTGGACTGTCTTCAAATTCATGACGGAGGAAGAGCGCACAAATGTACTCCATGGTGGCCCTTATATGGTCTACGGGAAAACTATGATGCTTAAGCCTATTGATAAGGGAGTTCTAATAACTGATGATTTATTCATGGACATTCCAATTTGGGTCACCTTCCCTGACATTCCCCTCTCTATTTGGAGTGCAACGGGCCTTAGCAAGATTGCTTCACGTGTAGGAAAACCTCTATACACTGACCAATTTACTAAGGAAAGGTCAAAAATGAACTATGCAAGAGTATTAGTTGAAGTTGATGTTAGCAAAGAACCGGTAAAGGAATTTGTTGTCAGGCTGCCCGACAATAGAAGGTATACTCAAAGGGTGAACTATGAAAACTATCCGGACTTTTGCTATCATTGTGCGGCTTTTGGACACAATCACTTGAAGTGTAGAAAGCTGAGGGATGATGCGAACACTGAAGAAGCTTCTAATAAACGCAATCCAGTGGTACCCCCTAGCAAAGAGGGTGGTTCTACTTGTCCGATTGCCAACAGAACTACGGGTGGAACCAACCTTCCTACCTCTTATCCACCACCTTCTCAACATCCCGCTGTTGATGATAACTTGATGGATACTGAAGACAGTGAGCACACACCACCTCTTGTTCCCGGAAGTATGGGGAACGCTACGCATGCTGCGGTTCCTCCGGTTTTGGGTCAATATGGATCATCAAGCTTGCGGGATCCTCAAGTAGGGGCATCAAGGCTTCTACCACATACTGGCATTGCGCAACATGATAGGATGAGAAAGGAGACAAGGCAGCCTGATTCTGAAGTGCCAATAAACCCGCAACCTTCATTGGATAGGGGAACCTACAAGAATTCTTTGGAGGATTCTAATCTTGCATCACGGTGCATAAATTTTGAACGCGGGGTACATAGCTTGGATGAGACACATGTTATGGCTTCCAACAACAAAGAAGAGGGATGGAAGGAAGTAATCTCAAAGAAAAACACGGCGAAAGGCAGTGGTAAGGCAAAGCGACAAAGCGGAGAGTCTTAACAAAACCTCCTTTGTTTCCTAATGAAAGTACTTTGTTGGAATGTCCGTGGTCTTTGCGGACAAAGGGATAGGGCAGCCACGCAAGCTCTTGCGTGTAGCCTCACAAAACAGCATGATGTGGCAATGGTTTGTCTATTGGAAACTAAATTCTCTCGGGCAAGGACGAAATCTTTTTCTACTCAAAGATTCAAAGCTTGGAATCTTTGCTCAAACTTAGATTTCGTTGATGGTGGAAGAATGTTTTTACTTTGGGATCCCTCCAGAGTTTGTTGTGAAGTGCTTGGAATGGATTCTCAGCATATCCATGTCCAGGCAAGATGTAATATAACACAAGTGTCCTTCCTTGCCACATTTGTGTACCCGGTTTATAGCATCCCGGATAGAAGGAAGCTTTGGCATCACCTTACTCACTTGGGCGTTGGCATTGTTAAGCCTTGGATGATTATGGGAGATTTCAACACTTATTGCTACCCACATGATAAGGCGGGGGCTCCTCCTCTCACGCCTTATGCACTTAGGGATCTTGGAGAATTCAAGAATGCTCATGGACTAGAAGACACCCCTTCTTCCGGTTCCTTCTACACTTGAAAGAATGGTACGATTTGTTCTAAGCGTGATAGAGTGATGATGAATCAATATTGGAGTGATTTGACCCTTGATTGCACGACCAATTACTTGTCTATGGAACCTGTCTCGGACCACTGTCCCGTGATAGCTACGGTTATTGCATCCTATAATGTTGGGAAACGGCCTTTTAAGTTCATGAATATGTGGCTATCTCATCCAGCCTTCGACAACATATTGACTTCATGCTGGAGACAAGACATATTGGGAACTGCTCAATTCGTTCTGGCCTCTAAATTGAAAGCCTTGAAGCAACCATTGCGGGTATTGAACATAAGTGATTTTGGAAGCATTGAACAAAGAGCAAATGGGGCAAACATTGAGTTTAAGGAGGCTATCAATGCGCATATGGAAGATCCCTTTGATGAAGAGCTAAAAGCCAAGGTTAAGTCCACAAGAGCAAAAGCAAACACCTTCTTTGGAGTAGAGACATTTCATAAGGCAAAAGTCGAGGCAGAAACACTTGCTTGGAAGTGATAGATGCTCCAAATACTTCCACAGCTTGATCAAGAGGAGTAATGTCAGGAACTCAATCAACTACCTTGTCAAGGCCAATGGTTCTATCACAACATCTCACAGGGAAGTTAGAGAATTGCTTGTGGAATTTTACAAAGACCTTTTAGGCACATCCAGATCCACTACCAACTTTGATCCGAAGTGTTCAACTCGGCGAAGCTAAGTGAGGAGGATGGATTACAACTTTTGCATTTTATCTCCCAAAGGAGATTTGGGAAGCCCTTTCCGATATAGCAGCGACAAGGCACACGGCGGATGGTTTTTAACCGCTTTCTTCAAGGATAGATGGAGAGATGTGGGGCAAAGTAAGTGTTATACCCCGTATTTCCAGAGTATGTACGTGAGGGCGTACGTACAAAAGTTTTTAGCCTTAAGTAGGCATAAGGGTCGAAATTTGTGCACAACTAGTAAAAGAATCGCTTTTCACGAAGCGTTTTCCGGACTTTGCGAAGGAAAAATATGGCTGCAACATTTATAATTTTTGCGGATTTTTCCGAGAGATGAAATATTTTGGACCAACGAGAGGGTGACAAGTGTCACCTCAGTGGGCGAAATCTTGGACGATCTATGGCGCGTTTTGCCATTATTTTTGTCAAGGAGTTGGTAGGATATTTTGTGTAGTTGATGAGCAAGTGGGACCCACACACACATGTCCAAATCCCCACCTACACTTGCCCACCACTTGTCTTAATCTTGGCCATTGATTGTCCTATCACTACCCCCCCCCCTAGTTGAAGGAAGTCTACATCCACACGTGTAAAAATCCACTGCACAATCCCTCCCTCCCTTTTTGTAGCTCTGGTCCTACCTTGCCCCTCCCCTTTGAGGCCTTGGCGAAGCCAACCCCACTCTAGTGGTGCTAGCCGAAATACCCCCTTGGTAGAAAAATGCATCCCAGTATTGTTGCTATTCCCAAATACTTTAGCCCATATACCTTGTAGTACTTTCCAAAGTTACCTCTATACGTAGAGCCCAGAAATACTACTATATTTCCATTAGTCACTAAACGAAACCCTAAGGAAAAATCTTCATAGCCGGTTGAAGTATTAAGAAGAAGTTGCGTAGAACTTCTAAGGGTTGTTTGGAGCGGGTTGAGCGCGGAGTAGGAGCTAAACCTTGCTCAGGATCGACATTTTATCTTGGATAATTTTGGGCATATCGAGGTAAATAATCCTATCCTTCTAGTGTAATTGGAGATTACATACTGTAAGTGGTATAGAAATAAATATAAGATACATAGAAGAATATTTCAGAAGAGAATTGAACTGTAATAGAAGGATATTACAGAAGAGAATTGAATTGAAATCACATCAGAAGAATATTAAAGAATAAGACTGAATTGTACTTACATATGAATGTATTTACAGTAGACTTGTGTAGTTTGGCGGGTAGGGAAGTGCTGCCCAATTTTCCGTAGAATAAGGAATTTGTATCTAGAATTATTCTGCAAGAGTATTCTGGACGTTGATAGACTTGTATGACCATTATAGGTTGAAGTACTGCAAGTAGCGTATTCTACTCGAAGGGTGGAAAGGGCTAGCCGGATTACAGTACTTTGGAGCGTCTTGCTAATAGTCGATAAATCGTCACGAGGTATGTGATTCTTCCTATCCTCTTGAGCATGATATTTTAGAAGAAGAATATATATAGTACGGTAGACGTACGTGTGTTAACTGAACATGGTTTTACTTCGATGTCTTTTGACTTGAGTTTTAAATAATAAGAACCTTGAAGTATTTCAAAAGAATTAAGAATCATTTTTGAAAGAAGAGTAGTACTTGGTTTTGAAAACGTAAGAGTTATACTAGCTTTATGGGAAGTTAGGTATAACGTCTTAAGAGAGATAAAAAGAATGGTTTCTTGATTTTAGAAGTTAAGAGACTTGATCTCAAAAGATAAGAGGCTTGACTTAATTGAATTGATATGAATTTTGTTAAAAAGTGTGAAACCTCATTCGTGAGTAATGAGTACTTGGTTTTTAAAAGAATAATGTTTTACTGATTCGGAAATGAGAATAAGTGTCGAACGAACCACTACAGCGTTAATAAAGGAAAATGTATTGACAAATAAGTAATTATATTAAAACCAGTAGAAACCTCCATCTGCATAGAAGCTAAGATAAGACAAAATTGTATTACATTTCATAGATCATGGCTGCTTTAATAAGATTGTTATAAACAAGAATAACCTACTCACACATAAGGCATATATTACTCAACTGTTTTTAAAAGAGAATTATGTTATTAAATGATTAAGACTATGAACTATGAAACCTTTCGAAAATAAGAGATGTGAATATTTGAAGTTAGGCAAACTTGAACTTTTGGAAAAGAATGTTGTTACTTGACTTTAAGAAGGAAAGTGTTTTGGTTTAAAAAGAAGGGCATAATATTACCTTAGTTGTTTTAAAAGGAAAATATGGTATTGTCTTAATCTGTCTTAAAAGAGCGTTTAAATGTATTTCACTCGACACCGCGTTCATGGGATGAACCGGGAATGTATTTCACTCAACACCGCGTTCATGGGATGAACCGGGAATGTATTCTATGCGACACCGCGTTCATGGGATGAACCGGGAATGTATTTCACACGATACCGAGTCCATGAGATGGACCGGGAATGTATTTCATGCGACACCGCGTTCATGGGATGAACCGGGAATGTATTCCACCTGATTTGATACCGCGTCCATGAGATGGACCGAGAATGTATTTCACTCGACACCGCGTTCATGGAATGAACCGGGAATGTATTTCACACGATACCGAGTCCATGAGATGGACCGGGAATGTATTTTATGCGACACCGCGTTCATGGGATGAACCGGGAATGTATTCCACCTGATTTGATACCGCGTCCATGAGATGGATCGGGAATGTATTTCCCTCGATACCGCGTTCATGGGATGAACCGGAATGTATTCCACACGACACTGCGTCCATGAGATGGACCGGGAATGTATTTCATGCGACACCGCGTTCATGAGATGAATCGGGAATGTATACCACCTGATTTGATACCGAGTCCATGAGATGGACCGGGAATGTATTCCATACGATTTCACCTCGAGTCCATGAGATGGGCCGAGACATGTTACACGTATCACATGACTTATACCTAGACTGCCGGCAGTGAGGAAGGAGTTCCACGGGCATGAGGGATGACTTTGAGGGCGTGAGTCCCTGACTTGACATGACTACTTTTATGTCATGAATCGTAGTTTTGTTATCATATATGTCTTACATTTTATATAGACTATTATGATTTCATTTTGATATTTTGATTTCACATACTTGGTACTGTTATCGACCTCCTTGAGGCTGCGTTCATGCCGCGGTAGAAGTACACGGTTTTGATCCTCGCTCATAGGATCACGATTCAGCGTATTAGGAAGCTCGTTTCTCGGAGGCTTATCTTTTGGTATGTTTCCACGAGTTGTAGGTTACGTACATCGGGGTTATGGCGGGCCTGTCCCGTCATAGGTGTTGTTACATTCTTAAGTGCAGAAATCTTGTTGTGGCGGGGTTTGTAAAAGGGATATAGCTGTTCAAAAATTATGTATATATGCAGAAGGCAACCGTTTTCGTTGCTTTGTTTTATTATCTTATCTCTTGTTTCATATCCGTATGTTTTATATTCCGATTTCTCGATGTATGACTACATGGGTGCGGGTAAGGCACGATCCACGCCTCAGGCAGTCGTGACAAAAGTGGTATCGAGCGGCTAATCCTCTGAAAGTGTCTATAGACCGTGTCTAGTAGAGTCTTGATTATCGATGTGTTGTGCACCACATCTATAATCGTGAGGCCGCAGACATTTAGGATTGGTTTCCATTCTTCTCATTCCGAGATCGTGCCTTAGAGCGTGTTATAAGTTGGACCCTCGGCGTATTTCGTTTTACCGTTATGCCTCCGCAGTGCAACCGGGCCCAGATGGGCAAGGCGGGAGTCGCTAGTAGGATCTGAGAGAATGCGGGGCGCGAGCCCGATCATTACCCGAGATAGTGCTTCAGACGGCGAGTTGCAGCGCCGCCATCCCAGCGAGTTTAGAGCGCGGCGGTGGGCTGCCGAGACCACAATACTGAGCCTCCGTCCACGGCTGAAGCGGAGGAGTTGGGGTATAAAGATAGCGATTCTTGGCGAGGATCGTGGCGAACATGAGATAGGTGGATCGCAGCGATTCGATTCGATGGTACCCATGGTTCACCCTAGATCGGATAGTTTGAGGCTACGAGACTTTACGAGTTGTAGCCCGCAGTTCTACGGGTCGAGGCACGAGGATGATCCGAGGAGTTCATTCGGCGATTCTGACGGATCGTAGAGTGATCAAGGCTTCGGAGACCGAGTCGGTGGTCTTAGGTTCGCATCGGCTGCGTGATACTGCAGTCGACTGGTTTGATTCGTGGGAGCTGTCCCGTAGAGAGTATGCACTTCCAGCCGTATGGAGCGAGTTCTCAGGGGCATTTCTTGCACATTTCTTGCCTCCACAGATGAGAAGGGCTCGGGCCAAAAGATTTTTGACGTTGAGGCAGACCGGGCGTATGGTTCTGGAGTACAATGTGGAGTTTGACTCATTAGCTCGGTACGTCCCCGCATTGGTAGCCGACATGGAGGACAGAGTGCACCGCTACGTCACCGGGCTTGATGACTACTTGGCAAAGGCTTGTTCGGGTGTAGCTCTTCACCGGCATGGACATTGCCCGTGCGCAGCTTATGCACTTGGATGTGAGGCGGAGAGGTCGGCGGAATGACCTAGATCAGCGAAGAGGCGAGACAACGGTCCTTTGGTAACTTTCGAGCGGACCGCCTCGTGAGCTAGTTATGTACCTCCGCCAAGATGCAGTGGTCCTCCGCGATCTTGGGGCGTTCGGTATTTGGGAGCTGTTGAGCTCGGGGCTTCGTTTCTGAGATATACGGGTTCTAGCGTGAGATTCATGTCCCCCTCAGTGTGCATGATGTGGCAGGCGTCAGCCCGGGGAATATCGTCTTCTTACTGGTGCTTGTTTCACCTGCGGCCGTCAGGGCCATGTGACGAGAGACTGTGTTTATAGGAAAGTGCGAGCGGAATAACGCGACCTACGGGTCGATGGCGAGTTCATCGCCTTCTGACTATGCGCCTGCAGTGTGCCTATGATTAGAGTGGAGCAGATGGTACAGGTATATTCTTATCCCTCTAGAGACTAGTATGCGTAGATGACATGATGAAGTGCTAAGTATTATGTTCAGATAACATTATGTTAAAATTGTGTTTAGAAAACATGTTTAAGGGTAAGTTTAGGGACAGGGAAAGTGTGAGCCTTAGAGTTTTATACGTAGAAACCTTAGATGCGAGGCCATCTTGAGTAAAAGATTTATGTTTGTGTTGACCTTTATCAGAGTGCATAGTATACGTGGGATATAGTTGTGTGATAAGTCTCTGAGTGGTATGAAATTAAAGAGGGTAGTTGAGCTAAGAAGACCACTAGGTTTTCCTGACTTGAGTTGTGAGATTGTTCCGGATCGAGAAGCAAGAGAGTTCGGCACGACGGAGGGTCGGGTTGAGGACGTATTGCGGGTCAATCCGTAGCCCGAATTAAGGTGGGGTCAGTTCTGGGTGGTCCCGCCAGGTGGTAGGATCACGAGAGTGCAAAGCCCAAGTTTAGATAACCGTTGCATAAGTTCGTGGATATGTTCGACCAGAATCGGATCGTGAAGGCCGGGAATGGCCTTAAAGGAGATTGAGGCTAGTAAGATGACCAAGTTTAGAAGGTAGTGACTCCAAAGATTGTAGAAACTGAAGCGATGACTGAAGTATGGTACGTATACTAGAAAGAGTTCAAGTGTTCGAGAAGAGTACGACGAGTAAGGAAAGAAGTGAACATGTGCTAAGAAAATAGAAACGATCATTTTGTTGTGAAGTGAAGATGCGAAGGGAGTATCCTTTAGACCAGGGTGGAAGCTTTTGTGATGTAGGAATGATTTCTCGTGGGCTTGGGTTAAGTATTTTCGCGTGTGTTATTTTGTGGCGAGGCGTGGCATTGGCAACTTGTTTAAGTTAAGAAGAAATTTATCGTTATCTGTCTTGAGAAGGAACATTCGGGACGAATGTTTCTAAGGAGGGGAGAATGTTATACCCCGTATTTCCAGAGTATGTACGTGAGGGCGTACGTACAAAAGTTTTTAGCCTTAAGTAGGCATAAGGGTCGAAATTTGTGCACAACTAGTAAAAAGAATCGTTTTCCGACGAAACATTTTCCGGACTTTGCGAAGGGAAAAATACGGCTGCAACATTTATAATTTTTGCGGATTTTTCCGAGAGATGAAATATTTTGGACCAACGAGAGGGTGACAAGTGTCACCCTCAAGTGGACGGAAATCTTGGACGATCTATGGCACGTTTTTGCCATTATTTTTGTCAAGGAGTTGGTAGGATATTTTGTGTAGTTGATGAGCAAGTGGGACCCACACACACATGTCCAAATCCCCACCCTACACTTGCCCACCACTTGTCTTAATCTTGGCCATTGATTGTCCTATAAATACCCCCCCCTTAGTTGAAGGAATTCTTCATCCACACTTGTAAAAATCCAATGCAAAATCCCTCCCTCCCTTTTTGTAGCTCTCGTCCTACCTTCCCCCTCCCCCTTTGAGGAGCCTTGGCGGCCAACCCCACTCACAGTGGTGCTAGCCGAAATACCCCCTTGGTAGAAAAATACTGTCCAAGTATTGTTGCTATTCCCAAATACTTTAGCCCATATACCTTGTAGTACTTTCCAAAGTTACCTCTATACGTAGAGCCCGGAAATACTACTATATTTCCATTAGTCACTAAACGAAACCCTAAGGAAAAATCTTCATAGCCGGTTGAAGTATTAAGAAGAAGTTGCGTAGAACTTCTAAGGGTTGTTTGGAGCGGGTTGGAGCGCACGGAGTAGGAGATAAACCTTGCTCAGGATCGACATTTTATCTTGGATAATTTTGGGCATATCGAGGTAAATAATCCTATCCTTCTAGTGTAATCGGAGATTACATACTGTAAGTGGTATAGAAATAAATATAAGATACATAGAAGGATATTTCAGAAGAGAATTGAACTGTAATAGAAGGATATTACAGAAGAGAATTGAATTGAAATCACATCAGAAGAATATTAAAGATTAAGACTGAACTGTACTTACATATGACTGTATTTACAGTAGACTTGTGTAGTTTGGCGGGTAGGGAAGTGCTGCCCCATTTTCCGTAGAATAAGGAATCTGTATCTAGAATTATTCAGCAAGAGTAGTCTGGACGTTGATAGACTTGTATGACCATTATAGGTTGAAGTACTGCAAGTAGCGTATTCTACTCGAAGGGTGGAAAGGGCTAGCCGGATTACAGTACTTTGGAGCGTCTTGCTAATAGTCGATAAATCGTCACGAGGTATGTGATTCTTCCTATCCTCTTGAGCATGATATTTTAGAAGAAGAATATATATAGTACGGTAGACGTACGTGTGTTAACTGAACATGGTTTTACTTCGATGTCTTTTGACTTGAGTTTTAAATAATAAGAACCTTGAAGTATTTCAAAAGAATTAAGAATCATTTTTGAAAGAAGAGTAGTACTTGGTTTTGAAAACGTAAGAGTTATACTAGCTTTATGGGAAGTTAGGTATAACGTCTTAAGAGAGATAAAAAGAATGGTTTCTTGATTTTAGAAGTTAAGAGACTTGATCTCAAAAGATAAGAGGCTTGACTTAATTGAATTGATATGAATTTTGTTAAAAAGTGTGAAACCTCATTCGTGAGTAATGAGTACTTGGTTTTTAATAGAATAATGTTTCTTGATTCGGAAATGAGAATAAGTGTCGAACGAACCACTGCAGCGTTAATAAAGGAAAATGTATTGACAAATAAGTAATTATATTAAAACCAGTAGAAACCTCCATCTGCATAGAAGCTAAGATAAGACAAAATTGTATTACATTTCCTAGATCATGGCTGCTTTAATAAGATTGTTATAAACAAGAATAACCTACTCACACATAAGGCATATATTACTCAACTGTTTTTAAAAGAGAATTATGTTATTAAATGATTAAGACTATGAACTATGAAACCTTTCGAAAATAAGAGATGTGAATATTTGAAGTTAGGCAAACTTGAACTTTTGGAAAAGAATGTTGTTACTTGACTTTAAGAAGGAAAGTGTTTTGGTTTAAAAAGAAGGGCATAATATTACCTTAGTTGTTTTAAAAGGAAAATATGGTATTGTCTTAATCTGTCTTAAAAGAGCGTTTAAATGTATTTCACTCGACACCGCGTTCATGGGATGAACCGGGAATGTATTTCACTCAACACCGCGTTCATGGGATGAACCGGGAATGTATTCGAGCGACACGCGTTCATGGGATGAACAGGAATGTATTTCAATCGATACCGAGTCCATGAGATGGACCGGGAATGTATTTCATGCGACACCGCGTTCATGGGATGAACCGGGAATGTATTCCACCTGATTTGATACCGCGTCCATGAGATGGACCGGGAATGTATTTCACTCGACACCGCGTTCATGGGATGAACCGGGAATGTATTTCACACGATACCGAGTCCATGAGATGGACCGGGAATGTATTTCATGCGACACCGCGTTCATGGGATGAACCGGGAATGTATTCCACCTGATTTGATACCGCGTCCATGAGATGGACCGGGATTGTATTTCACTCGACACCGCGTTCATGGGATGAACCGGGAATGTATTCCACACGACACCGCGTCCATGAGATGGACCGGGAATGTATTTCATGCGACACCGCGTTCATGAGATGAACCGGGAATGTATACCACCTGATTTGATACCGAGTCCATGAGATGGACCGAGAATGTATTCCATACAATTTCACCTCGAGTCCATGAGATGGGCCGAGACATGTTACACGTATCACATGACTTATACCTAGACTGCCGGCAGTGAGGAAGGAGTTCCACGGGCATGAGGGATGACTTTGAGGGCGTGAGTCCCTGACTTGACATGACTACTTTTATGTCGTGGCGTAGTTTTGTTATCATATATGTCTTACATTTTATATAGACTATTATGATTTCATTTTGATATTTTGATTTCACATACTTGGTACTGTTATGCGACCTCCTTGGGGCTGCGTTCATGCCGCGGTAGAAATTGCGGTTGTTGATCCTCGCCATAGGATCACGATTGGCGTATTGGGAAGCTCCGTTTCTCCGGAGGCTTATCTTTTGGTATGTTTCCCTGAGTTGTAGGTTCTGTACATTCAGGGGTATGGCGGGGCCCTGTCCCGTCATAGGTGTTGTTACATTCTTAGAGGTTTGTAGTACTGTTGTGGGCAGGGTTTGTAAAAGGGATGTAACTGTTCAAAAATTTATGTATATATGCAAGAAGGCAACCGTTTTGGTTGGCCTGTTTTATTATCTTATCTTTTGTTTCATATCTGTATGTTTTATATTCCGCTGATTTCTCTGATGTATGACTACTTGGGTGTCCGGGTAAGGCACGATCCACGGGCCGGGCAGTCGTGACAAAAGTGGTATCGAGCGATTAATCCTCGGAAAGTATCTGAGCCGTGTCTAGTAGAGTCTTGATTATCGATGTGTTGTGCACCACATCTATAATCGTGAGGCTGAACATTTAGGATTGGTTTCCATTCTTCTCATTCCGAGATCGTGCCTTAGAAAGTGTTATAAGTTGGACCCTCCAGCGTATTTCGTTTTACCGATTATGCCTCGCGTAAGCAACCGGGCGAGATGGGCAAGCGGCCGAGGAGCCGCTAGTAGGATAAAGAGAGAATGCGAAGCGCAGCCCGATCATTACCGAGATAGTGTTTGACGGCGAGTTTAGCGACACCGCCCGGCCCAAAGTTTAGAGCGCGGCGATGGCTGCTGAGACCCGATACACGAGCCTCGGTCCACGGCTGGAGCGAGAGAGTTGGGGTATAAAGAGATGGCGATTCTTGGCGGGATCGTGGCGAACATGAGATAAATTTGGATCTGGCGATTCGATTCGATGGTACCATGGTTCACCCTAGATCGGATAGTTTGAGGCTACGGGACTTTCTGAGTTGTAGCCCGCGAGTTCTGGTCGAGGCACGAGGATGATCCGGGGAGTTCATTCGGCGATTCTGACGGATCATGAGAGTGATCAAGGCTTCGGAGACCGAGTCGGTGGTCGTAGGTTCGCATCGGCTGCGTGATACTGCAGTCGACTGGTTTGATTCGTGGGAGCTGTCCCGGGGAGAGTATGCACTTCCAGCCGTATGGAGCGAGTTCTCAGGGGCATTTCTTGCACATTTCTTGCCTCGCGGATGAGAAGGGCTCGGTAACAGATTTTTAGCGTTGAGGCGAGCCGGCGTGCGGTTCGGGAGTACAATGTGGAGTTTGACTCATTAGCTCGGTACGTCCCCGCATTGGTAGCCGACATGGAGGACAGAGTGCACCGCTACGTCACCGGGCTTGATGACTACTTGGCAAAGGCTTGTTCGGGTGTAGCTCTTCAGCCGGGCATGGACATTGCCCGCATGCAGGCTTATGCACTTGGATGTGAGGCGGAGGTCGGCGGAATGACCGAGATCGGCCTGAAGGCGGGACAACGGTCCTTTGGTAACTTTCGAGGCGGACGCCTCGAAGAGCTAGTTATGTACCTCGCCCGATGCAGTGGTCCTCCATATTCTTCAGGCGTTCGGGGTATTTGGGAGCCGGTCGAGCTCGGGGCTTAGTTTCTGAGATATACGGGTTCTAGGCGAGATTCATGTCCCGCCGGTGTGCGCGATGTGGCGGCGTCATCGGGAATGTCGTCTTCATCTGCGGTGCTTGTTTCACTGCGGCCGTCGAGGGCCATGTGACGAGGCGTGTTTATAGGAAGAGTGCGAGCAGAATGACGCGACTCGGTCGATGGCGAGTTCATCGCCTTCTGACTATGCGCCTGCAGTGTGCCTATGATTAGAGTGGAGCGGATGGTGCGGTATATTCTTACCCTCTGCAGAGACTAGTATGCGTAGATGATATGATGAAGTGCTAAGTATTATGTTCAGATAGCATTATGTTAAAATTGTGGTTAGAAAACATGTTTAAGGGTAAGTTTAGGGACAGGGAAAGTGTGAGCCTTAGAGTTTTATACATAGAAACCTTAGATGCGAGGCCATCTTGAGTAAAAGATTTATGTTTGTGTTGACCTTTATCGAGTGCATAGTATCGTGGGATATAGTTGTGTGATAAGTCTCGAGTGGTATGAAATGAAGAGGGTAGTTGAGCTAAGAAGACCACTAGGTTTTCTGACTTGAGTTGTGAGATTGTTCGGATCGAGAAGCGAGAGTTCGGCCGACGGAGGTCGGGTTGAGGGCGTGTGCGGGTCAACCGTAGCGGATTAAGGTGGGAGTCGATTAGGTGGTCTGCGGTGGTAGGATCACGAGGGTGCAAAGCCCAAGTTTAGGTAACCGTTGCATAAGTTCGTGGATATGTTCGACCAGAATCGGATCGTGAAGGCCGGAAATGGCCTTAAAGGAGATTGAGGCTAGTAAGATGACCAAGTTTAGAAGGTAGTGACTCCAAAGATTGTGAGGCTGAGGCGATGGTGAAGTATGATGCGTATACTAGAAAGAGTTCAAGTGTTCGAGAAGAGTACGACGAGTAAGGAAAGAAGTGAACATGTGCTAAGAAAATAGAAACGATCATTTTGTTGTGAAGTGAAGATGCGAAGGGAGTATCCTTTAGACCAGGGTGGAAGCTTTTGTGATGTAGGAATGATTTCTCGTGGGCTTGGGTTAAGTATTTTCGCGTGTGTTATTTTGTGGCCAGGCGTGGCATTGGCAACTTGTTTAAGTTAAGAAGAAATTTATCGTTATCCGTCTTGAGAAGGAACATTCGGGACGAATGTTTCTAAGGAGGGGAGAATGTTATACCCCGTATTTCCAGAGTATGTACGTGAGGGCGTACGTACAAAAGTTTTTAGCCTTAAGTAGGCATAAGGGTCGAAATTTGTGCACAACTAGTAAAAAGAATCGTTTTCCGACGAAACGTTTTCCGGACTTTGCGAAGGGAAAAATACAGCTGCAACATTTATAATTTTTGCGGATTTTTCCGAGAGATAAAATATTTTGGACCAACGAGGGGGTGACAAGTGTCACCCTCAAGTGGACGGAAATCTTGGACGATCTATGGCACGTTTTTGCCATTAATTTTGTCAAGGAGTTGGTAGGATATTTTGTGTAGTTGATGAGCAAGTGGGACCCACACACACATGTCCAAATCCCCACCCTACACTTGCCCACCACTTGTCTTAATCTTGGCCATTGATTGTCCTATAAATACCCCCCCTTAGTTGAAGGAATTCTTCATCCACACTTGTAAAAATCCAATGCAAAATCCCTCCCTCCCTCTTTGTAGCTCTCGTCCTACCTTCCTCCCTTTGAGCCTTGGCGAAGCCAACCCCCTCCTAGTGGTGCTAGCCGAAATACCCCCCCCCCCCCCCTGGTAGAAAAATACTCTCCAAGTATTGTTACTATTCCCAAATACTTTAGCCCATATACCTTGTAGTACTTTCCAAAGTTACCTCTATACGTAGAGCCCGGAAATACTACTATATTTCCATTAGTCACTAAACGAAACCCTAAGGAAAAATCTTCATAGCCGGTTGAAGTATTAAGAAGAAGTTGCGTAGAACTTCTAAGGGTTGTTTGGAGCGGGTTGGAGCGCACGGAGTAGGAGCTAAACCTTGCTCAGGATCGACATTTTATCTTGGATAATTTTGGGCATATCGAGGTAAATAATCCTATCCTTCTAGTGTAATCGGAGATTACATACTGTAAGTGGTATAGAAATAAATATAAGATACATAGAAGGATATTTCAGAAGAGAATTGAACTGTAATAGAAGGATATTACAGAAGAGAATTGAATTGAAATCACATCAGAAGAATATTAAAGAATAAAGTAAATGTACTTACATATTTGTATTCTGATGAGACTTGTGTAGTTTGGCGGGTAGGGAAGTGCTGCCCCATTTTCCGTAGAATAAGGAATCTGTATCTAGAATTATTCTGCAAGAGTAGTCTGGACGTTGATAGACTTGTATGACCATTATAGGTTGAAGTACTGCAAGTAGCGTATTCTACTTGAAGGGTGGAAAGGGCTAGCCGGATTCTGATGCTTTGGGCGTCTTGCTAATAGTCGATAAATCGTCGCGGTATGTGATTCTTCCTATCCTCTTGAGCATGATATTTTAGAAGAAGAATATATATAGTGCGGTGAGCGTGCGTGTGTTAACGAACATGGTTTTACTTGATGTCTTTTGACTTGAGTTTTAAATAATAAGAACCTTGAAGTATTTCAAAAGAATTAAGAATCATTTTTGAAAGAAGAGTAGTACTTGGTTTTGAAAACGTAAGAGTTATACTAGCTTTATGGGAAGTTAGGTATAACGTCTTAAGAGAGATAAAAAGAATGGTTTCTTGATTTTAGAAGTTAAGAGACTTGATCTCAAAAGATAAGAGGCTTGACTTAATTGAATTGATATGAATTTTGTTAAAAAGTGTGAAACCTCATTCGTGAGTAATGAGTACTTGGTTTTAAAAGAATAATGTTTCTTGATTGGAAATGAGAATAAGTGTCGAACGAACCACTACAGCTTTAATAAAGGAAAATGTATTGACAAATAAGTAATTATATTAAAACCAGTAGAAACCTCCATCTGCATAGAAGCTAAGATAAGACAAAATTGTATTACATTTCCTAGATCATGGCTGCTTTAATAAGATTGTTATAAACAAGAATAACCTACTCACACATAAGGCATATATTACTCAACTGTTTTTAAAAGAGAATTATGTTATTAAATGATTAAGACTATGAACTATGAAACCTTTCGAAAATAAGAGATGTGAATATTTGAAGTTAGGCAAACTTGAACTTTTGGAAAAGAATGTTGTTACTTGACTTTAAGAAGGAAAGTGTTTTGGTTTAAAAAGAAGGGCATAATATTACCTTAGTTGTTTTAAAAGGAAAATATGGTATTGTCTTAATCTGTCTTAAAAGAGCGTTTAAATGTATTTCACTCGACACCGCGTTCATGGGATGAACCGGGAATGTATTTCACTCAACACCGCGTTCATGGGATGAACCGGGAATGTATTCCAGGCGACACCGCGTTCATGGGATGAACCGGGAATGTATTTCACACGATACCGAGTCCATGAGATGGACCGGGAATGTATTTCATGCGACACCGCGTTCATGGGATGAACCGGGAATGTATTCCACCTGATTTGATACCGCGTCCATGAGATGGACCGGGAATGTATTTCACTCGACACCGCGTTCATGGGATGAACCGGGAATGTATTTCACACGATACCGAGTCCATGAGATGGACCGGGAATGTATTTCATGCGACACCGCGTTCATGGGATGAACCGGGAATGTATTCCACCTGATTTGATACCGCGTCCATGAGATGGACCGGGAATGTATTTCACTCGACACCGCGTTCATGGGATGAATCGGGAATGTATTCCACACGACACCGCGTCCATGAGATGGGCCGAATGTATTCATGCGACCGCAGCGTTCATGAGATGAGCAGGAATGTATACCACGATTTGATACCGAGTCCATGAGATGGACCGGGAATGTATTCCATACGATTTCACCTCGAGTCCATGAGATGGGCCGAGACATGTTACACGTATCACATGACTTATACCTAGACTGCCGGCAGTGAGGAAGGAGTTCCACGGGCATGAGGGATGACTTTGAGGGCGTGAGTCCCTGACTTGACATGACTACTTTTATGCTGTGAACTGTAGTTTTGTTATCATATATGTTTTCTGTTTTATATAGACTAATATGATTTCATTTTCAGTATTTTCAGTTTCACATACTTGGTACCTATTATCGACCTCGCCTTGAGGCTGCGTTACGCCGCAGGTAGGGGTACACCGGTTGTTGATCCTCGCTCATAGGATCACAGTTCATCGTATTGGGAAGCTCCGTTTCTCCGGAGGCTTATCTTTTGGTATGTTTCCCTGAGTTGTAGGTTCTGTACATCCAGGGGTATGGCGGGGCCCTGTCCCGTCATAGGTGTTGTTACATTCTTAGAGGTCTATAGTACTATTGTGGGCAGGGTTTGTAAAAGGGATGTAACTGTTCAAATTTTTTTGTATATATGCAAGAAGGCAACCGTTTTGGTTGGCCTGTTTTATTATCTTATCTTTTGTTTCATACCTGTATGTTTTATATTCCGCTGATTTCTCTGATGTATGACTACTTGGGTGTCCGGGTAAGGCACCAGTCACGGGCCCCGGAACGGGTCGTGACAGTAAGAAGTGTTCAAGAGTTCTTCTCATCCGGAGTTCTTTTGAAGCAGGTGAACCATACCATCATTACCCTCCTGCCCAAGACTGATCGGGATCCCAAGGTAAATGATTTTAGGCCTATTGGATTGACTAATGTGGTCTACAAGATCATAACAAAGATTTTAGCAAACAGAATGGCAAGGGTTCTTCCTACTCTTGTTGACAAATCTCAAGGGGCTTTTGTGAAAGGAAGAAACATGATGGATAATGTCTTTATTGCACAAGAGCTTGTGAGAGGTTTCAATAGAGCCAGAGTCTCACCAAGGTGTATGCTTATGGTGGATCTTCAGAAAGCATTTGATACGGTCTCTTGGAGCTTCCTTGAGTCGGTACTAAGAGGTCTAAAATTTCCGGACAAATTTGTAAGATGGATTATGGAATGTGTTAGCTCAACTTCTTTCTCTCTTTCAATCAACGGGGAGCTACATGGTTACTTCAAGGGAAAGCGCGGCCTAAGACAAGGTGATCCTATGTCCCATTCGCTCTTTATCTTGTGCATAGAATACCTTTCAAGGATGCTTAAACTTAAGGCAACGGCAAGTGCTTTCTCCTATTATCCAAAGTGTAAGAGATTGGGCATTACTCACCTTGCATTTGCGGATGATCTCATGCTTTTTGCCAAAGGAGATGTATCTTCTGTTGGGATTCTTATGGAGTGTCTTGAAGAGTTGGAGGTTGTCTCAGGGTTAACTCTTAACCCATCTAAATCCAATGTCTACATATCAGGAGTACATGAAACAGTACGTGACTTGATTTTGTCCAGAGTGGGTTTCGACATTGGAAGCTTTCCGGTACGGTACTTGGGGATCCCTTTGTCCCCAATTTCAGTCTCGGTGGATCAGTTTGCTCCGTTCACTAGTGCAATAGCGGATTACATTCAGAAATGGGGGCATCACTCGCTATCTTATGCGGGTAAGCTGGAACTTATCAGGTCGGTCATCCAAGGGGTTGAGAGTTTTTGGTTTCGGGCACTTCCTGTTCCCGCCACTGTCCTCAACAAGGTACGGTCTGCATGCATTCAATTCTTATGGGGAGGTAAACCACCAAGAGTCGCTTGGGATGTCATTTGTTTGCCCCAATCCGAAGGAGGCTTGGGACTTATGAACATCAAAGAATGGAACCATGCCTTGCTATCCCGGACCATTTGGCAAACTCACACTGAAGCAGATTCCTTATGGGTCCAATGGATCAATAGCTACTATTTGAGAGGCCTATCATTTTGGGATTATGAGTGCGTCCTAGGGACTCCCCTTATTCAAAAAAGTTTGTGGGATCCGCGACAAATTTGTTTCTATCTTTGGTAGCCAAGGCGACGCTATTGCTGGCTTGGAAAAGTATTGTACCAACGGAAAATTTGATTCTAGCCTCGTGTATGATATCTTGCGCATTCCGCAAGATAAAAAGCTTTGGATGTCACAAATTTGGAAAGGCTTCATTCCTCCCAAGTTCTCCTTCACAGTTTGGCTCACTTGCGAAGCGGTTAGCTACAAAGACACTCTTTTCTATCTAAACTTGGAGGATAAGTCTTGCGGGTTACGGCGTGCTAATGAGACAAGGGAGTACCTCTTCTTTACTTGCCCCTACACCCGCTTGATTTGGAAGAGCATAAGGGAATGGTTGGGTATCAGAAGAGAAATGACAACTATTGAAAGCTCTCTTAAGTGGATCAAGAAAGACCACCGTGGGACAGGCATCCGAGCCAAATCTATCTTGCTTGCCTTTTGCATAGTGGTCTATGAGATTTGGAAGACAAGAAATACATTGCTCTTTGAAGGCACAAGCATACCGGCAGAGGTGGTCATTGCAAAGATTAAAACAACATCTTATAGAGTTCTATATGACTTAATCCCCTCTTGTAATGACACATTTTGAGTGACCACCCCTCCCCTCTTCATTTCTTGTTTATATTACGTTGAGGATTGAGAACCCTCAATGACTAATTGTAGCCACCTTTCTTTCCATTATTAGTAATAATATTTGCATTTACCCAACAAAAAAAAAAGTTACCATTTTAAATCCAATAATAAAACCATTCTTTTGTTTTCATAAAGTTGTTATAACTAACTTCCCATAAAGCTATTATAACACTTTATGTTTTAAACAAATTTAAGACAAAACCCTGCCTTTCTTTTAAACCAAAACACTTCAAATTCTTAAGTCTCTTTTCTTTTAGAAATCAAGTTCCTTACTTTGGAATTTTAAGAAAATCAAAACTTGATTATAATAATTCTTATTAGAGCAGTCATGATCTAGGAAATGTAATACAATTTTGTCTTATCTTAGCTTCTATGCAGATGGAGGTTTCTACTGGTTTTAATATAATTAATTGTCATTACATTTTCCTTTATTAACGCTGCAATGGCTTGTTCGATAGTTATTCCCATTTCCGAAATTAATATAACTTATTCCTTTTTCTAGACCAAGTACTCATTACTCACGAATGAGGTTTCACTACTTTAACACAATTCAAGTTCTCCACATTTCATACCAAGTCAAAAGATAAGTCCAGTCTCTTATCTTTTAAAATCAACCAAAATTCGTTTAGCACGCGTACGTCTACCGTACTACATAGTTCACAACATCATGCTAGAAAAGATAGGAAGAGGTTCACATACCTCGCGCCGATTATCGACAATTAGCAAAACGCTCCAATGTACTATAACCCTGCTAGCCTTTTCCACCCTTCAAGTAGAATACGCTACTCGTAGTACTTCAACCTATAAAGGCCACAAAACGTCTATCAACTTCTAGATCTCTTCGTAGAACATTTCAAAGTACAAGGTTCCTATTCTACGGAAATTTCGGCAGCACATCCCCCTCCCGTAACCACATAAATCTCCTCCTCTATCAACGACCGCTACCAAGCCAACACCTCCACGGGGGTTACACGTCGAACCGGACGTGTACACCACTGCCCCACAAGAATACTACCAGTCTCAGAAATACAAATCAATGTAAATACAGTTCAATTCTTTATAATTATCCTTCCAATAAATTTTATACTCAATTCTAAACTACTACAATATGTAATATCCAATTACAATAGGGGGACAAAGATCATTACCTCGATAAGCCCAAAATTATTCAAGATTATAAGTCGATCCTGAGCAACGTTTAGCTCCAATTCCTTACGCTCCAACCCGCTCCAAGAAACCCTTAGAAGTTTCTAAACAACTTTTCTTAACACTTCATCTAAGCTATGAAGATTTTTCTAGGGCTTCATTTTGCGACTATTGGAATAAAGTAGTATTTCCGGGCTCTTAGTATTGAAATAACTATGGAATACTACTAGGAATACTAGGCTAAGGTATTTGGGATAATACAACAATACTTGAAGTATTTTCTACACAAAGTGGGGAGGGGTGGACGAGAACTACAAAGGAGGGAGTATTATTTTAGCCTTGGAAACTCTTAAGTGTGGATGAAGAATTAGTCTTGCACAAAGGGGTATTTATAGAGAAAACAATGGCTAGGATTTAGTCAAGTGTGTGGTGTAGATTGGGGACATGTGGGTGTGGGTTCTACCAACCACATGTCCACCACAACTTTGGGACAAGTGGCTAGCCACTTGTCCACTAAAAAAAAATGTCCAAGACACTTGTCTTTCTACCATTCGACCAACATGGCCACGTGGGGGTGACACGTGTTGTCACAGCTCGATTCCGGGCCCGTGACTGGTGCCTTACCCCGGGCACCCTAGTGATACAACATCAGAGTAATCAGCGGAACATAAAACAATACAAGACATATTATGAAATATGAAACAATAATCTGAGAAAAACTTGCCTTTCGGCATATATATAAATAACAACTTTTTCCAACATGAACAGTTTTAATCCTTTTTACAAACCACCGCCACAACAAAGACCTGCACTTAAGAAATGATACGACAACAATGGCGGACAGGGCCCGCCATACCACGAATGTAAACACCTACAACAACAGGGGACTATACCACTGATAAGCCTCGGAGAAACGGAGCTTTCCCATGTGACTGTGACCACAAGAGCGAGGATCGATGGCGGTGTACCTTTACCGCGGCATGAACGCAGCCCGAAGGAGGTCGATAACAAGTGCAAGTATGTGAAACTAAAAATCACGTAAATGAAATCATAATAGTCTATAAAGCGAGACATGTATGATAACCAAACTACGATTCACTGATAATAAGCGATCGTGTCAAGTCGGGGACTCACGCCTCAAGTCATCACTCAAATATAACAATGGGTCTCACGCCCACAACATCAATCATGCGTGGAATACCTTCCTCATCTGGCGATCGATGATATGATAACAACAAGACAAAGAATCCAAATGGAAGCATACGTGCGCTACGCATCGTGTCGGTATGTCCAAGGGAAACAATAAGACAACTTTCCAAATGGACGATACCCGATGCGCTACGCATCGTGTCGGTATGTCCAAGGAAACAATAGACAAGATTCCAAATGGACGATACGTGCGCTACGCGTCGTGTCGGTATGTCCAAAAGGAAATCCTGGCGATAATCAAAATGGAAACATACGTGCGCTACGATCGTGTCGATATATCCAAAGCGATTAACCACAAGACCTTAACCAAAATGGAAGCATACGTGCGCTACGCATCGTGTCGGTATGTCCAAAGCGATTAACAACAATAATACTATCAGCGAGAACGCATCGTGGAATTTCTCGTCACTGCAGACGTCCAAGTAAGTTCTCAACGGTCAACCGACCCTCTATCGAGAGACGCGGTAACACAGAAACACAACGCTTGTACAATAAAGGCTATCATCACAAGCATAGGCAAGTTTCACAACAACAAGCATAGGCAAGTTTCACAACAACAAGCATAGGCAAGTTGCACACAACTCAAAGTACTTTCATTTTATGCCAAAGTCCGGGTTTTAACCCCAAAGTACTACATCGTTAAGTTCTTTTAAAAGAGATCCATTACTTTTATAAAAGTCACCCGATACGTAGTATTAGAATGACCAACCCACCTTCCTTTTCAAAATCAAGTAACAACATTCTTTTCCTAAGTTCGGTTTGCCTAGTTTCATTACTCAAGCTTCTCATTTTCAAATGGTTTCATAGTTCCCAAACTTAATCCCTTGATTCCTTTTAGAACAATTGAGTAACATATGTCATATCGTGAGTAGTTTATTCTTGTTTATAACGATCTTATTACAGTGACCATGGTCTAGGAAATATCATTTTGTCTCATCTTAGCTTATGCGGATGGAAGTTTCTCCGGTTTTAATAATACTTAATCTGTCAAAACATTTCCTTTTATTAACGCGGTGGTTTGTCGATACATTCTGATTTCCAAAATCAGTAAAACATTCTTAAGACGTTATACCTAACTTTCCATAAAGCTAGTATAACTCTTAAGTTTTCAAAACAAATCGAGTATTACTTCTTCTCTCAAAATGATTCAAAACTCTTTTGAAATACTTCAAGTTCTTTATTAACACATAACAAGCGCTTATAGTTCAAATCGATTACCTTTTAAAAACCACATGTATTTTCTTACCAACATAAAGCCGTTATAACCAACTTCCCATAAAGCCGTTATAACACTTTTATGTTTTACACCAATCAAATCCATTTAGTACCTGTACGTCTACCGTACTACATAGTTCACACATATCATGCTAGAAGAGATAGGAAGAGGTTCACATACCTCGCGGCAGTATCGACTAATAGCAAAACGCTCAGTACTCCCAGTGGCTACTCCTAAAGCCAAGTAGACGCGCCACGTAGTACTTCAACCTATAAGGCCACAAGCGCTTATTAACATTAAGATCTTATCGTAGAACATTCTACGAGAAAATTCGAAGACCTCCCCGCGGCGTAAATCTCCTCCTCTAACTGCGGCTACGAAGCCAACCGGGGGTTATACATCTAACCCGAACGGGTACAATTCTACTCACAAGACTACTACACAAGTCTCATGTCTGATTCGATTCAATTCTTGGGCTTAAGTCAAAAGACATTGCCAACTAACCACGTTGATTTCATATATAGTATACTTTAACTATATATTCTAACAACATGTAATTTCCAATTACAATAGAGGACAAGATATTTACCTCGATAAGCCCATAATTATCCAAGTATAAAGTCGATCTGGGCAATCGTTTAGCTCGACTCCGGCGCTCAACCCGCGCCTAAACCACCCTTAGAAGTTCTAACCAACTTCTACAATACTCCACGGACTATGGAGATTTTCCTAGGGTTTCGGTTTTGTGGTGACGGAAGTATAATAGTATTTCCAGGGCTTTTAGTATAGGTATAACCTTAGAATACTACAAGGTATACGGCTAAGGTAATTTGGGCATTATAACAATACTTTGAGAGTATTTCTACACCACAAGGGGGTATTATACGAAAGCAACTTGGCAGGGGGTACCCACGGCCACTACTAGGAGGGGGTGTACCTCGGCCAAGGCCTCTAGGAGAGGAGGCCTCTTGGCGAACTCAACACTAAGGGGAGGAGAAGATTTAACACTTAGAAACATTTAGGAAAGGATGAAGAATTCATCAAAGGGAGAGAGGGTATTTATAGCACAAGCGAGGCCAACCAATGGCCAAGATTGAGCCAAGTGCTACACAAGTGTAGGGCGAGATATGCCCAAGTGCCCCCAGTCCCTACTCCTAAAACCCTCACAAATATCTACCAAAAATATCTACCACTGACCTCCCCAATTCGTCCCACGTGCGCGCCACCTTGCCCACCAATGAGAGGTGCCAAGTGCGCCTCTCTCGTTGGTCCAAAATGTTCCGTCTCTCGGAAAATCCGCAAAAATAAGAAAAGACATAGCCGGAATTTTCCTTCGCGAAGTTATGAAAACGTTTCGTCAAAAACGACTCTAACAGGTGTTGTGCACAAATGCCATTCGGCCAAGCCACCTAGGCGGGGTGACACGTGTCACCCTCCTATTGGCCCAAAATAAAACATCTTCCGAAAATATCCACAATGGCCAAAATCTCGAAAACAAAGTGGGCCCCACAAAAACCGTAAATTTCTCCCGTGAGCCCCACGTGACCATTTCCGAAAATAAAATTCCATAATTCTCTAATATTCCAGGAAGTCCGAATACCAAATCTGGGAATCCAATTCCCATTAACGAACCTTTTTCCTTCACAAAAACCGGAAACTTTTCCGTGGAAAAAATCGCCTCTTTCTTCCTTTCCAATCTTTCTGTCGTATTCTCGTACGTACGTCCTCGCATACATACCCTGGAACTACGGGGTATAACACGTGTCGCCCCCCTACTCGTCCAAAATATATCATCTTCCGAAAATATCCGTAATGCCAAAAATCCGAAAATAAAGTGAGCCCCACAAACCATAAATTTTCCCCGTGGGCCCCACGTGACCAATTCCGGAAATAAAATTCCATAATTCTCAAATATTCCAAAAAGTCCGAATACCAAATCTGGGAATCAAATTCCCATTAACGAACCTTTTTCCTTCACAAAATCCGGAAACTTTTCCGTCGAAAAATCACATCTTTCTTCCTTTCCAATTTTAATATCGTATTCTCGTACGTACGTCTTTATATACATACTCTGGAACTACGGGGTGTAACAAGTATCATTCTGCAATCCTACTGCTGGGACTATTTCACCCGCATAGGCCGTATGGACCCGCATAAGGTAATTTCCTCGCATAGACTGTATCCGCCCGCAAAGGTCGTATGGACCTGCATGAGGTAATCTCCTCGCATAGGACTGTCCGCCCCGCATGGGACTATTTCACCCGCATGAGCTCTATGGACTCGCATGAGGTATTCCTCGCATTGTGGGGAGCAAATCCACGGAATATGTAAATGCAACAAGCCTGGGGAATGACCCCGTAATGAACAATACATCACTAGCATAACCGGCTATCATACATAACATATGCACCACCGGCTTATCATACATCACATAAGCACCACCGGCTTATCATAATTATCATAAGCAAGTTAAGACATCCCCTAACTTCTTATTAGCCTTAATTATCATGCACTCTCATTTTAGTTAACTTAAGGCACTAACATGTTATTAAAAATCCGGGAATTTAACCCAAAGTACTACGTACTTCCGTTCCTTTAAAAAGGAACCATTTTTATATAAAACCCAAGATACTAACACCCGTAGTATCAAGGCTTGTCTACTTTTCAAAACAAGTTACTACACCTTTAGAAATTCATTTCAAGGCTTTGACACTAAGTAACTTCTACATTCACAACCTAGGCAACTCATGCATATAAATCAAGTAGACACTCTCTTAACCTTCCATAAAGCCGTTATAAATAACTTCCCATAAAGCCGTTATAACTCTTTATGTTTTAGACAATTACATTCTTTTTAAAATCAAGAGACTTATACTTTTAAAACCAAGTATCATATACTTTCACATCAAGTTTCATAACTTTCAGAATACTTCAAGTCTCTTAACTTTAGAAATCAAGTTTCTCATCTTTAGAATAGTTCAAGTAATCAATACTTTCCAAACCAAGTATTCTATACATTTTCAAGTCAAGAAATCTTTGTTTACCTTATTAGAATAAACCATTCTTTTAACTTCCCATAAAATTGTTATACTAACTTTATGCTTTAGAAACCAAGACATCTTTAACCTTTAAAACAAGTGAGTTAATTCTCTAACTCAACCAACTTAGACATTCTTAAACAAGTCAAGGGTACCAAGAAATTGAATTCATTTAAATATCGTACGTCCACCGTACTATACATTTATAGCTACTCATGCTCAAGAGATAAGTAAAGTTCCACATACCTCTCCGGCTCAATCCACTTGCCAAGTTGAATATGTCGCGCGTAGAATGTCAACCTATAATGACCACAATACGCCTATCAACTTCTAGCTTTCAACATAGAATTTTTCTAAGTATAAGGACTCTTATTCTACGGAAAATCGGGTAGCATTTCCTTTGTTTCTACGTACTTTTCCACCTTTTCAAGGCCCGAAAATCAATAACCAAATGCCACATTTAAGGCTCAACAATTCAGCTAACCAAAGGGGATTACACACCTAGTCGGACGTGTAAAATTCTGCCCCACAATCAATATAAAATTGTCCATTAATCCAAAGCCATATTCGGCTACAATGTATCACAACAATATCAATTCTCTTTCAATTTCCTTTCTAATACAAGTTGTTATTCCAACATGTTATATACATAATAACAATTACAACAACTATAAATCCTTTCTTCCTTAACATGCGACGATTGTAACTATCGACCAAATTGATTACAACATAAATGGCTAACTTGTCCATTTTCGGTTTTTAACATGTCGACATGATCCAAATCTTTTCATACTTCAATCTATATACCACATGCTCACTTATCAACTACTATAACATGTAATCCTTAATCACATTAAGAAGATGAAGATTTTACCTCAATAAGCCCTAATAATATCCAAGTGTCAAAGTCGATCCTAGCAAATTTTAGCTCCTCTTCTTACGTTCCAATCCGCTCCAAGCACTCCTTGTAAGCTTATGAAGAACTCCTCTTCAAGTTCCATCTCCAACTATGAGAAATCCTTTAGGTTTTCATGTTGCGACTAACGTAAAAACGTAGTTTTTCCGGGATCTTTCTATTGAGATAACATTACAATACCTCTAGGAACCTTGGGTTAAAGTATTGGGATTATTGAACCAAAAGGAAATTTTTTCTTATTCATTCTTGCACAAAGCCGAGAGCAACATTGTTGAGCACCTAAAGTTTTGCAAATATTTCTCTAAGTGTAAGACTTGTCTTGCTACTAGTGTGATGATATACTACTTTCAATGGTCAAGATTAGAACACTTGTGTGGCCTAGATTCATTGGTGTTACACCCCGTAATTCAGGTCATGCTTATGAGAACGTACGAAAGGAACTAAGATTTAAATTTTTGGAAAGTTAGGTTGACATAATGTTTTGGATAGATTTTAGTCAACTTTGGGGTGGTTTATGTCCGGTTATATTAGGAGTTCTTAGGTGTTTTAAAAGCGTAGTATGAAGTTCGTTGAGTCTAGTTCCCAACGCAACAAACCGCTCGTCGATAGGACATCGGGGTAGAAAGTTATGGAAGTTACAAGTTCGGTCTTGTGACAGCAGAAAGTGTTTTCAAGTGCAGCCAGCGCGGCCGGATGCGAACGCGCGCCGGATGTACTGAGGTATTCTGAAGTTGCAGCGCCGCGGCGTCGGATGCAGGGCCGCGGCGCCGTATGTACTGAAATGTTCGGAAGTTTCAGCGCTGCGGCGCCGGCTGCAGGGCCGCAGCGCCGAGGCGGGATTTTTCGCGAAAATTAGGGAAAAATCAGAAAATATTTTGTGAAAGGTCTATGGGAGGGTGACAAGTGTCCCTCCCATCTTTTTGACCAAGAGAGGGTATTATATTTAGGACCAAGTCTTGAAGACTTGGTTATTTTCAAAGGTTCTTCCAAAAATAAATCCTCTCTTCTCTCTAAAGTGATAACCCTAAGCCAAAGATGAAATTATCGGAAAGGCGGAAAGAAGGAAATATATTGGCGAGCTTGTAGGAAGTTAGTAGAGGTGATTTTAACGAAGAGGAATTGTGGAAAGAGGGCAAGTGGGCAATTTGTTGGACTGTTTTGGGCAAATTCCAAGGTAACAATCCATTCTCCTTTTTAAGTAAGTTATGTCGTATGTTAAGGACGAAAGGACTTGTAGTTGTCGATATTGTTATTAGGTATATAACATGTAGGAATAACGATTTGGATTTGAAAGGATTGGATAAGGATGATATGTGAGCATGTTATAGCCGAGAAATTGCCTTAAACTTATTGGATTATTTAATATGAATTGTGGGGCAGAATTTTACGCGTCCGGTTAGGCGTGTAATCCCCTTGTAGTACTGAATGGTTGGGCCTTGAATATGGCATGTTGTCTATTGATATCGTGCCTTGAAAAAGGTGGAAAAGTTTGTAGAATCGAAGGAAGTGCTGCCCAAATTTTTCCGTAGAATAAGGAACATTATGCTTAGAATTTGCTACGAATAAGTCTAGACGTTGATAGACGTATTCGATTATTATAGGTTGATACTCTACGCGCGGCATATCCGACTTGGCAATTGGATTTAGCCGAGGAGGTATGTGATTCTTCCTATCCTCTTGAGCATGATTGTTGTGAAATATGTAGTACGGTAGACGTACGTGTGTTAAATGAATTTGGTTTCACTTTGATATCCTTGACTTGAGTTCTAAATGATAAAAATCTTGAAATATTTTAAAAAGTATAAGTGTTATGATAACTTTATGGGAAGTTAGTTATAACAACTTAAGTAAGATAAAAAGAACGGTTTACTTACTTGTGTATAAAAAGCTTTGTCGTGATTTCTGAAGGTGTGGTAAGTTGGTTTGATAAGTAATCATGCTATGATACTACGGGCGTTAGTGCCTTGAGGATTATGTGTTAAGGGGGTTTTCTTGTTGTGCTTATGTTGTTTACGATAAGCCGGTTGTGCTTGTATTATATCACATACCCCCCTGACTTGTTATGTTGCCGCGGGTTAGCTACCCCCGATGCGAGGAGTACCTCATGCGGGTCCATGTGACCTATGCGGGCTACGGTAGTCCAGGAATCACTCCGGGTGTGTTACGCCGATGCGAGGAATACCTCATGCGGGTCCATGTGGCCTATGCGGATTGCGGGAGTCCAGGAAATGTCGCGGGTTAGCTACCCCCGATGGTAGTCCAGGATTAGGACTCGCACAATGATACTAGGGGCGAATGGCCCTACTCCGATCATTGGCGGTCTAGAAAAGACCGGTTGGGTTACACCTATTTGCTCTTATATATACTGTGGCACTATGTACTGTTAATTGGTTTGTTTCATACATGTCTGTGGATTGGTTTTTAAAATGTTATGATTTCATTTCGATTTCGTTTCACATACTTGGTACTGTTATCTTGACCTCCTTCGGGGCCGCTCACGCCGCAGTAGAGGTACATCGGTTGTTGATCCTCGCTCATAGGATCACCGTTCTGCTTTTGGGAAGCTCCTTTTCCCCGGAGGCTTATCTTTTGGTATGATAAAAGTGGTATCAGAGCAGTTAATCCTCGGAAAGTGTCTACAGACCGTATCTAGTAGAGTCTTGATTATCGGCGTGTTGTGCACCACACCTATAATCAGGAGGCTACAGGATATTTAGGATTGGTTTCCATTTTTTTCACTCTAAGATCGTGCAATAGAGCTGTGTTATAGGTTGAACTCCCTCTGACATATTTTTATGTATCAGTTATGCCTCCACGCAAGGAAACCGCGGCCCAGAAGGGCAAGGCAGTTGAGGAGCCGCTAGTAGACGCTTGAGAGGTTACGAGGCACGAGCCCGGGCCTTTACCGAGGTGATGCTTGACGACGAGTTCCACGACGCCGCCAGAGAGTTGAGCGCGGCGGTGGCTCACGAGACCACGGTACACGAGCCTCCGCCCACACCGAGCAGGAGGATATGGGTTACGAGATGGCCCGATTATTAGCCGTGATTGTGGCGGCGAGGCGAGGATGACGGAGACAACGATTCCGGTTGTACCCGTAGTTCACCCCAGATCTGATAGCTTGAGACTTTAGGACTTTTTGAGTTGCAGCCCACCAGA
Organism: Przewalskia tangutica; assembly: GCA_029844215.1. Taxonomy (NCBI): domain Eukaryota; kingdom Viridiplantae; phylum Streptophyta; class Magnoliopsida; order Solanales; family Solanaceae; genus Przewalskia; species Przewalskia tangutica. Next base: position 37,239,959 of record CM056739.1, read on the forward strand.
GTTCTATGGATCGAGGCGAGGATGATCCTCGTGGAGTTTATCAAGCGATTCTGCGGATCGCGAGAGTGATCAAGGCCTCGAGACAGAGTCGGTAGTATTGTTCACATCGGTGCGTGACATCGCAGCCGATCGTTCGATTCATAGGAAGCCCCGGGGAGCATGCTTCACTGTTGGGGACGAAGTTCTCGAGGCGCTTAGCCATTTCTTGCCTCCGCAGATGAGAGAGCTCGCCGATAGATTTACGATGTTGAGGCGAGACGGGCGACGGTCGTGGAGTACAATGTAGAGTTTGACTCGTTGGCGACGCCCCGCTTTAGTGGCGAACATGGAGGGCGAGTGCACCGCTATGTCACAGGGCTCGATGATTACTTAGCAGAGGGTTGCTCGGGTGTAGCTCTTCAGCCGGGCATGGACATTGCCCGCATGCAGGCTTATGCACTTGGGTGTGAGGAACGTAGAGGCCGACGGATTGACAAATATCAGCAGAAGAGGGCCAGGACAGCAGGGTCCTTTGGTAGCTTTCGAGGCAGACGGCCTCAGCATCAGACTGGATTTGCACCTCAGCCGGTTCAGAGCACTCCGTCACCGTCTTCCGGACGTCCAGGGTATTCGGGGGCAGGTCAGGGCCCCAGGGCTTCGGGCTTCCAGGGAAGCAGGGATGCTACCAGATCGAGACCACCCCCTCTCGGTGTGGCCGATGTGGTAGATCTCATTACGGGAGTTGTGGTAATGCTTTGGGACCTTGTTACACTTGTGGCCAGCAGGGTCATATTTCGATGGACTGTCCGACCAGAGGCAGCGCAGATGGTAGGGTTCAGCCTACAGGGTCATTCATCGGGTCTTCATCTCCTACGGTTACTCGCCCCGGAGGGCAGGGTGCTCATGGGCCAGCAGGTCGCGACAGAGGTCGTGACAAGGGTCCTAGTTCCAGCGGTCCTCAGAACCGCATTTATGCCATGTCCAGCCGCCAGGACCAGGAGGCGTCACCGGATGTCGTCACAGGTACATTATTGGTTTCATGTTGTGACGTATATGCTTTGATAGATACGGGTTCTACCTTGTCCTATATATCTCCTCATATTGCTGGTAGAATAAGGATAGAGCCTGAGTCCATAAAACCATTTGAGGTAGCTATGCCAGTAGGTGATTCGGTGGTAGCTGAGCGAGTATATAAGGCTTGCCCAGTGACTAAATACAGTCGTCAGACCCTAGTCGACTTGATATAGTTGGATATGACAGACTTTGATGTGACTATGGGTATGGATTGATTGGCTTCTTGCTACGCCAATGTGGACTGTAGGGAGAGATTGGTACGGTTCCAGTTTCCTGGTGAGCCGGTTATCGAGTGGGAGGGGAACACTGCGTCGCCGAGGGGTAGATTTATTTCTTACCTCAAGGCTAGTAAGATGGTGCAGAAGGGGTATATCTACCATCTTATTCGGGTATTTGATACTGAGGCCGAGATACCAGACCTTCAGTCAGTTCCGGTTATTAGAGAATTTCTGGAGGTGTTCCCAAACGATCTCCCGGGTATCCCTCCTGAGAGGGAGATTGAGTTTTGCATTGATATGTTGCCAGACACTCGACCTATATCTATTCCGCCATACAGGATGGCACCTGCTGAGTTGAGGTAGTTGAAGGACCAGCTGAAAGATTTGCTGGAAAAAGGTTTTATCAGGCCTAGTGTGTCACGACCCGTTCCGGGGCCAGTGACTGGTGCCTTACCCGGGCACCCAAGTAGTCATACATCAGAGAAAATCAGCGGAATATAAAAACAAGACATGAAACAATGTAAATTGAGACACAGTTTATCTGAGAAAAGTCGCATTTCGCAATATATATATATAACCAAAATCTGGCAGTTACATCCCAACTGTACAATAGGACTACAGACCTCTAAGGAAGTAAACAACTATGGCGGGACAGGGCCCCGCCATACCCTGAATGTACATATATCTACAACATCAGGGAGAACCATACCAAAAGTCGAGCCTCCGGAGAAGATGGAGCTCCTGACACCAAAGCAAAAGATCCTAAGGATGCGGATCTAGCACCTGCTTTCCCTTACCTGCGGCATGAACGCACCCGGCGAGGTCGACAACAGGTACCAAGTATATGAAACTATAAAGTACTGAAACGAAATCAAGCTTTTTAAAACCACTTACCAATACAATCAATTAAACCGCACATAGTGCTACAATATAAACAAGAGCAAACTAGGTATAAGGTAACTGGTCTTTTCTAGGCCGCTAATGATCGAAGCAAGGCCAATCGCCCATAGTATCATTATGCATGCCTAATCCTGGAACTCCCGCAGTCCGCATAGGTCACACAGACCCGCATGAGGTATTCCTCGCATCGGGGATAGCTAACCCCCGGCATCGTCCTGGACCACCAAAGTCCGCATAGTCAAACAGACCGCATGAGACATCCCTCGCATCGGGATAATACCCGGAATGATCAATCCTGGAACTCCCGCAGCTCCGCATAGGTCACACAGACCCGCATGAGGTATACCTCGCATCAAGGGCGGCTAACCCTCGGCATATCAAGTCAGGGGGTGTAAGTGATATACTATCAGTACAACTGCTTACCGTAAACAACATAAGCACAACAAGGGAACCCCCTTTACACAAACATTACAAGACGCTAACACACGTAGCATCATCATATGTCTACTTATCAAACTAACTTACCACACTTTCAGAAATCATATTATAAGGTTTTTGTAAGCAAATAAGTAAACTGTTTCTTCTTATCTTTCTTAAGTCGTCATACCTAACTTCTCATAAAGCTAGTATAACACTTAAGTTTGTTAAAAACCAAGTATTCCTTTTTCTTTCAAAAATGATTTATAATTCTTTTGTAAATACTTCAAGATTCTTTCATTTAAAACTCAAGTCAAAGGACGTCAAGTAAAATCATGTTCAGTTAACACACGTACGTCTACCGTACTATATATATATTTAAAATATCATGCTCAAGAGGATAGGAAGAATCGCATACCTTCTCGGCGAAATCCACCTGCCAAGTCGAATATGTCGCGCGCAGAGTATCAACATATAATAGTCAAATACGTCTATCAACGTCTAGACTACTCTGCAGGATAATCTAAGCAGAGGGTTCTCTATTCTACGGAAAATCGGGCAAAGACCGCCTCTACCCAGAACGATACAAGTTCATCAGAATACAATCCTATGTAAGTACAGTTCAATACTTCATTTATATTCTTCTGATGTGATTCAGTTATATTCTATTCTTTAATACCCTTCTATGTATCTTATACTTAGTTTTATACTTCTACAGTATGTAATCTCTAATTACAATAGAAGGATAAGATATTTACCTCGGTAAGCCCAAAATTATCCAAGATATAAGTCGATCCTGAGCAAGGTTTAGCTCCTAATCTGAACGCTCCAAGAAACCCTTAGAAGTTTCTACACAACTTCTACTTTCTACTTCAACCAACTATGAAGTTTCTCTTTAGGGTTTCGTTTAGTGACTAATGGAGATAAGATAGTATTTCTGGGCTTTTAGTATAGAGGTGACTTTGGAATACCATAAGGGATTGGCTAAGGTATTTTTGGGGATAGTAGCAATACTTGGAGAGTATTTTCTACCAAGGGGGGAGGGCTTTTGCCGAGACTACTAGGAAAAGGGGGGGAGGGCGTTTCGGCTTAGCTCTCTAGAGGGGGGGGGGGGGGGGAAGTGAGGCTTGGACGAGAAAATCACAAGGGGGAAGGGAGATTTCAAGACTTGGAAAGTATTTTGTGGATGAAGAAGTCTTCAACTCAAGGGGGGTATTTATAGGGCTTTCAAGGGCCAAGATGAAGGCAAGTGGAGGGTGGGGATTTGCACAAGTGCACCCTATCCCTACTCCCCAAATCCCTCACTAACATTGACCCATGGATTAGGCCCTAAAATCGTGCCAACCGTGGCCTTTTTACCGTCCACTTGAGGGTGACAAGTGTCACCCTCTCGTTGGTCCAAAATATTTCATCTCTCGGAAAAATCCGCAAAAATTATAAATGACATAGCCGTAATTTTCCCTACGCAAGTTTTGGAAAACGTTTCGTCGGAAAACAATTCGTTTCGTGGGTTGTGCACAAATTTTTGTCCCTATGCCTACTTTAAGGCTTAAACTTTTGTACGTACGCCCTTACGTACATACTCTGGAAATACGGGGTATAACATAGTGTTTCTCCCTGGGGAGCGCCGATTTTATTTGTAAAGAAGAAGGATGGGACGCTGCGTATGTGTGTTGATTACAGGAAGCTGAATAAGGTAACCATCAAGAACATATACACCCTCCCCAGGATTGATGATTTGTTTGACCAGATGTAGGGTGCGAGGTGTTTCTCCAAGATAGACCTGCGGTCTGGTTATCATCAGGTGCGAGTTAGAGAGGAAGATATCCCAAAGACTGCATTCAGGACCCGGTACGGGCACTATGAGTTTAGGGTGATGTCTTTCGGTTTGACCAATGCTCTAGCTGTATTTATGGATTTAATGAACCGGGTGTTCAAGCCATTTTTGGATACGTTTGTTATAGTATTCATTGATGACATCTTACTTTATTCTCGCTCGGAGCAGGAGCATGCGGATCATTTGAGGACGGTACTGAGAGTCCTCCAGAACCGGCAGTTGTATGCCAAGTTCTCGAAATGCGAGTTTTGGTTGGCTTCAGTGACTTTCTTAGGGCATGTTATCGGGGCCGATGGTATTCGGGTTGATACAAAGAAAGATCGAGGCGCCAAGAATTGGCCTAGACCCACTACACCGACGGAGCGCAGCTTTGGGCCTCATGGGTTATTATCGGAGGTTTGTGGAGAAGTTTGCTTCCATTTCAAAGACCTTTGACTAGCCGACTCGTAGCGCTATGTTCGGTGGGCGGATGCTTGTGAGGAGGGTTTACAGTTACTGAAGAAGAAATTTATGACCGCCCCAGTTCTTACTCTTCCAGAGGGTTTAGACGGATATGTGGTTTATTGTGATGCGTCGGGTGTCGGTCTTGGGTGTGTGCTGATGCATCATGGTAAAGTTATAGCTTACGCATCTCGACAGCTCAAGAAGTATGAGAAGAACTACCCGACGCATGACTTAGAGTTGGCAGCTGTGATTCATGCCTTGAAAATCTGGAGACATTATTTATATGGAGTTCATGTGGATATTTACACAGACCACAAGATCCTCCAAAGATATCTTCACCGAAGGAGCTGAACTTGCGGCAGAGACGGTGGTTAGAGTTACTTAAGGATTATGATGTCGATATCCTATACCGCCCAGGGAAGGCCAATGTAGTTGCAGATGCCCTTAGTCGTAGATCGATGGGTAGTCCGCCGATGCGGCATGCAGAGGCGGGCATGGTCTGCGAGTTACATCAGCTAGCGAGCCTTGGAGTTCGATTGGTTGGTTCTGATAGTAGTGGGGTTCGGGTTCGAGAGGTTGCCGAGTCTTCCATCGTCGAAGAGGTGAAGAGGCGACAGTATGAGGACCCAGCTATGATACGGTATCGAGATACGGCTCTTCGAGAGGAGAAGAGTCTATTTGAGGTAGCACCTGATGGGGCGCTAAGATTTGAGGGCAGGTTGTGTGTTCCCGATGTAGCAGGACTTCGTCAGAAGATTCTGGGGAGGCACACAGTGCTCGTTACTATATTCATCCGGGGTCGACTAAGATGTACCATAACCTCAGATGTATGTATTGGTGGGATGGCCTGAAGAGGGATGTGGCAGGTTTTGTTTCTCAGTATCCTAATTGTCAGCAGGTCAAGGTTGAGCACCAGAAGCCCGGTGGGCTATTGCAGGCTATTGATATTCCGACATGGAAGTGGGAGGTGATCAATATGGACTTTATTATAGGGTTACCTCACACTCAGAGGAAGCATGATTCCATCTGGGTTATTGTCGACATGCTGACTAAATCAGCCCACATTCTTCCAGTCAGGACTACGTATTCGGCTGAGGATTACGCTAGATTGTATATCAGAGAGATTGTGAGACTGCATGGAGTTCCTATATCGATTATATCGCATGAGGAGCCGGTTCATGGCTAACCACGGAGGTCTTTCCGAAGGGATTAGGGACACAGTGAGTCTCGATCGCGTTACATCCTCGACCGAAGACAGTGCAGAGGCGTCTTATCCGCATACACTTGAGGATATGATGCGGGCCTATGTTATTGATTTTAGGGGTAGCTGGGAGGATCATTTACCTCTTGTGGAGTTTGCGTATAACAACAGCTACCATTCTAGTATCCAGATGGCGCCTTATGAGGCCTTATACGGGAGGAAGTGCAGGTCACTGATAGGCTAGTTTGATGTGGGCGAAGTTCAGTTAGTCGGGCCGGACTTGATTCAGCAGGGGTGGATAAGGTGAAGCTTATCCAGGAGCGGTTGTTGTCAGCTCAGAGTCGACAGAAGTCGTATGCAGATAATCGGCGTCGACACTTGGAGTTTGAGATAGATGATTGGGTCTTCCTGAAGGTATCACCCATGAAAGGTGTGATGAGGTTTGGGAAGAAGGGGAAACTTAGCCCAAGGTACATTGGGCCTTATCAGATTGTCCGTAGGGTAGGCAAGGTTGCCTATGAGTTGGATCTATCGTCCGATCTAGAGGCAGTACATCCAGTTTTTCATGTGTCTATGTTGCGGAGGTGTATCGGAGATCCATCTAGAGTGCACCCGATTTGTGATGTCCAGGTGACAGAGGGGTTATCATATGAGGAGAGTCCCATAGCGATACTCGATTGTCAGGTTAGGCGACTGCGGACAAAGGATGTGCCGTCAAGGTCTTATGGTGGAACGAGAACATAGAGGAAATGACATGGGAAACAGAGAAGGACATGATGAAGAAGTATCCTCACTTATTCCCTACACCTCCAGGTAACTCACTTTCCTACTTGTTGGTTTTAAATTGACATATATGCTTAAGTATTGTTGTGGACATGTATAGCGTTCTTATTTGCAAGGGGAATAATTAAGAGCGTCTATGTCGATATTTGATTTGAGTAAGCGAAGAAGGAACATTCCGGACGAATGTTTCTAAGGGGGAGAGAATGTTACACCCCGTAATTCAGGTCATGCTTATGAGAACGTACGAAAGGAACTAAGATTTAAATTTTTGGAAAGTTAGGTTGACAGAATGTTTTGGACATATTTTAGTCAACTTTGGGGCGGTTTATGTCTAGTTATATTAGGAGTTCTTAGGTGTTTCAAAAGCCTAGTATGAAGTTCGTTGAGTCTAGTTCCCAACGCAACAAACCGCTCGTCGATAGGACATCGGAGTAGAAAGTTATGGAAGTTACAAGTTCAGTGCGCAGACGAGCAGGAAAGTGTTTTCAGTCAAGTGCCACAGCGCCGCGGCGCCGGATGCAGGGCCGTGGCGCCGGATGTACTGAGGTATTCTGAAGTTGCAGCGCCGCGGTTCCGTATGTACTGAAATGTTCGGAAGTTTCAGCGCCGCGGCGCCGAGGCGGGATTTTTCGCGAAAATTGGGGGAAAATCAGAAGATATTTTGTGAAAGGCCTATGGGAGGGTGACAAGTGTCCCTCCCATCTTTTTGACCAAGAGAGGGTCTTATATTTAGGACCAAGTCTTGAAGACTTGGTTATTTTCAAAGGTTCTTCCAAAAAGAAATCCTCTCCTCTTCTCTCTAAAGTGATAACCCTAAGCCAAAGATGAAATTATCGGAAAGGCGGCAAGAAGGAAATATATTGGCGAGCTTGTAGGAAGTTAGTAGAGGTGATTTTAACGAAGAGGAATTGTGGAAAGAGGGCAAGTGGGCGATTTGTTGGACTGTTTTGGGAAAATTCCAAGGTAACAATTCATTCTCCTTTTTAAGTAAGTTATGTCGTATGTTAAGGACGAAAGGACTTGTAGTTGTCGATATTGTTATTAGGTATATAACATGTAGGAATAACGATTTGGATTTGAAAGGATTGGATAAAGATGATATGTGAGCATGTTATAGCCGAGAAATTGCCTTAAACTTATTGGATTATTTAATATGAATTGTGGGGCATAATTTTACGCGTCCGGTTAGGCGTGTAATCCCCTTGTAGTACTGAATGGTTGGGCCTTGAATATGGCATGTTGGCTATTGATATCGGGCCTTGAAAAAGGTGGAAAAGTTTGTAGAATCGAAGGAAGTGCTGCCCAAATTTTTCCGTAGAATAAGGAACATTATGCTTAGAATTTGCTACGAATAAGTCTAGACGTTGATAGACGTATTTGATTATTATAGGTTGATACTCTACGCGCGGCATATCCGACTTGGCAGTTGTATTTAGTCGAGGAGGTATGTGATTCTTCCTATCCTCTTGAGCATGATTGTTGTGAAATATGTAGTACGGTAGACGTACGTGTGTTAAATGAATTTGGTTTCACTTTGATATCCTTGACTTGAGTTCTAAATGATAAAAATCTTGAAATATTTTAAAAAGTATGTGTTATGATAACTTTATGGGAAGTTAGTTATAACGACTTAAGGAAGATAAAAAGAACGGTTTACTTACTTGTGTATAAAAAGCTTTGTCGTGATTTCTGAAGGTGTGGTAAGTTGGTTTGATAAGTAATCATGCTATGATACTACGGGCGTTAGTGCCTTGAGGATTATGTGTTAAGGGGGTTTTCTTGTTGTGCTTATGTTGTTTACGATAAGCCGGTTGTGCTTGTATTATATCACATACCCCCCTGACTTGTTATGTTGCCGCAGGTTAGCTACCCCCGATGCGAGGAGTACCTCATGCGGGTCCATGTGACCTATGCGGGCTACGGTAGTCCAGAAATCACTCCGGGTGTGTTACGCCGATGCGAGGAATACCTCATGCGGGTCCATGTGGCCTATGCGGATTGCGGGAGTCCAGGAAATGTCGCGGGTTAGCTACCCCCGATGCGAGGAGTACCTCATGCGGGTCCACGTGACCTATGCGGACTACGGTAGTCCAGGATTAGGACTCGCACAATGATACTAGGGGCGAATGGCCCTATTCCGATCATTGGCGGTCTAGAAAAGACTGGTTGGGTTACACCTATTTGCTCTTATATATATTGTGGCACTATGTACTGTTAATTGGTTTGTTTCATCTATGTCTGTGGATTGGTTTTTAAAATGTTATGATTTCATTTCAGTGCATTTCGCCACATACTTGGTACTGTTATCGACCTCCTTCGGGTGTTGCGTTCATGCCGCAGTAGAGGTACATCGTTGTTGATCCTCGCCATAGGATCACCGCTTCGCTGGAAGCTCTTTTTCCGAGGCTTATCTTTTGGTATGATTCTGTCATCAGTAGGTTCATGTACATTCGGGGTATGGCGGGCCCACGTCAGTCATAGTTGTTATAAACTCTTAGAGGTCTGTAGTCCTGTTGTAAATTGGGATTGTAAGGAATGTAACTGTTCAGGTTTTGTTATATATATATACAGAAAGGTAACCATTTTGGTTAGTCTGTTTCTTATTTTATATTGTTCTATGTTTGTAAGTTTATTTCCGCTGGTTACTCTGATGTACATCTACTAGGGTGCCCAGATAAGACACCAGTCATGGGCCCGGGATCGGGTCGTGACAATTGAGGTTAAAATATCTAATGTCAAGTTGGCTAGTTGACTTAGTCAACAATGTCAAGCCTTGGCTTGTTCAAGACTTGACCAATTTCCATGTCAATTTCGTCCAAGCCTATGTAGGGCGGGTGACACGTGTCACCCTCCCATTCGCCCATACACTTCGTTTCCCGACATTTCCATAATTCCGATAAATTTTACGAGTCTCAATTTACAAACATTATTCTTTCCCGAGGTTCGGAAGACTTTTTCCTTTGGAAAACAATTCTTTCTTTCGTTCAAATTTATAAGTCTTGTGCTCTCACGTCTATTCTCGTATACATGTCCTGGAATTACGGGGTGTAACACTTTTCTCCATTTGATAAAATTGAAGTATACAAATTAGCAGTAAATCATCAGTAAATCATCTAGATAATTCATCTTTAGGACCATTCACAATGGACAAATCTCTTTTAGGACCTTTCGTCACTAATAACTCAATCCTTTTAGAATCAAGAGCATCCCACATTCTTGGATCAAATATATCAAATGAGTTTTTTTGCTCTTGCTCTACATTATCAATACCATTATCCTCCAGATCATCACTTTCATTATAAAATGAATTATTCAAATTATCATCACCATTTTCAGCATCGATTTGATTGTCCACATTATCATTTTCAATAGGGATATTATCTCTATTCACCAGAACGACTTGATTCTCTATATTAATATTCATTAACATTATTAACATTTTGATCTTCAACCTGAACTTGTGTCTCTTTTATAACAAACTTATCAAGAGCTCCTCTTTGAGATTTAGTTAATTCCTCAATTTTTTTTCTTCTTCTTACGCTTCTCATATCCAGATTCATACTTTCTAAGAGACATAATATGTAATTGAAATGCAAAAAAGACCGAAAAACCCTGGTAATTTTATGTAATGCTCCAATTTGTTAGAACACTCACTCTCACAATTCGTCAAACATGAATTGAAGCTTTCAAGCTGAATATCGGACGGAACACCTAAAGTTTTTGTTCAATAAAAATTTAGTAAACAATTGAAATATGATAAACAATAATATTTAATGATTAAAAATTAAAACAACAAACAAGGCTCCCTTCTTACATGTTTGGCTAGTATTGTGAGCACGAGATTACGAAAAAAGACAAAGAGCAGTGCTTTCACAAAGACACAAAAGATGAGGGAATTATATCATATTTTGGGCTGCAGATTTAGGGCAAGGTAGAGAGCGTCTTTGTCCGTTGAATGTTGATGCTCTGGTTCTTGGTTTAGGGATTTTTTTTGGTTTTGAGGGTAATGGACTAATGGGTTGGGTTTTATTTTTTGGGGATTGGGACGATTCGGACTAATGAGATTGGACTAATGGGTTGGTCGATTCAGCACTGGGCTGGACTGCTGGTATGATTTTCATTTTTCAGTGGGGAGTTGCGAGTTGGATTACTTTGTGGGTGTAATATATATGGACTGGTATAATTTTTTTGGGGCTCCTAAAATCTTTAGGTCCTGTGAAATATCATCGCCCGCACATGGCCAAAGACCACCCGGCATGATAGTACTGCTATATCCTTTTACTAAGCTTTAGTTTTGTCATTTTTAAGAAAATTAAAACATAGTCAATGGTCTTCACATTTTGTGTTCACGCTTTTTAATTTCTCAACTGTCCTATCACTATTTATTCTGTATATATATGGTGCTACTTTCTTATTAAGTTGATATTAAGCTTTTAGCTTCCAGAAAATTAAATGGCATCTAATGATTAGCATTTAACTATGTTTTCTTTGTAGTGATTCGTGGAAGAGTACTCTAGTTAGTTTGGTAGCATATATTCAACCTAGAGCCAAATGTCCTAATAATGATCTTGAATGGTTTTTTAATCACATCATTCTTGAGATTTTGAATTGCACTCTAGCTAGCTAATTGACCACTATATATGTTATAATTAGTACATGTGACAACCAAACGATAAATATGGAGGAAGGAAATGATGAATTTGAGTACTTTCATGCATGACTCTCTAGTCTAGTCCTTATCACTTCGAAAATTTGCATGTACTAATGACACACACATTATATATTATATATGAAAGATTATTTTTATGTATTCTTCCATAAATGGTGAAATATATACATCAATATACAATCATTCCAATTATGACAATAAATATCCTAATCATCCTATTTTAATATGACAATAATCATCCTATCATACTAAGAATATTTACATTAATATTATCATTAATGATAATATTCTACATTAATATTATCATTAAGACTAATATTCTAACACTCCGCATGATTGAAGCGGAGGTCGCGAATCTTGAGATCGCCCAAAATCTTCAAATAAAATCAGCGGAAGCCATTTCGTGAAGATATCTGCGATTTGATGACGCGTTGGGACATGTAATACTCGCACCTGACCGCGAACCACTTTTTCACGGACAAAGTGGATATCCAACTCAATATGTTTAGTGCGCTGGTGATGTATTGGATTTCCAGACAGATATATCGCACTAATGTTGTCACAGTAAACCATTGTAGCCTTCGGAATTTGGCAATGAAGCTCTAGTAACAGATTCCGAATCCAGCACGAGTCCGACACAACATTGGCAACAAAGACGGTATTCGCCTTCAAAGACCGAGCGACATCGTGGTTGCCGTTTGATAGACCATGAAACTAAATTATCACCGAGGAAGACACAATACCCAGATGTGGAGCGTCTGGTGTCCGGACAGCCTGCCCAGTCTGCATCTGTATAAGTGACAAGTTTGGAGATGCAAGATGGGTAAAGATGTAATCCATATTCCTGAGTGCCCTTAATGTAGCGTACAATGCGTTTGAGTACCTGCATATGTTCTTCCATCGGATTATGCATGAATAGGCACACTTGTTGTACGACATAGGTTATGTTTGGTCTGGTAAAAGTGAGATATTGCAACGCGCCTGCTAGTCGCAGACAATGTTGGATCAGAAACGGTTTGCTAGAGATGACACTTAATTTGGACTTGGTGTCCACCGGTGTTGCTGAGGGTTTGCAAGAGGCCATTCCAGCCCGTTCCACGATCTCAGATGCATACTTCTTCTGGGAGAGAAAGAGCCCACCTGCATGTCTTGTCACAGCAATTCCTAGAAAGAAGTGCAATGGACCAAGATCCTTCATAGCAAATTCTGAACTAAGCTGAGACATGATATTCTTGCGAAGAGTCCAAGAAGTCGAATAATATCATCCACATACAATAGAAGATAAGCCGTATGATTACCCTGATGATAGATAAAAAGAGAATTATCGGACCGGCTGTGTGAAAACCCCATCTGTGATACAAAATCTGCAAACCGCTGATACCAGGCCCTGGGTGCTTGTTTGAGGCCATACAAAGACTTGTTTAGCAGGCATACATGATTGGGATATTTTGGATCTCTGTATCCCAATGGTTGATGCATGTAAACAGTCTCATTTAGGTGACCATGGAGAAATGCATTTTTGACATCCAACTGGTGAAGTGACCATCCTCTGGAGAGAGACAAGCTGAGCAATCGCTCGATAGTACCGGTTTGACTACTGGACTGAATGTCTCCCCACAATCGATACCAACCTGCTGCGTCTTCCCATCACCTACAAGACGGGCCTTATGCCGCTCAAAAGAACCATCAGATTTTTCTTTATGGCTAAAAATCCACATAGACCGAATTATATTAGCATTAGATGGACGGGGCACTAAATCCCATGTCCTATTTTTAATAAGAGCTTGATATTCATCATCCATGGCCATTTTCCAATTTGGGTCTTTCAGAGCAGACACAGGGTTACATGGTAAAGGTGATTTGGATACTTGGGTGTGAAGGTTGTATTTAGTGTTGGGTTTGACAATACCATGTTGACTACGGGTGACTGGACGCATTGTCGGGCCAGTGGACTGGACGCTACTGGCCACATGTGGTATTTGTAATGCTGGGCCTAGATCAGGGGCTTGGGTTGCATTAGTAGGTGGCAAAGCACATAGGCCTGAATGTGGCCCATTTGGAGACTGTGTATCAGTGTCCAAGACAGTGGGTTGGGCGTCATTTGTTAAGGATACGGGTAATGGGTTAAAAGAATTTTGTCCATTAGCAGTAGCAGTGACCGAACTATGGGACAATGGTTGGGTAAAAATTGGGTGTATTCCAGCATCTAAAAACTCATACGTGGGAGATTATGACTCATTGATTTTTCTAAATGGGAATTGAGTTTCATCAAAGATAACATGACGACTAATAAAAATCCTATTGGAGGATAGATCATAACATTTGTATCCCCGATGATGTGATGGGTATCCCAAAAAAATGCATGGAGTAGATCTCGGTTGTAATTTATGGATGGTGGTGGATGAGAATAATGGAAAACACAAGCACCCAAAAACCCGGAGATGAGAGTATGTCGGTTTTCGAAGGTATAGTAATTGAAGGGGTGTTTGGTGTGATGTATGTTTGTTTGGTAGTATATTCAACAAATAAGTAGCCATCTGAAGTGCATGATGCCAAAAGTTAGGGGGAAGTGAGGCATGAGCAAGGGATGTCCTGACAATATTATTTATGGTTCGTATTTTGCGTTCCGCCTGTCCATTCTGAGAAGATGTGTGGGGGCATGAGAAACGAAAATTCAAACCATTTGTTTTGCAAAAATCCCAGAATTGTCTATTATCAAACTCCCGCCCGTTATCACATTGGATGTTTTTGATATCCCGTTCAAACTGTTTTTGGATGAAAGCTCTAAAACTAAGGAATGTAGAAAACACTTGTGATTTTTCGATATGGGAAATGTCCACAAGAATTTAGAGTAATCATCTAAAACAAGCAAATAATATCTATGCCCCGAAGAGCTCAAAACTGGGGATGTCCAAATATCACAATGTATAGTATCAAATGGCAAAAAAATGCAATTAGAAGAAGACTCAAAAGGTAGTTGAATATGCTTACCCAAAGGACACGACTGACACTTATTAAGAGTTCGTGTACATGAAATTGAATTATTGCGTTTGAGAGAGTTTAAAACAGACTCTCCCGGATGTCCCAAACGTTCATGCCATAAATTGGAATTAAAAACAGCAAAATTAAAGTGTTTCTTGTCTGGTTGTAGTAGTGAAGTAACTGGATAAAGTTCTCCCTGGCTATCACATCTCATTAGTCGTGCCCCTGTCTGAAAATCACACACAGTAAAACCAAAAGGATCAAAAGCTACAGTAACCCAGTTATCTGAAGTAAACTTTCGAACGAAGATTAGGTTTTTGATTAATTGTGGTGCATGAATAACATTTTTCAAGGCTAATGCTGGATTTGGTTTGGACAATTTAGTAGAACCATAACCTTTTATTGGAATGGAATGGTCATTTCCGACAGTTATACCATTTGATTTGCTCAAATTAAAATAGGACGTAAGATTACCTTGGGATGACGTCATATGTGACGTTGCACCTGAGTCCATATACCAATTCGTGTCTGGTGGATTAAGCCCGAGCGTGTGCATGGCATGTTCAATGTCCGGTTGCCCATCGCTGAGTGGGCCTCGTTCCACGCCTGAGGCCCAAAGCCGGGCCGCTCCATCGCCGCTCGCTTCACCGGGCAGGCCCAAAGCTTGCTCCACTGCTGCTGCTTCCCGCCCAGCTGGCCGCCTAAAGTCGGCCGCTCCATCGTTTCCCACCTCACCTGTTGGGCTTCAGGGAAATTCGCCCAACAGCCGGGCCGACAAAAAGTCTTGTGAGGGAGTGATCCGGTACGCTGGTTTGAGAAATTGGAATTGGGCCCGCCGATTGGTTGTAGGTAAGCGACAGGGTACACCCAATTTCATTGTGGCCTGCCCGGCCGCTGCCTCTCGCCACCGATCTTGCCGCCATAGCCGCCGCTGCTGCGGCCGCCGCCGCCACCGGAACCGCCGCCGCCGCCGGAATTGCGATTGTTCCCGTTTTTGTTGCGTTTCCACCTTTTTTATTCCCATGCCTTCCTTTTGACCCCGATTATTTCCATCATTAGTGACCATGTACACCGATTCGGTTGTGTTAGCAACCTTTTTAGAGAAGTCTTGTTCTTCTAGGATTAACATAGATCTTGCTTTGTAGAATAACGGGAGCGGGTTACTTTGACGGATAACGGTGGCAACTCCGCTATATGCCTCTGTCAATCCGGAAACAAGTTGTAGAACCAAACGGTTGTCGGAGACGGGGAACCAACATTTTTTAATTGATCTGCCAACACTTTGAGGCGTTGACAATAAGCGGAGGCATTAGGAAAATCCTCCATATCAACCCTGGAGAACTCTTGTTCTAAAGCAACTGCACGGGAGCTTTGATTATCATAAAAAATGTCCCGTAATCGATTCCAAGCTTCAATTGCTTTAGAATCTGTTTCCATGATCGTGTGCAACAAATCGGTGGAAATTGTTGAATATATCCAACCAAGAACAGTGGCATCCAGGACATCCCACAACTTTTTTTCTTCATCCGAAGTCAAAACTTTTTCCTTGTCTTTTTCCGGGGAAATGATGTGGTGAAGAACCCAGTGAGAACGACAACATATTTTGAAAAGTTCCGCCCAAGAAGCATAATGTACATTCTCCATTTGTAAAGTTATGGAGACATGAGTTTTGATATTAGATACTGTGAGAGCGGAGTGATAAAATGACTTGGATTCAGACATGTTGATGATAGTTGGATAGATGATCAATGGAAAAATAGTGAAGAACAACCAAAATTCGGCTAGGAGGAAGATGGCCGGAAAAAACAATATTTTGAAAGGAAATTTTGGTATTTAGGAAGATGGATCTTTTTCCTTAAGCTTTAATACCATGAAAGATTATTTTCCTCAAATGTATTCTTCCATAAAGGGTGAAATATATACATCAATATACAATCATTCTAATTATGACAATAAATATCCTAATCATCCTATTTTAATATGACAATAATCATCCTACCATACTAAGAATATTTACATTAATATTATCATTAATGATAATATTCTACATTAATATTATCATTAAGACTAATATTCTAACAATATATATACACATTCACTAAACTTAGAGAGTTTGAAGTAATATATATACATTGACTAAAGTTATACTTTCTCCGTCTCATATTATTGTCCACATTACTAAAAATATATGTCCCAAATTATTTGACTATTTTCTAAAAATAAGATAGAATTAATTAAGTTTTTCCTACTTTGCTCTTGACATAAATTGTTTTTAAAGTAACCAATATTGATTAGAGTGAAATTAATTGGAGAGAGATAAAAATAAATTAGTAAAAATATTCTTTTTATTTATAATTTCTTAAAGAGCGTGTAAAAGAAAAAATGATCAAGTAATATGTGACGGAGAGAGTAGAGTTTAAGTTATGTACATCATTGGAATAAGAAATTTGTTTACTATCAGATTATATTTACCTGTTATAATTGATACTCTATTTTGTTGTCAAGATTGCAAATTTCACATTAATTTTAAGAAGGTTTATACCTATAAGTAATCTGATAGTAGGGGTGTTCAGATCAAATCAAAAAATCGATCCGAACTGATAAATCGAGTCAAATTATTTTGTAAGTATCTCATTTTCATTATTTGTAAGTATCAATTATTTTGCATTATAATTAAAATACATTAAAACCCGTAAAAACCGAACTAACCCGATAAAATCGATAAAATCGGTAGAAACTATACTATAATAATTTGGTTTGATTTGAATATTAAAAAAATTAACTTAATTGGTTTGATTTAATTTTAACCAAAAACTGAATCAAATCAAACCATGAACACCTCCTACGTGATAGCATAAACGTTTTTACATTGACGATTTATATAACTTAAACTCTAACTATATATATGCACTTATAATTACTGTAATTTATCATTATAGTATTAGTGCATTTTAACTGTTGCTACTGCAAAAATATTCTTTATCAGGAGGAACAATATAACTATATTGTTTTATCAATTAGGAGGAGCCAAGTGGATCTGCTCTCTTTTTCTTGCCCATTAAAATCGATCAATAATGACACAAAATGAAAAAAGAGAAGAAAACAAAAAAAAAAAAGTGGGTTGATTAGTGCTATCTATTGTGAACAAAAAGAAAATTCTAATGATAATTAATTTAGATCTAATTATTCAATGAGCTTATGATAACCTCTCTTTGACGTAATATATAGTTCTACCTCTCTTTGACGTACTTTAGTCCGCATGAGCAGCTCAACTGGTTCTCAAGGGGATAATTGGAAAAATGGCCAAGATCGAATCCCACAAACGCCGAATGGTTCTTACTTGAAATAAAGGAGGCGCATGTGCGCACAGTAATAGTCTAACCTTTGAAACCAGTTGAGTTACCATGATTAACTCCTTCACAATTCTGTCGGACCGGGGTGTGGGAGCTCCTGGGGTGGGAGATCCACCTTTTTTGGAAAAAAATATATAGTTCTAACTTGGAGTTGTTGAAAAGGCTCTTGAAGCGGGTAAAAGTACATTTTGTGCTGCAACTATTTGTATCTCAAAAGAATTCTATGATCCATAATCGATTTTACCTGTGAACGCAAATTTTATGTTTTGTCTATCTAATTGTATTAGCGTCTATATTTATTTTGATTTCTCGAACCGAGAGATCATGAATAGAAATTCTGATGCATATACAAAATTTATTCTATATAATTTTGATTATAAATTTTATTTAAACATGAATTGAAGAAACTAGCATATACCAAATTTGAAATAACTTTGGTTTCCTACTTGGATTTTGAATTAGTCATCTAACCATTTAATCTTATTGGAGTAGTAAGTTTGTAGAAAATGAATTTTATATTTCATCTTGGTTTTGTTTTTTTGCTTCTATTTTAAAAGTTTTTTTGATAATTTTGGGACCTTAAACTAAATGCTAGTCACAATCGTGAACCAAAAATGAAATCATCATCAAATTAGGCCAATCTCGTTTGTCAACTTCTAATAAGTAATGAGCCACAAGTACAGTTTGTCAACTTCCTTTATCACATACCTTAAAATGTGACAAGACTAGTATAGTAAGGGAAGTTTCACCACCCACTTATGCTTATGATATACATATGGTAAATGATAATATAAACGAATTTTAATACTGGTCACGTGAAAGATAATTAATTACATGATATCCAATCAATGATAGGCTTTAGGCTTTACTTTACCAGTTATTCTACATAAGATTAGGCTAGCTAGTGTCTTAAACTCCGACTCCTAAGCTCACTCACTATATACTTCACAAATTATTAGATTGTCTTTTCATACAGAATTTGACACTTTTCTTATTTTTTATTGGTCTTTTATCCCATTATTTTAATCGTGAAAGTAAGACATTATACTATACAATTAAAATGAATAATGTAAAAAATGCAATAAGTCTTTAGGGTTTATATGCTTGGAATTCCTACATCCTTGCGGGCACCCCCTTTCTCTTTGTGTCATTAAAAGCAACTTTTTAAGCTGATCATAAGTTGATTGTTGATTTCCTAGTCCTTTTTTACTAGTAGCACTACTTTTTTTTCTATATAGTTTTTCACTTTAATTTTATGTTGCACTTCACTTTTTCTGCAAAGGCACGCTCTCGTAAAAGAAAAATGGTTGCCTACAGGAGGCGGATGGAGTACTGCGGTATCGGGTTCATCTGAACTTATTACTTCTATGCGCGCGAAACATAAATTTATGTATAAAATTAAGTAAAAATATAGTAATAAATACGAGGTATGATTCAAAATTTTTAAAATATAGTGAGTTCATCATTAATGATAAACCTCAACAATCTGAAGCTGAGAAGTGATATTTGTTGGAAATAATGGATGTACGGAAACACAATAATGATTACAAAAGCAACAAATTTGTAGCCAACAAGAATTATGACCACAACAAACTCTTGAGTTCTTTAATCAGTCTTGGAGTCTTGGATCTTTGTTCCAATTGTCGAAACCTCCTAGAATCTTGACAACCTGGAATCAAGAGACCCTAAAACAAGAAGGGTTACAACTGTGCTGAGTCGAGTGATGTTCACTCTGTCCTTAAGACAAGATTGCCCCAAATATATCCTTTTACGTTAATGGACAATAATCTCCCAAGATAAAACAACATCAAACAAATGAGCAAAGAAAACTCAAGTGTTTCTCAAGAAGAACCTTGAGTGTTTGAAAGTATGCTAGAGAGGAAGAAGTTCAGAAAATATGAGTGTACTATCAAGTGTGTGTTATCAACAATTGAGCCAAAGGCCTCAATATATAGTAGTGTAAGAGAGTCTCTTCAAGTGCCCATTTAAGGGCCATTTAAATGCTACCTAATGGCCATTCAATCCACCAAGTAATGCCGCTCAATAATGACTGATTTATGGAATAAAAACTAACATTTGAATGCTCTAAAACGTCCCCATAATCAGCCAAACCTTTGGACTTCCGTCGCACATACACTGCTTCGAAAGTGTCGTGGTGCTGCAGAATTAACGTCGTGGCTCCAGTGATCTATTTCCACCCAAGCGTCGCGGCTCAGCCATTGGGCGGCCCTAGTGGTGTTGGTGCTGCGGCGCCCCGGCTCCGCGGTGACGCCACTGCCATTTTCTGACCCGTTTCAATCTTACACTTCACACACTACTTCTTATTTCATTTACCAATGTGGAAAGATCGTCATTTAGCCAATGATCGTCCATCATTCTATGTCCCAAACATTTTACATACGTACCAATATCTCTTTCACTAATAAAATTTACGATACTTGGCACTACGAGTGCACGTGTGTGAAAATGACATTTTCGACGTGCGGGGCCCTAATTGTTCGAGTCATAAATAATGGGTTAAGCTTAATTCCACATTAGTAAACTTTAAACAATCCCCTCTTGAAAAATATTTTGGCTCACTCACAAGGTGTCTTTCTAGCAATCTTTCGGTGGACCGATGTTGCATCTAGATAGGTTGCCTTAGCTTTGAACCTTCTATAGTTGAATACCATCAGACTTACTTACTGCGCGATAAATGTGATGTCTTGAACCGTCCGTATTTAGTGTACGCCAAGACAACGGTACCAACACAACAACTTTCCTTACTCTGTTCTCCTTAATGTGTTGTCTGTTGTGGCCGTGGATACTGTTACACCCCGTAGGTCCAGGACATGTTTAAGAGAATGTACGTAAGTGTTACACCCCGTAGTTCCAGTGTATGTATGTGAGGACGTACGTACGAGAATACGACATTAAGATTGGAAAGAAAGAAAGATTTGATTTTCCGACGGAAAATTTTCCGGTTTTTGTGAAGGAAAAGGGTTCGTAAACGGGAATTGGATTCCCAGATTTGGTATTTGGACTTCTTGAAATATTAGAGAATTATGGATTTTATTTTTCGGAATTGGTCACGTGGGGCCCACGGGAGAAATTTACGGTTTTGTGGGGCCCACATTATTTTTCGAGATTTTGGCCATTATGGACGTTTTCGGGAGATGAAATATTTTGGACCAATAGGAGGGCGACACGTGTCACCCCTAGGTGGGCCATGTTGGCCGAAATCAAGAGGACAAGTGGCCAAGACAAGTGGCCAAGTCTTGCAAGATATTTGTTGGACAAGTGGACAAGAGGGACCCACACACACTTGTCCCCAATCTCAACCACACACTTGCTTTCATCCTAGCCCTTGGTTGTCTTATATATGCACCCTTAGTTGATGAAATCTTCCACACTTAACCATTTCAATACTTGAGAAAATACTCCCTCTCCCTTCATGCTTGCTCTCGGCAATGAGGCCTTTCTTGACCAAGAATTTGTCCAATAATTCTTAAACTTTTAAGTGTTCTTTCTTAAGGTGTTAGGAAGATTGTGAACCAAGAGTTAGACAAGATTTCACACCCCTAACCTTAACTTGATGCCTTGGCCGAAAGTTCCAAGTTTGGAACCCTAAGTGTTCTTCACTTTTTGGAGTTGGATGTTGAAGAGAAGTTGGTTAGGAACTTCTAAGGGTTTCTTGTAGCGGATTGGAACGTAAGGATTTGGAGCTAAACTTGCTAAGGAGCGACTTTAAGTGCTTGGATAATTTTGGGCTTTTTGAGGTAATGAACTTTGTCCTCTTTGTGAAGTTGGACATTATTTATGTTGGTAGTATATTATGGAGTATGAGATATGTGGAATGAAGTTTGGAAAGATTTGGATCTTGTAAGCTTGTTGAAATGGAAATTGGCATGTTAGCCATTAAAATGGTAAAAACGTATCTATTACTTGTTGAAAGTTAATAACAAAGTAATTATAACTTATATAAAGATTGGAATATAAGTTGGAAGATTAAAGGAGTAATTCCGGCATACTAGCCGAAAATTGGATAAGTGTGATTGTAGTAGTTGGCCAAGAACACCAACTAATGGACTGTATTTACATTGGACTGTATTTACTTTGGACTGTATTTACATTGGACTGTATTTACATTGGACTGTCTTTACTTTGGACTATGGACTTGTTCCTTAAATGTGGCATGTTGGCTATTGATATCGGGCCTTGAAAAAGGTGGAAAAGTACGTATTTACAGGGGAAGTGCTGCCCGATTTTCCGTAGAATAAAAGGCGCTTTACTTAGAAATATTCTACGAAGAGATCTAGAAGTTGATAGATGTGTTATGGTTATTATAGGTTGAAACTCTACGCGCGGCATATTCGACTTGACAAGTGGATTTAGCCGAGGAGGTATGTGATTCTTCCTATTCTCTTGAGCATGATTATTTGTGTAATATATAGTATGGTAGACGTACGTGTGTTAAATGAGTTTAGTTGTCTTTGGTTGGTTTAAAACATAAAGTGTTATAATAGCTTTATGGGAAGTTAGTTATAGCGACTTTATGAAAATAAAAGAAGGGTTTGATTATTCTAAAAAGATAAGGGACTTGATTTTGAAAGATAAGAGACTTGATTTTGAAAGATAAGAGACTTGACTTATAAACGACTTGATTTTGGGAAAGGATAAGTAACTTGATTTAAAAGTATAGGTTGCTTGTTTTGAAAAGTATAAGTGGCTTGATTTTAAAAGGTGTGAGTGCCTTGATCTTAAAAAAGTGAGTTCCTTGGGTTTTAAAAGTATACTTGACGTTATTTTAAAAGTGTAAGCCACTTGGTTTAAGAAGAATAAAGTACTTAATTTAAACATGAACGTGTTTTGATACTACGAATATTAGTATCGTGTTGTTTTTACATAAAAAGAGATCTCTTTGAAAGAATTGAAGTATGTAGTACTTGGGGTTAAACACCCGGATTTGTGGCATAAAATGAGAGTCTAAGAATATGTTAAAACTTGCCTATGCTAGTTGTGATAGCCTTTGTTGTGCAATTGTGGTATGTCTATGCTACCGCGTCTCTCGATAGAGGGTCGGTTATCTTCTTATTTCCTTGGACCTACTGACACGTTGGGTGGCCCACGGGTATGGTTCCATTAGGATTGTTGTTCCATGGACTAGCTCTCCATGAGGTTTTAGTGACGCAGGCGGTATCTGGTAGTTAGCCCCCGGCCGTAGCTGATGAAGGGTGGATCTGGTAGTTGGCTTTCGTACTTGCCCCGATCAGTTCGTAATCATGTTATTTACTTGGACATACTGACACGTTGGGTGGCCCACGAGTATGCTCCCATTGTTATGGTATTCCACGGAGTAGTTCCTCATGAAGTTTCGTGATGCAGGAGGTACCTGGTAGTTAGACTACGTACTTGCCCCGGTCAGCGACGTGATGCAGGGTGGATCTGGTAGTGGCTTTCGTACTTGCCCCGGTCAGCTTCGGACGCAGGTGGAATCTGGTTGTTGACGCAGCGTTCGTAGTTGGCTCGTACTTGCCCGTCGGTGCGCGGCGAGAGGTGCACGGTAGTTGGCCTTCGTACTTGCCCGTCGATTTATAGCATAGTTGGTACGATGAGTTACGTAGCCGGCTTTGTACTTGCCGGTCGATTGATGACGCAGTGGTTACGTAGCTATGCCTTCGTACTTGCCCCGTACGGTTTTATGACACAGGTGAGACCTAGTGTTCATGTGTACTCCTTGGTGTTATTATATCATAGACTGCCGGCAGTGAGGAAAGAGTTCCACGGGCATGATTGATATTGCGGGCGTGAGACCCATGGTTATATTTGAGTGATGACTTTGAGGACGTGAGTCCCTGAGTTGACATGACTGCTTATATATTGTGTACTGTAGTTGGTTATCATATATGTCTCCTGTTTTATATAGACTGTTATGATTTCATTACAGTATTTTCAGTTTCACATACTTGGTACCTGTTGTACTGACCTCCTTCGGGGGGCTGCGTTCATGCCGCAGGTAGAGGTATACCGGTTGTTGATCCTCGCTCATAAGATCACGGTTCTGCGTATTGGGAAGCTCCGTTTCTCCGGAGGCTTATCTTTTGGTATAAATTCCCTGTCATTGTAAGTACTTGTACATTCAGGGGTATGGAGGGGCCCTGTCCCGTCATAGTTGTTATAAAAACTCTTAGAGTGCAGTAATCTTTGTGAGTTGGGCTTGTAAAGGATAAGCATTGAGTTTATATATATATACGAAAGGTGGCCAGTTTTGTTGCTTTGTTTCTTATTTCATATTGTTTCATGTCTATAAGTTTTTATTTCCGCTGATTTTCTCTGATGTTTTATCACTAGGGTGCCCGGGGTAAGGCACCAGTCGCGGGCCCGAGGTCGGGTCGTGACAGTAAGGAACACAAGACTTGAAATTGGTACGAAAGGAAGAAGTGTTTTTCCGACGGAAAATCTTCCGAACGTCGGAAAGGAAAAATATTCGTTGAGGAGAATTGGATTCTCAAAATGCATTAATTGAGGATTATGGAATGTATTATCATTATGAAAATTTATTTTTACGGATTTGGTCACGTGGGGCCCACCCGAGAAATTTTACGTTTTGTGGGGCCCACGAGGGTTACGAAATTTTATGGACGAATGAGAGGGCGACACGTGGCACCCCCCACATGGTCTTGGACGAAATTATACAAGGGTATTTTGGTCATTGACCTATGTAGAAGATCAAGTCTTCAAAGCTTGAGATAATTGACTAAGTCAACTTGTCCACTTGGATAGATATTAAGTGTCCTTCATCCTAGCCACTCAAGTGTTGCAATCTTAACCATCCATTGTGCTATATATACTACACTAGTGCAAGACCAAGTCTTCAACACTTAGAAAAAATTAGAGAAGCTTTGTGCAAGACTAGTTGCTCTCGGGTTTGCCTTGTTCTCCACACAAAATTTTTGCAATTGTGGTTCTTTATTCACAAGACTTTAACCCAAGGTCCATAAGGATATTGTAAGGATATCTCAATAGAAAGATTTCAGAAAAACGACGTTTTCACGTTAGTCGCAAGGCGAAAACCTAAGTCGTTTTCACAAGTTTGGATTGGAAATGGAAGAGAAGTTGGTTGTGAACTTCTAAAGGCTTCAAATAACGGATTGGAGCGGAAAGGAAAGGAGCTAAGAATTGCTAAGGAGCGACTTTGAATCTTGGAATTTATAAGGGCTTATAAAGGTAACAATTCTTGTCGTTTTAGTAATTAAGATTACTTATTGTTGTAGCTATGGATATTAGCAAGCATGAGATATATAGTATGAAGTTGATAAGTGTATTGGATATTGGAACCCTAATCCGAAAACTAGCATGTTTAGCCGTTAAGATTACAATTCGATTTGATTATTAGTTTAGTCGTCACATGTTATATAAAGAAGGAATTATAGTTGTTAAAGTTTTTTATGACTATATAACATGTTAGACCTAAGGACTTGGATTGAAAAAGAATTGGAAAAGACTTTGAGTTATTGTTTATGTTAGCCGAGAATGGCTTTGGATATTGAACTACTTAGTATGAATTGTGGGGCAGAATTTTACACGTATTGTAAGACGTGTAATCCCCTTTGATTGGTTGATGTATTGATCCTTAAATGTGGAATGTTAGTTATTGATTATCGGGCCTTGAAAAGGTGGAAAAGTATGTAGAAACAAAGGAGGTGCTGCCCGATTATCCGTAGAATAAGAGACCGTATACTTAGTATTATTCTACGTTAGAAGCTAGAAGTTGATAGTCGTGTTGTGGCCATTATAGGTTGACAATTCTACGTCCGGCGTATTCGAATTAGCTTGTGGATTAAGCCGAAAAGGTATGTGAACCATCTCCTCTTCTTCTAGCATGATTCCTTATGATAAAGTAAGTAAATCTTACTCCTTAAATGATCCACTCCTTGATTGTACTTGGATTGCCTAATATAGAAGTTGTTCTATATACTTCCTTGATTGTACTTGGATTGCCTAATATAGAAGTTGTTCTATATACTTCCTTGATTGTACTTGGATTGCCTAATATAGAAGTTGTTCTATATACTTCCTTATTTGTACTTGGATTGCCTAATATATAAGTTGTTCTATATACTTCCTTGATGTACTTT
Organism: Przewalskia tangutica; assembly: GCA_029844215.1. Lineage (NCBI taxonomy): Eukaryota > Viridiplantae > Streptophyta > Magnoliopsida > Solanales > Solanaceae > Przewalskia > Przewalskia tangutica. The sequence goes on from CM056739.1 coordinate 37,265,933, forward strand.
AGATGTTTAAATTGGAAGTTGTTATAATCCATTACCTTGATGAAGTTTGGATTTTCAAAAGTGAAAGTATTTTACTTGAAGTACATAGAGTCTTGAAAAGGAAGTAGTTTCCAAATCATTTGGATAGTGCCTTAGTTTCAAAACCTAAAGGTTGTTATAACGGCTTTAGGGGAGTCAAAGGAGTGATTTACTTAATTGATTTAAAAGAGGAGAAATGACATGATTTAAGAGAAGTGACTTGTTTTAAAAGTGTAAGCTACTTGATTTCTAAAGTTAAGAGACTTGAAGTATTTTGAAAGTAGAAGAAACTTGATTTCTAAAGATTAAGAGACTTGAAGTATTTTGAAAGTTAAGAAACTTGATTTGAAAGTATGTGATACTTGGTTCTAAAAGTATAAGTCTCTTGGTTATAAAAAGAATGAATTTGTCTAAAAAACATAAAGGGTTATAACGGCTTTATGGGATGTTGGTTATAACGGCTTTATGGAAGGTTAAGAAAGTTGTCTATTTTGATTGATAGGTACGAGTTGCCTAGGTTGTGAAATTAGAAGTTACTTCATTTCAAGTCTTGAAATGAATTTCTAAAGATGTAGTAACTTAGTTTGAAAAATAGACATGCCTTGATACTACGGGTGTTAGTATCTTGGGGTTTTATATAAAAATGATGTTACACCCCGTAGTTCCAGGGTATGTATGTGAGGACGTACGTATGAGATTACGACATTAAGATTGGAAAGGAAGAAAGATTTGATTTTCCGACGGAAAATTTTCCGGAATTTGTGAAGGAAAAAGGTTCGAAAATGGGAATTGGATTCCCATATTTGGTATTTGGACTTCTTGGAATATTAGAGAATTATGGAATTGTATTTCCGGATTTGGTCACGTGGGGCCCACTGGGAAAAATTTACGGTTTTGTGGGGCCCACATTGTTTTCGAGATTTTGGTCATTATGGATGTTTTCGGGAGATGAAATATTTTGGACGAGTAGGAGGGCGACATGTGTCACCCACATGTGGCCACGTTGGCCGAAATCTTGTGGACAAGTGGCCCTTGGCCGAAATGGTTAGCCAAGTGGCAAGCCACTTGTCCCAAGCTTTTGTATAGACATGTGGATGGTGGGACCCACACACACTTGTCCCCCAATCTCACCACACACTTGCTATGATCCTAGCCTTTGATTTCTCTATAAATACCCCCCCTTGATGCAAGACTTCTTCATCCCACACTTAGAAATTTCCAAGGCAAAATACTCCCTCCCCTTTGATAGTATTCTCGGCAATAGCCCCTCCCCTTGACCAAAAGTTGTCCAAAAATCCTTAAAATTTTAAGTGTTTTTCCTTAAGGTGTTAGGAAGATTGTGAACCAAGTGTTAGACAAGATTTCACACCCCTAGCCTTGAAAGCTTGCCTTGGCCGAAACTTGCCAAGTTTGAGCCTAAGGTGTTCTTCACTTTTTGGAGTTGGATCTTGAAGAGGAGTTGGTTAGGAGCTTCTAAGGGTTGCTTGGAGCGGATTAGAATGTAAGGATTTGGAGCTAAACTTGCTAAGGAGTGACTTTAAGTTCTTGGATATTTTTGGGCTTATCGAGGTAATGATCCTTGTCCTTCTATTGTAATTGGAGATTACATGTTGTAGTAGTGTATAATTGAGTATATGATATGTGGATAGAAGGTTGAAAAGAAATGGACTGTATGGTATATTGTGGGGCAGAATTTTACACGTCCAGTTAGGCGTGTAATCCCCTTTGAGTTGTTCAATTATTGCGTCTTAAATGTGGCATGTTGGTTATTGACATCAGGCCTTGAAAAAGGTGGAAGTACATAGTTTCAGGGGAAGTGCTGCCGAATGTTTCGTAGAATAAGGAACCTTATATTTAGAAATATTCTACGAAGGAACCTAGATGTTGATAGATGTGTTGTGGTTATTATAGGTGGATATTCTACGTGCGGCATACTCGACTTGGCTTGTGGATTAAGCCGAAGAGGTATGTGATTCTTCCTATTCTCTTGAGCATGATTATTTGTGAAATATATAGTGCGGTAGACGCACGTGTGTTAAAGAAGTTTGATTTCCTTTTTGTGTCCTTGACTTGATTCTAAAGTTAAGTGACTTGATGTGAAATGTTAAGGACTTGAATTGTGTTAAAAAGTTGTGAAACCTCATTCGTGAGTAATGGGTACTTGGTCTTTAAAAGAATAAAGTTATCTTGATTTCGGAAATGTGAGTAGTTGTCCTTGGTTGGTTTAAAATGTAAAGTGTTATAATAGCTTTATGGGAAGCTAGTTATAACGACTTTATGAAAACAAAGAATGGTTTTGTCATTGGATTTAAAACGGTAACTTGATATTTTTAAGAAGTTATGAGGCTTAAACTATTTTGAAAAGTATATTGTTACTTGACTTTACAAAGGAGAAGTGTTTTTGTTTAAAAGGAAGACATGGTATTGTCTTGAGTTGGTTTTAAAGGAAGGCATGGTTTTATCTTGGTTTATTTAAAAAGAAGGTATGGACATTATTTTGGTTTACTTAAAATGATAGTTATTCTATTTTTGATACTACGAGTATTAGTATCGTGTTGTTTTTACATAAAAAGAGATCTTTTTGAAAGAATTGAAGTATGTAGTACTTGGGGTTAAACACCCGGATTTGTGGCATAAAATGAGAGTCTAAGAATATGTTAAAACTTGCCTATGCTAGCTGTGATAGCCTTTGTTGTGCAAGTGTTGTATGTATATGTTACCGTATCTCTCGATGGAGGGTCGGTTATCTTGTTATTTCCTTGGACCTACTGACACGTTGGGTGGCCCACGCGTATGGTTCCATTAGGATTGTTGTTCCATAGACTAGCTGTCACGACCCGTTCCGGGGCCCGTGACTGGTGCCTTACCGGGGCACCCAAGTAGTCATACATCAGAGTAACCAGCGGAATATAAAACAAGACAGGAAACAGTTTATAAAATAAGACACAGTTTATCTGATGAAAAGCTTGCCTTTCGGCATAATATAAATAACTCAAGTTTTGCAGTTACATCCCAACTGTACAATAGTACTACAGACCTCTAAGGAAGTAAACAACTATGGCGGGACGGGGCCGCCATACCGATCAGTACAAAACTATCTACAATACAGGAGATCATACCCAAAAGTAGAGCCTCAGGAGAAGATGGAGCTCACGACACCAACGCAAAGATCCTAAGGATGTGGATCTAGCACTGCGCTTACCTGCGCATGAACGCACCAAGCGAGTCGATAACAGTACCAAGTATGTGAAACTATAACGTACTTAAAATGAAAACAAAGTATTTAAAACATTTTCAAAAATACAATCAGTTCAATTGCACATAGTGCCACATCACAAACAACAACGGTAATAGGAAAATCAGAATGTGTCTATTCTAGGCCGCGAATGATCAAGCAAGGCCAATCGCCCATAGTATCATTCTGCGTGCCTAGTCACGACTTCCGCACCGCATAGGTCCCACGCACCGCGTGAGATATTTCGCATCGGGGCAGCTAACCCCAAGATCCGCCTAGGCTCCCGCAGCGCATAGCCTCAAAAAGACCGCGTAGTCTCAACAGACCGCATAGTGAGTCCGCGTCAGCTAAACGCCGGAATGATCAATCACGAGCATACCATTGCCCGCTATATGATTTCTAATCAGATTACGAAAGGGGATTGTGAATATCTTGTAAGTTGGGTAGACAGGCTTGAATTGGGGATGAAAATACCTCAATTAGTTTTGTAAGCGTTGATGAGAGGCTTAACAACCCTAATTTTGCGCATTGTGCGTGACGGTCAACTAGGTTTTGTTCTTAATCCTCCTATAGAGTTACCCTTATCGAAAAGTTAGGTAAGGAACAATACGGGGTTGAGTGTTTATATAACCCTAACGGAGTATAAAACGATTTCAGAAACTCCGCTTTCTCCAAAAGAAGAACACCATAAGTAATGCATTAGTAAGTAGCATAAGCGGATAGTGAGGTTACATAGAAGCCCTATTCTCATCACATCTGAAGTAATTCTTTATATTTATGTATCTTTAATAATTCTTAGTTATACACCAAACAATCAATCATTAATTCACCAAATAGATACTAGAAAATAGATAGTTGGTACTTGAACCCTAATCCTAGAGGACGATATTCGGTCTTATCTAAGACTATACTACTTGATACGATAACGTGCACTTGCGTTTGAAAGTGTGTGCATATTACGCGCATCAAGTTTTTGGCGCCGTTGCCGGGGATTAGGCATAGTTCAATATCAAAATTATCTATTTTTAATTTCTAATTTGGTCTTTAATTTTTATTTTAATTTTTTTTAGTTTTTCGCTATTTTTCGGAAAATCAGGTTGCCGTGATTTGTCTTCTGTTTTTGATCCATTTCAGGCAATCAGTTTATGCGAAGGAGAAGAGGAGTAGACACTCTTGTTCCCTTCAATCCAGAGATCGAGAAAACCTGCAAACAGAACAGAAAGAATCAATGGGTTGCAACTTTGATAGAGATGGACGGTAATCTAAACAATAACAGGATGAGAGAAGGGTTAGGTGAAAATCAACCTAACCCAGAAGATCCTCATCAAGTGCCAATAGATGTGGAGGATAGAGTCCGAATCCAGCCAGAAAGAAGTTTGGGAGATTATGTGCTGCCAAGAGTGAATGGAGCACAGACATGCATTAGGCTCCCTGCAATAGGAGCCAACAATTTTGAGATAAAGCCAGCAATTCTGAGCATGGTACAGCACACCGTGCAATTCGGAGGACTGCCATCGGAGGATCCACACATGCACATAGCTAATTTCTTGGAGCTATGTGCCACTTTCAGATATAACGGCGTGCGATGATGACGCCAGTCGAGGCTCTTTCCTTCTCACCAGGGGACGAGCAAAGTATGATTGAATTCCACGCCAGCCGATTCGATATTCACATGGCACGAGCTGGCACAGAAATTCCTAGCCAAGTTATTTCCGCCCTGTAAAGCAGCAAAACTGAGAGGGGAGTTGAACAACTTCTACCAAGCTGATGGAGAGTCTTTATATGAAGCGTGGGAAAGGTTCAAGGATCTACAAAGAAAGTGCCCACACCATTGCATTGAGTTGTGGAACTTGGTCCACATTTTCTACAACGGCCGAGCAAAGACAACGGGACCATCATAGATGCAGCAGCAGGGGGAGCATTCATGAGGAAAACAGCCCACGATGCTCATGAGTTATTAGAAGATATGGCCACTAACAACCATGTCACTGAAGAAAGGGCGACAAGTGGGAGAAGAACTGTGGGAGTCCACGAGATAGATGCTTATCACGCCTTGAATGCCCAGTGCCCTTCTAGCAAAACGATTGCAAAGAACATACAGTGTCGGACGCGGTACAGATGCCTAAAAGCTGTGAGATATGTGGTGACCCACATACATTTGATAGATGCCCTTCAGCGGATCCCAACAATATACCAATGGAACAGGCAGAGTGTCAGTAGGCAATTACCAGAGGCAACAGAACAACCCCTACTCAAACACTTATAATCCGGAGGAGATCACCCAGAATCAATATCGTGGCCAGAGAGCGAGTGGGCGCAGAATCAATATCGGGGCAACAGAATCCAATACGCGGCAGAACCAACAGCGAGAACTAATCGCACCTTTTAGTCAAGCCCCACATTTCAATACCAACGCACCAGTCGCAAGAAGAAAAACCGGATGAGCTTAAAGCTATGGCGGCAAGACGCAACGCCTGACGCAGCTTTATGGCGAAGCTAGATCCTCGCTCGAAACTTGGAAACACAGTAGATAACTAGCAAAGCAAACATCAGCCACGAGGACATTGCCAAGCAATACCGAGGTAAATCAGGAGCAATGTAAGCGATGCGGTTGAGAAGTGGAAGACAATTGGAGCAATGACCACCTCACCAATAGTTGAGAAGGAAGCGAGTTAGAAAGAGAAGGTGGTGAACCTAGCCCGGTGATAGAGAAAACTACGGAGAAGGATTATACAGAAAAGATTCCTTTCCACAGAGATTACAAAGGAAGGCGGTCGATAAACAATTTTCCAAATTCTTGGAGGTATTCAGGAAGTTGCACATCAACATACCGTTTATAGAGGCTTTGGAGCAGATGCCGTCTTATTTCAAGTTCATGAAAGAAATCTTGGGGAAAAAGAGGAAACTAGCCGAATATGAGATAGTAGCACTAAAATAAGAGTGTAGTGCTATCTTACAAAAGAAATTGCCACCAAAGCTAAAGGACCCTGGAAGCTTTACACTACCATGCACAGTGGGCAGGGTGACGTGCAACAGAGCTCTATGCGATTTAGGGGCAAGTATAAATCTGATGCCCTTATCAGTTTTCAAAAGATTGGAGTTGGGGGAGGCTAAACCAACCACTGTGAGTCTGCAACTAGCCGACAGGACAGTAGTTCATCCACGAGGCAAGATTGAGGACGTGATTGTGAAGGTAGGAAATTTTTTCTTTCCTGCAGATTTCCTCATTCTTGATATGGAAGAAGATGCGGAAATCCCTATCATATTAGGGAGGCCGTTCCTAGCAACGGGAAGAGCTTTGATTGATGTTGAAAAAGGGGAGTTGACATTAAGGGTGGAAAGTGAAGAAATGGTGTTTAAAGTGTTTAAACATGTCATCGAACCACCACCAATGAATAGGTGCTTTGCAATCAGCACCATCAAACCCCCGTGCGAGCCATTACAAGTCAACCAAAGAGTGATGAGCCCAAGAAAGCAGGCATGGTTTGCCGAAATGCCACTAAAGGAGGTAACTGTTCCTGAACTCCCTATTACCGATAATGCTAAAAAGAAAAGGAGAAAAAGGAAACGCCAAATGTGGAGGAAGTGGATAGGTTGGGGGCTTAATCCACCCCAAGGTTATTAAAACTAAGGAACTTGCGTCCGGCTAAAAGACGTTAAAGACAGCGCTACTTGGGAGGCAACCCAACGTTTTCAATTATGTTATTTTAATTTCTGTCATTAGTTTATTTTATTTTGCCCAAGAACAGTCTCACGGTCTTGGGTTCTTGTGTTGTCTTTGTGAGTGATAGTGCAGAGGAATGAATCAAGGCGAAAACGAAAGAAAGTCGATTTCGAGAGTAAGCGCATGTCCTCGAAGCGAACGCGCGCTAAAAGAGCTGAACAGTGCTGAAGTTTAGCGCCGGCGCTGAGCAGGCCGCGGTAGAATTCCAGAAAGTTTGCAGAGATTTAGGCCGCGCTTGTGAGTGGCCGCGACGCAGAAGTCCCGGGCGAGCACAGATGTTTGGGCCCCGCGGCGCCAAAAGCAGGCAGCGCCACGGAATCGAGAAATTTAAAACGCCCAAAATCAGATTTTCCCAATTCCAACTTCCAAAACCTAACCTTCCTCTCCAAAACCCACGAAATTTCATAAACTCTCCCACAAATCCTCCACAAATCCAACCCAACCACAACCTAAACTCTTAAATTCCCAAAAACCCCCAACTATCTCAAACAACAAAGCTCCATTCCATAGCCTCAACCCACCAATTGAAACAAGAACAAGCTTGAATCTTCTCATCAAAAGGTAATCCCTATCTTTGTTCTTGAATCCTTTCACTGAAGTCATAGGAGGTAGTAGTTGGGAAGAGTATTGTAGTTGGAGTAGTTTGGGTACTGAAAAGTTGGTTGTGAAGTTGGAGAAAGGAGTAGAAAAAGAGGTTGTGGGCATTGTTGAAGTTTGGGGGTGTTGTCGCTGCTAGTTGTTGAGTGTGTAGGAGACATTGTGCCACAAAAATTAGAAGCTGCAGATTTTGTTTAAAATTGGCCACGAAGAGAAGAGGATCCACATCCACCCCAACCCCACAATACGATGAAAATAGATTTGTGAGTTACCAGGCCTTCCAAAGATACAAAAGGCTTGATACCAGGCCCGTAATTCCAGAAAGGGGAATGGATTACCAAAGGGGATCATATGGGGAGGAAGACATTTATGAGCCCATCCGGGCTATGATAGAGCTAAGGGGGTGGAAGAGATTTGTCAATCCGGAGAAGATAAAACCAGTGAATACAACAATGGTGCGGGAATTTTATGCAAACTTTCCGGAGAGGACAGAAAGGGGGTGCTTTGTAAGGGGAAATTATATGCCTGTGACGGCGGAAGCAATAAATACGACTCTAAAAACAGTTGATGTCGAAGAAAGTAGTGATTGGAACCATTTTAGAACATGGGCTAGGAGTACCAACAACATCAACTGGAATGCCGTCGCAGACACAGTAAGCTACCCTGGAGCTGCTTTTGAGATTGGAAGAAATGGATCTAGAGCACTGAGCAGGTGCCAATTCAACAAGGCAGCCAAGGCTTGGCTATACTTCGTCAGTGCCCGCATGATTCCATCCACGCACTTCACCAGAGTGCCAGAGGATAGGATTAAGTTGATTTATGGAATTATGAGGGGGCTGACGATTGATGTGGGGAAAGAGATAGTGCAGAGCATGGAAGAAATCAGCAGGTTGGTAACGACAGGTGGATTGGGACATGGTTCACTTATTACCAGTCTAGGCCACATGAGTGCGGTCCCACAACTACCCACGGATACTCATGAAAGAAACCAACTGCCAGTGTCCTATGGGATAGTGCACTCTTTCCCAGACCCCAGCCCCCCAGCAGCCAGACGGAGAGCACCACCAGCAGCAGCAGCAGCAGCAGAGGCCGCCATGGATGAAGATGAGCCTGAAATAGGGGCTCAATATGAGGCAGGACCCAGCCACCGGCCAACCACAAGAGCAGAACCTTCAGAGCCCACAATGGGGCAATTGTACCAACACCAGAAGGAGATGATGCAGACCTTGCAAACAGTAGTACAAGGACAGCAAGAAACAAGGCAACAAATCGACGAGCTGAGTGCCTTGTTCAACCAATGGTCGATGCATTATCCACCGCCACCACCACCATTTTAACCAAAGTTTGTAAGTGTCTTATTTTCTTTACTGTCTTTGAGTCTACACACATTGGGGACAATGTGTGATTTAAGTTTGGGGGTGTGTTTTTGTGTTTTAGTTGTTATTTGTGTGTCATGTTATGTTTTATTTAAATTTTTCTATTTATTTTATGTTTATTTTGAGTCACCAAAATTTTTTCTTTCTTGAGTCATAATTGCCTGTCAAAGATCATGTATGCTGTAGTTGCTAGAAACACCTAGCGAAGTAAGGTGGAATAATGTAAAGGAATTGAAGCAACTATCTAAACACTTAGGTTAGATATGCCAAAAGCTCACAGAATCTGTCTATTTGAAGTTTCTTGCTTGAGTTATGCATGCTAAATGATAAATGCTTATGTGTTATGAGTGCTTGCTATTTGAGGCGAAATAGTTAGGATATCATGTTAGGAGATGACTGGGCATTTCTTTGATAGCCAATTCTTACCATTCTTTTCTATCCCGTACTTTAAAAATATCCCTAGTCAGCCCCATTGAGTCTAAATTTGAAACTTCTTCTTTGACACCCCATATTCCCACGAAATTGTGCCATAAGTGAAAATATGAAATAGTGGAGTACATTGTGTTAAAAAGAAGAAACAAAAAGAGTGAACAAGTTTGATGCACCCTAATGGAAAAGTAATAAGAAAGAGGCAAAAGCCTAAGTTTGGGGGTGCCTATTTGTATAATACACTTCACTCTCCCAAAACAAAAGAGGGGAAGGATAGAATTGAAGTGAAGGAAATAATCAAAAGAAAAAGGGAAAAATTGAAAAGCCAAAGAGCTTATGGTACAGAAAAATGAGCCTAAATGCCTATCTTTACCAACCTAAGCCTACATTACAACCCTCAAAGTCCTGAAGATCCCTTTTATGCATATCCAGAATTAGTGGAGAATAGCAAGTAAGCATGCCATAGGAATTCTTGAATTTATATGCATGATTTAGTATATTGACTTCCATTAAGCATGATGAATATGAGTTTGCGAAATATTTAGCTTCATGTGTTTAGTGTGCTGAAAATTTCATGCTATATGTTCCTGCATATTATTCTGCTAACCTTCATGTTTTTCTAGTTAACATTTATGCAGCAAAAGTGATTAATGACAGGGAGTCTTTTATTTTTCATTCTTTGAGTCTTTTATTTTATTTCTTTCAATCTTTGCTCGAGGGCGAGCAAATGTTAAGTTTGGGGGTATTTGATCGGTGTATTTTATATACACCTTTTGAGTCAGTTTTAGTTAGTCTTTTGTCCCATTTTGCACATATAAGTGTCGTATTAGGATAGTTTTTCTTTCTTTTGAGTCAAAGTGGTTAAAATAGCCAAATGGCGGAAAAGCAAAAGAGGCAAAAGAGGCAAGAGAGAGATGAAAGCAGAAAGTGGCGAACAAGTAATTAAATCTGCACCAGCGCGCGCTTCCTGCAATCGAGGGCCGCGACGCCATCATTGAGAAGCGCGAAGATCCAGGCGGCGCTAAAACAGGCCGCGACGCCACTATCCGCAGAGGACAGAACCCGCGCGCGCGCCTCGAGACGAAGTGGCCGCGGCGCGCCTAAACATCCGAGGAGCTACAGAAGATCCAGCCGCGGCTACTCGCAGACAGATATCGGGCGCGGCCAAAACACCCGACGGATCGCAGAACTCCGGCCGCGCGCTATCTGCAGGGCAGCGGCGCGACACGGAAAAATTAGGTCTTTTGACGGATTTTTGGGCCAGGCCTGCAGGGAAAAGAAGGAGGCGTTTTTAACCCTATATAAGGAGAACCCTAGGCAGTTTTTAAGGGGTTCCCTTTCTTGACAACACAAGATTTTCTTGCTAGGAGATTGGAGACCTAAACTTAGTAATTTCTTTCCTTTTTCTTTTCTTTAATTCAGTTTTTGCATGATGAACTTGGAATTAGTTCTTGTCATCTTTATGGCTAGGAACTAATTCTCCTATAGGGCTTTCTATGTTGAACTTCTTGAAACTTATGTTATAAATTAATGCATGCTTATGGTTATTTTTCTTATTGAGAGATCTATCCAATAATGAGTTGAATTCTTGGTAGCTAATTGACAACTAGTTATCACTATATGATTTCTAATCGATTAAAAGGGGATTGTGAATATCTTGTAAGTTGGGTAGACAGGCTTGAATTGGGGATGAAAATACCTCAATTAGTTTTGTAGCGTTGATGAGAGGCTTAACAACCCTAATTTTGCGCATTGTGCGTGACGGTCAACTAGGTTTTTGTTCTTAATCCTCCTATAGAGTTACCCTTATCAGCGAAAGTTAGGTAAGGAACAATCACGGGTTGAGTGTTTATATAACCTAACGGAGTATAAAGCGATTTCAGTAAACCCGCTTTCTCCAAAAGAAGAACACCATAAGTAATGCATTAGTAAGTAGCATAAGCGGATAGTGAGGATACATAAGCCCTATTCTCATCACATCTGAAGTAATTCTTTATATTTACGTATCTTTAATAATTCTTAGTTATACACCAAACAATCAATCATTAATTCACCAAATAGATACTAGAAAATAGATAGTTGGTACTTGAACCCTAATCCTAGAGGACGATATTCGGTCTTATCTAAGACTGTACTACTTGATACGATAACGTGCACTTGCGTTTGAAAGTGTGTGCATATTACGCGCATCAGAGCCTCAAAGAAGAAGTGCTAGGTCTACCAAGCATGCAGTGCTCCTTCCCGATTTGGCGGGAGGTTAGATCATCCGTGTCCGAGCCGGTCGAGCTCGAGGCTTTGAATTCGTATATACGCACATGGGTTCTAAGCGATCGGGGCCCTCTTCCTCGGTGTTCACTGTGGCCGACATCACCATGGGAATGTCGTCTGCCATCGCGCTGTTTGCCTGTGGCCGTCAGGGCCATATGTTGAGGGATTGTCCTAGTAGGAGAGTTGCATGAGGGATAGAAAAGTCTACCGGATCAGTTGCGGGTTCTTCGCCTTGAAGAGCTAGGCGTGATGTTCATATCTGCAGCCGTGTGGGTCGTGGTGGAAGTTCCAGCTTTAGCGGTCCTTTGAACCGCCTATATGAATTCAGGTATATCTTCGGCCCTTTACATATTTGTATGCATGATAAGGTTATTTTATGTTTAAGTATCAAGAAGGATAATATTGAAATTATGTACGTATGCTAGAAGTAAGTTGGAAGTACGAAAAGATAATCTTTTTAGGCCTTGAATGTGAGTATATAGTGATGATGCACACTATGGTTTGTTCCTCGTTTGGTTTGTGATGGATAAATATGCAAGTGCGGTATATTAGGGCCATATGTGGCATAATTAGGTTTTGCTAAGTGCAAGTTTATGAGACTATGCCAAGGAATGATAGATTGAGCTCCGAATGAACATTCGGTGACGAATGTTTCTAAGGGGGGAAGAATGTTACACCCCGTATTTACAAGACATGTTTTAAGGTAGTACGTAAGAGCTCACAAGTGTTAAGATTTGAGACTTGTAAAAAAATTAGCGGAATTATGGAATTGTCGGAAAAACGTAATGTTGTGAATGGGAGGCGACACGTGTCACCCCTTATGTTGTCTTGACGAATTGAAGCATGGACACAATGGTCATTTGACCTTGTTAGGAAGACAAGTCTTGCTAGTCAAGCTTGAGAAAGTTGACTAAGTCAAAGGGTCCAAAGTCTTGATATTTTATAAGATTTCATCCAAATCACCCATTTGTCCACACCTTGACCCTCCATGTCCCTTATAATACTACTAGTAGTGTGAGAGAGCCCAACACTTAGCAAAAATTTACAAAAAATTGGATGAACATAGGCATAAGCTCTCGGGTTCACCTATAGGAAGAAGGAAAAATTTTCGTTTCTTGTTCATTCAACTCCACACTTTAAACCAAGGTTCTTGAGGGTAGTGTAAGCATATCTCAATAGAAAATCCTAAAAAGAGAGTTTTCGTATTAGTCGCAAAGTGAAAACCTAGTGGCTTTCTAGGTTTTGGATTGGAAGTTGAAGGAAAGTTGTTGGTATGGTTCTAAGGGTCTCAACAAGCGAATTGAAGTGTCTTGGAGAGGTTCTAAACTACTAAGGAGCGACTTCGGATTGGAATTGGATTAAGATTCGTTGAGGTATAATCTTGTCCTTTAATGTGTTACAAGATTATATATTTATATTGTTGTTGTTAGCTTTACGTGTTGCTAGCATGAAGTTGATATGTAGAAGTTTATAAGGATTGTGGATTGATTGTAGCCTTGGAAATCCGGAATGTAATGTAAGCCATGTTAAGTTGGATTTCAATTTAGTCGTTATTAGAATCGTCGCATGTTATTGATTTGAAGATTGTGGTAGTTTTAATCAAATGCGACTTGATATCATGTTATGTTAACAATTTGGATTGAAATGGAAATTTGATAAGAATTGGTATGGTTGAACTCAAGGTGGCCGAATTTGGACTTTTAGTTTGTTATTCATTTGTATTGGACTACTTTCTAAATTGTGAGCCAATCAATGCTTTAGTTATTCATTGGTATTGGACTACCTTCTATATTGTTGTGAGCCAATTGGGACTGTTTGGTTATTGTATTTCGGCCTTGAAAAAGGTGGCAAAGTAAGTAGAAACAAAGGAGGTGTTGTCCGATTTTCCGTAGAATTTAGTGACTTAGCACTTAGAATATTCTACGTTTGAATTAAGAGGTTAATGGACGATTGTGGCCATTATAGGTTGAAGTACTTTGGAGCCTTTTGCAACTTGTCGCTAGTCGTCGAGGTATGTGAACCTCTTCTTTCTTTGGCATGATCCTACGTATGAAATCTCCATGTGATAGTATTTCAAGATTTCTTCTACTCTTAGAAGTTAAGAAGTATTTACATTGTTGAATCTAAGTTAAGAGTATGTTTAAATTGTCCTAAGTCCTTACCAAGTCTTATGGGAGATGTTGGTAAGAATGGTTAGGAAATTATGAGATTTGATTTAAAGCTATGTGTCTTGATGTATTTAAAGCAAGTAAGTGGATTTTATGTTCGAAAACGACTTGAATTTATACGTGAAAAGGGGATTGATTTTAAAAGTGGAAGTTATATGATTTTAAGAGAATAAGTTACTTGGTTTTGGAAGTGTATGGAACTTTTTTTTTTTTATAAGTATAAGTAATTGGACTTTAAAGAATGTATGTTATGAAGTTTTAAGACTATGAACTTTGGTTGTCTCTTAAGGATTTTGAAACTTTATTTTTCAAGTTATGTGACTTGAGCTCTAAAAAGAAAGAAGTTTTATGATTATTTTAAGTATGTAAGTACGTAGTATTTTTGGGTTTAGTTTCCCTAATGTTGCAAGAATAAAAGGGCCTTAAGTTCTCTAAAATGAATGGTTGTTATAATAGCTTTATGGGAAGTTGTTATGACGACTTAAGAAGAAGTGAAAAGATGGTTTAAAAATGTTATGTAAGGAAATATTACACCGAGCCTACAAATAGGCCGGATTACGTTATGAGATACACCGAGCATACAAATAGGCCGGATTACGTTATGAGACACACCGAGCCTACAAATAGGCCGGATTACGCCATATTACCCCGAGCCTTCACATAGGCCGGGTTACGTCATCTTACACCGAGCCCCACAGGCGGGCCGGATTATGCTACATGATTCCACAGTACACCGAGCCCCACAGGCGGGCCGGGTTATGTCACATGATTCATCAGTACACCGTGTCCCGCAAATGGGCCGGATTATGTTATGTAAGATATGTAAGTTATGTGAAAAAGACTGGATTAAACTCTTAAGTATGTAGGTAAGAATATGTTGTTAAATCTTATTGAAAGGAGGAAAGGAATGGTTAATATATGATTGATTTCAGGAGTTAAAAGGACATTCTTTTATACATATATGATTTGGTTATTGCATTTTATTTCTCCATACTAAATTTTGTTATCGACTTTCTTCGGGCTGCGCTCATGCCCGCAGGTGATAGGTACACCGGTTGGTGATCCTTGCTCTTAGGATCTCTGTTCAGTTTTTGGAAAGAAGCTCCTTTCACTCCGGAGGCTTATCTTTTGGTACGGTTTCCCTGATATGGTAGACTTATGTACATTCAGGGGTATGGCGGGGCCCTGTCCCGCCGTAGTTGAAATTCTTAGAGGTCTGTAGTTACATATTGTGGGTCGGTTTGTAAAAGAAAAGGGATGTGACTGCTGCTGTTATGTGTATGTATATGGGTCCAGGAAGGTAGCCTTATCGGCTAACCTGTGGTTTAATTTCTCGTTATTTTATTTTATAAGTTTTATGTATGTTACGCTGCTATTCTCTGATGTATACCTGAACAGGGTGCCCAGGTAGGGCACCAGTCGCGGGCCCGGGGTCGGGTCGTGACAAAAGTATTTGCTCACAAAGGCCAAGTGTACTTAGATACATAAACGCAATCGTATAATGGGGTTGACTTACTTAGACAAATCTTGGTGCCAAAGTGTCAGACTAATCTAAGGACGCAAGATTAAGTTAAATATTTGATCAACCAAGAGTTGCAAATAAGTTTTGCAATTGGTTTAGAACCTACAAAGATCTGTTATTGAAGTTATCAGTCAAAACAAATGCGAAGATATCATAGGCTTGGATCTTGGCCCATTATGACCTTAAATAAATCTAGGTCCGTATTCTACCATGGGATCGTAGAAGTATGCTAAAATAGTGGGAGCTAATTAAACAAAAGACCATGATTAATTAGCCTAAACGAATGTGTATAGTAAAAAATAAATTTGATTTTAGTTTCCTGTTTATCTAACTCTACAGATTATCAAAATGTCGAGCCTATCAATGAAAATGAACAAACTCACCGGACCAAACTATATGTACTGGCTTAGGAATCTAAAGATTGTCCTAAGGCAAAAAAGAATCGAATATGTTGTTACACCCCGTAATTCCAGGGCACATAAGTGAGAAAGTAAGTTAGGAAATAAGGGTTGAATGTTGGAAGGAAAATATATATACAAATTGTAATGTTGGATACTACAAATGTGAAGACGAGAGTTAATATTAGTAGTTGAATTCTTTTCAATGGGGTTATGGACTTATGATTGTATTATTAATCTTGACATTGAGAATTATGGGCGGTGGCGCAAAGACGCGCAGTGCTGGCGGCAGATCGCTGCGAAACTGGGCAGCCACAGTAATTGCAGCACCGCGGTGCCATTAGGCAGTACCGCGGTGCCTATGCGGAATTTTCCAATCCGAAGATATTTTGTGACAAGTGGACTAGTGGGGTTCGTGGGTCCCCTTACACTTGTGCTACATACACCACATTAGGCAAGTCTTGCAAGACTTGGATCACAAACACCTTAATCCTTCAAACCCTCATCCCTCTCCTTTGTTCTTCAAGTTTTCGAAATCCCTTGGCCAAGTGAAGATGAAGGACAACTTATTTTCCAAGAGTAAGCCCTCTACCTAAGTTCTACGCCACGTTAACTCTCCAAGAACTTTAAACCACGGATTGGCTGAAAAGTGTCTTGAAACCCTAGGCTTGAAAAATGAACTTTTGGAAGAAAAACATGAAAGAAAGATGGCTACAAGCTTGTAGGAGATATGTGCATGTGGTTGTAGCGTGAAAAAGTGGTGTGAAAGTGAAGTGTGAGCCGAAAACCTAAAGACTACTTTGACGAAATTAGAAGTAAGAGTTCTTCCTCTTAATAAGTTATTGGTAGTGATGCGCGTTAAGATGCACACACTTTAAACGCAAGTGCACGTTATCGTGACAAGTAATATAGTCTTAGTAAGACCGAATATCGTCCACAAGGATTAAGGTTCAATTACCAACTATCTATTTTCTAGTATCTATTTGGTGAATTTATGATTGATTTGTTGTTTATAACTACGAATTATGCAAGCTATTTTAATATAAGGATTTACTTCAGTGGTGATGAGAATAGGGCTTCCATGTATCCTTACTATCCGCTTATGCTACTTACTAATGCATTAACTTATGGTATTCTTCTTTAGGAGAAAGCAGGTTTACGAAATCGTTTTATACTCCCGTTAGGGTTATATAAACACTCAACCTGATGATCGCACCTTACCTACCTTTCTGATAAGGATAACTTTATAGGAGGATTAAGAACAAAAACCTAGTTGACTGTCACGCACAATGCGCAAAATTAGGATTGTTAAGCCTCTCATCAACGCTACATAAATAATTGAGGTATTTTCATCCCCAATCCAAGAATGTCTACCCAACTTACAACATATTCACAATCCCCCCTTTCGGAATCTGATTAGAAATCATATAGTGATAATTAGTTGTCAATTAATTACCAAGAATTCAACTCAATTATTGGATAGATCTCACAATAAGAAAAATAACCATAAGCATGCATTAATTTATAACATAAGTTTCTAGCAATTCAACATGGAAAGTTATAAGAGAATTAGTTCCTAGCCATAAATACAAGAACTAATTCAAAGTTCATCATAAAAACTGAAATAAAGTAAAGAAAAGGAAAAGAAATTACTAAAATAATGGTATCCAATCTCCAAGCAAAGTCTTGAGTTGTGCAAGAAGGAACCCTCAAAACGCCTAGGGTTCTCCTTTATAGCCGCAAACCGCCTCTCTTTTCCTTCGTGCCCGCCTGATTTTCAAAAGACCTAATTTTTCCGCGTCGGCTGCCTGCCAGCGCGTAGCCGCTACCAAAGTTCTGATTCTGGTGTTTTGGCGCCGGCCCGATATCTGTTCGGTAGCCGCGTACTGTATCTTCAGTAGCTCCGGATGTTTAGCGCCGCGCCTTGCTTTTGTTATGCGAGGCGCCGCGACGTGTCTTCGACCTCTCCGGATAGTACGCGGCCCTGCTTTTGACTGCAGGAGGCGCCGCGGCGCTGGTCTTGATTTTTCCCTCGTTCGCCACTTTCTCTGTTTCCAGCTCTGGCATCTCCTCTTTTGCCCTCTTTTTGCTCTTTTTCCGCCATTTGGCCATTTTAACCACTTTGACTCAAAAGAAAGAAAAACTATCCTAATACGACACTTATATGTGCAAAATGGGACAAAAGACTAACTAAAACTGACTCAAAAGGTGTATATAAAATACACCGATCAAATACCCCCAAACTTAACCTTTGCTCGCCCTCGAGCAAAGATAGAAAGAAATAAAATAAAAGACTCAAAGAACAAAAAATAAAAAGACTCACTGTCATTGATCACTTTTGCTGCATTAGTGTTAACTAGAAAAACATGAAGGTTAGCAAAATAATATGCAGGAACATATAGCATGAAATTTCAGCACACTAAGCACATGAAGCTAGATATTTCGCAAACTCATATTCATCATGCTTAATGGAAGTCAATATACTAAATCATGCATGTAAATTCAATAATTCATATGGCATGCTTACTTGCTATTCTCCACTAATTCTGGATATGCATAACAGTGATCTTCAGGACTTTAAGGGTTGTAATGTAGGCTTAGGTAGGGGTTGGTAAAAATAGGCATTTAGGCTCATTTTTGTGTACCATAAGCTCTTTAGCTTTTCAGTATTTCCCTTTTTCTTTTTGTTCTTTTCTTCACTTCGATTCTATCTTTTCCCTCTTTTGTTTTGGGAGAGTGAAGTATATAATAATGACAAGCACCCCCAAACTTAGGCTTTTGCCTATTTCTTATTACTTTTGTATTGGGGTGCACAGACTTATTCACTCTTTTTGTCTCTTTTTTAACACAATGTATTCCACTACTTCACATTTTCACTTATGGTACAATTTGTGGGAATATAGGGTGTCAAAGAAGAAGTTTCAAATTTAGGCTCAATGGGGCTGACTAGGGATATTTTTAAAGTACGGGATAGAAAATAATGGTAAGAATTGACTATCAAAGAAATGCCTGAGTCATCTCCCTAACATGCATATCCTAACTATTTCGCCTCAAATAGCAAGCAATCATAACACATAAGTATTTATCATTTAGCATGCATAACTCAAGCAAGAAACTCCAAATAGACAGATTTTGTGAGTTTTTGGCATATCTAACTTAGGTGTTTCGATAGTTGCTTCAATTCTGTTACATTATTCCACCTTACTTCACTAGGTGTTTCTAGCAACTACAGTATACATGATCTTTGACAGACAATTATGACTTAAAAAAAAGAAAAATTTTTGGTGACTCAAAATAAACATAAAACAATCAAAAAGACTAAAATAAAACATAACATGACACAAATAGAACACCCCCAAACTTAAATCACACATTGTCCCCAATGTGTGTAGACTCGAAGACAGAAAAAGAAATAAGACACTTACAAACTTTGGTTAAAATGGTGGTGGTGGCGGTGGATAATACTTTGAATTCTGTGAGGGGAGGAACATTCTTGGTGTTTTGATTTGGCGATAGGGCCTTCGGATCAGGGTGTCTTCCAGAATTCATATTTTCCGTTGTGGCGCCGCGGCCCTGCAAATGGGCGCCGCGGCGCCGAAACTTCTGGGCGTCTTCTGATTTATTGGCGCCGCGGCCCTGCTTCTGGGCGCCGCGGCGCTTGAACTTCTGCGCATGTTCAGTTCTTTTGGCGCCGCGGCCCTGCTCCTGGGCGCCGCGACGCTTACCCGCTTTTCTGGAAATTCTGGCTTTTCTTCAGTTTTTCGCCTTCAGTTTATTTCCCTGTACCTATCAATCACAACACAAACACAAGAACCCAAGACCGTGAGATTGTTCTAGACAAAATAAAATAAACTAAAGACAGAAATTAAAATAACATAATTGAAAACATTGGGTTGCCTCCCAACAAGCGTTGTCTTTAACGTCTTTTAGCCGGACGCAAGTTCCTTATTATTTTAAGGTATGAGAAGTTACCAAGTTCATGTATTCCATTTCATTGATCAGGTAGGGTTTTAACCTCTGTCCGTTTACCTTGAAGGCGGCTCCCTCTCTCCCTTTTATTTCAATCGCTCCATATGGGAATACTCTTACCACCGTGTATGGTCCTGTCCAACGTGATTTTAACTTGCCTGGAAACAATCTCAACCTTGAGTTGAATAACAGCACTTGTTGTCCTTCTTGAAAGTCTTTTGGTATCAAATTCTTATCGTGTCATGCTTTCGTTCGTTCCTTGTAGATCTTTGCATTCTCATAGGCATTGTGTCGGAATTCATCTAATTCGCCACCGTAGTAGCCTCCTCCGTCCTGCCGCCATGGTATCCATGTTTAACTTCTTCATTGCCCAAGATGCTCTGTGTTCCAACTCTTGGCAAATGACATGCTTTACCAAAGACTAATTTATAAGGTGACATACCAATTGGTGTTTTGAATCTCGTCCAGATGCCCACAATCGTCCATCCAATTTGATGGACCGTCTTTCCTTGAGCCGTTCACCGTCTTTTCTAATATGCTCTTTACTTCTATTTGATACTTCTTCGCCCATTAGCTTGAGGGTGGTAGCCAGTAGTCGGTGGTAAACTCCATATCGGGAGAGCAATGAATTCGTATCTATTGCAAAAATGGCTCCTTCACACGATGAGAGCTTTTGGGTCTTGAACCTTGTGAAAATATTCTTTTGGAGGAATTTTTGAGCAGCTTTTCTTGTCGCTTTCTTTGGTGGCCACCGATTCTACCCATTTGGACACATAGTCAACCGCGGAAGGATGTATTGATTTCCAAAGGATGGCGAATGGCCC
This sequence comes from Przewalskia tangutica, assembly GCA_029844215.1. Classification (NCBI taxonomy): domain Eukaryota; kingdom Viridiplantae; phylum Streptophyta; class Magnoliopsida; order Solanales; family Solanaceae; genus Przewalskia; species Przewalskia tangutica. Next base: position 37,286,461 of record CM056739.1, read on the forward strand.
CATGAAATCGATTCCCACACATCGAATAGTTCTACTTCCAATATCCTCGAGAAGGCATTTCGTTTCGCCTAGAGATGTTCTCGTTCTCCGATAATTATCACATCTCCGCACAAAGGTATGGGCATCCTTAAAGAGTGTTGCCAATAGAATCCGCATTGTAATACCTTTGCCGTTCTTGATGCTCCAAAGTGTCCACCATGATAAGGTGTGGCAATGGGTGAGACCGTGCATCTCTTCCTCTAGTATACATCGCTCGATGACTTGGTTGTACATTGTTTGTATAACATCGGTTCCTCCCAATAGTAATGCTTTACTCGAATAAAACCTCTTCACTTTGTCTTGACAATCACGGGGTAGTACTTTAGCCGCATCGAAAGTTGACAAAATCAGCGTACAAGGTAAATTAGAATTCATACTTACTCAAAAGCAGTTGTTAAATGCGAAAGTGATCATTTATTTGCACATCCTTGTTTCGGCTCTCGTGTTTTCCGTCTTGACAAGTGGTCTGCAATCGAATTCTCTGTTCCTTTCTTATCACGAATTTCTACGTCAAATTCTTGTAGAAGTAGGACCCATCGAATGAGGCGAGGCTTCGCATCCTTCTTTGTCATCAAGTACTTTATAGCAGAGTGGTCAATGTATACTATCACTTTATTCCCAATCAAGTATGGCCTGAATTTCTCAAACGCATATACTATAGCTAGTAGTTCTTTTTCAGTAGTTGCATAATTTAACTGTGCGTCATTTAGAGTTTTACTAGCATAGTAAATGGATCTAAATACCTTGTCGATTCTCTGTCTAAGCATCGCTCCAACTGCATAGTCGCTTGCATCGCACATTAGTTCGAATGGGAGCTCCCAGTTTGGTGCAATGACTATGGGTGCTGAAATGAGCTTCTCCTTGAGCGTTTGAAATGCGGATAAGCATTCTTTATTGAAGTCGAAGGAAACCCCCGTCATTAGCAATGTGGAAAGAGGCTTTGAGACCTTTGAAAAATCCTTGATAAATCTTCTATAGAAACCTGCATGTCCAAGGAAACTTGACTCCTTTTGTTGATCTTTGGAGGTGGTAGATTTTCGATCACGTAAATCTTTGCTTTGTCTACCTCAATACCTTGGTTTGATATTTTGTGTCCCAAGACGATTCCTTCATTACCATGGTGACACTTCTCCCAATTTAGCACAAGGTTAGATTCTTCGCACCGCTTAACATCGCTTCTAAATGCCTTAAACATTCATCGAATGATGCTCCAAAGACCAAAAATCATCCATAAAGATCTCTATAGTTCTCTACCATATCCGAGAAAATTGCCATCATACACCTCGAAAAGTTGCGGTGCATTGCAGAGTCGAATGGCATCCTTCGAATGCAAATGTACCAAAGGCGGGTGAATGTTGTCTTTCCCGATCTTCGCGGCTATTGCAATCTGGTGATACCACGAGTATCCATCCAAAAGCGAGTAGTTATGCCCCGCAAGTCTGTCCCAACATTTGATCTAGGAATGGCAGCGGGAAGTGGTCTTTTCTAGTTGCTTTATTCAACTTGCGATAGTCGAATGCAAATTCTCCATCCGTGACCGCTCGAGGAATGAGTTCGCTTTTCGTTGGTCACCATTGTTATTCCACCCTTTTCGCACCACTTGTACCGGGCTTACCCATGTCGCTTCGGATATGGGTAGATTACTCTCGTGATCGAGCCATTTTAGGATTTCCTTTCACTACCTCTTTCATGTTTGGGTTTAGTCGCCTTGGGCTTCGATGGATGGTCCGCTTCCTCATCTAGACGGATCTTATGCATCGTTGATGGACTTATCCCTTTTATGTCCGCTAATGTCCATCCAATGGCTCGCTTGTGATTCTTTAGTATTCTTAGCGGTTTGTCAATCTCTTCGTGGATAGGTGGCATGAAATGATCATCGTAAGGTTTTTTCTTCACCTAGGTATTGGTATTGTAGATGATTGGGTAAGGTTTTAACTCTAACTCGAGCCTTCTGTGGATGGTAATGATCTTTCCGCACTGGCCCAAGCTCCTCATACTTCCTTGTATCCCATTTTTCATAGCATTCATCCAATTTGCATACTCCATCGATCCGGATCGTTTCTACTATCATCATCTCATGTGGTCAGTACTTCTTCAAGCGTATCATCATATCCGAACTCTTTGGCTGACACTGCTTCTTCGCTAAAATCAATGGCTGAGCAGTTATCCTTGGCCTCTGGAAAAATTGCTGCTCGAAAAACATTGAAAATCACCTCTTCTTTGTCTACTCGAAGCTTCAACTCCCCTTTGTGAACATCAATGAGCGCCTGTCCTGTGGCTAAGAAGGGTCTGCCAAGTATGATGGGGATTCCATCGTTATCTTGTATGTCTAAGATAACGAAGTCGGCGGGGAAGATGAACTTGTCCACCTTCACTAAAACATCTTCGATGACTCCTCTCGGATGAACAATTGAGCGATCAGCTAACTGCAAGGTGATGTTTGTAGGTCTGATTTCTCCCATTTCTAGTTTGCAGAAAACTAGATAGGCATCGATTTATCCTCGCTCCTAGTCGCATGCCTTCTGACATTCAAACTTTCCAATAGTACATGGGATGGTAAAGCTCCCAGGGTCTTGTAACTTCTGAGGCAGTTGTCTCTGTAAGATGGCACTACATTCCTCAGTCAACATCACTGTTTCGTAATCCTCTATCCTCCTCTTTTTGCTAAGCACATCCTTCATGAACTTGACGTAGCTCGACATTTGTTCTAATGCTTCAGCAAACGGGATATTGAGCTGCAATTGTTTTAGGACCTCCACGAATCTGGAGAATTGCTTGTCAAGGGTGCATGTTTTTAATTTATGAGGATATGGTATCATCACCTGGTGCGTTGCCATACCGTGCCGATTTCTTTACGGGTTTTTGCGCCGCGTTCGATCTTAGCGCGGCGCCACTTTCTCAGATCGCCTCGGATGCCGTAACCTTCGTGACCGCTCTCGCATTGTCTCAGAATCTTGTGCGCGCCATCACAGCGGCCATGGCCGCTGCTGGACTCTCTATCTCCCCTGATTTGGCATCCTTCAGGTCAATTGCCTGACATTGTGTTTCCTCATTGCCTACCCCAGGTGCAGATTGCTCTTCATATGTTTCGCTGTTGAATATGATTGCGAGCTCTACTATTTGCGTTTCCAACTTCTGCATGGCCATTCTTGTTTCGTCTATGAACTGATTTTGGTACCTCGTGAGATCGAGTATCGTTTACGTTATACCGTATTTCCGCAGTATGTACGTGAGGCGCACGATAATAATTTGAGCCTTAAGTTAGGCAAGTTTCAAAATTTGTACACAACACCGATAGAGTCGTTTTCGACGAACGTTTCCACGACTTTCGTAGGAAAATTCGCTATGGCATTTTTAATTTTGCGGATTTTTCCGAGAGACGTAACATTTTGGACCAACGGGAGGGTGACATGTGTCACCTCACATTGGAAGGACAGACGGCAAAGTGAGGCCCTTGGCACGTTTTTTGTGTTGGAATTTTAGTCAAGGGTTAGGTAGGATATTTTGTGTAGATGGATAAGGTAGCACATGGCTTAATCTTGGCCTTACACTTGCCTTGCACTTGGCTTCATCTTGGCCCTTGGTTGGCCTTTGCTTGACCTATAAATACCCCTCTAAGTTGATGAACTTCTTCATCCAAAATTTCTCTAAGTGTTAAAAATCCCTCCTCTCCTCAACCTTGTTCTCGTCCAAACACCACCCCTCTCCGCCTCTTGAAGGCCCTCACGAGCACCCCCTGCCTAGTGGTTCTAGCCGAGAACCCTCCCCTAGCCTAGTTGTGCTAGTCGAAATACTACCCCCCTTAGTAGAAATGTATTCTACAAGTATTGTTATAATGCCCAAAATACTTTAGCCATATACCTTGTAGTACTTTCCAAAGTACCCTTTATACGAAAAACCCGGAAAAATACGATTATACTTTCCTTTAGCCACAAAATGAAACCCTAGGAAAAATCTTCACCCGTAGTTGAAGTGATAAGTAGAAGTTGCGTAGAACTTCTAAGGGTTTCTTGGAGCGAATTGGAGCGCACGGAGTAGGAGCTAAACCTTGCTCAGGATCGACATTAAACTCGGATAATTTTGGGCTTATCGAGGTAAATAAACTTGTCCCTCTACTGTAATTGGAAATTACATGTTATAGTAATATATAGTTGAAGTATACTATATATAGACTGATTATTGAATAGAACTGAACATAGTATTGTGGCAATGTCTTTTGACTTAAGCCTGAAGTTAAAGAAGAGAACTGAACTGTAATTACATAGGATTGTATTACAGTAGACTTGTGTAGTATTACTGTGAGTAGAATTGTACACGTCCGGTTAGACGTGCAAACCCCCCCCTGGTTGGCTTGGTAGCCGGCCTCGATAGAGGAGGAGATTTACGCTGCCATGGGGAGGTCTTTGCCGAATTTTCTGTAGGATATTCTACATTGAGATCTAGATGTTAATAGGCGCCTTGTGGCCTCTATAGGTTGAAGTACTACGTATGGCGTGATCTACTTGGCTTAAGGAGTAGCCGACGGTTTGAGGTACTTGGAGCGTTTTGCTATTAGTCGATAATCGTCGCGAGGTATGTGAACCTCTTCCTATCTGTTCTAGCATGATATGTGTATAACTATGTAGTACGGTGACGCATACGTGTTTACTGTATTTGATTGGTTTGAAACATAAAGTGTTATAACGGCTTTATGGGAAGTTGGTTATAACAGCTTTATGTAGGTAAGAAAATGTTTTGTGGTTTCAAAGGATAACTGATTTGACTTATAACGGATTTGATGTGTAGTAACAAAGAACTTGAAGTGTTCCAAAAAGACCCTTTTGAAAGAAGAGTAATACTTGGCTTTGAAAACATAAGAGTTGTACTAGCTTTATGGGAAGTTAGGTATAACGTCTTAAGAGTGATAAAAAGAATGGTTTCTCGATTTTTAGAAGATAAGAGACTTGACTTAATGGTATTGATATGAATTTTGTTAAAGTGTGAAACCTCATTCGTGAGTTATGAGTACTTGGTTTTAAAAAGGGATAATGTTTTACTGATTTCGGAAATCAGAATGAGTATCGACAAACCACTGCAGCGTTAATAAAGGAAAATGTATTGAATAATGAAGTATGGTATTAAAACCAGTAGAAACCTCCATCTGCATAGAAGCTAAGATGAGAAAAAATGATATTACTTTTCCTAGATCATGGCTGCTTAATAAGATTGATTATAAACAAGAACAACCTACTCACATATAAGACATATGTTTCTCAAAACGTTTAAAGGAGAATTATGTTTTAAAGGATTAAAACTATGAACTACGAAACCTTTTCTAAAATGAGAAACTTGAGCATTTGTAATTAGGCAAACTTGAACGTTTGGAAAATAAGGTTGTTACTTAATTTTACAAAGGAAAGCATTTTGGTTTACTTAACAATGTTAGTCACTCTATTTTTTTTATACTACGGGTATCGGGTGACCTTTGTAAAAGAAATGGATCTTTAAAAGGAATTTAACGTACGTAGTACTTTAGGGTTAAAACCCGGACTTTGGCATAAAATGAAAGTACTTTGAGTTGTGTATAACTTGCCTATGCTTGTTGTCGTGAAGCTTGCCTATGCTTGTTGTCGTGAAGCTTGCCTATGCTTGTTGTTGTGAAGCTTGCCTATGCTTGTTGTTGTGAAACTTGCCTATGCTTGTTGTTGTGAAACTTGCCTATGCTTGTTGTGATAGCCTTTGTTGTATTTACACCGCCTCTCGATGGAGGGCGGTTGATTTGTTATGAACGATTCTACACCGAGTCCCACGATGGGCAGGACACGATTTCATTTGATTATACACCGAGTCCCACGATGGGCGAGGACACGTATTCCATCTGATTATACACCGAGTCCCACGAGATGGGCAGGGACACGTATTTCATCTGATTTTACACCGAGTCCCACGAGATGGGCAGGGACACGTATTTTATCTGATTATACACCGAGTCCCACGGGATGGGCCGGGACACGTATTTCATCTGGTTATCATACATGTCTCCTGCTTTATATAGACTATTATGATTTCATTTACGCCTTTACTGATTTCACATACTTGGTACTGTTAGATCGACCTCCTTGGAAGTGCGTTCATGCCGCAGGTGGAAGTACATCGGTTGTGGATCCTCGCTCATAGGATCACAGTTCAGCGTGTCGGGAAGCCCCATTTCTTCGGAGGCTTATCTTTTGGTATGTTACCCTGAGTCTGTAGATTCTTATACATTCAGGGGTATGGCGGGGCCCTGTCCCGTCATAGCTGTTGTAAAAATCTTAGAGGTCTGTAGCACTGTTGTGGGCAGGGTTTGTAAAAAAGATAACTGTTCGGGTATTTATGTATATATGATGAAGGCAACTGTTTTGGTTGGCCTGTTTATTTATCTTGTCTCTTAATTCATGTTCATGTTTTTATTTCCGCTGATTTTCTCTGATGTTGTATCACTAGGGTGCCCGGGGTAAGGCACCAGTCACGGGCCCGGGTTCGGGTCGTGACAAAAGTGGTATCAGAGCAGTTAGTCCTCGGAAAGTGTCTACAGACCGTGTCTAGTAGAGTCTTGATTATCGGTGTGTTGTGCACCACATCTATAATCAGGAGGCTATAGGACATTTAGGATTGGTTTCCATTCTTCTCATTCTGAGATCGTGCCCTAGAGCTGTGTGATAAGTTGGACCCCTCTGACGTATTCCTTTCCTTTACCAGTTATGCCTCCGCGTAAGGCAACCTGAGCCCCGATGGACAAGGCAAATGAGGAGTGTTAGTGAGCAGAGGAGTACGAGGCGCAGCGTCGGCTGCCTAAGACACGGTGCTTCCGACGGCGAAGTTTCGCGACGCCACCAAAGACCAGAGAGTTTAGAGCCGCGGTGGCTGCCGAGACTACAAGACTGAGCCTCGATCCCCACACCGGAGCGGATGAGACGGGTACAAGGAGATGGCCGCGATTCGCCGTGGTCGTGGCCGATATGAGGATAGGTGGACGCAGCAGCCTGATTCCAGAAGCACCGTAGTTCACCCCCGAGCAGACAGTTTCAGGCTACCTGACTTTCTGAGTTGTAGCCCGCCAGTTTTCTATGGATCGAGCCGAGGATGACCTCGGGAGTTTATCCGACTCAGCAGATCATGAGAGTGATCGAGTCTCGAGGCGAGTCGGTGGTATTGGGTTCGCATCACCGTGATAATCGCGCAGCTGATCCGGTTTGATTCGTGGGAGTTGTCGGGAAGAGCATGCACTTCAGCCGTATGGGACGAGTTCTCAAGGGCTTTTCTTGCACATTTCTTGCCCCACGAGATGAGAGGCTCGGGCCGCAGATTTTTGACATCGAGGCGGGATCGCGGACGGTTAGAGAGTACAATGTGAGTTCGACTCATTAGCTCGGTATGTTCCGCTGTAGTAGCCGATATGGAGGACGAGTACACCGCCACGCCACCGGGCCGACGATTACTGGCGAGGCTTGCGGTGTAGCTTTTCACCGGGCATGGACATTGCCCGCACGCAAGCTCATGCACCAGGATGTGAGGCACGGAGAGGTCGACGGAATGACCGAGATCGTGAAGAGGCGAGCAGGTCCTTTGGTAACTTCGAGGCGGACCGCCTCAGTTAGCCTAGTTATGTACCTCCACGATGCAGTGGTCCCCGCGCCGTCGACGCTCAGTGGTATTCGAGCCGGTCGAGCTCCGGGCTTCCGTTCACGATATACATGGTTCTAGCCACGGGTTGAGTTTTCCTCGGTGTGCACGATGTGGCGACGCCATCCCGGGAATGTCGTCTTTTTATCGGTGCTTGTTTTTCTGCGCCGTCGGGCCATATGACGAAACTATCCTAGTAGGAAGGATGCAAGCGAATGACTCACCACCGGATCATGGCGCGTGTTCATCGCTTTCTACGGCTATGCGCCTGCAGGCGTGCTTATGATTAGAGTGGAGCGGTAGCCGTGTATATCCTTAACCTCAGAGGCTTGTATGTTTTGATGTTATGTTAATGTGTTAAGTGTTATGTTCGGATAGCTTTGTGCTAAAATGTGATTTAGGAACACAGTTGGTGAAAAAGGGTAAGCCTGGGGGGTGAGAAAATGATGAACCTTAGAATATTACAGTTGAGACCATAGATGAAAGGCCATCTTGAGTACAAGATTTTGCGAGTGATCATTGTCAGAGTGCATTTTATGACTACAATGTATTGTGTTATAAGTCCCTGGGTTGGGTAAATGAAAGTGGTATCTTTCCTGATGTGATTTAGCAAGATTGTTCCGTCGGCGAGCAAGAGTTGGCGCGACGATGGGTCGGGTTGGGGCGTGTTGCGGGCCAACCCGCGCTGCTTCGAGGTGGGGTCAGCTCGGGTGGTCCCGCGGTGGCAGGTCACGAGGGTGCTAGGCCCAAGTTTAGATGACCATCGTATGAGTTCGTGGATACGTTCGACCGAATCGGTTCGTGAAGGCCGAGAATGGCCTTAGAGAAATCGAGGTTAGTAAGATGACCAAGTTTGGAGGTAGTAACTCAAGGGTTGGAAAACGAAACGTTGTGGAAGTGTGCGGGTACTAGAAAGAGTTCGAGTGTTCGAGAAGGGTACAACGAGATAGGGGAGAAGTGAACGTGTGTGATCGTTTCTTTTGAGAAATGAAGGTGCGAAGGGATTATATTTGTAGACCTTGGTGGGAACTTTTGTGAAACAGAGGTGATTCCTTGTTGGCTTGGATTTGGGTTTTCGCGCGCATGTTATTTTTGTGGCCAGGTGTGGCATGTTTGATTTCGTAAGTATAGTAGTGAAGGCTATACCGGCACGTGTTTATTTTGAGACTGAGAAGGAACATTCGGGACGAATGTTTCTAAGGGGGGAAGAATGTTATACCCCGTATTTCTAGAGTATGTACGTGAGGGCGTACGTATAATAATTTGAGCCTTAAGTTAGGCAAGTTTCAAAATTTGTACACAACACCCGATAGGAGTCGTTTTTCGACGAAACGTTTCCACAGCTTTCGTAGGGAAAATTCCGGCTATGGCATTTTTAATTTTTGCGGATTTTTCCGAGAGACGAAACATTTTGGACCAACGGGAGGGTGACATGTGTCACCCTCACATTGGAAGGACTTGGACGGCAAAGTGAGGCCCTTGGCACGTTTTTTGTGTTGGAATTTTAGTCAAGGGTTAGGTAGGATATTTTGTGTAGATGGATAAGGTAGCACATGGCTTAATCTTGGCCTTACACTTGCCTTGCACTTGGTTTCATCTGGGCCCTTGGTTGGCCTTTGCTTGACCTATAAATACCTCTCTAAGTTGATGAACTTCTTCATCCAAAATTTCTCTAAGTGTTAAAAATCCCTCCCTCTCCCTCAACCTTGTTCTCGTCCAAACACCACCCCTCTCCCCTCAAGGCCCTACGAGCACCCCCTTGCCTAGTAGTTCTAGCCGAGAACCCCCCCTCCCCCTAGCCTAGTTGTGCTAGTCGAAATACTACCCCCTTGGTAGAAATGTATTCTACAAGTATTGTTATAATGCCCAAAATACTTTAGCCATATACCTTGTAGTACTTTCCAAAGTACCCTTTATACGAAAAACCCGGAAAAATACGATTATACTTTCCTTTAGCCACAAAATGAAACCCTAGGAAAAATCTTCACCCGTAGTTGAAGTGATAAGTAGAAGTTGCGTAGAACTTCTAAGGGTTTCTTGGAGCAAATTGGAGCGCACGGAGTAGGAGCTAAACCTTGCTCAGGATCGACATTAAACTCGGATAATTTTGGGCTTATCGAGGTAAATAAACTTGTCCCTCTACTGTAATTGGAAATTACATGTTATAGTAATATATAGTTGAAGTATACTATATATAGACTGATTATTGAATAGAACTGAACATAGTATTGTGGCAATGTCTTTTGACTTAAGCCTGAAGTTAAAGAAGAGAACTGAACTGTAATTACATAGGATTGTATTACATTAGACTTGTGTAGTATTACTGTGAGTAGAATTGTACACGTCCGGTTAGACGTGCAAACCCCCCCCCCCCTGGTTGGCTTGGTAGCCTACCGATAGAGGAGGAGATTTCTGTTGTTGGGGAGGTGCCGAATTTTACGTAGGATATTCTACATTGAGATCTAGATGTTAATAGGCGCCTTGTGGCCTCTATAGGTTGAAGTACTACGTATGGCGTGATCTACTTGGCTTAGGAGTAGCGAAGCGGTTTGAGGTACTTGGAGCGTTTTGCTATTAGTCGATAATCGTCGCGAGGTATGTGAACCTCTTCCTATCTGTTCTAGCATGATATGTGTATAACTATGTAGTACGGTGACGCATACGTGTTTAATGTATTTGATTGGTTTGAAACATAAAGTGTTATAACGGCTTTATGGGAAGTTGGTTATAACAGCTTTATGTAGGTAAGAAAATGTTTTGTGGTTTCAAAGGATAACTGATTTGACTTATGACAGATTTGATGTGTAGTAACAAAGAACTTGAAGTGTTCCAAAAAGACCCTTTTGAAAGAAGAGTAATACTTGGCTTTGAAAACATAAGAGTTGTACTAGCTTTATGGGAAGTTAGGTATAACGTCTTAAGAGTGATAAAAAGAATGGTTTACTGATTTTTAGAAGATAAGAGACTTGACTTAATGGTATTGATATGAATTTTGTTAAAAGTGTGAAACCTCATTCGTGAGTAATGAGTACTTGGTTTTAAAAGGGATAATGTGTTACTGATTTCGGAAATCAGAATGAGTATCGACAAACCACTGCAGCGTTAATAAAGGAAAATGTATTGAATAATGAAGTATGGTATTAAAACCAGTAGAAACCTCCATCTGCATAGAAGCTAAGATGAGACAAAATGATATTACTTTTCCTAGATCATGGCTGCTTAATAAGATTGATTATAAACAAGAACAACCTACTCACATATAAGACATATGTTTCTCAAAACGTTTAAAGGAGAATTATGTTTTAAAGGATTAAAACTATGAACTACGAAACCTTTTCTAAAATGAGAAACTTGAGCATTTGTAATTAGGCAAACTTGAACGTTTGGAAAATAAGGTTGTTACTTGATTTTACAAAGGAAAGCATTTTGGTTTACTTAACAATGTTAGTCACTCTATTTTTTTTATACTACGGGTATCGGGTGACCTTTGTAAAAGAAATGGATCTTTAAAAGGAATTTAACGTACGTTGTACTTTAGGGTTAAAACCCGGACTTTGGCATAAAATGAAAGTACTTTGAGTTGTGTATAACTTGCCTATGCTTGTTGTCGTGAAGCTTGCCTATGCTTGTTGTCGTGAAGCTTGCCTATGCTTGTTGTTGTGAAGCTTGCCTATTCTTGTTGTTGTGAAACTTGCCTATGCTTGTTGTTGTGAAACTTGCCTATGCTTGTTGTGATAGCCTTTGTTGTATTTCTGTACCCCGCGTCTCTCGATGGAGGGCCGGTTGATTTGTTATGAACGATTCTACACCGAGTCCCACGAGATGGGCAGGGACACGTATTTCATTTGATTATACACCGAGTCCCACGAGATGGGCAGGGACACGTATTCCATCTGATTATACACCGAGTCCCACGAGATGGGCAGGGACACGTATTTCATCTGATTTTACACCGAGTCCCACGAGATGGGCAGGGACACGTATTTTATCTGATTATACACCGAGTCCCACGGGATGGGCCGGGACACGTATTTCATCTGGTTATCATACATGTCTCCTGCTTTATATAGACTATTATGATTTCATTTACGCCTTTTCTGATTTCACATACTTGGTACTGTTATCGACCTCCTGGCCGCGTTCACGCCGCAGGTGGAAGTACATCGGTTGTGGATCCTCGCCATAGGATCACGATTCAGTGTCGAAGCCCCATTTCTTGGAGGCTTATCTTTTGGTATGTTACTCTGAGTGCAGAGATTCTTATACATTCGTGGTATGGCGGGGCCTGTCCGTCATAGGCTGTAAAAATCTTAGAGGTCTGTAGTTGTGCAAGTGGTTTGAAAAAAAAAAAAAGATAACTGTTCGGGTATTTATGTATATATGATGAAGGCAACTGTTTTGGTTGGCCTATTTATTTATCTTGTCTCTTAATTCATGTTCATGTTTTTATTTCCGCTGATTTTCTCTGATGTTGTATCACTAGGGTGCCCGGGGTAAGGCACCAGTCACGGGCCCGGGTTCGGGTCGTGACAGTTTCTCTTAATTCCTCCCTCTCTTCCTCTATGGTTGGTTCTCTGTCATATTGACAGTAAAAATCCATATCTAAAAAAACAATCCTGAGATAAATCAAAACCAACAAAGAATCACGGCACCTCGAACTTTTCGAAAATAAAAATAAAAACGTAAAAAATTAAAATAAAAAAAAATATAATAATAAATAAAAACCAAATTAGAAATTAAAAATAGATAAATTTGATATTGAACTATGCCTAATCCCCGGCAACGGCGCCAAAAACTTGATGCGCGTTAAGATGCACACACTTTAAACGCAAGTGCACGTTATCGTGACAAGTAATATAGTCTTAGTAAGACCGAATATCGTCCACAAGGATTTGGGTTCAATTACCAACTATCTATTTTCTAGTATCTATTTGGTGAATTTATGATTGATTTGTTGTTTATAACTACGAATTATGCAAGCTATTTTAATATAAGGATTTACTTCAGTGGTGATGAGAATAGGGCTTCCATGTATCCTTACTATCCGCTTATGCTACTTACTAATGCATTAACTTATGGTATTCTTCTTTAGGAGAAAGAAGGTTTACGAAATCGTTTTATACTCCCGTTAGGGTTATATAAACACTCAACCCCAGTATCGCACCTTACCTACCTTTCGGTGATAAGGATAACTTTATAGGAGGATTAAGAACAAAAATCTAGTTTGAATCGTCACGCACAATGCGCAAAAATTAGGTTGTTAAGCCTCTCATCAACGCTACATAAATAATTGAGGTATTTTCATCCCCAATCCAAGAATGTCTACCCAACTTACAAGATATTCACAATCCCCTTTTCGTAATCGATTAGAAATCATATAGTGATAATTAGTTGTCAATTAATTACCAAGAATTCAACTCAATTATTGGATAGATCTCACAATAAGAAAAATAACCATAAGCATGCATTAATTTATAACATAAGTTTCTAGCAATTCTTCATGGAAAGCCCTATAAGAGAATTAGTTCCTAGCCATAAATATGACAAGAACTAATTAAAAGTTCATCATAAAAACTGAAATAAAGTAAAGAAAAGTAAAAGATATACTAAACTAATGGTATACAATCTCCAAGCCTAAGTCTTGAGTTGTGAAAGAAGGGAACCTCAAAACCGCCTAGGTTCTCCTTTTATAGCCGCAAACCGCCTCTCTTTTTCCTTCGTGCTCGACCAGCATTTTCGTCAAAGACCTAATTTTTCCGCGTCGGCGCCGCGGCTCGCAGACAGCCGCGCCGAAAGTTCTGCATCGCCGGGTGTTTTGGCGCCGCGGCCGATATCTCGTTATGCGAGAGCCGTACTGTATCTTCTGTAGCTCCTGATGTTTAGGCCGCGACCACTGCTTTTCTTTGTTTGGCAGCCATGCCGAGTCTTCTGACCTCTCTAGATAGTGGCGCCGCCCCGCTGATCACAGCGAGGCCGCGGCCCGGGTCTTGATTTTTCCCTCGTTCGCCACTTTCTCTGTTTCCAGCTCTGGCATCTCCTCTTTTGCCCTCTTTTTGCTCTTTTTCCGCCATTTGGCAATTTTAACCACTTTGACTCAAAAGAAAGAAAAACTATCCTAATACGACACTTATATGTGCAAAATGGGACAAAAGACTAACTAAAACTGACTCAAAAGGTGTATATAAAATACACCGATCAGGTAGATACATGGTGTTATAGTTAATGGATGAACTTGTATTTAGAAGGATTGGAAGCAAGAATACACATGTGGTTGTTGTTAGCATGTTGGTCGATTCTTGGCTATTTTTCATTACTTGGATTCGTTGGTTATTGTTAATATTATCGTTGTAACACCCCATTTTAACCGGAGTCGGAAACGGGATTACTGCGCATGGTTGATTCCTAAATGTATTTTAAGGAGTCGCCACCTAATTATTATAGTGAATTAGGACACTTAGTTTATTGCAATAAAAATACTGCAATTGACTTCCATTTAATGGTATGCGAAATTAGTGAGATTCTGGATCAGGGTTCTTTATTATCCTAAAGGGAAGGGGTTAGGCATCCTTTAAGATCCGCTAACTTGCGGTTGTTCGTTCAAACCTAGGTTAATTATTCATTGCTCTTTTATTCTACCTATTCTAAGCATTTTACATAATTTACAATTAAAATAAAATACAATGCAAAATAATAAAACATAAAATTAAATACGACATAAAATAAACTCCAGGGCATTCTTTTTGAAATGCATCTCCGGATACCTGCATAAACACTTAGTAAAAGTATTAGTAATGGAATACATAAATTTTAAAATAATAGCAAAAATTAACAAACAAAACAAATAAATCCGTCTTTTGCAGTGAGGCCTTGGAAATCGACGGATTCCTTCATCGGCCAATATTGCTAAAAATAATAAAATAAATAAAACATTCGGATCCGCTACTAAAACAAAGAATAGTTTTAAACACGGAGGACTCGATATGTAAAAATATAAAGTAGGACGGCTAAACAAGTGCGGTGAGAATTGCCTTGCCAAGCGCATGTTGGTTATCCGATGTAAGTGGAAGAAATCATCCTTGCCTGTAAAGCTTCATTTATTTTATTTTCCGTCTTTGCAATCGGAGGCCTCAAAAATCGACGGATAACTTTTTCATCGGCCAATGTAGTATCAAATTCAAAATCAGTAAAAGTGTAGTAACTTGTTCAAAAATCAGTAACCAAAAGTGCAGTATCTTATCCAAAATCAAGAAACTACCTAAAATCGTGAGCAAAATAGCCACAAAATCAATCCAACACCATAGCCAAAATCAGTCCAATAACCGAAACGATGGTAAACAGCAACAACAAAACTGTGAATCAGTCCGACAAAACCCATAGACAATGGCAACATCAGTCCAACAAAATGGCTCAAAGAATCAGTCTAACCAGCGGAAAAGCGATGAGTAGCCAACAAAACTCGCCGGAAAATTCGAGAACATAGCCAGATAACAACAACGCGAAACCAACACAGTCGCCCAAAAAAAAGAAACTCCGGCGAGATATCAACAAAATCAGAAAATCAACCCACCAGTTAAACCAACAAACAGAAACAGTAAACAGCGACCGCCGGAGTTCGAGGAACTCCGGCAAGATTCAAAAAATAAGGAAATCAGTCCACAATAAAAATATGCCAATAGATCCAAAGAGATACAAACAGTGATTTCAACAACACAAAAGGCAGCGGGCAACGAGCAGCGGCGTCGCTTCCACGACGAGGTCGCCGGAGCAACGCCGCCAGTGATTTCAGCACGAGACAGTGGTGTTGGTCGACGGGAGACGGGTGTGAGACGAGGGGGTGTTCGAGGGTTAAGGAGAGGGTGATGGGGGTCGACGGGTCTGATGGGTTTGGTTCGCCGGAGCTTCGAGCTCCGGCGATGGGTACGGGCAGTGGGGTGAGGTGAGGGGGTGTTCGACGGGAGTGGGGAAAAGGTGGTTGAAATTTCGTCGGCTAGGGTATAGTGTAAGAAGAGGATATGAGATGGGGTTTGTTTTAACAGTAAAAAAAAGTGTGGAGGGTGATTGTTATGTGTTGAGGAAGATGAAGTGTTATAGAGAGGGTGCGGCTGCGCTGAGGTATAATAGGGTAAGGGGGCTGATTTTGTGTTGGGGGGGAAAGTGGGTATAATGTTTTATTTATAGGGTAGGTTTTTTTTTTAGGGTTTGGGTTTAGTTTTGGGGGGGAAAATGAAAAGTGGGTTTTGATTTTCGGGGGGAAAATTAAAGAGGGTGTTTTGATGGAATTAAAAACAAAACTGGTGTTGGGTTGGACTGATTCAAATTGTGCCTTGGACTGGACTGGTTTGACAAAAATGCAAGGCTTGTTAATTATTTAAAACAAAATTATTTAAAAAAAATGCAAGATTATTAAAATGCAAATGTTGTATAATAATACTAAAATGCAATATTTAAAACATGTTTAATGCATGATTAAAAGTAAAAAATGGGATGTCAATTAATTATTTAAAAAGATGCAAATATTATTAAAATAAAACGACTGTGTAACAATAATAAAACATAATATTAACAACGACAATATGCTTAATTTAAAAATAAAAGATGCAATGCCATTTTTGTGAAGAAACAAACGTAGAATATTATGTAAAATATGCAAAATAACGATTAAAATGAGGTGTGCTAAAATACTTAAAATTGCACGAAAATATACAAAAACGGGTCAAAATTGACTGTCAACAATCGTCACTACTTGCATGTTAAAATGAAGGAAATCTTGTTATTACAAGTTGTTATGGTTCATATAAACATGTTGGAATGTAAGTTGGATCATAAGGAATTGTGAAAAGGGTTTTAGGGGTGGTGTTGGCCGAAAACTGCCTAAAATTGTTGGATATTGTTGTGAGGTTTCAGGGACTGTTTTGTGGTGTTATAATGCTGAAAATTCAGTTATCATTATGCATGTTTAAGGTGGTAAATCACTAACGTAAGTCCTAAAGGAATAAGGGTATATAAAGGTGTTGTAAGCTTCACATTTTACCCTAATTGTCGTAGAAGTATGGACTATTTTATGGGCTGTTTTTATATGGATTAAGAGGCCGGATTTACATAAGAAATAGGTGTGTGAATCACCTTGGTTGCTGTTTTGGTTGTGCCCTTAAGTGGTGCTTGGTTATTTATGTATTTGGCCTTATTTATAAGGTGAAAAAGTATGTATAAATAGGGGAAGTGCTGCCCAAATTTTTATACGAAAGGAGAGTCATTATGTAGTATAAGTATATACTAGTATCATGGAATTGATAGACATGTTATTGTCATTATAGGTTGAAGTACTACTTGAGACGTATTCTAGTTGTCAAGTGGGTATAGCCTATAAGGTATGTGAAACTATCCTTTCTTCTTTGGCATGATTTTTATATGAAATGAATGTACGGCGGACATACATAGTTTTAAGGAATCCTAATTCCTAATTGATGTTTTAAGGTGCTACATGATATATAGTGTCTTGGCCTTCCAAATGATGTGTTAAAGTGATACATGATATCTAATGTCTTGATTTTCCAAATGATGGATTTAAAATGAAAGTTTATTATATGTGATTGGTATATGATATGTTGGTACCTTGGTGTTTTATAAAATGTAAGATATGATAGTGCCTTGGTTTTTCTAAAGTGGAAGTTCATTTTAAAGATGATGTTATTGAGAGTCAAAAGATGATTTAAATTGTGCAAGATTGCCCATGATAGTGATACATTTATTTATTGGGACGGGTTGCACGATCCGCAACACTTATATATTTATTGGAACGGATTGCACAATCCGCAACACTTATATACATATATTGGGACGGGTTGCACAATCTGCAACACTTATATACATATATTGGGACGGGTTGCACGATCTGCAACACTTATATATATTGGGACGGGTTGCACTATCCGCAACATAAATATATAGTGGGACGAGACACGTGATAGGTGTACAAACATGATGGTTATATGGACAGGTATCCATGATTTTGAAAGGACTCTCGTTATTTTTATTTAAAAGAAAAAGGCACTGTTGACTCTCTGTTTTTAAAAAAAAGGTACAATTGGCTCTATTTTATATGGCACGGTTGGATCTGGTATTTGATTTTCATACTTGTCCCTGTCATTCTTTGGCCAATATGATTTTAATTACTGTACTTTATGTTTACATACTTGGTACCTATTGTACTGACCTCTTTCGGATCTTTGCTCAGCTGTTGAGATAGCTCTATTGTTCCGGAGTCTAGTCATTTTGGTACATTTTTGTTATTACAGGCTTATGTACATTCAGGGGTACGGCGGGGCCTTGTCTCGTCATAGTTACGGTTATACTCTTAGAGGTCTATAGTCATGTGTGGGTTGGACATATGTACAGTTGTAGCTCATTTGGGTTTATGTATATAATGGCGGCCTCGTCGGCTTGCCGGTTTTATCACATGAGTTGTTTTATTATATGAGTTTTATTTGCTTCCGTTGGTTATATGGGAGGTACGGGTATTGTCACGACCCGACCCCGGGCCCGCGACTGGTGCCCTATCTGGGCACCTCTTACAGGTATACATCAGAGAATAGCAGTGGAACATACACAACTCATAAAAAAATACTTAAGACATTAGACATCAACAGGCTAGCCGATAAGGCCACCTTCCGTAACATATACATAATACAAAAATAAAACAGTACATCTTTGTTCTTACAACCCAATCCACAAATGTGACTACAGACCTCTAAGAATAACAACTGTGGCGGACAGGGCCCCGCCATAACCCTGAGTGTACACCATCCGACCATACCAGGGATCTGAACCAAGGATAATCCTCCGGAGTAATGGAGCTTCCCAACAGCTGAACAGTGATCCTAAGAGTGAGGATCAGCAACCTGTATACTCTTCCTGCGGCATGAACGTAGCCCCCCGAAGGAGGTCAGTACAACATGTACAAAATATGTGGCCAGAAATCTTGTAATGAATCATAAGTCTAAAATAAAGCTGGAGACATGTATGATAACTCAATTAACAGTACACTGTGCCTCACTAACAATGAGAGTAAACAAGAGTATACTTTTCACCCGCCCGCAGTATCATTAAGCAATCCTACTCCTGGGACTATTTCACCCGCATAGGTCGTGTGGACCCGCATGAGGTATTCCTCGCATGGGACTATTTCACCCGCATAGGTCGTGTAGACCCGCATGAGGTATTCCTCGCATAGACTGTATCCGCCCGCATAGGTCGTGTGGACCCGCATGAGGTAATTTCCTCGCATAGGACTGGTCCGCCCCGCATAGGACTATTTCACCCGCTTAAGCCCTACGTATTCCTCGCATGAGGTATTCCTCGCATCATGGGTAGCAAATCCACGGAATATGCAAATGCCACAAACCCGGGGAATGACCCCGTAATGAACGATATATCACTAGCACAACCGGCTATCATACATAACATAAGCACTACCGACTTATCATACATAACATAAACACTGCCGGCTTATCATACATAACATAAGCACTACCGGCTTATCATACATAACATAAGCACTACCGGCTTATCATACATAACATAAGCAAGTTAAGAAATCCCCCTAATTTCTTATTAGCATTGTTCATAAACACTCTCATTTTAGTTTACTTAAGGCACTAACATGTCATTATAAAAATCCGGGAATCTAACCCAAAGTACTACGTACTTCTACTCTTTTAAAATGACTATTTTTCATATAAAACTTCCAAGATACTAATAACCGTAGTATCAAGTCATATCTACTTTTTAAGACAAGTCACAATACCTTTTAGAAAATACATTTATAGGCCTCTAAATCAAGTGACTTCTTTCTTTTAAAACCTTAAGCAATTGATGCCTTCAAATCAATTTTGTCTTTCATTATTTCAAGTCATTTATTATTACTTACATTACTTAGAGTAAACCACTCTTATAACTTTCCATAAAGCTATTATAACCGACTCCCCATAAAGCCGTTATACTAGCTTTATACCTTAGATACTTACATTCTTCTTTATAACCAAGAGACTTAAACTTTCTAAACAAAACAAGTATCATATACTTTCAAAATACTTTAAGTCTCTTAACTTTTAGAAACTAAGATATCCTTAATATTTTTAAACAAGTGAGTTAATTCCCTAACTCAACCAACTTGGACATTCTTAAGATAAGCCAAGGATATCAAATGGACTAGATTCGTCAATATCTCGTACGTCTACCGTACTATATATTTACAACTATTCATGCTCAAGAGATAGGAAAGTTCCACATACCTCCTCGGTTCAATCCACTTGCCAAGTCCAATATGTCGTGCGTAGTATGTCAACCTATAATGACCATAATACGTCTATTAACTTCTTACTTCAAACGTAGAATATTCTAAGTGCAAAGTCACTAAATTCTACGGAAAATCGGACAGCACTTCCTTTGTTTCTACATACTTTTCCACCTTTTTCAAGGCCCGAATTCAATAACCAAACACACCACTTTTAAGGCTCAACAATGTAGTTAACTATAGGGGATTACACGCCTTAACAGGACGTGTAAAATTCTGCCCCACAATCTATACAAAACAATCAAATAGCCAATGCCATTCTCGGCTAATATAAGCAACAATGCAAAGTCTATTCCAATTCTTTTTCAATCCAAATTTTCGTTCCAACATGTTATATAGTCGCAACCAACTTTAACAACTATAATCCCCTCTTTATATAACATGCGACGACTAAAACTAATAACTAAATTGAATTACAATCTTAAAGGCAAATCATGCTAGTTTCGGATTTTAGCCTTTCAAAATTCCATAACACTTATCAATCTTCATAATACATATCACATGATCATTTCTAACTTATCATAACATGAAATCTTCAATTACAAAAGTAAGACGAAGATTATACCTTATTTAGCCCAAATATAATCCAAGATTACAAGTCGATCCTTAGCAACTTTAGCTCCTCTTTTAGACGTTTCAATCCACTCCAAGCAACCCTTAGAAGCTTATGGAGAACTCCTCTTCAAGTTCCAACTTCAAAATTGAAGAACTCCTTAGGTTTTCACCTTGCGACTAACGTGAAAACGTAGTTTTTCCGAAATCTTTCTATTGAGATATCCTTAGAATACCTTTAGGAACATTGGGTTTGAATATTGGGAATTATGGACAAAAATTGCAAAAAACAATTTGTGTGGGAGCCCTCATTGCCGAGAGCTTCTATAAGCTCATCAACCTTGGATTATTTTTCTAAGTGTGGAAAATGTCTTGCTACTAGTAGTAGTAGTAGTAATATATAATACTCTCCAAGGGCTAGGATCATCACAATTGTGTGGCTAAGATGAGGTCAATAATGTCAAGCTAGTATGACTTCAAGACTTAGTCAAAAATATCAAGCTCTTAACTTTAGCAAGACTTGGTCATCTTAACATTGGCCAAATGACCATTTTAACCTTGGTCTATTTGACCATGACCATCCAAGGGGGGGGGGGGGGTGACACGTGTCGTCCTCCCATTCGTCGCATTATTTCGTTTTCCGATATTTCCATAATTCCGATAAATTTACTATTCTCAAATCTTAACATTTTTGAGTTCTTACGTACGTTCTTATAAACATATCCTGGAATTCTGGGGTGTAACATTCTTCTCCCCTTAGAAACATTCGTCCCCGAATGTTCTTTTGAGAGTCAAACTTAAAGATAGCGACATAGTCTCCTTACAACCCCTACATACCAATAATGCCACACGTGACCACATAACAATACTCATACTAAAATGTCAACCTGAACCCCAAGTGTCAACGTCGGTTATCTGCATAAAGCTTCTGCTGACTCTGAGCTTACTAATAATCTTTCCTGGATAAGTTTCGCCTTATCCACAGCCCGCTGAATCAAGTCTGGACCAAATAACTGAACCTCGCCTACGTCGAACCAACCAACCGGCGATCTACACTTTCTTACATACAAGGCCTCATACAGGGCCATCTGAATACTGGAAGGGTATCTGTTATCGTACGTAACTCAACAAGAGGCAAATAACCCTCTCAGCTATCTCTGAAATCAAGAACATAGGCCCGCAACCTATCCTCAAGTGCCTGGATAGTACGCTCTGCCTGTCCGTCGGTCTGAGAGTGAAATGCAATACTGAGACTAATCTGTGTCCCTAATCCTTTCTGGAAAACCTCCAGAAGTTACCCGAAAACTGAGCTCATCCGTCTGTCATTATAAATGTAGGGACCCCGTGCAGTCTCACAATCTCCCTACTATATAATCTAGCATAAACCTCAGCCGAGTACGTGGTCCTAACCAGACGAACACGGGCTGGTTTCGTCAGCCTGTTTACTATAACTCTCAGGGGGTCGCACTTCCTCTGAGTACGATACCACCCTGTAACAAAATCCATATTAATTACCTCTCATATCTAAGTCGGGATCTCAATCGCCTGTAATAGCCCACTGGGCTTCTGGTGCTCAACCATGACCTGCTACTAATTTGGATACTGAGCAACAAAACCTGCCACGTCCCTCTTCAGGTCATCCCACTAATACATACATCTGAGGTCATGGTACATCTTAGTCGACTCCGGATGAATAGAGTAACGAGCATTGTGTGCCTCCCCCAGAATCTGCTGACGAAGTCCTGCAACATCGGGAGCACACAATCTGCCCTCGAATCTTAGCACCTCATCAGGTGCTACCTCAAATAAACTCTCCTCCTCTTGAAGAGCCGTAACTCGATATCGTATCATAACTGGATCCTCATACTGTCGCCTCTTTACCTCATCAATGACGGAAGACTAGGCAACCTCTCGGATTTAAATTCCATTAACTTTGGAACAAATAATTGAACCCCCCGGCTCGGTAGCTGATGAATCTCACGGACCACGTCCTATCTATCTGGCTGCCCATCTGACAGACTATCCATAGATTTACGACTAAGAGCATCTGTAACCGTCTCGGTTTTCCCCGGGTGGTAGAGGATATCCATATCACAATCCTTGAGTAACTCTAACCACCGTCTCTGTCGCAAATTCAGCTGCCTCAATCTGAAGATATACCAGAGGCTCTTGTGGTCTGCACAAATATCCACATGAAGTCTACATAAGGAAATGCCTCCAAATCTTCAAGGCACCATTAACTGTTGCCGACTCTAAATCGTGAGTAGCGTAATTCCTTTCATGCTTCCCTAACCGCCGGGAAACATAGGCTCTTACCTTATCGTGTTGCATCAGCACACAACCTAGCCCAACACCCAAAGTGTTACAATAATAACCTAACCCTCTAGTCTCTCATGAGGGGTTAGAACTGTAGTCGTGGTCAACTTATCTTCCAATAACTGGAAGCCTTTCTCATACTTGCGAAATATTCGGGCACCCTTAATCTCAACTGTGGTTCCTGTTTCCCTTTCTCTGTTGCAACCAAACTTGGTCACTATACTAAGATTTGATTCCTTTTCTTGATGTTGCAAACAAACATCAAGAACTTTGTCCCTATTATTCTTGATCAAGAAGATTGTCAATATTCTATGTGGGTAGAACTGTTTTATATTCATGCTTGTGCATACAACGTGTTCGATCACATTGATGAGTCAATCCCTTGCCCCTCTGATATTGACGACTCAACATGGCGTCGTCTTGACGTCATTGTCAAATAATGGATCTATGGTACCATCATCTCAAAGAACTTGTTGTGTACTATCCTAAAAACATGTGCTTCGGCAGGCGAACTTTGGGTACGCTTGGAGGAAATATTTCAGGATAATAAAAATACTGGGGCGGTGTATTTAGAGGAGCAGTTCAACAACACACGCCTTGAGAATGTTAACAACATGATCGAATATTGCAAACAACTGAAACTCGTTGCTGACCAACTTTCTCATGTTGGGACAACTGTTTCTCAGACTAAAATGGTACTACAACTTGTTGCAGGATTACCGAAAGAGAACTATGATACTCTTGCAACAATGATTCAACAGGTTGATCCACTTCCAACTTTCAACAAGGCGCGTTCACAATTGTTGTTGGAAGAAACACGACGTGCTAAACAAAATGAGCACAATCAAAAAGTACTTGTCGTTGAAACCCTGCAGTCACCAACCATCACCACAGCTCCACCACTGCCGGACAACCAGCAGCAGCAGAGCCGCGGGGGAGGTCGTGGTGGCCGAGGTCGCGGACAGGGTAACAAGGGTTAGGGCCGCGGCTAAGGCAATGCCCAGCAGGCCGCATCTCCAGCGCCTCAGTATTTCCAGTGGGCTAGCCCACAACTTTGGCCCAACTCAGACTGTGGGGAAGCTTCCCCTGCCTGCCCTTACCCGACTACAGGGGCCCAAGCCC
This sequence comes from Przewalskia tangutica, assembly GCA_029844215.1. NCBI lineage: Eukaryota > Viridiplantae > Streptophyta > Magnoliopsida > Solanales > Solanaceae > Przewalskia > Przewalskia tangutica. The sequence goes on from CM056739.1 coordinate 37,310,483, forward strand.
AGCAAAATTGGAGGCCAAATGTTCTGGGCCCAGCACCCTTCAGTCCGAGATAAGCCCAGTAGACGCCTCAGCATGCCCATTTAATGGCGGGCCAACAGTTCCCGCAAGCCACTGATTTGGGCCAAGCTTTCAACACTCTCAGCCTGCAACCGCATGATAATAATTGGTATATGGACTCCGGAGCCACATCACACCTGACCAACTCTTCAAGTAACTTTTTCCAACTGTTTCGGTTAAAGTATCTTCAATGCATTACTGTTGGCAATGGTCACCACATTCCAATTGCAGGTTATGGAAATACACACATTAAAAATCTCCATCCACCCTTCTCACTTAACCATGTCCTCTACGCCCCTCAAATCATTAAAAAGTTGACATATGTTAGAAAATTCACACATAAAAATTGGGTGTCTGTCGATTTTGACCTTTTTGGTTTCTCTGTGAAGGATCTTAATACGGGGAGAATTCTTACGCGCTGCAATAGTGTGGAAGACCTCTACCCTTTCACTCAATCTTCCGCTGTCAGAACTCAACCACCAGTCTCCCTTGCTGCATTGTCTCCATCCACCTGTCACAATAGGCTCGGCCATCCAAGAGATCATGTTTTTTCTTTTCTTATAAATAATTTGCGTATTCCATTATGTAATAATGAGAAACTTGCCCAAAACTATGTTTCTTGCCCGCTTGGCAAGCATACTCGTCTTCCGTTTATGCCTTCAGTGAGTATTACAGTTTCACCATTTGACATTGTTCATGCCGACTTGTGGACATCTTCTGTTTTTAGCTCACTAGGTCACAAATTCTATCTTGTTTTATTAGATGAGTTTTCACACTTTGTATGGATTTATTCACTCAAATTCAAATATGAGGTTTTTACTAAATTTCTTGAGTTTCACAGATTTATTAAAACTCAATTTGAAAAGTCCATAAAATTCTTTCAGTGTGATAACAGACGTGAATTTAATAATTCGGCATTCCATAATTTTTGCTCCCAACAGGGCATGGTGTTCCGCTTTTCTTGTCCTCACACCTCCCCTCAAAATGGAAAAGCTGAACGAATTATTCGTACTATTAATAACATGGTCCGTACTCTCCTCTTTCATACATGTCTGTCATCCTCTTTCTGGATCTATGTTGTCAAAATGGTAGAATACCTCCTAAATATTTTACCTACTAGCACCCTACAAAACAAGACCCCCACCGACGTTCTATATTGTAGGAATTCATCATATGAACACCTATGAATCTTCGGCTATCTGTGCTATCCCAATCTTACATCCACCACCCCTCATAAGTTGGCTCCTCGAACTACACCGTGTGTATTTCTCGGTTTTCCACCCAACCATAGGGGTTGTCTATGATATGATTTATCCACTCGTCAGATCCACATTTTCCGTCACGTCACTGTCACGACCCGACCTCGGGCCCGCAACTGGTGCCTTACCCCGGGCACCATAGTGATAATACATCAGAGAAAAACCAGCGGAATAAAACCCATAGACATGAAACAATGTAAAATAAGAAACAGGCTAACCAATAAGGTCACCTTTCTGCATATATATATATCAAAACCCGAACAATTATCCTTTACACAACCCAACTTACAACAGGACTACAGACCTCTAAGAGTTTTTGACATAACAACTATGACCGGACAGGGCCCCGCCATACCCCTGAATGTATCTGTACCTACACTGACATGGAACCATACCAAAAGATAAGCCTCCGGAGAAACGGAGCTTTCCAAAACGCAGAACTGTGATCCTATGAGAGAGGATCAACAACCGGTGTACCTCTACCTGCGGCATGAACGTAGCCCCCCGAAGGAGGTCGATCAACAGTACCAAGTATGTGGCGAAAGTACTATAATGAAATCATAATAGTCTATAATAAAGCAGGAGACGTATGATAACCAAAATACGATTACAAAGCCTGGCACAGTTAACAAGAGTAATGAAAATCAATTTCATCTTTTAAAAGACCATTTCACAATATAAGTAGTCAAGTCAGGGACGCATGCCCTCAAAATCATTACTCAAATATAACCACAGGTCTCATGCCCACAATATCAAGCGTGCCCGTGGAATTCCTTCCTCACTGCTGGCAGTCCATGATATAATATAACACCAATATGTGTACCCGAACACCAGACCCCACATGCGTCATAAAACTGACCGGGCCAAGTAGGGGAGCCAACTACCAGATCACGTCTGCATCATAAAACTGACCGGGCCAAGTACGAAAGCCAACTACCAGATATCGCCTGCATCACGAAGCTGACCGGGGAAAGTACGAAAGTCAACTACCAGAGCCTACTGTATCACGAGATATGATCGGGGCAAGTATCTTAAGCCAACCTACCAGAGCCTGCCGCTCACGAGAAATGACCAGGGAGAGTATCTAAAGCATGACCGCATGCCCCCGGAATCACTCATCGGTGTAAGCATGGCCGCTTGCGTCACGAAGCTGACCGGGGCAAGTACGAAAGCTAACTACTAGGTACCTCATGCATCACGTAGTTGACAGGGGCAAATACGAAATCTAACTACCAGGTACCTCCTGCATCACGAGACTTCACCATAAAATTGACCGGGGCAAGTACGAAGGCCGACTACCAGGTACCTCATGCATCACGCCAATTATCACGACCCGACCCCGGGCCCACGATTGGTGCCCTACCTGGGCACCCTAATAGGTATACATCAGAGATAATCAGCGGAACATACATGAAACTTATAAAATAAATCAACAAGAATTAAGCAACGGGTTAGCCGATAAGGCTACCTCCTTGGACGCATATACATATACATAACCAAACGCAGTTACATCCTTTTTCTTTACAAACCGACCCACAAGATATGACTACAGACCTCTAAGAATTACAACTGTGGCGGGACAGGGCCCCGCCATACCCCTGAATGTACATAAATTTACAACATCAGGAAAACCGTACCCAAAAGATAAGCCTCTGGAGTGAATGGGGCTTCTTCCCAAAAATTGAATAGAGATCCTAAGACCAAGGATCACCAACCTGTGTTAACACCTGCGGGCATGAACGGCCCAGAAGAAGTCGATTACAGTGCAGTATGGAATGTAAATAAGTGCGATAACCACATCATAACTGTATAAAAGAATGACAGGGGCAAGTATAAAAATGAAATACCAGGTCCTACCGTGCCATTTTAACTCCTGAAATCAATCATACATTAACCGTTCTTTTTCTTCTTTCACTGAGAATTAACATCATATTCTTACTTACATACTTAGGAATTCAATCAAGTTTTTCCACGTAACTTACATATCTTACATAACATAATTTGGCCCTTTATGGAGGGACTTCTTATTTGGGAGCTTACTTTGATTATCCATACGTGATAACGTAATCCGGCCCATTTGCGGGACACGGTGTACTGATGAATTATGTGGCATAATCGGGCCCGCCTGTGGGGCTCGGTGTACTGTGGAATCATGTAGCATAATACGGCCCGCCTGTGGGGCTCGGTGTACTGTGGAATCATGTAGCATAATCCGGTCCGCCTGTGGGGCTCGGTGTACTGTGGAATCATGTATCATAATCCGGCCCGCCTGTGGGGCTCGGTGTAAGATGACGTAATCCGGCCTATGTGTAGGCTCGGTGTAATATGGCGTAATCCGGCCTATTTGTAGGCTCGGTGTATCTCATAACATAATTCGGCCTATTTGTAGGCTCGGTGTATCTCATAACATAATCCGGCCTATTTGTAGGCTCGGTGTGATTTTCCTTACATAACATTTTTAAACCATCTTTTCACTTCTTCTTAAGTCGTTATAACAACCTTTCATTTTAGAGAACTTAAGACACTTTTATTTCTTATTACATTAGGGAAACTAAACCCAAAAGTACTACGTACATACATACTTGAAAATAATCATAAAACTCATTCTCTTTTAAATCAATAAATTCTCCTTTTTAAAACTCAAGTTACACACTCTTTTGAAATCAATCTTCTTGACTTTTGAATATAACATCTCATAATCCTTTAAAGAAATCAAAGTTCATAGTCTTAAAACTTCATAACATACATTCTTTAAAATCATATCGCTTATACATATAAAATCATGTCATCGATACTCTAGAATCCAAGTCTCATAACTTGAAAAATAAAGTTTCATACTCTTCCAAAACCAAGTAACTTATTCTCTTTAAAATCATATAACTTCGACTTTTAAAATCAATCCCCTTTTCACATATAAATTCAAGTCATTTTCAAACATAAAATCAACTTACTTACTTTAAATAAATCAAGACACATAGCTTTAAATCAAATCTCATAACTTCCTAACTATTCTTACCAACATCTCCCATAAGACTTGGTAAGGACTTAAGATAATTTAAACATACTTTTAACTTAGAATCAACGACGTGAATACTTCTTAACTTCTAAGAGTAGAAGGAATCATGAAATAATATCACATGGCTATTTCATACGTAGGATCATGGCAAAAGAAGGAAGAGGTCCACATACCTCACGACGACTAGTGACAAGTTGCAAAGTGCTCCAAAGTACTATAACCTTGCTAGCTTTTTCACCCTTCAAGTAGAATAAGCTACTCATAGTACTTCAACCTATAATAACCATAATACGTCTATCAATTCTTAGCCTTTTTAAGGTAGAATCATACTAAGTGTAAGGTCTCTTATTCTACGGAAATTTGGGCAGCACTTCCTTTGTTTCTACGTACTTTTCCACCTTTTTTAAGGCCCGAAATCAATAACCAACATGCCACATTTAAGGCGCAACAAATCAACAATTCAAAAGGGATTACACACCTTAACATGACGTGTAAAATTAGGCCCCACAATAATCCAAAACAATCCAATATTTAACTTATCATTCTCGGCTACAAAGTACAACCACATATAATCCTTTCCAATTTCTTTCAATCCATAATGTCGTCCTAACATGTTATATAGTCGCAAACAACTCTAACAACTATAATCCCTTCTTTATATAACATGCGACGACTAAAACTAATAACTAAATTGAATTTCAATCTCAAAGGCTAAACATGCAACTTTCGGATTAGGGGTTCCAATATCCATAACACTTATCAAACTTCATAATATATACCTCATGCTTGCTAATATCCATAACTACAACAATAAGTAATCTTCAATTATTAAAACGACAAGATTGTTACCTTGATAAGCCCTTATAAAACTCCAAGATTAAAGTCGCTCCTTAGAAATCTTATCTCATTTCCTTTACGCTCCAATCCGCTATTTGAAGCCCTTAGAAGTTCACAAACAACTTCCCTTCACTTTCCAACTTTAAAGTTGAAGAACACCTTAGGTTTTCGCCTTGCGACTAACGTAAAAACGTCGTTTTTCCGGGACCTTTCTATTGAGATATCCTTACAATACCTCTAGGAACCTTGGTTTAAAGTATTGGGATTATTGAACCACAAACGAAATTTTTTTCTTCTTTCAAGTGAGCAAAGCCGAGAGCCCTCTCTTCAAGCTCTAAGTGTTCTAATTTTTTTCTAAGTGTAAAAGACTTGTCTTGCTACTTAGGGTGAATATATAATGAAATGGAGGGTCTAGATTAAACCATTTGTGTGGCTTGGATGAATTTCATTTAAAAGATCTAGTCAAGTGGCTCATTGACTTAGTCAATTATATTAAGCTAGGCTTCAAGACTTTATCATCCACATTACTACTTAACCTTGGTCACAAGACCACTAAACCATGGTCCATTCTAGCAAGCCCATGTGGGGGGGGGTGACACGTGTCGCTCTCCCATTCGTCCATAAAATTTCGTAACACTCGTGGGCCCCGCAAAACGTAAAATTTCTCGGATGGGCCCTACGTGACCAAATCCGTAAATAAATTTCCACAATGTTAATAAATTCCATACTCTTCAAATAATGTATTTTGAGAATCTAATTTCTCCTCAACGAACATTTTTTCTTTCCGAAGTTCGGAAGATTTTTTTCCTTCGAAAAAACAATTCTTTCTTTCGTACCAATTTTAGAGTCCTGATTCCTTACGTGAATTCTCTTTAACATGCCCTGGACGTACGGGGTGTAACACCAATGACCGGGGCAAGTACGAAGGCCGACTACCAGGTACCTCCTACGTCAGTAAACCTCATGAAGAGCTAGTCCATCGAATAATACTATCATCTGGGAAAATGAACCCGCATCATGGTCGCATGCCCCCGGAACTCTTCATCGGTGCAGGTATGTCCATGAAACAATATAGTGGAAGCATATCCGTGAGCCTTCTAACAGTGTCGGTATGTCCAAGTAAATAACAAGATGACAATCATAGTGGAAGCATACCCGTGGACCATCCAGTAGTGTCGGTATGTCCAAGTAAATAACAAGATGATCGGCCCTCCATCGAGAGACGCGGTAACATAAGAATACAATACTTGCACAACAAGGCTATCACAAACAAGCATAGGCAAGTTACCATACTTTTAAACTTTCATTAACATGTAAACTAATTCACCATTTTATAAACTCAAGGTACTTTCATTTTATGCCAACAATCCGGGTTTTAACTCCAAGGTACTACATACGTTAACTCTTTTAAAAAGATCCCTTTTTACGTAAAAGTCACACGATACTAATACCCGTAGTATTAAGACACGTTTCCTTTTCAAACCAAATTACTACGCCTTCAAAAAAATCATTATAAGGACTTTAAAATCAAGTAAGTAAACCGTTCTTTTATACTCCTCAAGTCGTTATAACTAACTTCCCATAAGCTATTATAACACTTATGTTTTAATCAATTCAAAATAACTACATTTATTTGGAAAAACCAAGAGGACTTATTCTTTTCAAACCAAGTATCAATTTTTTTCCAAATAATGATTCACAACTTTTTAGAATAATTCAAGGCTCTTAAGATTTAGAAGTCAAGGACATCAAAATGAAACCAAATTCATTTAACACATGTACGTCTACCGTACTATATATTTCACAACAATCATGCTCAAGAGGATAGGAAGAATCACATACCTCTTCGGCTTAATCCACTAGCCAAGTCGAGTATGCCGCGCGTAGAATATCCACCTATAATAACCATAACACGTCTATCAACTTCTAGTTCTCTTCGTAGAGTATATCTAAGCATAAGGTCTCATATTCTACGGAAAATTGGCAGCACTTCCCCTATTTTTATGTACTTTTCCACCTTTTTCAAGGCCCGAAATTAATAGCCAACATGCCACATTTAAGGCGCAGTAAATCAGCAACTCAAAGGGGATTACACGCCTAACTGAACGTGTAAAATTCTGCCCCACAATTATACAAAAACAGTCCATTAGTCCAAAGTAAAAACATTCCAAAGTAAATACAGTCCAATGTAAATACAGTCCATTTGTCCAGTCCTTTAGTTGGTGTTCTTGGCCAACTATTTCAATCAAAACTGTCCAGTTTTCGGCTAGCATGCCCATAATTGTTTCATTACTTCTTTAATAATCCTCCAACTTATATTACAACCTTTATATAAGTTATATTAACTTGTTATTAACTGTCAACAAGTAATAGGTAATGTTTTAACAACTTTTATGGCTAGCATGCCAATTCTCGATTTTTAACAACTTTATTAAGGTCCAAATCTTTTCAATCTTCCTTCCACATATCATATACTCAAGTATATACTACTACAACATGTAATCTCCAATTACAATAGAAGGACAAAGATCATTACCTCGATAAGCCCAAAATTTTCCAATGATTAAAAGTCGATCCTTAGGAATCTTAGCTCCAATTCCTTACGTTCCAATCCACTCCTAGCAACCCTTAGAAGTTCCTAACCAACTTCTCTTAACACTTTATCCAAAAATATGAAGATCACCTTAGGGTTTCACGTTGCGACTATCGGATTAACATAGTATTTCCGGGATTTTTGTGTTGGGATATTTTTAGAATACTACAAGGGACACTTGGTTTAAGTATTGAGATTTATCAACAACAATTTCACAAATTCTAAGCCTTAGGGGGGTGTTGGGCCGAGAGCTCTCAAGAGAGGGAGTATAATTTTTTGTCTTGGAAAATTCTAAGTGTGGAAGACTTCATCCTCTAGGTGTGTATATATAAGATAACCAAGGGCTAGGATCAAAGCAAGTGTGTGGATGAGATTGGGAACAAGTGTGTGTGGGTCCCACAAGCCACTTGTCCAACACAAGACTTGAGACACTTGGCTTGCCACTTGTCACTAGATTTCGACCAACATGGGCCACATGGGGTGACACGTGTCGCCCTCCTAATCATCCAAAATATTTTCATCTCCCAAAAACATCCATAATGGCCAAAATCTCGAAATTAATGTGGGCCCCACAAAACCGTAAATTTTTCCCGTGGGCCCCACGTGACCAATTCTGGAAAATAAAATCCATAATTCTCTTATATTCCAAGAAGTCCAAATACCAAAATTGAGAATCCAATTCACAATAATAAACCTTTTTCCTTCACGAGATTCAGAATATTTTTCGTCGGAAAAACAATTCTTTCTTCCTTTTGGAACTTAATGTTGTATTCTCGTACGTATGTCCTCACATACATACCCTGGAACTACGAGGTGTAACAGTCACGTTCGACGAGATGATATTCCCATTTTCGGATCCTTAGAAATACCAAAAACCGGACTACTCCTTTCTTGATGAACCCGTCATATCTTCCTTTATTATCAATCAACTCACTCATGGCACCACGAAACATCCCCTCCTCTTCGGCCCACTAGTGAGCTCCATGGCTCTGTCTCGCCTTCAGCGCCGCAGCCCCTAGGAGATGCACCGTGGCGCCAGTCTTCCGGTGAGCAAGTTTATTTTTCACTGTCATTAGCGCTGCGGCCCCTCGGGGATGCACCGCGGCGCCTAAACTTCAGAGAGGTGTGTCACTCAGGCAGCGCCGCGACCCTTGGTCATGGCGTCGCGGTGCCTCTGACGGAAATTCTTCCAGCTTCCCCACCTTCGACCACACCATCTGTCTTGGATCCTGCTACTCAGCAAATGCAGCCACCCATTGTCCCCAGTCACCAAATGGAAACTCGTGCCAAAAATGATATTTTTAAACCCAAAATCCAGTTTAACTTGTCTGCCCAAATCATTTCTCCACTTCCAAAGAACCCCAAATTGGCTAAACTTGACCCTAATTGGAATGCGGCCATGTCTGAGGAATATAATGCTTTAACTAAGCAGCATACTTGAGATCTAGTACCTAGACCAGAGGAGGTGAATATGATCAGATGTTTGTGGCTTTTTCGTCACAAATTCAGAGACAGTGGTGTTTTGGAGCGCTACAAGGCAAGACTTGTGGCCAATGACACTAATCAGCAAGAGGACATTGACTGTGGTGACATTTTTTTCTCGGTTGTTAAACCGACTATGATTCGTATTGTTCTTATTATTGATATGGGCAAAAAGTGGTTGATTCATCAGTTGGATGTCAAGAACGTATTTCTTCATGGGGATTTGAAAGAAATTGTGTATAGCATCAGCCACCTGGTTTTGTTCATCCTGCAGTCCCTCAGTATGTTTGTCGTCTCAGGAAGTCACTCTATGGCCTAAAACAGGCACCTCGTGCTTGGTATGACCGCTTTGCCAGGTATATATGCATATTGAGTTTATTTGCAGCAGGTGTGACACATATCTGTTCATTTTTCATTATGGTAGTGACATTGCTTACTTATTATTATATGTGGATGACATTGTTCTCACTACCTCCTCTAAAAAAATGAAAAATGACATTATTGCTCTTCTCAAAATTGAATTTGCTATGACTGATTTGGGCAAGCTAAGTTACTTCTTGGGTATATCAGTTACTAGATCTGCAGATACTATGTTCCTGAGTCAGCGTAACTATGCAGAAGAAAATGTGTCCAGAGCTAAGATGTCGAATTGCAAGGCTATGCCTACTCCGGTTGATTCGAAATCCAAACTCAGTGCTTTTGAGGGTGATCCAGTGTCTGATCCTACTCTCTATCGAAGTCTTGCAGGTGCTTTTCAGTACCTCACTTTTACCAGGTCCGACATTGCATATGATGTTCAGCAGGTGTATCTGTTCATGCATGCCCCGAGGGAATCTCATTTTGCTGCTCTTAAGCGTATTATCAGATACATTAAGGGTATTGCTGACTATGGGTTACATCTCTACCCCTCCGCTCCGACCAGACTGCTTTCTTACACAAATGTTGATTGGGCAGGAAGCCCGGACACGCGACGCTCTACTTCCGGCTATTGTGTGTTTTTAGGGGATAATCTTATTTCTTGGTCTGCCAAGAGACAAGCCACGTTATCCCGCTCCAGTGCTGAAGCAGAGTATATCAGTGTTGCTAATGTAGTTGCTGAGATCTGTTGGCTCCGAAATCTTCTATTGGAGCTCAGTTGTCCGTTGCGTAAAACGTCTATAGTCTATTGTGATAACATATCTGTCATTTATATGTCTCATAATACGGTCCATCATTAGGGGACCAAACATATTGAGATGAATATTCATTTTGTCCGTGAGAAAGTTGCACTTGGTCTAGTCAAAATACTACATGTGTCATCCTCCTATCAGAACATCTTCACCAAGGGACTACCCAGACAACTGTTCACAGACTTCAGATCTAGCCTGAGCGTTCGGCCTCCTCCCGCTCCGTTTGAGGGGGAGTATTAGCGAATATTCTTCAAATATTCACAGTATATATTGTATTTATTAGTATATGTATTTAAGGTAACTTAGGATTCTTACTGTATTAGGAATCACCTTTGTACAACTATATATATTGTGTTTAATGAAATAAATCTCTAAGGAAAATTATTCCAACATCTTACATTTAGATAGAAAAGCTAAATGCTCACTTTTTCGGTGTAACAATTAGTGACGAACAAGCTGAAGCAGGGATTGTAGTAAGTGTTACTTAAGCTGCCCAAAGCAAGTTCAAGGTACATTTTAGATGTGTAGAATTATATGATAGGTACTTTGATGCATTTTATATTTTTATGCTTTGTATTTTCTACTATGTGTTGATACTAAAACTGAACTTCATGATATTTTCAGCTGCTATATTTTGAACATGATGTAAATGGGGGTTACGGCCTGGCCTTGCAGGTAATGCATTTTACAGTTTTTATTCTTCATTGTGTGCTTACCGAGGATTCATTTAGCCAACTCATTGTTATTGTGTGCTTGAGATATGTCTTGTAGAAGGACTGAAGGAATTAGTGTCTATTATAATTACACTGGAAAAGTTGACTGTTTCATTCTGGATGATGATCCTCATGGTATGATTGGCAGGTATGTGATGATAAATATACATGCTCTTTCTTAGCTGTTCATCATTTGATATATCAAGTCATAAAGGGATGGGCTCCTGAAATAATTCCTCCCAACTAGGTTGCTTATATCTTTCGTACAATGTCTACAGGCGTGCACCGAGATGATTATGCCTATGGCAAGTAACAGGACCACTAGCATGTTTCCAGAGTTTCGTTATGACCCAAAGTCGGATGAAGAGCAGTGCTTGAAAGAATTTAATGTCAAACCAAGGCCTACATAGATAACAACTGAATTTGGTGGACATGTATGATGATATGCAAAAACCTTATCAATGCTCTGTATATCCTTTAGTTCCATGAAAATTATAACTATTTTAAAGCTTTTTTATTTTTTATAAGAAAAGGAGAGTATTTTAAAACTTTCAATAGGATTAAATAGTTCTTTTATGTTTGTATTATAAATTAGTTTATTTGGAGGATGCATAGAATATAGATCTCGAGTGGTCCTGTGGTAGGACGTTGTCCAGGATCTATAGTGTAGTGATGGTTCTAAACTGCTTAGTTTCTTGATTTTCATTTCGTTTAGCTCCTTCATTTGAGTTATTTGCTGTTTCTTTCTTGTGCTGAAGGCGTTCAAGAGTTTGGATGGAACCATTATGACACTATCAAGGGTGGGTCTCTTGCTTTCTCCTTTCTATTTGACCTACCTAGCTTGTTTTGAATACTGAGAATATACACATTGCCTTTGAGAGAACAGAGCAAGCCTATGAAACTGAAAGAAATAATCCCTTGATTATTCTTATTAATGAAAGACATATATATACAAGTTACAATAGGAGAATTTTATTCCTACTTTACATCTAAATCTCTATTTTATTTAGAGACTAATAATACAATTATGGTAAGACTACAAGACTAAGTAATATACAATTGTCCTATTCACAATATACCGTATTTGTTGCTGTTGTACACGTACTTGGTTGAGACCCATTGTTTAACACACACCCGCAGTCATAGCGGGCGGTCTTCGTACGTTGAGACTATCTTTAAAATCTTCAAAAAGGACCGAGGGAAGATCATTTGTAAAGATGTCTGCAATTTGATATCTGGAAGGAACATGACAGACGTGTACTTGTCCTTTAGCTACCTCTCTCGAACAAAGTGAATATCCATCTCTATGTGTTTAGTGCGCTGGTGCTGAACTGGATTACCAGAAAGGTAGATGACACTTATATTATCACAATATACCAAGGTAGCCTTCTCAACAGGACAATGAAACTCTAAAAGTAGATTTCGTAACCAACATGGCTCAGAATTCACATTGGCGACCCCTCGATACTCGGCCTCTGCACTTAAACGTGAAAGCGTAGAGTGACGCTTGGCAGACCATGAGACCAAGTTATTACCTAAAAACATGCAATAGTCAGATGTTGACCGTCTGGTGTCAGGACAACCACCTCAATCAACATATGTATAAGAGACTAGTGTAGACGTCGACGAAGGATACAAATGCAGGCCATAATCAAGTGTTCCCTGAATGTACCTAAGAATGCGTATGAGCGCATTCATATGTTCAACTCTGGGATCATGCATAAACAAACACACCTTCTGTACGACATATGAAATGTCAGGTCGCGTGAACGTAAGATACTGAATGGCGCCTGCAAGACTACGATAGCAGATCAGATCCTCATAGGGAGAGTCAACTGCAGCACCCAACTTGGGTTTAGTATCAACTGGAGTAGAAATGGACTTACAGGATGACATCCCAGCCCTCTCAATGATCTCTGCTGCATACTTCCTCTGCGATAAGAACAATCCACCTGCATGACGAGTGACAACGATCCCCAAAAAATAACTCAATGGGCCAAAGTCTTTCATGACAAACTCAGAACTGGGCATTGTCATAATAGACTTTCGCAAACCATCAGAAGAGACAGTCAAGATAATATCATCCACATATAATAGTATATAAGCCATCGAAGAACCGCGACGATATTCATAATGAATTATCAGACTTGCTATGAGAGAAACCCATAGTCGAAACATAGTCAGCAAACCTCTTATACCAAGCCCGTGGAGACTGCTTAAACTCATACAAGAACTTCTTCAACAAACAGACATGATTAGGATATCTAGTATCACTAAACCCCAAGGGTTAATGCATATACACTGTCTCTTTGAGATCACCATGTAGGAAAACATTCATCACATCTAGCTGATGAATGGGTCATGATTTAGAAAGAGCCAAGCTGAGCACAGCGTGAATGGTAGTTGGCTTGACCACCGGGATAAATGTCTCACCACAATCCACACCAACCTGTTGAGTCTTACCATCACCTATAAGACGAGTCTTATGTCTTGCAAACGAACCGTCAGGATTTTCCTTATTAGCAAAAATCCACATAGACCGAATAATATTAACACTAGATGGACGGGGTACCAACTTCCGCGTCTTATTATCAATAAGAACATTATATTCATCGGTCATGATAATTTTTCAATTAAGGTCATTTAAGGCAGACACGTGATTACGGGGTAAGGGTGACCTAAGAACATTAGAACTTAAATTAAAATGTCTTTTTGGTTTAAAAATATCCCGTTGACTGCGAGTGATTGGACCATGACTCAGGGCTGAATTTTGGGAATTTTCGGGAGATGGTACGGACTGGCCAACAGGCAGTGGGCTTGTTGGCTCATTTTTGGAAATTCCCGTCGGAGGCGCCGTGATCCAGGGCCGCGGCGCTGAGGAAGAGGAAATGACCTCCTGGCTACTGGATGACTGGCACCACGGCGCCTCCCCTAAGGTCTGCAACGCTGAAGATGAATTTTGGGACAAATTCGAAAAATAACGGAGAACATAGGGGGAGATATCATCATTCAAAAAATCATACGAACTAGGCACGTGAGTTTCTACTTTAGAAAATGGAAATTGGGACTCATCAAAGATAACATGATGACTAAGAATGATTCGTTTAGATGGCAAATTAAAGCATTTGTAACTACGGTGATTTGATGGATAACCCAAAAACACACAAGGGGTAGAACGTGCCTGAAGTTTGTTAATTGTGGTGGATGGTAATAGTGGATAACACAAGCACCCAAAGACTCTAAGATGTGTATACGAGGCAGTCTTATTATATAAAATTTGAAGAGGGGATGAATATGTCAAACCTTTGGAAGGAAGAATGTTAAGAATATCGGTAGCCATTTGTAGACCATGATGCCAAAAATATGGGGGTACAGAAGCATGAACCAAGAAAGTTCGGATAATATTATTAATGGTACGAATTTTGCGTTCGACTTTCCCATTTTGTGAAGATGTATGAGGACAAGAAAAACGAAAATTGATTCCATTATTAGCACAAATTCCCGAAACTCCCCATTTTCATTTTCTTTGCCATTATCACATTGGATATTCTTGATTTCTCGTTCGAATTGGATTTTAATGAAAGCTCTAAATTTCTAGAAAATGGAAAAAACTTGAGATTTCTTCGCTATTGGAAACGTCCATAAGAATTTAGAATAATCATCTAAAAATAGAACATAATAACGGTGACCCAAAGAACTAAGAACAGGAGATGTTCATAAATTGCTATGAATAATATCAAATGACATTGAAGTAGTAGAAGTAGAGGCGACAAATGGCAACTTAACATATTTTCCTATGGAACAAGATTGATAATTCGGAGTACTATGTGTACCCTTACTAAATAAGTTTATTTTTATCTAAGACGACCCTAGATGACCTAGACGAGCATGCCACAAGGAAGGAGCAAGAGCTGCAAAAGTAGAAGGCATGGCTAGACGCGAGGAACCGAGACTTAGTGTGATTGGATAAAGATCCCCCCTACTGTCACACCTCATGAGAGGACTCCCCGTCTTGAAATCTTTCACAGAAAACCCAAACGGATCAAAATCAATAGAAACTCAATTATCAGTGGTGAATTTACGAACATATACCAGATTTTTAATTAGTTTTGGGGCATGAAAAGTATTTTTCAAGACAAGTGATGGATGAGGAGGGGACAAAGTTTTATGACCATAATCCTTAATTGAAATTGAATTTCCATTACCCACAATTATACCACGATTACTGCTCAAATTGGAATAAGACGAGAGAGTACCTTGGTCACATGTCATATGAGTGGTGGCGCCGGTGTCCATGTACCAATTCAGGTCTAGTTGAGTCATTCCAAGCGTGTGTATTGCATCTTCAATGTCGGTCTGTGTGGGTCCTATTACGTGATGAGCCTGAGGGGGGCGAGGCTCAAGTATCTTTGGATGCTGGTCGCCCATAACCGTTCAAACCCGAGCTCGAACAGTGAAATCGACCGCATCGGGCCGGCCGAATCGAGAGGCGCCGCGACGCTGGATACTGCTGCGCCGCAGCACTGGACTGGGCTGGAAACGTAATTGGAACTGGGGCCCACTGCGACTGCATAGGGGTCCACTATAGGCCCCACGACTGCTACTGCTGCTGACCTCTCCACGGGTTACCACTGCCCCTGCCACCATTCCAATTGTCGCCGTAATTTTTCCCTTTATTTTTCTGATGTTGACCCCTTTTTCTGCCACCGTTGTTGCGTTGGTGGCTCGAGTCGGTGGAAACTGATGGAGGAAAGTTTGACTCAGTCACCATGATGGAATGACAAGCCCCGGTAGCATCCTGTTTAGCTAATCCTGCTTCTTCCAAAGTGAGCATGGAACGGGCTTGATAGAATTCCGATAGGGGATTACTTTGACGAATAATCGAAGCAACGCCGTTATAGGCCTTGGACAAGCCTGCAACTATCTGTAAAATGAGACGACTATTAGTAACAGGAGCACCACGTTGCGAAGTTGATCCGCCAAATCCTTGAGTCGTTTACAATAAGAAGAAACGTGAGGAAAATTCTCCATAGCAACTTGAGAAAATTCCTGCTCAAGGATAACAATGCGAGAATGACTATTATCTTGGAAGATATCATGCAATCGATTCCAAGTCTCCATAGCTGTGGAGTTAGGTTCCATAATCTTCTGTAAAAGGTCCATGGATATTGTAGCATAAATCCATTGGAGATCCTTTGTGTCAAGCGTGACCTATAATTTAAGATCATTTACTTTGGTTGGCACGACTATTGTAGTCTCTGTATCATCCTCCGTAGGGGTAGGTGGAGGAATGATATGGTGAAGAACTTGATGAGTCATAGCATGAATCTTGAATAATTCTGCCCACGTCCCATATTGGACGTTTTTCTAAGTCAAGAAAAATAGGAAGAACGTTCTTGATGTTAGAAACTGTGAGGGCAGGATGAAACATATTCTTCATAGTGAATAGAACAACAAGATTCGGAGAAGGAATTGGGGAAGACAAGGAGAAAAACTGAGAAGTGTCTCGTGTTTTGGAGGGATTTTCATAGAACTTTTAGAGAAAAGAGAGGAGTGGAAGCAAGGTAAAAATAACCTAGACTCTTGACACCATGAAAGAAATAATCTCTTGATTATTATTATTAATGAAATGCATATATATATATAAGTTACAATATGTGAATCATATTCCTACTTTACATCTAAATCCCTATTCTATTTGAAGACTAAAAATACAATTATAGTAAGACTACAAGACTAAGTAATATACAATTGTCCTATTCACAATATACCATATTTGTTGTTGTTGTACACATACTGGGTTGAGGCCCATTATGTAACAGAAACATTGATGCTCTAGTTCCGTTGCGGGCATATACTATTTTGAGTCCTTTCTTTATCTATGCAATTGTATTCCATCAATTGCTTTCATAGAAAAGTCTCACATTTGCTTATATTATTCTATATAATAAGAAGTCATTATATTCAGAAGTTCGAATCTTTTTTCTACATATTATCATGAATTTAAATGGTTATAGGTTCATTCACATTGTTGATTTCACTTTGTGCCCCATTTACGTAGTTGCATTGCTAATTGCTTGGATTTTATTTTTTTGTTATGTGTTTTATGTGGCCATTAGCATGTTCCTTCGGTATTTGCTAACTTCTCTCTTGCAAACATGATTACTACAGGTTGGGAATATTACCTACAGAGCGGGTGAAGTGAGATGTGGCACCCGAGTCCATATACCAATTTTCATCGGGTTGCTGACCCAAGTCAGTATGGGCCAGACTGGAAGGACATTTTGGATACTGCTGTTACATGAAATGGACCTGGTGTGTCGGATTCTGGGCTGGACGAACTGCTAGAGCGTGGCCCAATATCGCTTGCTGTGAATAAGGGTATTGAGTCGCTGGGAAGGAATGATGGGGAGCCTAGCGACCCGTCTGATATGGGCTAATTGGGCATGTCCAGTGAGCTACCGAACTGGGCTACTGCGGTTGTGTGGTTTGCTGCTGGTCGCGGCTCTCTTTCCCACGCCATTTTCTGCCACATCCACTGTCTTTGCCACCCCTGCCGCCGTGGTTCTGTCGCGGCTGATTGTTTTCCGGCGAATGTGGTTGGCCGGCGGCGACGTTTGGTGGTGCAGATGTATCAACCGCCAAGGCTTTTTGGATGTGGTCATCTTGCTTTGCACGTCGCGTCTCTTCTAAAATCAATTGTGAATGATCCTTGTTAAAACTAAGAAATGGGTCTGCCTGTTGTATGATGGTGGCAAGAGTGTCATATTCACCCTTTGGTAGGTCTGTAACCAATTTTATAATCATCTTTGTTTCAGAGACGGGAGAGCTGACGTTTGACAATTGGTCTGCCACTAGTTTCAGTTGTTTACAATATTTAAACATATTAGAATAATTTTCCAGACGGGTGTTGTTAAACTACTCTTCCAAGTACACTGCGCGAGTGTTCTTATTGTCTTGAAAAATTTCTTCCAATCTTGTTCACAAGTCATGGGTGGATGCCCTTATTTTCATGATAGTGAGAAGTAGGTATTTGGATTAGTGCCATATATCCATTGTTTAACCACGGCGTCCAGACGACGCCATGTAGTTTCATCAATTTAGGGAGGACGAGGAACATAGTCATCAATGTGATCAAGAACATGATAGACACAAGCATGAATTTTAAATAGTTCTACCCATGACAAATATTGACCATCTTCCTGATCAAGAACGAAAGGAATGAATTTTTTTATATTTGTCATGGCGAGAGCCTGGTGAAAAGATGATGAAGAGGAGTTTGTGGGAGGTGTCTGAAGTGTAGAGGCGGAAGCGTCAGACTTGTGGGAGAATTAAGAGGATCCATTTAGAGAGAAGAATAATGAAAGAAACCAAGATTTGTTTTTTGTAATAGGAATTCCGGTGGGGTGGGGGGGACGACCACAAAGAAAAAAAATTAGGTTTAGGCTCTTGATACCATGTTAGATTGTATTAATCTTTCTTAGGGAGTCATTCTCATTAATACAAATGTATATAGTGTACAATATGTAGAATCCTAGTACAATGATGAATCCTCTACCTACCATAAGTCTATATCACTAAATATATACAAAATATATAAAATATATTCTAATTATGATAGTGGGATTGAATTGAGATTCTATACTATTGTTACACATTAATAGTAATAATGGGTTCATGATTAGCCAATTCATCCCATAAAACCTTAAGCTTCCCAAAATATGTAGAATAGACATGATCTTGAATTACTCACACTTAGCTAGATCAGTTTTTAACTGTTGAATTCGGGTTCCATTAACAACAGAGAAGCGAGCCTGCAATTCATCCCACAAAAGTTTAGCATCATCATAAAAAGAGATAGTAGACTTAGCCTCCTAATCAACAGTGTTCATTAGCCAGGAAACAAACATCGAGTGAATGGTAAACCAATTCTCCGTTGTGAGAGGTGCTTTAGGTTCCATAATTGTGCCATCGATGAAGCCGTATTTCCGGCGAGATAGTAGATCAAGATGCACAGACTTTTCCCATTCATCATAATTGTCGTTACGAAGACAAAATAGAGTTATGAGATCTCCAGGTCTATCTTGTGAGCCAAGAAAAAAAAAGATGTATGGTCATTTCGAGAAGATGGAGATATTGTCTTAATGACATATATTCTGAGATCATGTATTTTTGGAATATATATGTTGGGTCCCGGGGCTATGGATAAGCAAGAATACGGAATAAAAATTTGAAACAGTTAGAGCAACAAAAATAGTCTCTGGATGTTTCCTTCAATGTTGTGTCAACATTTGAGGCAACATTGTGATAAAACAGTATAAACCTTTGTAGAGTAAATGCAATGGAAAAGTAAAGATACACAAGGTTTATATTTTCAAGGATATAAATTAATATATCCCTTAAAGGTCAATGACCAAAAGAATTGTATAAATTATATACAATTACAAATGAATTTCTTTACAAGATTGAACAAAAATGCGAAAAAGAAATTACAAACAAAAGTGAAGTCGCAGATGACTTCAGCCTAAAGTTAAAAGATCTAAAAAGACAAATACAACATATTCATTACAATCGCTTGAACATTAAGCTTAATCTAGAATAAAGATAGCAATTTTAATGTGGAACTAGATGTTGTTATACTACTTTAGGCTAGATGTGTTGATCCAGTTTCTAAGGTAATTATCCGAGAGCTCTCTTGGAAAATCTTCTCGTTCAATTCTGGATATCGATACTCTGAAGCTCCCCTCTATTTATAGTGTAGAGCTTCCCTTGAAATCCCCACTGATTGGTTTCAGAGGTTGAGTAAAAGAAGGTAGCTTCTTGGACAGATTCTTTCTCCTTAAAAATCTCAACATTCTGGACTTGGTCTTCACGCTGCTTCTTCTCCAAGCTTTGACTGTTTCTTTTACCACATTTTAAACACAACATCATTGTAAGTTTTCCTATGTCATTTCTTACTCACAGTAACACAACATGTTTTGGCCGGAAGAATAGAAAAAATCGTTACAGAGATGTTTTCAGGAATGTTGTCACAACATCGCAGGCAACATCCTTAAGATGTTGTCCTGAGCATTTCCAGATGTTGTCACAACATCCCATCCAACATCAACAATCTCCCCCTTTTTGTCTTTCTTCAAAAAACTCCATACGATGCGAAAATGACTAGGATACTGATTCTCGATGTAGCCCTTACGTTCCAAGAATCAGTAGGATCAGCGTTATGCTCCTCATTAACCTGCAGTAGAAAATTTTAAGCAGTGTTGTATTGATGCTTTGACTAGTTAGGAGTTATGTTATGTCCGTCGTGACTTACTTACAGCAGATGCGTAATTAGTCTACAATAAACATTCATAACAATCCACTTCAGGCAAACATATATAAACAACTTTAGAAATTAGTTAAAATATCTGCCAGAACAGACCAAAATATCCCATCATAAAAATATTACAAACCAAAAACAAATATTCCAAATGTCAGTAAATCCATATTCAAATAAACAGAGATTATCAGCATACATCAAATCATCACTCCATTCCATCCATGGTCATCCTTGACTAGATTGATCGAATCACAGTAGCTTCCAACCGCTTTCTGTGATCGATCAATCTGTACAACCCCATCTTCATCTCCATATTCATAGCATCATCAGTAGTCAGCATTATTGTCATCTCAACTCCTCTCCCCCCGCATCATCAATAGCTCCTCCTGTATGTCTGCTTCTATCAGCAACTGCATCATCATCATCATCATCCTCTCCCCCTTTTTGTGAAGAAAGTAAGCCCTCAAAGTAGTTTCTGGCTCGGACTAGGTTTTTAATCTGCCTGTTAAGTTCAGCATTGTGCTTTCGAAGCCAGTCTTGGGACATTGGGACCTTTTCTTGATTAATGTTGCCAGAAATGTTGGCAACATCCTTCGGTTTCAGTGTCCCATTCATCTTTCTTCCAGGGCAGGTAAATAACCGTGTCCCTGCTATTAACAACTGCTCGATGTACTGAGTAAACCTCTAAGGTTGGACTCAGTTTTTCTCCTTTTGGAGTCTTGAATCCTTGGTTGAGCAGGATTTGGAAAATCAATGAAGGATATGAAAGGGCAGAGTTGTTTTGTCTTTCAGTGGTTGAAAATGAGAGTTCCTAAGTCAATTCTCTGATTCCTTCCAATCTTATAAAGCTGAGATGCTTGATCGAGGGTCATTATTGTCTCGTTGTGGGATGGTAGTCATTTGTATATAGCAAGTTTGTGCAAAGTGGCAAACAAGGCAGTGAGTTTTGACACAGGACTGCGAGGAGCCCAAACAGTGATCAGATTCCGCGTAAGGTATTTGATCATCGTATTGAGTTCCTCCATAGTGGGGTTCGGTTGAGGCTCTCCTTCACTAACAGGTATTCCTAGAGTGGAGTTGATAATTTCAGGTGTAAAATTGTATATCTTGTTGTATAGATACACTTTCCCGAATTTCTTCGAGTTAGTGTCCCTAACAGCAAGTGTCAGATTTGCGTAAAACACCTTAATTACCTTCTCACAATAGGGATTCTTTCCAAATACATAGCTTAATATCTTCCGACAACTCAAGAATTCAACTAAATTATTGGTGGAAAATGAATTATAGTCAATAACCTTCTCCCCTCTAACTCCTCTATTTTTAAACCAACTCCAATTATTGGAGCATGATTTCGTTTGAAACATAGGAGAGTAGGTCATTACCTCAGAATCAGTTTTAGATTCTGTGTTTTCTTGTTCGGATGAGGTGGCTGCAGGTGTAGCCTTGGATGTTGAGGAAACATAGTCAGGGTCCTTCTTCTAGTCTGTTGCCTTTGATGTTGAGGCAACATTTTCTGCAAAATTCCAGTAAGTTCTGCGGACCCCTTTAGGAATGAAGTTTCTCAGAGGTATGTCATCTGACATATCTGCTTCTTCTTCTTCCTTCTCAGTTTCAGCTTGTGGAGTGGAAGTCGATGGAGTTCTGGAAGAACTGGGCACACTGAAATCGGTGTCAGTGCCGCTACTAGAGGTAATATCAACAGGGAAAGTCGACTCTTCCCTAGATTTTTTGACAGACTGGTTGTCACCAAATTGATTCTCGAAAACCCTTTTTGACCTCCTCGTCGGCATTGTCGATTTTGATTTTCTTGAGGCAAGGTTTGAGAAATCAGATGTTGCATCAACATCGATTGGGTTATCATTTTCACCTGAATAGCAAACCTGTAATGGCTCATCTGAACCAAGTAGAATCATGGCATGTGTGCAGTCCTCCTCGACTGGTTTCAATTCATTGATAGAAGTGTAATGCTTGTAAACCTTGTTGTTGTTTGCTGTACTAGTCGACATTGGGGAATAATCTTTGGTGTTTGTGGATTTTGGGGATATGGACATGGGATAAGGTTTTGAGGAATTGGGCGTGTTAGAGAAGTTTTGGCTTTGGAAAAGTGATGGTGGTGTTTGGGTTGCCATGACTTGATGGATTGATAGTCGACCGATGTGACAATTCCAAGACACAAATGGGGTTTTCATTATGGCAAAATATAATTACACTCAAACTCTTTTCCCTTAAATTTAGGTAGTATCAAAGAATAATAACTCTTTACATACCTAAAACAAAGGATTTTACATAGTACAAAACATCATTTAAAATAAAATAAAAAACGGTCCTCCAGATATTTTGGATTTTTGTTATTGACAAAGACGTGTTAAAATACCAAAACCAAGAATAAAATAAGAAAAACAAAATTGATTAATGTACTGGAAAACGATGTTGTGACTGATGTTGGCAACATTTCAAAGTTCAACAAGCATTATGAGACTTCAAGGATTTTCTGATTTGGCAGTTGATTATTCCGTATATGTTCCCTATGAGACTGATCGCTGGACTAATGTGACATTTTAACATTGTCCTTAATCAACTTAGTTGAACACATACAGATTAAGAAAAAATTGTCACGACCCGACCTCGGGCCCGCGACTGGTGCCTTACCCCGGGCACCCTAGTGATACAACATTAGAGAAAATCAGCGGAAAATAAAAAAACTTAAACATGAAACAAGATATACAATAATAAAACAGGCTAACCAAAATGGTCACCTTTCTGCATATATATAGAAATTTGAACAGTTACATCCTTTACAAACCCTGTCCACAACAGTACTACAGACCTCTAAGAATTTTATAACAACAACGACGGATGTGGCCCCCGCCATACCTGAATGTACAAAACCTACAATCTCGTGGAATCATACCAAAAGATAAGCCTCCGAGAAACGGAGCTTCCCAAAACGCAACCGTGATCCTAAGAGCGAGGATCAACAACCGATGTACCTCTACCGGCATGAACGCAGCCGGGCGAGGTCGCATAACAGTACCAAGTATGTGAAATCAAAATATCAGAATGAAATCATAATAGTCTATATAAAGCGTAAGACATGTATGATAACCAAACTACAAGACACCATATATAAATAGACATGTCAAGTCGGGACTCACGCCTCGCGCCATCACTCATGCCCGTGGAATTCCTTCCTCATCGCCAGCTTTATGATATAAATCATACTACGTGACGCGCCGTGGCATCTACCTCACCGTCGGCATACACATATACAATACATATATATATACCTCCCGCGTGGAATCCTCCATCATCGCCGGCGTAGGCGTAACATATAACGGTGTGACGCGTGGCATCCTACCTCACGTCAGCTACATATATCATCACGACCCGACCCAAGCGATCGTGCCACTACACGCACCCCTTTCGGTATACATCAGAGAATAGCATCAGAACATACACAACTTATAAAATGCTTAAACATAAAATAACAACAGGCTAGCCGATAAGGCCATCTTCCGTAAAATATACGTAATAGAACAGTACATTTTTTTCTTTACAACCCAATCCACAACTGTGACTACAAACCTCTAAGAATAACAACTTTGGCGGGACAGGGCCCCGCCATACCCCTGAATGTACAACAACCGACAATACCAGGGATAAGCCTCCGAAATAAAGGAGCTTCAACACCGGTAACAGTGATCCTAAGAGCGAGGATCAGCAACATGTACTCTACTGCGCATGAACGCGGCCTCGGAGAGGTCGATGCAACGTGTACCAAATATGTGGGCGAAAATGTAATGAAATCATAAGTCTATAATAAAGCGGAGACATGTATGGTAGCTCGATTAACGAGACATCGTGCCTTACTAACAATGAGTAAATAAGAGTATACTTACAACATAAAAATAGGAAGCTCACGATCAAAGCAGGACCACCCGCCCGCAGTATCATTAAGCAATCCTACTCCTGGGACTATTTCACCCGCATAGGTCGTGTGGACCCGCATGAGGTATTCCTCGCATGGGACTATTTCACCCGCATAGGTCGTGTAGACCCGCATGAGGTATTCCTCGCATAGGTTGTATCCGCCCGCATGGGACTATTTCACCCGCATAAGCCCTTACGGACTCGCATGAGGTATTCCTCGCATCGTGGGTAGCAAATCCACGGAATATGCAAATGTCACAAACCCGGGGAATGACCCCGTAATGAATAACATACTACTAGCACAAACCGGCTATCACACTTAACATAAGCACTACCGGCTTATCATACCATATATAAGCAAGTTAAGAAATCCCCTAACTTCTTATTAGTCTTATACATGTACACTCTTATTTTTAGTTTACTTAAGGCACTAACATGTCATTATAAAAATCCGGGAATTTAACCCAAAGTATTACGTACTTCTATTCTTTTAAAATGACTCTTTTTCATATAAAACTTCCAAGATACTAATAACCGTAGTATCAAGTCATAACTACTTTTCAAGACAAGTCACAATACCTTTTAGAAATACATTTAGGCTTCTAAATCAAGTGACTTCTTTCTTTAAAAAAAAAAAACTTAAGCAATTGATGCCTTCAAATCAATTTTCCTTTCATTATTTCAAGTCATTTATCATACTTAAATTACTTAGAGTAAATCACTCTTTTTAACCTTCCATAAAGCTATTATAACCAACTTCCCATAAAGCCGTTATACTAGTTTTATACCTTAGAAACTTACATACTTCTTTATAACCAAGAGGCTTAAACTTTCCAACAAAACAAGTATCAAAAATACTTTCAACATACTTAAAGTCTCTTAACTTTTGAAAACCAAGATATCCTTAATATTTAAACAAGTGAATTAATTCCCTAACTCAACCAACTTGGACATTCTTAAAATAAGCCAAGGATATCAAATGGACTAGATTGTCAAAATCTTGTACGTCTACCGTACTATACATTTACAACTTATTCATGCTCAAGAGATAAGAAAGTTTCACATACCTCTTCGGCTTAATCCACTTGCTAAGTCCAATACGCCGCACGTAGTATGCCAACCTATGATGACCATAGCACGTCTATTAACTTCTTACTTCAAACGTAGAATATTCCAAGTGCAAAGTCACTAAATTCTACGGAAAATCGGACAGCACTTCCTTTGTTTCTACATACTTTGCCACCTTTTTCAAGGCCGAATTCAATAACCAAACACTCCATATTTAAGGCTCAACAAAGTAGTTAACAATAGGGGATTACACGCTTAATCAAGACGTGTAAAATTCCGCCCCACAATAAATATCAAACTAGTCCAACATATAATGTTCATTCGGCAAAATAGGGACAACAATACAAATTCGTTTCCAATCCCTTTTCAATCCAAGTGGTTTAATATAACATGTTATCTAGCCACAATTGATTATAACTACTACAATCCTCAAGTAGGTAAACATGCGACGATTCTAATTATCGACCAAATTGTATTTCAATTTCAAATGGCTTAACATGTTATTTTCGGATTTGAGCTTCTAAATTTCCATAACACTTATCAATCTTCATAACACATATCACATGATCATTTCTAACTTATAATAACATGGAATCTTCAATTACAAAAGTAAGACGAAGATTATACCTCATTTAGCCCAAATATGATCCAAGATTACAAGTCGATCCTTAGCAACTTTAGCTCTTCCTTTCGACGTTCCAATCCACACCAAGCAACCCTTAGAAGCTTATGAAGAACCCCTCTTCAAGTTCCAACTTCAAAGTTGAATAACTCCTTAGGTTTTCGCCTTGCGACTAATACGAAAACACCATTTTTCCGGGATCTTTCTATTGAGATACACTTACAATACCCTTAGGTACCTTGGTTTAAAGTGGGGAGATTATTGGACAACAATTGAAAATTTTCCTCTTGGAAAATTCCCATTGCCGTGAGCCTCATTAGTGAGCAAGACAAGATTTCAAAAAATTTCTAAGTGTTGAGAATGACAAAGTCTTGCACTACTAGTGTACATATATAACATAATTGAGGGTCTAGATTAGTACATATGGATGGCTTGGATGAGTTTCACATGGATCTTGCCCAAGTGGCCCTTGGACTTTAGTCAACAATGTCAAGTTTAAGTCTTTGCAAGACTTGGTCATCTCTCTAATGGTCAAATGACCATCCTATCCATGCCATTTTCGTCCAAGACCACTAAGGGGGGGTGACACGTGTCGCCCTCCCGTTCGTCGCAATATTTCATTTTCCGACAATTCTATAATTCCGATAAATTTATACTCGTCTCAAATCTTATCATTTTGAGTTTTTACGTATGTTCTTATAAACATATCCTGAAATTCCGGGGTGTAACATTCTTCCCCCCTTAGAAACGTTCGTCCCCGAATGTTCTTTTGGGAGTCAAACTTAAAGTTAGCGGCATAGCCTCCTTACAACCCCTACATACCAATAATGCCACACGTGGCCACATAACAATACTCATACCAAAATGTCAAACTGAACCCCACGTGTCAACGTCGGTTATCTGCATAAAGCTTCTGCTGACTCTGAGCTTACTAATAATCTTTTCTGGATAAGCTTCGCCTTATCCACGGCCCGCTGAATCAAGTCTGGACCAAATAACTGAACCTCGCCTATGTCGAACCAACTAACCGGCGATCTACACTTTCTCACATACAAGGCCTCACACAGGGCCATCCGAAATACTGGAAGGGTATCTGTTATCGTACGTAACCCAACAAGAGGCAAATAACCTTCCCGGCTATCTCGGAAATCAAGAACACAGGCCCGCCACCTATCCTCAAGTCCTGGATGGTATGCTCTGCCTGTCCGTCGGTCTGAGGGTGTAATGCAACACTGAGACTCATCTGTGACCCTAACCCCTTCTGAAAAACCTCCAGAAGTTATCCGTAACCGAGCTCATATGTCTGACATCATAAACGTAGGAACCCCGTGCAGTCTCACAATCTCCCTGCTACAAAAACTGGTGTAAACCTCAGCCAAGCTAGTGGTCCTAACCGAAAGAACACGGTTGGTTTTGTCAGCATGTTTACCATGACCCCCAGGGGGTCGCACTTCCTCTGAGTACGATGCCACCCTGTAACAAGATCCATTTTAATTACCTCTCATATCTAAGTCGGGGTCTAAATCGCCTGTAATAGCCCACTGGGCTTCTGGTGTTCAACCATGACCTGCTACTAATTCGGATATTAAGCTACAACTCTGCTACGTCCCTCTTCAGGCCACCTTACCAATACATACATCTGAGGTCACTTCACAACATAGTCGACCCCGAACAATTAGAGCAATAAGCACTGCGTGCCTCCCCTAAGACCTGGCGACCCCATTGCATCGGTACACGCAATCTATCCTCATCTCACAAAGACTTCATCGGTGCTACTCAAACAGGCTCTTCTCTTCTCGGAGAGCCGTATCTCGATACCGTATCATAACTAGATACTCATATTGTCGCTTCTTTACCTCCTCAACGACGGAAGACTCAGCAACCTCTCGGATCTAAACTTCATTAACCTTGGAAACAAATAATCGAACCCCTAGGCTAGGTAACTGAAGAATCTCACGGACCACGTCCAGTCTATCTGGCTGCCCATCTGGAATACTACCCTTAGATCCATGACTAAGAGTATCTGTAACCGTCTCGGCTTTCCCCAGATGGTATAGGATATCAATATCACAATCCTTGGGTAACTCTTACCACCGTCTCTGTTGCAAATTCAACTGCCTCTGTCTGAAGATATACCGGAGGCTCTTGCGGTCTGCACAAATATCCACATGAAGTCTATATATACGTCATGCCTTCAAATCTTCAAGGCATGATTTAACTGCCGCCAGCTCTAAATCGTGAGTGGCATAATTTCCTTTCCTGCTTCTCTAACTACTAGGAAAACATAGGCTCTATCCTTATCGGGTTGCGTCAGCACACAACCTAGCCCAACATCCAACGTGTTATCATAATAACCTAACCCTCTAGTCTTTCAGGAGGAGTTAGAACTATAGTCGAGTCAACTTATCTTCCAATAACTGGAAACCTTTCTCATTCTTGCGAAATATTCGGGTGTCATTAATCTCAATTATGGTTCCTGTTTCCTTTTCTCTGTTGCAACCAAACTTGGTCATTAACTTAGATTTGATTCTTTTGCTTGCCTCCTGGCTAAGACTTCCTGTCAATCACAATTTAGGGGGGAGGGGGGATTTCCTTGGTCTCGTCAAGTCGTAACCCGATTATTCTCTCCCAGCTCGTAGAGCTTATAATCAGGTGTTCAACCTCAATTCACGGTATTACATAATCCAAAGACTTGTCAAAATTTCTTATCGTTCGAGTGTCTACTCGTCTTTCCTTTATAAGTTATTTCAAGTTATCCTGGGGCCCCTTACCCCTCCGTATTTTCTTACAATCTTTCTCGTCAGTACCGATGCTACCACTTTTCCTCGAGGTGTTCTTACTACCCATTATTTACTAATGGTCTTACACTAGTCTGGGGTAATCATATCTCGTGCAACTTACATAACCATAGTCATATTCTCTTTTATCCTCCTGGTCATAACCTTACCTTATGCTTATTATTAGCAAAAGTATTTCTATCTTTATTCATAATCGTACAGTTTCATATATGTGTACTACCTGCATTTTTCCTTACGACACTTCCTCGACCATTTCGTAACGTCGTTCTTAATTACCCCAACACAATACTCTTCCCACAGTTATCTAAAATTGTAACCTATGGCATGACGATACTGAAGACCTTACCAGTCTCCTATCCTTCGTCTAACAATCATGGGTACACATAACCCCATAATACGTAAAACTGTCCTTACGTGGGGGATAGAACTTATCTCCACTAAATAAACTTTCCTTGGAGTCGCAACCCTAATCACCGGGTCCTCTTGCGGTCCAGTAAATATCTAATCATCACGCACCGCCTTAAAGTCGTGTAGATTTTCAAAACCTACCAAAGATATCTTCTGTTTTCCGTAGGCAAGACTGCATTTATCTTATTCTTACTTGCGCGTTATCCTGAACTTATCCGGAAGGTCGTGGCCCTGACCGCCACACCAAACCAACTCCAAGTACATCCAAGGGCACTTAGCATAAACTCCTTCAACCTCGAGTATTACTTACTTTCTGCATTAATTTACCTCAAACGAACAAGTCACACAGACTTATTAAAATCAACAATGTCAAAGAAGGAAGGATAATTCATCGTTACCACCACTTTTCTTCCTTTCCACTCGATAACCGATTTACGAACTGTGCCAATCAATCTCTCTCGTAGTCCACGTTGGCATAACAAGAGGTCAACTAGCTCAGACTCATAATGACCTCAACGTCTCGCATAACTCAAAATCGCTAGGTCAGGGTCCAACGATCGTATCGCACTAATTATTATCTACCCGCTCGGCTACCACCCAACACTCACGTGTAGTCACCTCGAAAGGTCCTCATGGATTCAGTTCCATTTCTTTACACTTGGTTGCTCTCTTTCATCGGGTCGCATTTCTTCCGTGCATTTCCAAACTTATTGTAGCGTACGTACATATCCTTCATACTGATTCGGGCCTCCAATCTTTGGAGTTACTATTCTAAACAGCTTAAGGCCATTTCCGGCTCTCACAACCTGGTTCCGGTGGAATGCGTCCACGAACCCGTAAAATGATTAACTAGACTCGGGCCTTGCACCCGTGACTCGCCACGAGCGACTACTACCAACTGATCCCATTCCATTTCAAGCTATGGGGCGACCCTTAATAGGTCCTCAACCCGACTCGGCGTCGTACTTAACTCTTACCCTTGGTCTGACTTAACCTTTTACTACCCGAGAAGGCCTTATATACCTAAGGTCTCGGTGGTTATCACATTCTTAGGCTCGCAATTTCCATGCTTCATGCCTACCTTATCAGCCCCCCCGTAAACGGGTACAAAAACTTCTCAATAAACTATAATCGTGTTGTTTTGTCCACAACAACCATACTTACTCCATACGGATCTCACCCGTACCATTCTTGAACTCCTACTACGTAGCTCAATCTATTAACATAGTATTCCATTAATTCCCTTAATAACAACTTCTTAAGGGTCCATTACATTCTCACACAACTCATCATCACCTAATTATCTCAAATTAGCATGTAAAACCTTGATGAGAGTTCCTTAACTGTTCATACCTTCCCGGTATTTATTTAGTCCTTATCAAATCCTGGTAACCTAAAACCATTTTAGGCAACACGCGTCTGACCCACATACATAAATATGTATAGCTGTATGTTACAATACCAACTATACTACAAACATTACCTACCTGGATACGTAATCCACATCATCTTTCCTGAGTCACTGCTGCCTTTCTCGTAGCTGCAAACAACATAACCTGTTAGGGAGAGACGAACCTAACCACACAGCTCTATCACACGATCTTAGAGTGAGAAGAATGGAAACCAATCCTAAATGTCCTGCAGCCTCCTGATTATAGCGTATTCCACCCTTCAAGTAGAATACGCTACTCGTAGTACTTCCACCTATAATAACCACAACACATCTATCAACTTCTAGTTCTCTTCGTAGAATATTCTAAGTGCAAAGTTCCAAAATTCTACGGAAAATCGGACAGCACTTCCTTTGTTTCTACATACTTTGCCACCTTTTTCAAGGCCGAATTTAATAACCAAACGCCACATTTAAGGCTCAATCAATTCAGCAAATACAAAGGGGATTACACGCCTTACAATACGTGTAAAATTTCGCCCCACAATTACTACCAACTAGTCCACAATACAATGCAATTCTCGGCTAATAGGTGCAACAACATAAAGTCTTCCAATTCTTTTCCAATCCAAGTTATTGGGTCAAACATGTTATATAGTCATAAACAACTTCAACAACTACAATTTCCTTCTTTATATAACATGTGACAACTTATACTATTAATCAACTTGAATTGTAATCTTAAGGCTAAACATGCTAGTTTTCGGATTAGGGTTCAAATAGTCAATACACTTATCAAACTTCATATTAAATACCTCATGCTTGCTAATATCCATAGTTACAACAATAAGTAATCTTAATTACTAAAACGATAAGAATTATACCTTTACAAGCCCTTAATCTTTCCAAGATTCAAAGTCGCTCCTTAGCAATTCTTAGCTCCTTTTCTTATGTTCCAATCCACTCCAAGCACTCCTTAGAAGCCTATGAAGAACTCATCTTCAAGTTCCAACTTCAAAGTTGAAGAACTCCTTAAGTTTCCGCCTTGCGACTAATACGAAAACGCCACTTTTTCGGGATCTTTCTATTGAGATAACCTTACAATACCCTTAGGGACCTTGGGTTTAAGTCTTGTGAATAATGGAATAAAACTACAAATTTTTTGTGTGGACCTTAGGGAAAACCCGAGAGCTCCTAAATATGAAGAACAAGTCTTGAAATTTTTCTAAGTGTTGAAGACAAGTCTTGCACTAGTGTGTATATATAATACAATAGAGGGTCAAGATAATCACAAATGTGTGGCTAGGATGAAGAACACATGGATAATAGCCAAGTGGACAAGTTGACAAGTCAACAATCTCAAGCTTGAAGACTTATCATCCACAATGGTCAAATGACTATTCTAACCTTGCAATTTCTTCCAAGGCTAAGTGGGTGAGGTGCCACGTGTCGCCCTCCCATTCGTTCATAAAATTCTGCAACCCTCGTGGGCCCCACAAAACGTAAAATTCCTCGGGTGGGCCCCACATGACCAAATCCGTAAAAAATGAATTCCATACTTCTCTAATATTCCAAAAAGTCCGAATACCAAATCTGGGAATCCAATTCCCATTAACGAACCTTTTTCCTTCATAAAATCCGGAAACTTTTCCGTCGAAAAATCACATCTTTCTTCCTTTTCAAATTTAATGTCGTATTCTCGTACGTACGTCCTCACATACATACCCTGGAACTACGGGGTGTAACAAAAATATTAAGGAATTTTTAACCTTCTTGAAGCACATGGTACTCCTATAGAATAAGAACGATACCAATCTCAAAGCTTTGCTCTTTTTGTATACATCCAAATCTGTAGTAGATGTTTCACCTTATTATGATACTCTCTTTTTATGATATACATAATTGTTTTTATATATATCATCGTAGAGAACGATATCACGTTCAAACATTGTCCTTGTGAAGTCATGCTTGATTCTTTTGAAAAAATAGTGCAACATAACTACAACACATATCTTGTATATTGACTCAATCAGTAAATGTTACCCAGAATGTTAGGACAACATTTCGGACAACATCTACCTATTCTGTCTTATTTTCAAAGAAAACAGAGACTAAGAGATTTTTTCAGGCTTGAAAATCTCTCATGATCTAGGGGTTTGGTAAAAATGTCAGCTAGTTGAGAAAGAGTATCAACATGTTCTATTTGAACTAGCTGTTTTTCCACTAAGTCTCTTAAAAAAATAATGTCTTATGTCTATGTATTTTGTATGTGAATGCTGAACATGATTTTTGGAAATATTAATAGCACTCAGATTATCATAGTACAAAATCATGGAGTTGTTAGAAATGGCATAGTCATCAAGCATATGTCGTAACCAAATCAGTTGAGCACAAAAACTTTCGGCTGCCACATATTCGGATTTGGCAGTCGAGAGTGACACACAATTTTACGACTGTACCATGAGACTAGATTATTGTCAAGATAGAAACACCCACCACTAGTGCTTTTCCTATCATCTACATCACTGACCCAATCTGAGTCACTATATCTTATTAGATTATGATTATTGTCTTTGGAGTACTAAATTCCTAAGTCACTTGTACCGGTAATATATCGAATGATACGTTTCACGACATTAAGATGAGATACCTTGGGACTGGCTTGGAACCTGGCGCAAACACACACGCTAAACATGATATCAGAACGACTGACAGTAAGGTATAAAAGGCTACCTATCATAGATTGATACAATGTTGGGTAAACATCTGTCCAACATCGTCTTTACATACTTGTTGCATAGAGCCCATTGGAGTCTTCATGTATTTAGCATTTTTCAGACCAAATTTCCTAACAAGATTCTTGGCATACTTGCTTTGAGATACAAATATCCCTTCTTTATTTTGTTTAATCTGCAAGCCTAAGAAAAATGTTAGTTCTCCAATCATGCTCATCTCAAATGTTCTTGATGTTGCTTCAACAAGCGATTTCAAGAATGATTTTGTAGTCGAGTCAAAAACAATATCATCAATATAGATTTGAGTTATTATAACATCTACACCTTGTCTTTTAATGAATAAAGTTCTGTCAGCTTTTCCACGGGTAAAACCAAATTCAACAAGAAAGTTAGTTAAATGACCATACCATGCACGTGGTGCCTATTTTAGACCATAAAAAACTTTCTTGAGCTTGTACACATGATGTGGATGATGAGGATCTTCAAATCCCTTTGGTTGTTCAACATATACTTCTTTGCCTAAGTATCCATTGAGGAAGACACCTTTAACGTCCATTTGGTGCAAGGTAATTTTCAAGTAGCAAGCAATAGCAAAAAACAATCTTATTGACTCAAGTCTAGCCACATGAGCGAAGGTCTCATAGTCGATACCTTCTACTTGTGTATATCCTTGAGCAACAAGTCGAGCTTTGTTTCTAACAATCTTCCCTAACTCATCTGATTTGTTTTTGAATATCCACTTGGTCCCAATAACGTTTGTGTTGTTGGGCCGTGGTACCAAATTCCAACCTCATTTCGGGTAAATTGTTCAAGCTCTTCTTGCATGGCTTGAATCCAAAAATTATCTTTCAATGCTTCCCCAATATTTTTAGGTTCCAAAGTAGATGTAAGACAAGAAAGACTAACTTGTTGGTATATGGTGGACATACACACATACCTTACCATTTCTCGGTAGTTCACTATCTATTTCTCTCTTGTTCGCCTCTGCTCAAACACTCCCCCTATCACCTGGTCGGGTGGATGGTTCCTTCTAATCCTCGATGGAGGGTCTCTTCTCACTTGATCATTCAGTTCAGTAGAAGACTCCTCATCGACTTCGTCCTCTGTGTTCTCTCTTTGAGGTTCAGATGTGTCTTCTGATGTTGGGACAACATCTGTTGCTTCAGTGGATTGCTCCTCTTCAGCTGCAACCACAATGTTGTTTTCTGAAGATCTACCAGATATATCCAGCAGGTAATCAAAAATAACATTAACAGACTCTTGTATGGTCTTTGTCCGAAGATTGTATATTCGGTAAGCATGACTATTCTGAGAGTAGCCAACGAATATCCCATTGTCACTCTTAGAGTCAAATTTAGCCAGTTGATCCCTGTCATTAAGAATATAACACACACACCCAAAGACATGGAAGTACCTCACTGTAGGTTTCTTTCCATTTAACAGTTCATAGGGTGTCATCTTGGTTCCTGGCCTTAGATAGATTCTATTAGATATGTGACATGTTGTGTTCAAGGCTTCTTCCCAAAACCTCTTTGACAAATACTTAGAACTCAACATCACTCTTGCCATTTCTTGTAAAGTTCTGTTCTTTCTCTTGGCAACCCCATTTTGTTGTGGTGTTTTTTGTGCCGAAAATTCATGGAATATGCCTTTATTTTCACAAAATTTTGCAAAGGTTTGATTTTTAAATTTCTTTCCATGATCAGATCTAATTCTGAAAATCGAAGAACAAAACAGATTTCTGATTCTAGAGTAAAGTGTTCTAAAGATCTCAAAGGTTTGTGATTTTTCCTTTAAAAATATATCCAAGTGAATCTGGAAAAGTCATCAATAATCACGTAGGAATATTTCATCCCTACTAGGCTATCTACCTTAATTGGACCCATAAGATCCATATGCAATAATTGGAAACAATGACGTGACGAAAGTTATGCATCGTGTTGACAACATTATGAGAGACTCGGGTCTGCTTTCCCTTCAAACAATCTTCACACAGTGTTTTATCTTTTGGATCCAGTCTGGGAATGCCTCTGATGGCTTCAAACGAGATTGGTTTCTCCAAGGAGCCGTAGTTGACATGTCCCAACTTCTGGTGTCAAAGTGTCAAGTCACCTACCTTTGCGGAGTTGCAAAACTCTTGTCTACCTACTAGATAGCAGTCATCTCCGGTTCGGGTTCCTGACATGACACGCTTGTTTGCAGAATCTGTAACCTAGCATCCAAACTTGTTGAACTTCACCTCGAGATCCTCATTACATAGTTATCTTATGCTAAGAATATTAGCAACCAACCCTTCTACATGAAGGATATTTTTCAAGGCTGGTACATAACATTAAGAGCTCTTTTACCAATAATCTTACGCTTACTTCCTCCTCAAAAGGTCACGTACCCTCCATTGAATGCTCCATAGTCCTTTAATAGACTTTTGATACTTGTCATATGACGTGAGCAGCCATTATCGAAATACCAAAAACATGTAATATTATTACGCAAGGCAGTTATGCACACATTACATCTCAGATTCAGTTTAGGTACACATTCCTTTTTGAACCTTTTCTTCCTTCTGCTCTCAGGCTTGTTGCTTTGAATGTTGTCAGTGATGTTGGGAAACATTGCTGACGACATTTTAGGCGATAGTCTGAGTGTAGAGTTTTGAAGTTTGCAGCAGTAGGGCATAAGATGTACTAACTTTTTATAGAAGCTACATACAAACTTCGATCCAATCATAGTGATCTGAGAGTTACTCGTATTTTCTTTGACAAATTTTATCCTCTCAGTTTGACTATGGATTCTGGAAGTATTAGTTTTGCAAGGAGATTGGTACCCAAGCCCAGTCCTTGTAGGATTACTGAAGTTCAGTATTTCATCCAGTTAGGAGGTTCCCATGTTGAACCTTTGGAAAGTGGTCTCATCTATGTTCAATCGGGCACGAATCTTACCAAGCTCCAGGTCCTTTTTGGTAAATGTTACCTCTAATCGGTTGATTGTGACTTTCAGATTGCTATTCTCAAGAGCCAATGATTTTGCTTTTGAGTCCAGTTTCTCAGATTTGGTGATTAAGGCTTTACAAAGACTTAGTAATTCCTTTATCATGTCGTCTTTGGAGTCAATTAGATCCAAATTTACAGCCTCAGATAATGAAAAAATAAATCCACTAAAATAATTTACATCAGAATAATCAAAGTATACATACCTATTTGATGTTGCAGACATTCCAGATGTGGAGTCTGATGTTGTTCCTGATGTTGTCGCAACATTGTCAACAACATCTTTCGTCGTTAGACAGTAAGTGTTCGAACATGGCTGCCAGCATTACTTGTGGTTCTTTTTCTTGATCTCATTCCTCCTATTCGTTCTCATGAGGGTTACCCACATAACCTTACTAATTTTTCTAAGGGTGTCTGCACACTCATTAGCGTAGTGTCCCAACCTGAACGTGCATGACACTGCACTCCATCGAGTTGTTTGGGATTGAAAGTGGTACCGTCGGAGTTGGTTTTTCTCAGTGGATTGTGATTTCTTTTATCAGAAGGTGACTTATTCGACTGCTTATTGAAGAGTGGGTTCTGATGCTGTTTATATTGGCTTTATTCCGATCAGTGTTGATCTTTTTCACCATCGAATTGAATCGACGAGTGAGTAAGGCAACAATTGCATCACTTCCCAGTTCCTCCAGGTTTTCTTCCTCGTTTTCCAATTCAGATTCTGAGGTTTGTCCTTGGAGTGCCAAAGTCTTGTCTTTATACAAATCTCTTTGGCTCTTCATGTTCATCTCATATGTTTGAAATATTCTCATCAAGGCATGAAGATCCATAGTAGCAAGATTATGGGCCTCTTCAACAGCACAAATCTTAGTATTGAATCTTTCAGGAAGAGATCTGAGAGTTTTATCCACAAGTTGTATGTTGGTTAAAGGAGACCCAAGCACTTGACACTGATTAGCAATGTCAATCAACTTTTCAAAATAGAATTTTATGTCATCAGATTCTTCCATCCTTAAGCGTTCGTATTGGCTCAAGATCATGCGAAGCTTTGTACGTCGAACACTCGAGGTACCCTCACAATGAGTTTGTAAGGTTTCCCAAGCATCATTGGCCGTTGTACAATTCTGGATAAGCTTTAACATATAGAGATATACTCATCCAAATATCGCATTTAGGGTCTTTTCATTAAAGCTTGCACTGTTGATCTCTTCCGCGGTCCATTCAGATTCGGGATTAGTGAGTGCATCACCATCCTCGTCTGCTGGGTACTTGGGGATCACATAGCCTTCGAAAACTGATCTCCATGATCGAACATCAATGTATTTGATGTGCGAACGTAGTCGAATTTTCCAGTAGGTATAGTTAATTCTGTCATGAATTGAAAGTCTACCAACATTTTGTATAGCTGAGTCCATAGCCGTAATATTCAAAATCAAACACTTATTGTATCAAATGTTGGATCTGATACCACATGTTGGGTCTCAGGGCTACGGATAAGCAAGAATACGGAATAAAAAATTGAAACAGCTAGAGCAACAAAAATAGTCTCTGGATGTTGCATTCAATGTTGTGTCAACATCTGAGGAAACATTGTGATAAAACAGTATAAATCTTTGTAGAGTAAATGCAGCGAAAAATTAAAAAGACACAAGGTTTATATTTTCAAGGGTATATATTAATATATCTCTTGATGGTCAATGACCAAAAGAATTGTATAAATTATATACAATTAATTACAAATGAATTTCTTTTACAAGATTGAGCAAAAATGCGAAAAAGAAATTACAAACAAAAGTGAAGTCGCAGATGACTTCAGCCTAATATTAAAAAGATCTAAAAAGACAAATACAACATCTTCATTACAATCGCTGAACATTAAGCTTAATCTAGAATAAGGATAGCAATTGTAATGTGGGACTAGATGTTGTTATACTACTTTAGGCTAGATGTGTTGATCTAGTTTCTAAGGTAATTATCCGAGAGCTCTCTTGGAAAATTTTCTCGTTCAATTCTGGATATCGATACTCTGAAGCTCCCCTCTATTTATAGTGTAGAGTTTCCCTTGAAATCCTCACTGCTTGGTTGCGGAGGTTGAGTAAAAGAAGATAGCTTCTTGGACCGATTCTTTCTCCTTAAAAATCTCAACGTTCTGGACTTGGTCTCACTACAACAAATTGGTTGGAATATCGCCCCTTAGATCAAAGGGCTTTATTACGTCCGTTGTCTTAGATAAAAAAAAAGGGCGATTTTTCAAGTCGCCCCTTTTGGTAAGGACCATATAGGGCGACTAGAGTCGCCCTTTTTGAGATTCATCAAAAAGGGCGATTGTAGTCGCTCTACTTGGGATGATTCAAAAAAGAGAAAAAATTAAATGCACCAATTGGGATTCGAACCCTGGTCTGGACTGTGACACTGTACTATTCTACCACTAGACCACTAGTTATGCAACATTAATCACCACAAATACAACTCTCTGCCAAGAATCGAACCCGGGCATCCTATGTGGATTGTGTCATTCTACCACTAAATCAGCCATCAATACTTGTTATATTTATACTCCTCATAATCATAAATCTCTTCGATTCAGATCCGAATATTTCGAATACCCAAAAAATTGGATATTCGTAATTTTCAGATCAGAGTCGGATCTGAATATTTCAGATATCAAAAAAATTGGATATCCGTAATTTTCGGATAATTTAGGATTGGAATCGGATCGAATTCGAATATTTCAGATATCCAAAAAATTAAATATTCATAATTTTCAGATAATTTCGGATCGGATTCGGATCAGAATATTTTGGATATCACAAAAAATCGGATATTCGTAATTTTTGGATCAGGTTCGGATTCGAATATTTCAGATATCCAAAAAATCGAATATTCATAATTTTTGGATATTTTCGGATCGAATTCGGATTCAAATATTTCAGATATTCGTAATTTTCGGATAATTTCGGATCGGATTCGGATTCGAATATTTCGAATATCCAAAAAATTGGATATTTGTAATTTTCGGATCATTTAGGATCGGATTCGGATATCCAAAAAATAGGCTATCCAAAATTTTCGGATCAGATTCCGTGACTTTGAGTTAAAAAGAGAATTAATCACGTTTGAAATTTTTAATCTTTAAAAGTAGGTTTCTAATTGAACAAAAATTATAATTCTTTATATCAAGAAGGGAGATTTTCTCAAGTCGCCCCCTTTGCTAAGGCCAAATAAGGCGAGTGAACTCGCCCTTTTTGAGATATATCAACAAGGGCGAGTTTGGTCGCCCTATTTGGCCTTACAAAAGGGGCGAGTTTGGTCGCCCTATTTGGTCTTACAAAAGGGGCGACTTGAGAAAATCGTCCTTCTTGATGTAAGAATTATAATTTTTGTTCAATTTGAAATCTACTTTTAAAGATTAAAAATATCAATTACTATTAATAGTTTCATAAATAATATATACAACACATGATGTTCTTACAAATATGTGCTTTTAATTTTCATAATTAATTAAATTAAAACATATCTAATTTGAAAATATACTATTATTTTTACAATATTATTTACAAATATGTTATTATTAATTAATATATTTTCTTGAAATAATATGTATCTTAAATATCTAATTTAATATATCATTTATAATGACGCATATTTGTCAAGTATTAATTTTTATTTTTATTTTTAATTGTGTAATTATTACATATGTAACTTTTTGTAATTCTTAGATCAAGAAGGACGATTTTATCAAGTCGTCTCCTTTGCTAAGGCCAAATAGGGCGAGTTTAGTCGCCCTATTTGGCCTTAGCAAAGGGGGCGACTCGAAAAAATCGTCCTTCTTGATGTAAGAATTATAATTTTTGTTCAATTTGAAATCTACTTTTAAAGATTAAAAATATCAATTACTATTAATAGTTTCATAAATAATATATAAAACACATGATGTTCTTACAAATATGTGCTTTTAATTTTCATAATTAATTAAATTAAAACATATCTAATTTGGAAATATACTATTATTTTTACAATATTATTTACAAATATGTTATTATTAATTAATATATTTTCAAGAAATAATATGTATCTTAAATATATAATTTAATATATCATTTATAATGACGCATATTTGTCAAGTATTAATTTTTATTTTTAATTGTGTAATTACATATGTGACTTTTTGTAATTCTTAGATCAAGAAGGACGATTTTATCAAGTCGCCCCATTTGCTAAGGCCAAATAGGGCGAGTGAACTCGCCCTTTTGAGATATATCAAAAAGGGCGAGTTTAGTCGCCCTATTTGCCTTCTCAACCATGGCGATTTTTAGTCGTCTTCTTTGCCATCTCAACCAGGGCGATTTTTAGTCGCCCTCTTTGCCTTCTCAACCAGGGCGATTTTTAGTCGCTCTTTTCGCCTTCTCAACCAGGGCGATTTTTTCAAGTCGCCCTCTTTGGTTAAATAAACTTAAATGTCATTTCTAAAGAAATACAAAATCGATCTTCACTATTTTATAAGACAGATCGGATTCGGATCCGACTATTTCGGATATTCATAATTTTGGATATTTATTTTATGGATTTAAATTAGGAAAAAATCTAAGAGGGTAATTTATGATGAACGAAAGTCTATAATGCGACTTAATTTGAAAGGAGGGCTTTTAATATTTTCATCTATTAGTAATAGAAATAATAGATCAAAATCGCTTTTAATTAAAATGTTATATATATTATCAACACTGTAACAAATCGGTTCAAATATAAATATATATATATATATATATATATATATATATATATATATATATATATATTATCTATTTATATTTTGTAGTAATTTAATATTTTTAATAAAATATGATAGATAAATTTAATCATTGAAACATTTATGGGCAGTGGAATAAAAGTTTAGAAATAAATTAAAATTTCAAAAGTCAGAAAAATACATATTTATTTATATCTTATTAAAAATAAATAATAAAAAAAAGTATTAGTACGTCATAATATTAGTACGTCATAATATTTATATACTATGATATATGCATTCAGTGAAGATTGAATGTTGGAAAACAAGAAAGAAGAAAACTAACGTTTGAAAAAGAAAATATTAGAACGTGATAATATAATTTGTTATTTCATTTGTACTCATTATAACATTTTACTTGACCATGATATTATGTGATTAATTATCATAAACGGGGATGAAAACATCACGAGAGATGATATTTCTCATCGTATTTTATATTTTGTTCTTCCATAAGGTCTCGGTTATTTATATCTTATTAAAAATAAATAATAAAAGAAAATATAAAGTGGAGCAAAAAGCAAGTCGCCCCCTTTGGTGAAATTAAAAAGGGCGACTGTATGTCGCCCTTTTTGGTCCGAACTAAAAGGGCATTTTTTAGTCGCCCTTTTTGGTTTAAAAAAATCGCCCTCTTTGACTAGATTTGTTGTAGTGTCTTCACGATGCTTCTTCTCCAAGTTTTGACTGTTTCTTTTACCACATTTTAAACACAACATCATTGTAAGCTTGCCTAGGTCATTTCTTACTCACACCAACACAACCTGTTTTGGCCGGAATAATAGGCAAAATCGTTACAGAGATGTTGTCAAGATGTTGTCACAACATCGCAGGCAACATCCTTAAGATGTTGTCCTGAGCATTTTCAGATGTTGTCACAACATCCCATCCAACATCAATAATATATATGATACATCAAGATATATTAAGATGATATTAATCCCCCTTGGGGAGTCTTTCATTAATATCAAGGTATATAAAGAGTACAATATTTACAATAGAAATCCTAAGCCTATACAAAAGAGGAATCCTAGTCTTACCATAATTATATTTACACAATATATGAAAATATTTTAATTATGGGTAGGAAATATATTGTTTCCTATATTTACACGTTTACACACCCCCTCAGTCGGAGCGGGAGG
The DNA here is from genome assembly GCA_029844215.1 of Przewalskia tangutica. Taxonomy (NCBI): domain Eukaryota; kingdom Viridiplantae; phylum Streptophyta; class Magnoliopsida; order Solanales; family Solanaceae; genus Przewalskia; species Przewalskia tangutica. Next base: position 37,352,794 of record CM056739.1, read on the forward strand.
AGGCCGGACGGTGAGACTGGATCTGAAGTCAAGAAATAACTGTCTGGGAAGTCCTTTGGTATATATGTCTGCATACTGAGAGGATGATGGAACATGTAACACTCTGACATGTCCTAGAGAAACTTTCTCACGAACAAAGTGTAGGTCTATCTCAATGTGCTTGGTTCGATCTTTGACGATTATGAGACAAATAGATGGCAGAGATGTTATCACAAGACACAATAGATGTCGACGCAGGACACGAAGTTCTAACGAAGTTTCGAGCCAACAAATCTCGCCACTACATTTGCAACGCCTCAGACTCAAATTTCGATCGATCTAGATAGGTAGCCTGCCGCCGCGGACCAAGAAATCAGATTATCCCCTAAGAAAACACAAAATCCGGAGGTGGAGCGTCGCGTGTCCAGATATCCTGCCCAATCTGCATCCGTATATGAGAGCAACATGTTTGGCGCAGAGGGGTATAAGTGCAAATCATAATTAAGAGTACCCTTAATGTATCGAATGATACGCTTAAGAGCAGTGAAATGAGACTCTCTGGGGGCATGCATGAATAAGCACACCTGCTGAACAACATAAGCTATGTCTGGCCTGGTAAATGTGAGATACTGAAGTGCACCTGCAAGACTCCTATACAGAGTAGGATCAGAGACTGGAGCATCATCCATATCACTTAGCTTAGATTTCGAATCGACTGGAGTAGGCATAACTTTGCAATTCGCCATCTTAGACCTGTACACTATCTCCTCTGCATACTTACGCTGACACAAGAACATGTGATTGGCAGACCTGGTCACTGATATCCCCAAGAAATAACTCAGCTTTTCCAAATCAGTCATTGCAAATTCGGACTTAAGCAAGACAATAATCTCATTTTTCAATCTATCTGAGGAGCCAGTCAGAACAATATCATTCACGTACAGTAATAAGTATGCAGTGCTACTACCTCGATGAAAAATAAAGAGTGATGTATCACTCTTGCTGCATACAAACCCAATCTGCAAGATATACCTGGCAAAGTGATCATACCACGCACGGGGAGCCTGTTTCAGGCCATATAGTGACTTACGGAGACGACACACATAGTGAGGGATCTTTGACGATCCGAACCTGCGGTGATACATGTACATCGCTTTCTCGCCTCATGTAAGAATGCATTCTTCACATCAAGTTGATGGATCGGCCAGTGTTTGCCCATGGCAATGCTCAAAACTGTGCGAATAGTAGCCGATTTGACAACCGGGCTGAAGGTCTCTCCACAATCAATGCCCTCCTGCTGATTTGTGCCATTAGCCACAAGACGGGTCTTATACCTCTCAAGATCTCCATTAACTCTGAACTTGTGACGAAAAAGTCACATACATCGAATTACATTCACCCCCTCAGGTCTAGGTACTAGATCCCACGTGTGTTGTTTAGTTAAAATATTGAATTCCTCATACATAGCCGTATTCCAATTAGGGTATTGTTTGGCCAATTTTGGGTTCTTTGGAAGTGGAGAGATGATTTGGGTAGACAAGTTGAAATGGACTTTGGGTTTGAAGATTTCATGTTTTGAACGAATTTTCATTGGATGAGTAGGGACAGTGGGTGGCGGAGTGGTGTCTGAGACGGTGGGTAAAGTCGGATAAGGAGAAGGTGGGGGTGAAGCCGTCGTAGGAGCCGCGACGGTAGAAGGTTGACAAGCTTCTCTGAAGTTTGGGCACCGCGGCGCCTCAGCTCAGGGCCGCGGCGCTGTCGACGATATTCCTGAAGATTGTTCACTGGAAATCAGGCGCCGCGGCACCTCCCCTTGGGGTCGTGGCTCTGACGACGGAACAGAGGACATGAGCTATTCGAGGATGAGGGGAGAGATGGCAGACTCGTCAAGAAATGAGTAGTCCGATTTTTGGAATTTTAGAAGATTCAAAAACGGGAATGTGGTCTCGTCGAATGTGACGTGAAGGGATATGTGGATTTGACGAGTCGACAAGTCATAACATAGATAACCACTATGGTTTGGCAGGAATCTAGGAAGACACAGGGAGTAGACCTAGGAGAAAGTTTGTGAGGGGCGGTAGAACTGAGGTTGGGATAGCACAGACAACCGAAAATCCGTATATGATCATAGGAGGGGACTCTATGGTAGAGGATTTCGGTAGGGGTCATATTGTGAAGAATGCTAGTAAGAAGAATATTTAGAATGTATTATGACATTTTAGCAGCATATACCCAGAAGGAAGAAGGGAGGGAGGCATGAATCAATAGGGTGTGAATCATATTGTTAATGGTACGTATGATTCTTTCAGCTTTACCGTTTTGTGGTAAGGTGTGAGGGCAGGAGAAGCGAAAAACCATGCCATTATTTGTACAAAACCGGTGAAACATAGAGTTATTGAATTCAAGACCATTATCGCACTGAAATGATTTTATGCTTTTTCCAAATTGTGTGTGGATAAAATTGCGAAACTCAAGAAATTTGGCAAACACTTCCGATTTAAATTTAACAGGATATAACCAAACATAGTGTGAAAAATCATCAAGCAACACAAGATAGTATTTATGACCGAGAGAACTAGAGATATGAGATGTCCATAAATCGGCATGTATAATATCAAAAGGAGCAAGTGTAACACTAGTAGATGATTTAAACGGAAGACGAATATGTTTGCATAAAGAGCAAGAAACACAATTTTGGGCAAGTTTCCCTTTATAAGCAATGAAATTGTTGCCTTTAAGAAAATTTAAAACTGGGACTCCTGGATGACCAAGCCTATTATGCCAAGTTGAAGAAGAAAAAACTGCTAGAGTGATGGGAGAGCAAGATTTGGCAGCAGAGGTGGAAGTGAATGGATAGTGATCCCCCGTGTTATTGCATCTCGTAAGAGGTGGCCCCGTATGAAAATCCTTCACAGTTAAACCAAAAGGGTCAAAATCCACGGAGATAGAATTATTACGAGTAAATTGGTGGACAAATATGAGGTTTTTAATCATGTGTGGGGCATATAGGGTGTTTTTTAGGGAGAAGGATTGATGAGGAGGTTGTGTGTATGAGGTACATACCCTTTAACTGGAATGCGTTGTCCACTACCAACTGTAACATATTGAGGATGCTTTAAACTAAACAGTTTAGGGATAGTACCTGCAGATTGGGTGCCGTGAGATGTGGCGCCTGAGTCCATGTACCAAGTATTGTCAGGTTGTTGCATGGAGAGGGTGCTGAATGCCTGTCCCAAATCAGTGGGTGTCATGCCGGATGAGGGATGCAAAACCTGACCTTGCATGAAGTGGACATGCTGCGAGGCTGGAGTGAGGCCCAACAAACCAGGGTAAGAATACGGATTATAGGGCTGCTGGTACTGGAATGGACTCGGTCTTGCGCGACTCTGTCTTTGGGCGCCATCAGATCTTTGAGCCGCGCTGTGTCTGCGCGTCTTTGAGAGGCGCGGCCTAGTTGTTCTGCGATCCCTATTGCTGTTGCTGCTGCTGGTTCTGTTGACCGCGACCTTTGCCACCACCACGACCTCCCCTGCCGCGACCCCTGCCACCCTTTCCACCTCGTCCCTGCTGCGGTTGAGAGTTTTCTGGCGGCGTTGGATCTTGAGGGCGCGTTTCGACCGCTAATGCCTTGGTGTGCTCATCACCTAGCACGTCGAGTCTCTTCGAGCAACAACTGCGAGCGAGCTTTGTTAAAGCTGGGTAACAGATCTGCCTGTTGAATCATGATGGCCAAAGTATCATATTCACCTTTAGGAAGACCATCAATCAATTGTAACACCAGTTTGGTGTCAGTAACAGGCTCGTCGACAGCAGCAAGTTGATCCGTCAGTAGCTTTAACTGTTTGCAGTACTCAGTCACATTGGAAAAGTTTTCAAGACGTGTATTGTTAAATTTCTCCTCTAAATACACAGCACGGATGTGCTTATTATCCTGAAAAATTTCCTCCAAACGATTCCATAACTCAAGGGCTGTGGCGCCAGATTTCATGATAGTAAGAAGAAGGTCCTGAGAAATACTACCATAAATTCACTGTTTGACACCGGTGTCTAGACGACGCAAGTAGACTCATCAACCTTCGGAGGGCGTGGAATGTTGTCATCGATGTGATCAAGCACGTTATAGAGACATGCATGATTACGAAACAGTTCAACCCAGAGAGAATACTGACTGTTTTCTTGATCAAGAAGAATGAGAATAGAGTTCTTGATGTTTGTGACAGTTAGGGCTGGATGAAAAGAGGATGACAACGTGGTGGTGGGATTTGTGGAGGTAGAAGATTTAGAAAGTGTGGAAGATTCAGGGATAGCCATTTAGAGAACAGGGGAAAGAAAAAGAAAAACCTAGAAATTTTGGAGGGAGGAGGGGAGGCGCCGCGGCAACCGAGGGAGGGGGGCCGACGGTAGCTCAACAAAAAAGCTAGGGTTTTGTTTTAGGCTCTTGATACCATGTAAGATGATATTAATCTCCCTTGGGGAGTCTTTCATTAATATCAAGGTATATATAGAGTACTATATTCATCCCTTATACAATAGGAATCCTAAGCCTATACAAAAGAGGAATCATAGTCTTACCATAATTATATTTACACAATATATGGAAATATTCTAATTATGGGTAGGGAATATATTGTTTCCTATATATTTTCATATATTGTGTAAATATAATTATGGTAAGACTAGAATTCCTCTTTTTATATAGGCTTAGGATTTCTATTGTATAAGGAATGAATATTATACTCTATATATATCTTGATATTAATAAAAGACTCTCCAAAGAAGATTAATATCATCGTACAATATATTCCAAAAATACATGATCTCAGAATATATGTCATTAAGAGAATATCTCAATAATAGTGTTAAAATCCCAAAGATACGAGTACCGACCCAAAATCTTAAAACAAAGGGTGGAGAGGCTCAAAACAATCTATAAACTCCTCTGTATGCGATTTTATATTAGATTCGAGACATTACTATATTAACTCTATCAATTATGAGGTTTCCACCTTACATCACATAATTAAGTGTAGAATTTCAATTATCGAAGATCCTTTCATCTTTAATTTTGTTTCTTTCTTTCCTATTTTTTTCTTACTCTTATCCTTTCCTTGTGGTTAAAATCGGAACTAACAGTATATGTTATACATACATCGATACATGAGAGTGGCATATTAGTATATCAATAGAATATTTTTATAATAATTAATTATACATCTTCTATATTAGGTAGAATTATATTTCTCTTATAATTATGATTAATTTGTTACCTAGTTAGTAAAGTAAATATTTATGTAACAATATATATATTGTAAATCATTAATGAATAAAATCAAGGGAGAATATTTCTTACATGGTATCAGATTCTAGGAAAATATCCTAAACCCTAAATTTTTCTTTCAATATTGTCGCCCCTCCCCCCGCCCCTCTTCCTTGAGCCGTCGGCCTCCCTTCTTTGTCCGATAGCCATATCTGACTCGAAATTGAATTTTCATCCAACCCTCGTTGTCTACAACATCAAATCTCATATCTCCATCACGCTTGAGATGGAAAACATTCATTATGCGACATGGGTGGAACTCTTTAAAATCCATTGTCGCTCGCACCGGGTTATCTATCACATAATTTCATCAGAAAAAGACAAGGAGAAGGTGCCGAAGACCGGTGATGAGAAGGAATTATGGTTGACCCTTGATGCAACAGTAATCCAGTGGATCTACGCCACAATTTTGAGTGATTTATTACATACTATTCTTGAGCCTGATTCCACGACTATGGAAGTTTGGGAACGTTTACGTGACATATTCCAAGACAATAAGAATTCCAAGGTCGTCACACTTGAGCAGAAATTTTCACCACCGATATGGCGAATTTTCCCAATACGTCTGCATACTATCAACGACTCAAGGTTCTGTCAAACCAACTCAAGAACGTCGTGACACCGGTAACTAACAATCGACTCGTGTTACAAATGGTTGTCGGCCTTACTGATGCATATAGTGGAGTAGGTACACTCATCCATCAAAGCAATCTTCTTCCGCCATTCTACCAAGCCCGTTCTATGCTCATCTTTGAATAAGCGGGTTTTTTCAAGAAGATAGCCACCTGTCAAATTCCACCTTGGTTGTCACTCAGTCCGATGAGAATTTGTCACAATTTAAAAATTTGTCGCCAAATCGTGTCCAAAAGGAATGAAACAGCGGTAACGGGAGCAAAAACAACGGTGGTGGCCGCGGTGGTGGAAAATATGGCGGCAACCGCCGCGGTGGAGGTGGCGACCCGATGCAACGGCGACTAGTGGCGACCTCCACCAAGAGGCGTGGCGTCATCGTGGGCCTGACATTGGCCCTGGATCGTGCCTCCCTACCAATTCCCTATGTGAAATTGGGCCAGGATAGCAGCCCAGGCACAGCAGACCAACCAGCAGGCCCAGTAATCCGTCGCGGGGATCCTTGAGCAACTACCGAGCCAATGACAGCATGCTTACTCAGTAGTGGCGACCCCAACATATATTGAGGCTGCGACTCTTGGGATTACTCTGCCCGATGCAAATTGGTACATGAACACCGGTGCAACATCTCATATGATGTCTTCACAAGGTAATCTCTCGTTCTATTTTAATTTGAGCAATAATTATCAGAAATGGTCATTCAATTTCAATTTGTGATTATGGTACTATAACTTGTCTCCCCCGAACTCACCATTAATTTTGAAAAATGTCCTTCACGTACCTCAATTTGATTTCAATTAGGTAGATTTCTATTGAATTTGATCATTTTGATTTTTTGTGAAGGATTTTCAGATGGGAATGCGTCTAATGAGATGTGATAGTCGGGGCAAGCTTTATCTAATCACCACAACCACATATCAAGCCAAATTACCATCCACTTTTACAGCTTTAGCTCATTCTTTATAGCATGAACGTTTGGGTCATCTGGGAGCACTTGTTTTCTTCTCTTAAACAAAATAAATTTATTGAGTGTACTAGACTTCATAGTTTTCATGTTTTTCACTCTTGTTCTCTTGGAAAACATGTTAAGTTTTCTTTTGTTGCTTCTATCTCGTACTGTTATGCCTTTTGATATTATTCATAGTGATATTTGAACATCTCCCGTTTTGAGCTCTTCGGGGCATCGATATTATCTTCCGTTGTTGGATGATTACTATTTTTTTGTGTACATTTTATTTATCTAAAAATCACAAGCTTTTTCACATTTCTATCCTTTAGAGCATACATCCTCACTCAATTTGAACGGAATGTTAAAAATATTCAGTGTGACAATAGTAGAGTATTTGATAATGAACCTTTTTGGGATTTTTGCAAAAGTAATGGTTTGTAATTTCGGCTCTCGTGTCCACAAATATCATCTCAAAATGGAAAAGCAGAAAGAAAAATTTGAATCATTAAAAATATTATTAGAACCTTATTTGCCCATACATCTCTACTACCATACGTTTGACATCATGCGTTACAAATGGAAGTCTATCTTTTGAACATACTTCCGAGCAAACAAATAGCCTACCAATTCCCACTCAAAATTTTATACCTAAGGAACCCATCATATTTTCATTTACGGGTTTTTGGGTGCTTATGCTATCCTCTCTTTCCTTCTACTACCATCAATAAACTTTAACCCCGGTCAACTCCGTGTATTTTTTTGGGATATTCGTCTAATCATCGTGGTTATAAATGTTTCGACTTATCCTCTAATAAAATCATAGTAAGTCGTCACGTAATTTTTTATGATAAAAATTTCCCTTTTGTCAAATTACATTATTCCGGGCCTCGTACCTATGAATTTATTGATGATAGAATACCCTCGTATTTGATCCATAAATTAGCCTCTCAAACAGGTCCAACATGTCCCGGTATCTCAGCCCAATTACCGAGCCCCGCGGCTGCTGGCCCAGCTGAGCCTCTCGCTGGCAGCCCACTACCGAGAGGCCTAGTGGCGGGTAGTCTGCTAGGTCTCGACCTACAGTCCCCTAGCCCACTGCCGGGAAATTCGTCACTCTTTTCCCATCCGACTCTAATTCTGGCCCAACAGCCTATCACTCGTAGTCAACACAAAATTTTAAACCTAACAAAAAATACGATCTTCACACCCATGTTGCCAAGTCACCTATGCCCCATAATCCTGTGGCTTTCCTTAATGAATCGAATTGGAAATTGGTTATGGATGCTAAATTTAATGCTCTTATTAATAATAAGATGTGGGATTTAGTGCCCCGTCCCTATGATGTTAATGTGATCCGATGTATGTGGATTTTTAGTCATAAAGAAAAATCTGATGGTACATTTGAGAGGCACAAATCCCATCTTGTAGGTGATGGAAAGACTCAACGAATTGATATAGATTGCAGTTAGACTTTCGGTCCGGTGGTGAAACTGTCAACTGTCAGGACAATCCTTAGTCTGACTCTTTCGAAGGCATGGCCGCTTCATCCGCTTGATGTCAAAAATGCCTTCCTGCATGAAGACCTCAATGAAACAGTGTACATGCATCTGACCCTACTTATCCTAATCATGTGTGTCTACTGAAGAAATCGTTATATGAGCTCAAACAAGCGCCTAGGGTTTGGTACAAGAGGTTTGCAGATTACGTTGCACACATTGGATTTTCTAACAACATGACTGATCATTCTCTATTCATCTACCATTAGGATAATGATATTGCTTACATTATTTTATATATGAATGATATTATCTTAACTGCCTCATCTGATGCCCTTCGCAAGTCTATCATGTCACTGTTTGGCTCTAAGTTTGCAATGAAAGATCTAGGGTCACTGAGTTACTTATTGGGGATAGCTGTGATTTGAGTGCTTCTTCAAACAAGCCATATGTTGATCCATCACATTACCGTAGCCTTGTAGGGGCCATGCAGTATCTCACATTCACGAGACCCGACATTTTTTATGTTGTGCAATAGATTTGTCTATTCATGCACAACCCGATGAAGGATCACATGCATGCTCTCAAACGCATTGTGCGTTATATTCAGGGTACTCTCGATCATGGCTTGCATTTATATCCGTCTTCGACAACCACTCTTGTTTCATACACAGATGCCGATTGTGGTGGTTGTCCGGATACCAGACACTCCACATCTGGTTATTGTGTATTTCTTGGTGATAATTTGGTCTCTTAGTCCTCAAAACGGCAAGCAACCTTGTCCAGATCCAGTGCTAAAGCAGAATACCGAAAAGTTGTCAATGTATTGTCTGAATCTTGTTGGCTACAGAGCCTTCTTTTAGAGCTCCACTGTCCGATTCTGAAGGCGACATTGGTTTATTGTAATAATGTTAGTACAATTTATCTCTCAGGAAATCCGGTTCACCACCAGCGCACTAAACATATTGAGCTGAATATTCACTTTGTTCGTGAAAAGGTAACTCGTGGACAAGTATGTGTCTTACATGTCATGTCACGTTATCAGATTACCGACATTCTTACAAAAGGTCTTCCGATGGTTTTATTTGAAGACTTTCGGGACAGTCTCAGCATACGCCGACCTCCCGCTTCGACTGCGGGGATGTAATAGAATATTTTCACAATAATTAATTGTACATCTCCTATATTTGATAGAATTATATTTTTCTTGTAATTAAGATTGATTAGTTACCTAATTTGTAGCAAAGTATATTTCTGTAACGTCATATATATCGTAAATTGTTAATGAATAAAATTAATGAAGAATATTTAGTAAAATTCCTCTAATGATGGATGAATAAAAAAGTGTGCTGACTAATATAACTTCCTTTTATTTTCTAGAACAAGGTTCAGGTACCCTTAGTTCAGTCCAAATTGTTGCTGTGTATTAATCATTTCATATAATAATTCTTACAAACACATGAAAAGTGCATATAAGATAGAATCACGATCCTTTTCACTATAGTTCTTTTATATATGATTAGGCGCCGATCATATCTTGGGTCAGTCTGGACCGAGAGAGCTTAGTATCAATTCTATTAATTATGATATCGCTGAGCGAGCTCGATTTGGAGACGCAAGAGTTAAACAGTCGTTTCAGTGAGCAAGCAATGACATTGATTTTTCTTAGTTGTGCTCTTGATCCAAGAGAGAAATATATTTCATTTGATGTTGAGCGAATTTCTGAGCTAACAAAAAAATATTATTCAGGGGATTTTACAGAGCTAGAATTGGGGCAATTGTTGACAATAGAGTTAAAACACTTTGGAGTTGAAGTATGTGATGATAATGATTTGAATTCTCTTTCAAGTATTATTATGTTGTGTAAGTGGATGGTAGATACAGGAAGATCGAAAATCTATTCGTTGATATTCTGATTGGTTTCTCTTGTGTTTACGCTCTCGGTATCCACTACAACAAATGAACGTGCATTTTCAGCTATAAAAATTGTGAAGAGTCGACTCCGCAACAAAATGTCAGATGATTATCTTACAAATATTTTGTTATTGTATATTGAAAGAAAAATTGTCGATGACTTTGACATAGATGCTATTATCAATGACTTTCGTGATTCGAAAGAACGTAAATTGCTATTGTAATATAGTTATTTGAGCGCTAAATATATATTTTATTTTATTTTAGTCGGCCCATCCTATGATTATTTCGTTAGTTCGTCCCTGTATACGACCAATCACTTCTACTGCAAAATTAAAGTGGGTCCACATTGAAAAACTTAAAGTGCATTTACCAAAATTAAATTAAGTTAATGAAAAGCGCATCTACCAAAATGAAAACACAACTGTAGGAAGTTATAAGATGCGTACGTCACAAATGGAATCCCAATAGACATATTCAAGTCGCCCAACTCAAAACGTTAAAATATATTTTTTTAAATTCAAATCTTACACATATTCATAAAAGTATATATATAGGGCTCTTTTGGTACGTCTGGACTGTATAATTTTATTGGATTGGATTGTACTGTATTTGAATGGACTGTATTAATATATAATGAACGATATTAGATTATTAATATATAATGAATTGTATTTTTTTATTTTTAGTACAGTCCAGGGGAGACCCACCTGCTAAATGGGTCTAAAAAATGGCAGTTGAAATATACTATTTCTAAAAATACTACACTCCAATGCGGCTGAAAACGCCCACCAAACACTATATTATTTTTTTATCCAATACAATCCAGCTTAATACAGCGTACCAAAGATGCCCATAGGTTTTTATCCTTAACTACACGTCTAGAAAATAATGTCATTTTGTATAGGGAGCGTTCTACCTCTGCTCCATAATGGGACCTTCTAGTGGCCGACACAAATCTGAATTAGTCCAATTACGTGTTCTACGAAATTCAGTACTATATTTCATGTGTTAAAAAAATTACTTAGTACATATAAATAGTTTATTTAAATCCCATTAAGCTATCTCTTTTAAAATAAATATCGAACTCCGAATTAGTCCAAGCCTAAATAGAGGTGGAGGTTAAGTTCTAGTTACTAATTCTACAGTTCCAGTAGTTTTCGATAAAACTTTATATTTTATGTGTTAAGAAACTTATATAAAATTCAATAAGAGTGACGTGAAGCATAGAAGAGAAGCACATGGGATAAATTTTTAAGCTGAACACATCAGAATCATTTGGGCGAACCCTTTTTTTTTTTTTTTGATAATTCGTGATAGGATGGCGCTCTGCCTTAAGATTCATATCGCTGCGCACAATCTTTGCTTATCTTTCCGAGGCGAATGGAACCCGTTCTTAGCCGTCACCGCCAGGTAAATCGCGGGATGTGCGCCCCCGCATTCAGTGTCTGATCGTCACCAACGGATCAATACTACAAGGTCCGACCCCCCAACAGGGATTGTCTGAGGGAGTATCAAACTCACACTGCAACATGCCCGCGGTTAATTCTACCGACTTTAATACGGCATATACGTATGCAGAACGATTCATGAAAATCGAACTTGTGACTCTAAATCTAAAACCATAAATTTAACTAATGACCACTGTGCCACTATCTTTGAATATCATTTGAGCGAACCCTTATATGAGGGCATGTGGACGAGAAGATTCAGCTATTTTGACAAATATTTAATTATATCAAATAGAAATTTTAAAAAAAAAAATCCAAGTATGAGCTAGCAGAAACTAAGAACATGGATCCACGTCCCCATTTCCAATGGGATTCTTGAAACTTCCAACTTATAAAGTCATGTGATGTTGTGATTCTGCCTTCTCTTGTCTTTGCCTTATACTTTCTCTATTTAAAATATATTATAACTCTTTTTACTAATTTACCTTTAATCGATGCTTGAAAAATAATGTAATTAATTATTTAAATAAGAACAATTTTGGGAAAACTTGCACAAACTATTATTGAAATTCTAAAAAATTATTTATTTTGGAAAAAATTGAAACACATAAACAACCACTAATTATGAAATGCTAAAATAATTGACAAAATTGTACATGAGAAGTGGGCCCCAACACCCTCACCATTTCACAATCTCCGTCATTTATTCCAGATGGTAGTTGTACTATATAGGATGCCCAAGTATATGCAATAGATTAGTACTGCTTCCGTCCAATTTATACGAGGATTAATTAATTTGGGAGTTAAATAATTCAATTTTAGATATAGATTATTTGTGTATTTTATAATAAAATTTTATATATTTAAAAATTACACTAAAAATATTATAAGTCTGTATAATCAATAATTTACAATATATGAAAAGAGTTTGAAAAAATTATAGTCAAAATAAAATTAAGTTATTTGATTCTCCAAACTGGTAAATCCTTATATAAATTGAGACCGAGGAAGTAAGAGATTTTCTAGTAAATTAATATATGAAGACAAGATTAAAATTAATATAAAGTAAATATCAGTTTTGGAAAAGAAGCAAACTTTTAAATTATCACCGTTTCACCTAAAACTGAATCAATCAATATATAATATAAAATTAGACGTAGACAAAATAACGTGACATATCTCTATGACCACTATTGATATTTATCTTTTTTTTCATCATTCTTCTCATTGACTATATCTAAAAGCCTATGAAAGACAGTAAAAAATGTATCAAATAAGTAGCAGGTGGCGTTACTTACAAAATGATAAGCAATCAATTCATCTTGCAATAAAGAATTTAATTCTTTTCCTAAAATTATATTTCTTATGTTTTCTTCTTCTTTGAATTCAATCCACGTTTTTATTCATCCAATCGTTATAGTTCTTAATTTCACTTTTCAATTGTGTATTAAAGGATACAATAAATTAAGAAGAAGAACAATAAAAGACATAAATAGGGACATCCCTATGCTCCTGTGAGGCTAATGTTCAAAAATTGTTATGAGGCACTTACAAAGATTTTTTAATTCCTCTATAAGTCTTTCATTTTCTTAATTTGGGCAGATTAACGTGTAGTCATTCAGATGTAAAGATTATAAAATTGGAGAGATCTCAACTAGGGATGATAATTGGGGCAGGGCAAGGTGAGTCAAGACAAGCTTTTAACGGGGCAGGGTAGGGAAGACTTAAACAGGTAGGGCAGGGCGGAACATGACAAAATTAATTTTGTTAAAAATTAAAATGGGACAGGCGATTAGGGCTGGCCAGGTGGGCCGGCCCAGACCAGGGATCGGGATAGCGGGTCGGGACGGGTCGGTAGGCGGGCCAGGCGGGACCGGTACTAGATTGATTGAGATTTGAGAGATTAGAGATTGTAGGAAGATTTGTGAGAAATAAGAAGAGAAAATGAGGTATTTATATTTGGAAAATTGGGTTATGTGGAAATATAATAACTTAGGGGTTAAAAATAAATATAAAGGGGGTAGGGGGTTTGGGGGAAGTAAAAAATGACCGTTGTCTAACGGTCAAAATGTAAAATGGCCGTTATTGCAACGGTTATTTTTGGCAAGTGGCGGGACTGGGGCGGGACCAGGACGGGACGGGTCGGGTCCTAGCGAAACCGGGTCGGGCAGGACCATACCATGTCCCGTCACGATTCGAGCCCCGGACCCGCTAATTTTTTTTTTAATTTAATCGGGGCCGGGCCGGGACCGGATCGGGCCCGGGTCAATCCGACCCACTGGCCAACCCTAGGGCAGATGATGAATTTTGAAGAAAATTAAGCTCAAGCCCACAAAAGCAATGACCTATTTCCCATGAAACCCCCTTAATATGATCATTCTAACTGGTGGTCTGTTATTAATAGGCCTGTGGCCTAATCTTACAAATTTTATTTTCAAAAAGATCTAATGAAGAGTAATTTTTTTTTAAAGTATGAAAAACTTTTTAAATGTTAGAATATGAGTAAGGTCTATTATTTTTTGTTAATATTATAGGATAAACTGTGTAAAAACTCATGTTTAATTGTTAATTTCATTTGAAGAACTAAAACGTCACATTTCTTCCTAAATATTCTTAATTATTACTATAACACTGAAAATTCTAATGATGAATCAACTTTAAATCTATTATCTCACATAAATTAAAATGAAGTAAATAATGTTAGTTGGTTCCAGTGATGGGACCTGCCTCACTTTATTTTGCTCACTTGTCTCATTATTGACAATATTCTCCTTACTTTAGCACCCTGATTCATTTTGGTCTCCTTACTTTAGCACCATAATTCATTATTGACACCAATTTTTATTATAATATTATTAAATCTATTATTTTTATCATTTTGTCATGATATAAATTTTAAATATATGATAAAGTATAATGCAGAGATCCGAGATCTCATAATTCAGATTGTCACTTTTAATTTGAAGATCAAAATACACACCGTAGTTGGACCGTCCAAATTTAAAAGGAATGAAAAAACACAAATGATGCGGGGCAAGACATTTTTTGGACAAAGCTAAACGGGGCAGGGCAAGTCAAAATCTGAATAGGTCAAAGCTTGTTTCTCCTTAACCCGCCCTATTGTCATTCCTAATCTCAACACGACAAAATAGCAGTGATTTTAACGAGAAATAAAAGACAGGTGTACGTCCATGAAGGTGGCATAGGAAGATTTGCGGAGGGAGATATGACATTTGATCATTTTCCATTTTATCTTCAGGTGTATTTTTATTGCCCTTCAATTAACTCATGTTAGGTATGTTATTGTATGTATAAGTGTTAAGAGTCTCACATCGGAAATGGAATAAGAATATGAATTCTTTATATGAACTTGGACAATCACCTTACAAACTAGCTTTTGGGGTTGAGTTAGACTCAATATCCATCTTTACATAGTATCAGAGCCATACTCGTTCCAATTCTTTGTTCGTCGATGTTGGACCCCAAATTATATTGTTCACACTCCAATTAACGAGGTCTGGGCGTGCGGAAAGTATTAAGAGTCCCACAAAAATGGAATGAGAACATAGACTCCTTATAATGAACTTGAACAATTCTCACCCTACAAGATAGAAATAGAATATGAACATTGACTCCTTATATGAACTTGGACAGTCCTCGCCCTAACTCGGGATATATGTCTCATAGTATAGAAGCTTCAACGTCATTTGGGTGCCCAGAAGGGGCATGTAAATATACACATACTATATCTGACTTGGAGATCATTTCTTTTCCTACGAAGCTTACTAGTGACATTCCCACTATAGTTGACTTACAATAGTTATTCCTTCATTACTTATTGGTTTCCTCCCAATGTCCAAGCATTCATCTTTTCAGTATCATGACATCACCTAGTCCTACTGAACTTTCTAAATACCTAACTAGACCTTAGCTTGCCTCAAGTTGCTTGCTACTACTAGCATCCTTCTCTTCCTCCGGAAATGACCATTCTCTAGTGAGCGCTTACTAGTTTGTCAACTCACTTCCTTGTCCATAACTACAACCAATTTGTTGTCAAGTTCAGCCTGCACAAATGTACTCGAACAATTGTTAGATGTTGCAGCTGGTATTCATGAAAGGGACTCCTGTGCTTGCATAGTCTACCGCCATCGTGGGTTCCCTGCAATAATTATAATGCTTGATTTGATGGCTATCCTTCCCCCGTCACCATTTTGCATCTTATCTGCTCCCGAAGTTTTCATGAGGTGTTCCTTTATGACCAATTCTTCATATTTCTAATCATCATTACTTGTTAGCGGTGTCATACCTCTGCGTTTGGTTTGTACCCTTACGTGACATAATCCCTGATATGTCTTTCGTACTCTACCTTTGCCCTTCCATTAGTGTTACCTATTGAAACTATTTTCTAACAATATGTGCTTATTATGGTTTCTCCCGTAAAGAGTTAAACAACACATCTAACCTACTCTCAACCAATTAACTCAACATAAGGTGAGTTCAGGGTTTTTGAATACAAGGTCACAAAGGGTTCGAATCACGTATTAATTATCCATCAGTGAACTCTCATATCTTATTAGTCTGCTAGAACAGTGTTGTGATCCTGTTACTTCTACTATGGTCTCTTCTTTACAATCTCGGCACGTTGCTACTAAAATATCATTTGTTCCCTTATAACAAATAATAAGTTATTTATGGGTGCATGAATATATATATATATATATATATATAGTAGAAGGAAGAGGACACTAGACAGGCTAAGAGGATGCGAGTAGTTGATAATGAGGGTTCTACTCCGAAGTGTGCCTGATCAAGGCTCACATATAGGACCGATGCAGGACAGTGCAGGTACATTAATCCATTTATTGAAATTACTTATATATATATATATATGTATAAGTAATTTCAATAAATGGATTAATGTATCTGCACTGTCCTGCATCGGTCCTATATGTGAGCCTTGATCAGGCACACTTCGGAGTAGAACCCTCCTATCCTTATCAACTACTCACATTCTCTTAGCCTGCCTAGTCTCATCTTCCTCCGTGTATTTCGTGATATACATTAGCGAGCCCTGATTGACGGACTTCCAAGACTGTGGACTATCCGAGACCTCAGAAGAGTTAGTATCGGTAAATGAAATAAATACCCTGACATGGTGTTGAGCCTGAGGGAAACCCGGCAGTGTCAATACCTGTATTGTTCCACTCACACCATGATCAATAGTGCCCCATACGGAAACTAAGGGCCTCGGTGAGGTCGGAACTCACCTCATCCCATCTTCCGTTGGCAGAATCGAAAATGTTCGAGCGGGTGACTCATATGGATCCTCGGATGGATCATCCTCAATAGAAACCATGATCTCCGACGGGTTTGACTCCATAGTGTAACTTACGTCTCTTTTTACTCTATCTGTAGCCCTTTGACCCGTACCAGCCATATCCACACACTTACTAACCAGGGTCTTTCTCGTCACAGACATCGCTATAATTACAAATGGGAAAATATGATTAAGAACAAATTTTCTTACGACTCGTCTATATCGAACAATCTAGATTATGAAGGAAGGAGACAATTATAGACTCATGTTTATAAGTGTGGTGCGCTACACACCCATAAACAAGACTCTACTACACACGACTTGTAGACTCCCTAGGACAAACCTGCTCTGATACCAAGTTTGTCACGACCCAACCGAAAGGTCATGACAGGCACCGGACCTTACTTATCAAGTACCACTAATCATATACTAACCATCTATCCGTAATTAAGCATGGGCCACGAGGGCTGACATGAGGTAACCTACTGACACATAGAAATAATAAACTGAAAATGTGCTACGTAAAATCCTGCAAACAGAAGAACCCGACCTATGCATATATACACATACTAAGGCCGACAAGGCCATACATGACTACTATACACAGGAAAACTGTCTACAAGCCTCTACAAAGTACGTGACATCATAAGGTCAGGATAGGGCCCCGCCATACCCATATGCATATAAAAAATATCATACCAAGACTAGACTACAAGTCTGGAACAAGTAGAGGACTCCAATATGAGCTGAACCAGCAACCTACTAATGAGGACCATCCCATTGTCTACCTGAGCCTGCGGGCATGAAACACAACGTCCCCCGACAAAATAGACATCAGTACGAATAATGCACCGAGTATGTCAGGCATGAAGAATAACATAATAGAGATATTAAAGTAACATGAGACAAAAATAATCAACTTGTATTGAATACCTATGATGGCCATAATGTGCCTAAGTATCATGTTTGTGCATGCACAATGTTGGTCATATATATAAATATGCGTATATAACGCTATCAAGCCTCTGTGGGCATCCCATCATATCATATCGGCCTTTGTGGGCATAATCATCACATATACCAGCTGATAAGGTGGTAATGCGTATATAAGACCTTACCTTTTCTTATATATATATATATATATATATATATATATTGTTGACAATCAATTTTGACCCGTTTTTCGTATATTTATTGCAATTTTATGTGTTTTAGGACACTACATTTTTTGCATTTTTTTTATCTTTTTATTTTAAATTAAGCATTATGTCTTTGTTAATATTATGTTTTTATTATTATTACACCGTCGTTTTATTTTATTAATGTTTGCATTTCTTTAAATAATTAATTGGCACTGCATTTTTACTTTTAATCAGGCATTAAATATTTTTTAAATATTGCATTTTAGTATTATTGCGTCGACATTTGCATTTTAATAATTTTGCATCTCTTTAAATAATTTTTCTTTTAAATAATTAACTCGCCTTGCATTTTGTCAAACCAGTCCAGTCCAAAACGCAATTTGAATCAGTCCAATCCAACACCATTTTTTTAATTTCATCCAAACAATACCACACTTTTATTTTCCCCCCTAAAATCAAAACCCACTTTTTATTTTCCCCCCCAAATACCAAACCCTAAAAACCTACCCTATATAATAAACATTACCCCCCATTTTATTAAAAAAAAAGGGGTAGCCCTACACTATCAGCTCAGCCGCAACATTTCTTCCCCTACAAAATTCAAACCCTCCTATTCCCCTCTCACCTCTCCCGTCGCCCTCTCCCTCACCCCCTCTCCCTGCGTGTATGTATGTATATAATGCATGAATTATGTTGAGACACCTTGAGTTTATCTGAGAGATGTAAGGTTGTTGCACCTCCGATTAACATTATGGAACTAACATATAAACAAACCTTTCATTATGAGTCAATAATACAAGATATACATGAATCAATAAACTTCTTCAATAGAATGAATGACATATGCATTTCTAGCTTTCAAGAGTAGAGTTACTTTGGACGGACATTCATTTACGTTTCACTTACATACGGATCATGTCAAAAGAACGAAGAGTTAGCCTTAACATACCTCAAATTATTTCTGGGTGAATGATAGTACCGCAAGTCCAAGCAATTAAATGAACGTTAACATCATCGTGATGAAAAATGGAATAGCGAGAATGAAGCGGTGAGAAAAACCCATTCTCACAGGCGAAGACCCTGTTGTATACGAAAACTTTTAACTACAAAATCACTAGTTCGTTGTACTTTTCAGATTTTTGGACGTAGTTAATCAAATTGGTCCCTCCAATATGGTATGAATCTTGCAAACATAGTAGTGTAATGGAATTTTTTTGTGAAATCTTGACACATTTCCAACACATGTCATTCATGCAATCCATGAACTTTGACTCAGTAATTCACTTATATGCAACTTGGTGCATCTTTAAACACATACTTCCATGTGGAAAAAGGCACAACACTCCTCTCTTATTCATTAACTTTATTTAAATCGTTATCTCCGCTACAATTCACCATTTAACCAATTACACACAATTAATTTTTTGCTCACAATTCACTTAAATATTGTACAAAAATTAATAACTATAACTTCCTCATATCATGTATATATTTTAAAGCGTATCCAAAAAGTAGTAATATTACTAACTATAAAAACATCATATTATCAAATATTTACAAAAACATGTCACTTAAAGGAAAATACCATTTCAAGGCAATATATAATGATTTCGAAATTACTAAAAAACTTACACGGTCTTATAACTCTAACCACATTTACGACCTTAATCCCTTCCTACTCAGATGGTTTTACTACGACACATCATAATGCTAATATGCGGGGTGTTACAGTAGAACTGCAAGATCTCATTTTCAATTTCTTCATGTTTGATTATTGTTCTCCCTTTACCATCCTTAAGCACTGAAATATTATTAGAGCTAGATCTTGCCTTCATACATGCAAAAAAGTATTTGTTGTTTCCATCCCAAAAGTTATCCAGTATGCTTTGGATTTTTTCTTAAAGGTATTTTCCTGAAGGCCTGACAAAGACTTCCTTCTCCTATTGTGCTAGCCCAGTATCCAACCTAATGTTCAAAGTTTGTGTCACATGTGCTTGAGTAATCTGTAATTTGTCTCTGGCGTCTTGAGCTCTTCTGTCTAGACTCCGTACATGATTGTTCTTTAGAGCTTCCAGGAGATCATTTTATAGTTTGAGCTTTTTCCAAACTCTGAACATGGAATTATCTTGTATTTTTGTGCCCAGATGGTATCCATTGTCTGCAGAAATTCCTCATGCTCAATAAGTATGTTCAGGAATCTAAAAGGTCTCTTAGCACCTCCATTAGGTCTATGATGTTCAATATGAATGGGAGAGTGATAAGAGAAGTTATTTTCCCTAAACTTGGCAATGAGATGTCTATATTGTATTACCCATGATTCATTATATAAAGCTCCATCAATGGTTCTCTACACAGGACCATTAGAGACCATGTATATATTCTCCCAGATGCCTTTATATTAGCAAGATTCAGGGTCTTTATAACCTGCTGAAACTCCATTGTTTCATGAGCTACTACACCTTACCCACCTATTCTGTCTGTACATAGGAGAGGAGTGTTAAATCCCCACAGATGCACCAAGGATCAGTAATATTTGGACCAAGTTTTAGTTCCTCAATTGTATTCTTCTCATATACTACAGTCAAGTAGCACTGAAAATCAATGGTCCTATCATTAATTTTTGCATGTATGTATTCATGAGCATACACCTCCTCAATAGTCACCCCTATATCTGCAGCCTTCCATAGTAATAATATCCTTTCATTATCAGGCTCAGAGTAGTTATGTGTAAACTTTAACCATGTGCTATATGTACTATACTTTTATTGAAGTTATATTACTTTACTTTAGTCTCTAATATACCAGCAAGATTAATCTTCTGTTTATTTATATAGTTTCTAAGTTCCTTTTTTTTTTGAAGGGCCTATTCATGCCCCTAACATTCCATATAAGTCAATTCATGGGCAAACTTTTGTGTACCTCCCATCAGGAGGCTTATCATTTTTTCTGCAAACCCAAATTACCCTCAATCAGTGAAGAAACATTGTTACTTACTCTCAATGAAGCTTCAGGCAATGTCCCTACTGAAGGAGTACTTTGTTGAACCAATTCACCATAGGATGTTGTTCCTAGTCTCCTTGAGCAGTCTACCCTCTCCAGAGTAATGCTAGTATTAACACGTATACTCTGTACTATATTTATCATATTTAGTGTTATGTAATTATGATAGAACTAAGATCCCTGTTGTATAAGGATTTCACATTGTACACCTATATATATATTTTGTATTAATGAGAAAGGCTATTCAAAGAAGATTAATACTGTTACGCCCCGAAATTTCAGGTCATGTATTTGGAACGTACGAAGGGAAATAAGAATGGAAATTGGAAAGATAAGTTGACAGAATGTTTTTGGTCAGTTTTTGAGTCAACTTTGGAGCGGTATATCTCCTATATCATTAGGAGTTTTTAGGTGTTTCAATAGCCCAGTAGGAAGTTCGTTGAGTCTAGTTTCCAACGCAACAAACCGCTCGTCGATAGGACATCGGAGTAGGAAATTATGGAGGTTACAAGTTCAGTGCACAGACAAGAAGGAGAGTATTTTGATGCAGTGCCACAGTGGCGCCGGATATCTTGGAGTTCTTCGAGTTGCAGCGCGCGCCAGAATGCTGAGGCGACGCCAGTATGCGACGCTGTATGTCTTGAAGTTTTGGAGGTTTCATGGCCATGCACTGCGCGGCGCGAGGCGGGATTTTTGCGAAAATTGAGGAAAAATCATAAGATATTTTTTTTGTAAAGGCCCTGGGAGGGTGACAAGTGTCCCTCCCATCTTTTTATGAGGAAGTCCTATTTATTGACCAAGTCTTGAAGACTTGGTCATTCTTCAAGAACTCCCTTCTCTCTAAAAATCCCTCTCCCTTCTCTCTAAAAATCCCTCTCCCTTCTCTCTAAATAATTCAAGGAAAAACCAAGGCCTAGAAAAATCTCGGAAAGGCGGCAAGAAGGAAATATGTTGGCAAGCTTGTAGGAGGTTCGTAGGGGTGATGTTAACGAAGAGGAAATTGTGGAAAGAGGGCTAGTGAGCAATTTGTTGGACTGTTTTGGGCGAACTCCAAGGTAACAATCCATTCTCCTTTTTAAGTAAATTGTGTTGCATGTTGAGGAAGAAGGGACTTGTAGTTGTCGATATTGCTTTTAGGTATATAACATGTAGGAATAGCAATTTGGATTTGGAAGGATTTGATAAGTTGATATGTGAGCATGTTATAGCCAAGGAGTTGCCTTAAACTAGATGTTTGTTTTAATATGAGTCGTGGGGCAGAATTTTACACGTCCGAGTTAGGCGTGTAATCCCCTTTGTATTGTTGGGCCTTAAAAGTGGCGTTTGGATATTGAATTCGAGCCTTGAAAAAGGTGGAAAAGTACGTAGAAACAAAGGAAGTACTGTCCAATTTTCCGTAGAATAAGGGCCTTTCCAATTAGAACATTCTACGTTGAAGCTAGAGGCTAATGGACGTGTTCTGGTCGTTATAGGTTGGAATACTACGGACGGCATATTGGACTTGGCAAGTGGATTAAGTTGGAGAGGTATGTGGAAACTTCCTTATCTCTTGAGCATGAGTAGTTATAACTGTATAGTACGGTAGACGTACGTGTTTTAAATAAAGTAAATACATTCGATATGCTTGACTTGTTATAAGAATGTCTAAGTTGGTTGAGTAGAGAATTAACTCACTTATTACTAAGGAAAGGTTACAAGAATAGTTTAGTCTAATAAGTTAGACAAGGATGTCTTGATGTGGAAAGGTATGGAATACTTGGTTTGAAAGTATTAATTCTGGAAATATTCTAAGAAGATAAGAAACTTGTTTTCTAAGCTAAGAAACTTGAAATATTTTGAAAGTTGTGTAGCTCGGTTTGAAAGTATAAGTCTCTTGGTCGTAAAAAAAAAAAAAAGTTATCTTGAGTTTGGAAATGAAATTAGTTGTCCTTGGTTGGTTTAAAACATAAAGTGTTATAATAAGCTTTATGGGAAGTTAGTTATAACGACTTTATGAAAACAAAAGAATGTTTTATTATTGGATTTAAAATGGTAACTTGACATTTGTTTTAAAAAGATAAGAGACTTGAGAATTTGAAGTTTTGAAACTTATATTATTTTGAGAGGTGTTTTGGTTTAAAAGAAGGCATGGTATTGTCTTGACTTGGTTTAGAAAGAAGACATGGTATTGTCTTGGTTTATTTGAAAAGAAAGTATGGAAATTGTTTTGGGTTTACTTAAAATAATAGTTACTCTATTTTGATACTACGGGTGTTAGTATCATGTGACTTTTGTAAAAAAAAAACAATGGACCTTTCTTTAAAGAGATAAAGTTAGTAGTACCTTGGGGTTAAAACCCGGATTTTTGGCACAAAATGAAAGTACCTTGAGTGTGAATAACTTGCCTATGTTTGCTTGTGATAGTCTTGGTGTACAAGTATTGTATCCTTATGCTACCGCGTCTCTCGATGGAGGGCCGGTCATGTTATTCTCGATCATGTTGGGCATACTGACTCGATGGAAGGCCCACGGGTATGCGGCCACGATGAGGGTTCGTTCCCTGTTGATAGTGTTATTCCATGGGCTAGCTCCCCATGAGGGTTCCTGATGCAGGAGGTATCTGGTAGTTAGCCCTCGTACTTGCCTCGTGGTAGAGACGCGGTGGTATCCGTAGTTGGCTTTCGTACTTGCCCCGGTCAGTAGTATGGCGAAGTCTCGTGATGCAGGAGGTATCTGGTAGTTGGCTTTCGTACTTGCCCCGGTCAGCGATGTGACGCAGGAGGTATCTGGTAGTCGACGCCTTCTTGCCCGGTCGGCCGTGAGATGTGTTATAACAGTTTTAGGACAAAGTCTCGTGATGCAGGCTGTATCTGGTAGTTAGCTTTCGTATTTGCCCCGGTCAGCGACGTGATATAGGTGGTATCTGGTAGTGACTTTCGTACTTGCCCCGGTCATCTTCGTGGTACAGTTACAATAATATTGGTACGGTAGGTATCTGGTAGTTGGCTTTCGTACTTGCCCCAATCAGCGATGTGACGCAGGAGGTATCTGGTAGTCGGCCTTCGTACTTGCCCCGTACGGTTCTTATGACACAGGTGGGACCTGGTGTTCATGTGTACTCATTGGTGTTGTTATATCATAGACTGCCGGCATTGAGGAAGGAATTCCACGGGCACGTTTGATATTGTTGGGCATGAGACCCGTGGTTATATTTGTGTAATGACTTTGAGGGCATGCGTCCCTGACTTGACATGATTGTTTATAGATTGTGAAATGGTCTTCTAAAAGACGAAGTTGATTTTCATTACTCTTGTTGTCAACCAGGCTTTGTGTACTGTATTTTGGTTATCATACATGCCTCCTGTTTTATTTAAGACTGTTATGATTTCATTCTGATATTTTCGATTTCACATACTGTACTGTTATCGACCTCCTTCGGGGGGGTGCGTTCATGCCGCAGGTAGAGGTACACCGGTGGTTGATCCTCGCTCCTAGGGTCACAGTTCTGCGTTTTGGGAAGCTCCATTTCTCCGGAGGCTTATCTGTTGGTATAGTCCCCTGTCATTGTAGGTACTTGTACATTCAGGGGTATGGCGGGGCCCTGTCCCGTCATAGTTGTCGTTACATTCTTAGAGGTATGTAGTACTATTGTGGGCAGGGTTTGTAAAGGATAACTGTTCAAGTTGTCATTTGTATATATATGCAGTAAGGCGACTTTTGGGTCAGCCCGTTTTTGTATCAATATTTATTTTTCATGAGTTTTATTTTCCGCTGATTTTTCTCTGGTGTTTTATCACTAGGGTGTCCGGGGTAAGACACCAGTCGCGGGCCCGAGGTCGGGTCGTGACAAAAGTGGTATTAGAGCAGTTAGTCCTCGGAAAGTGTCTACAGACCGTATCTAGTAGAGTCTTGATTATCGGCGTGTTGTGCACCACACCTATAATCAGGAGGCTGCAGGATATTTAGAATTGGTTTATATTTTTCTCACTCTGAGATCGTGCTTTAGAGCTATGTTATAAGTTGGACTCCCTCTGACATATTTTTATGTATCAGTTATGCCTCCACGCAAGGCAACCACGCCCCAGAAGGGCAAGACAGCTGAGGGAGCTGCTAGTAGGATGCAGAGGGTTACGAGGGCATAAGCCCAGTCATTACCTGAGGTGGTACTTCATACGGGGAGTTCTGCGATGCCGACAGCCCCAGCAAAGTTTAGCGCATCGGCAGCTGTTTCTACCGAGGCCAGGATATCTGAGCCTCCAGTTCCACGACCAGGAGACGAGGATTTGGATTACAAAGAGATGACACTGTTACTAGCTAGGATTGTAGCCAGGCATGAGGACATACAGGAGCCGGTGGTACCGGTGGTACACCCCAGAGCCGATAGTTTGAGGCTTCGGGACTTCTTGAGTTGCACCCGCAGTTCTATGGGCGGGCGAGAAGATCCTCGGGAGTTTATTTGATTCAGCGGATCATGAAAGTGATCAAGGCCTCGAAAGCAGTCGGTGGTATTGGGTTCACATCGATCGCGTGATCTGCACCGATCGGGTTTGATTCTAGGAACCGTCGGGGAGCATGACTTCCGGCTGGTTGGGGCAATTCTCGAGGCATTTCTTGCACACTTCTTGCCTTCGCATATAAGGAGAGAGCTCGGGCCGACAGATTTTTGATGTTGAGGCAGAACGGGCGTACAGTTCGGGAGTACAATGTAGAGTTTGACTCATTGGCCCGGTACGTCCCCGCTTTAGTGGCAGACATGGAGGATAGAGTGCACCGTTATGTCACAGGGCTCGATGATTATTTAGAGGAGGGTTGCACGGGTGTAGCTCTTCAGCCGGGCATGGATATTGCCCGTGCGCAGCTTATGCGCAGCATCGAGGAACGTAAGTCGGCGGAATGACCCGTCAGCGAAGAGGCGACGCATGCAGGTCCTGGTAACTTTCGAGGCGGACCGCCTCGAAGTGGTGGTTATGCACCTCCACCATTCGAGTGGCCTCGCGGCCTTCGTGACGCCCGGGGTATTCGGAGCAGTCGGCTCGAGTTTCAGTTTTCGAGTGGGGTGCTAGCCGGATGAGGCCACCCTTACCTCGGTGTGGCCGTTGTGGTAAAGTCCATAAGGGGGAGTGTCGTGCTAGTTTTGGAGGTTGTTATACTTGCGGCCGACAGGGCCATTTTGCGAATGATTGTCCGACCGGAGGTAGCGCGGATGTAGAGACTCAGTCTTCGGGATTAGTGACTGGTTCATCGCCTTCTTTTGCTATGCGCCGTGTAGGGCAGGGTTATGATTAGAGCGACAAAGGGAAAGTGAAGCAATAGTTACATGTATACTCTTAACCCTCTAAAGATTAGTATGTGTGATAAGATGGTTACATGTTAAGTGTTATGTGCGGGGAATTTTATGTAAATTGTGATTTAGAAAGCCTGGTTTGTAGAAAAGGTAAGTTTGGGGATATGGAAATTGTGAGCCTTAGAGTTTTGATAACCGTGGGAACCTTAGATACAGGGCCATCTTGAGTGAAAGATTTTACGGGTGATCTTTGTCGAGGAACATAGTATACGTGGGGTATATTTGGGTAATAAGTCCATGAGTGGTGTGAAATGATAGTGGGTAGTTAAGCTAAGGAAACCACTAGGTTTTCGTGACTTGAATAGTGAAATTGTTCCGGACCGGGAACAAGAGTTTGGTACGTAATGGGTCGGGTTGAGGACCAATCGCGGGTCAACCCGCAACCCGAAATGAAGTGAGGTAAATTTGAGGTGGTCCCTCTAGGTGATAAGGTCACGAGGGTGCTAGGCCCAAGTTTAGGTAATCATCGTGCAATTCGTGGATCGTTCGAGAATCGGATCATGAGGGCCGGGAATGGCCTTAAAGGAAATTGAAGCTAGTAATGACCAAGTTGGAGGTAGTAACCCCGAGATTTTTTTTGAAGCAATAACGGAAATGTGATACGTGTACTAGAAAGAGTTCGGGTGTACGAGGAGGGTACGACGAGTAAGAAAAGAAACGAACATGTGTTAAGAGGATGAAAGTGATCATTCTTGTGAAGTAAAAATGCGAAGAAAAGAGTCCTTTAGACCATGGGTGCGAGCTAATTGTGATGTTATACGCGTTAGATGTGATTCCTCGTAGGCTGGGATTTAAGTTTTGCGTGGTTATTATATTATGGCCATAGGTGGCATAATTGATTTTGTAGGTGTAGTAGTGAAGGCTATCGGCGCATGTGTTTTGGAGACTTAGAAGGAACATTCAGGACGAATGTTTCTAAGGGGGGGGGGGGGGGGGAGAATGTTACACCCCGAAATTTCAGGTCATGTATTAGGAACGTACGAAGGGAAATAAGAATGGAAATTGGAAAGATAAGTTGTGAGAATGTTTTGGTCGGTTTTGAGTCAACTTTGGAGCGGTATATCTCCTAGATCATTAGGAGTTTTTAGGTGTTTCAATAGCCCAGTAGGAAGTTCGTTGAGTCTAGTTTCCAACGCAACAAACCGCTCGTCGATAGGACATCAGAGTAGGAAGTTATGGAGGTTATAAGTTCAGGGCATAGACAAGAAGGAGAGTATTTTCAGTCTGGTGCCACAGCGCCGCGGTGCCGGATGCGGCGCCGCGGCGCCAGATATACTGGAGTTTTCTGAAGTTGCAGCGCCGGAATGCAGGGCCGCGGCGTCGTATGTACTGAAGTTTTCGGAGGTTTCAGCGCCGCGGCGCCGGCTGTAGGGCCACGGCACCGAGGCGGGATTTTTGCGAAAATTGGGGAAAAATCAGAAGATTTTTTTTTTGTAAAGGCCCTGGGAGGGTGACAAGTGTCCCTCTCATCTTTTTATGAGGAAGTCCTATTTATTGACCAAGTCTTGAAGACTTGGTCATTCTTCAAGAACTTCATTCTCTCTAAAAATCTCTCTCCCTTCTCTCTAAAAATTCCTCTCCCTTTTCTCTAAAAAAATCAAGGAAAAACCAAGGCCTAGAAAAATCTCGGAAAGGCGGCAAGAAGGAAATATGTTGACAAGCTTGTAGGAGGTTCGTAGGGGTGATGTTAACGAAGAGGAAATTGTGGAAAGAGGGCTAGTGAGCAATTTGTTGGACTGTTTTGGGCGAACTCCAAGGTAACAATCCATTCTCCTTTTTAAGTAAATTGTGTTGCATGTTGAGAAAGAAGGGACTTGTAGTTGTCGATATTGCTTTTAGGTATATAACATGTAGGAATAGCGATTTGGATTTGGAAGGATTTGATAAGTTGATATGTGAGCATGTTATAGCCAAGAAGTTGCCTTAAACTAGATGTTTGTTTTAATATGAGTCGTGGGGCAGAATTTTACACGTCCGAGTTAGGCGTGTAATCCCCTTTGTATTGTTGTATTTTTGGGCCTTAAAAGTGGCGTTTGGATATTGAATTCGAGCCTTGAAAAAGGTGGAAAAGTACGTAGAAACAAAGGAAGTACTGTCCAATTTTCCGTAGAATAAGGGCCTTTCCAATTAGAACATTCTACGTTGAAGCTAGAGACTAATGGACGTGTTCTGGTCGTTATAGGTTGGCATACTACGGACGAGATATTGGACTTGGCAAGTGGATTAAGTTGGAGAGGTATGTGAAAAATTCCTTATCTCTTGAGCATGAGTAGTTATAACTGTATAGTACGGTAGACGTACGTGTTTTAAATGAAGTAAATACATTCGATATGCTTGACTTGTTATAAGAATGTCTAAGTTGGTTGAGTAGAGAATTAACTCACTTATTACTAAGGAAAGGTTACAAGAATGGTTTAGTCTAATAAGTTAGACAAGGATGTCTTGATGTGGAAAGGTATGGAATACTTGGTTTGAAAGTATTAATTCTGGAAATATTCTAAGAAGATAAGAAACTTGTTTTCTAAGCTAAGAAACTTGAAATATTTTGAAAGTTGTGTAGCTCGGTTTGAAAGTATAAGTCTCTTGGTCGTAAAAAAAGAATAAAGTTATCTTGAGTTTGGAAATGAAAGTAGTTGTCCTTGGTTGGTTTAAAACATAAAGTGTTATAATAAGCTTTATGGGAAGTTAGTTATAACGACTTTATGAAAACAAAAGAATGGTTTTATTATTGGATTTAAAATGGTAACTTGACATTTGTTTTAAAAAGATAAGAGACTTGAGAATTTGAAGTTTTGAAACTTATATTATTTTGAGAGGTGTTTTGGTTTAAAAGAAGGCATGTTATTGTCTTGACTTGGTTTAGAAAGAAGACATGGTATTGTCTTGGTTTATTTGAAAAGAAAGTATGGAAATTGTTTTGGGTTTACTTAAAATAATAGTTACTCTATTTTGATACTACGGGTGTTAGTATCATGTGACTTTTGTAAAAAAAAAACAATGGACCTTTCTTTAAAGAGATAAAGTTAGTAGTACCTTGGGGTTAAAACCCGGATTAATGGCACAAAATGAAAGTACCTTGAGTGTGAATAACTTGCCTATGTTTGCTTGTGATAGTCTTGGTGTACAAGTATTGTATCCTTATGCTACCGCGTCTCTCGATGGAGGGCCGGTCATGTTGGGCATACTGACTAGATGGAAGGCCCACGGGTATGCGGCCACGATGAGGGTTCGTTCCTTGTTGATAGTGTTATTCCATGGGCTAGCTCCCCATGAGAGTTCCTGATGCAGGAGGTATCTGGTAGTTAGCCCTCGTACTTGCCCCGGTCGTAGCTGACGCATGCGGTATCTGGTAGTTGGCTTTCGTACTTGCCCCGGTCAGTATTATAGTGAAGTCTCGTGATGTAGGAGGTATCTGGTAGTTGGCTTTCGTACTTGCCCCGGTCAGCGATGTGACGCAGGAGGTATCTGGTAGTCGGCCTTCGTACTTGCCCCAGTCAGCTTCGTGAGATGTGTTATAACAGTTTTAGGACGAAGTCTCGTGATGCAGGCGGTATCTGGTAGTTAGCTTTCGTACTTTCCCCGGTCAGCGACGTGATATAGGTGGTATCTGGTAGTGGCTTTCGTACTTGCCGGCCGGCCGTGGTACGATTCTGATGTGCTGTACGATAGGTATCTGGTAGTTGGCTTTCGTACTTGCCTCGGTCAGCGATGTGACGCAGGAGGTATCTGGTAGTCGGCCTTCGTACTTGCCCCGTACGATTCTTATGACACAGGTGGGACCTGGTGTTCATGTTTACTCCTTGGTGTTGTTATATCATAGACTGCCGGCAGTGAGGAAGGAATTCCACGGGCACGTTTGATATTGTTGGGCACGAGACCCGTGGTTATATTTGGGTAATGACTTTGAGGGCATGCGTCTCTGACTTGACATGATTGTTTATAGATTGTGAAATGGTCTTCTAAAAGACGAAGTTGATTTTCATTACTCTTGTTGTCAACCAGGCTTTGTGTACTGTATTTTGGTTATCATACATGCCTCATGTTTTATTTAAGATTGTTATGATTTCATTACGGATATTTTCGATTTCACATACTTGGTACTGTTGCATCGACCTCGCCGGGGTGCGTTCATGCCGCAGGTAGAGGTACACCGGTGGTTGATCCTCGCTCCTAGGGTCACAGTTCTGCGTTTTGGGAAGCTCCGTTTCTCCGGAGTCTTATCTGTTGGTATAGTCCCCTGTCATTGTAGGTACTTGTACATTCAGGGGTATGGCGGGGCCCTGTCCCGTCATAGTTGTCGTTACATTCTTAGAGGTCTGTAGTACTGTTGTGGGCAGGGTTTGTAAAGGATAACTGTTCAAGTTGTCATTTGTATATATATGCAGTAAGGCGACTTTTGGGTCAACCCGTTTTTGTATCACTGTTTATTTTTCATGAGTTTTATTTTCCGCTAATTTTTCTCTGATGTTTTATCACTAGGGTGCCTGGGGTAAGGCACCAGTCGCGGGCCCGAGGTCGGGTCGTGACAAATACAATTTTACATGGTATCAGGAGCCTAAAACTCAAAACCTAATTTTTTCTTCCAAATAATTGAAGCCGCCGCCGTCGAAATTTTTTCTGTCGTCCATCTCCTTCTTCTTTCTCTCTTTCACGGCTCCTTTTTTCGGTTTGTGGATACCATATCTGCTCCCACCACTCCTAAAGTTTTTGCATCTTCTACTGTTGTCTTTGACAACCACCCTCTCTCCTCAAATCCCTCATTCCATCTGGCGTGTACCATCATAAATATCAAGAATTTCGTCCCTATAATTCTTGATCAGGAGGAGGGTCAATATTCTTCATGGGTTGAACTATTTTATATTCATGCTTGACCACATTGATAAGTCCATTCCTCGCCCTCTTGACATCCGCAACACAACATGACGTCGTCTTGACGCTATTGTCAAACAATGGATTTATGGTACTATCTCAAAAGATCAACTTCATACGATTATGAAGTCTGGTGCCTCGACATATGAACTTTGGGTCTGTTTAAGAGAGATCTTCCAGGATAACAAACATACACGTGCCATGTATTTGGAAGAACAGTTCAACAATACACGTCTAGAAAACATCACCAACATGTCCGAGTATTGCAAACAATTAAAAAATATTGCTGACCAATATCTAACGTGGGGACACCTGTTTCTGACACAAAAAATAGTTATCCAACTTGTTGTAGGATTACTGAAAGGTGAATATGACACACTAGCAACAATGATTTAACAAGCCGACCTTCTTCCCAGTTTCAACAAGGCTCGGTCGCAATTGTTGTTAGAAGAAATACGATGTGCAAAATAAGACGAACACTACTAAAAAGCGCTAACGGTTGATGTTCTCGCCAATTCTGTCGCCCCCTCCGCCGGCCAACCACCGTCGGACAACCAGCAGCAGCGAGGTGGTCGAGGTGGTGGAAGAGGTAGAAAGGGGAGAGGCAGTGGCAAAGGGGGCGGGGCCCAGGGCGTGGTGGACATGCCAACCCTTAGCAGCCACAACTTCCAGAAAATTAGGACGGCCTAGGGCAGTGGCCCAACACTAGACCCTGGGCCTCAGTCCAACCTTACTTCACTCAGTAACAGGTGGGCTAACAACTCTTTCAGCAGCAACCAGGCTTGCTTGGCTCAGTTCTCATGACCCAACAGATGACCCCTAGGCCCATTATGTCCAGGCCCAACCGACATCCTCATACAGTGGCCTGACCCATCTGAATTGGGTTAGACCTTCAGCAACATGACAATGAAACAACCCGAAGATAATTGCTACATGGACACGGGGGCTACATGTAACGTCTCATAATTTTGTGCAATAATTTGAGCACCTAAACAAAGGAAATTGACCCGAGCAATGGGAAAATTTTGTATATTTACATACGCTAATAGGAGATTAGTATATAAAAGGATGTGATATCGAAATAATTTTGGATACAACAAGTGTGACGACGGGGATCGAAAATAAATTTGGAGTATCCATAAAGAAGTTATGGACTAGTGTCATATTCAAGAATTATGACATTGAGTATATGAGAACTTAATAAGTCACCAGGATTTAAGTAATTTGGGATTAAGAGTTATTTATGTGTGTAATTGGGTTTTAGTGGATGATAAATTAATTAATTAGTTAGTTGGTAAATAAGTGTTAATGTGGCACTACTTCTCCACGTGGATGCATGGGATAAAAGGCTTGTGATGACTGTTATCAACTCTTGGCATTTAGATTTCTTATCAATTAAGGAATACTGGGGGTAGGTGTCAGGACCATAAAGGAAGGCATGCCAATCTCTTTAGTATATATATCATACTCAAGTTAAGGCGAAATTTTCAGATTTTATTATTGGAAGAGCGAGTAATGTGATTTTATACAAGGAAATACAATATTTCTACGGGGAGACCAAATGATAAAACCCATTAAATGGCACACACTAAGGTACTTAACGTTTTGCAACTCTTATGTAGAGTTATTCAAATAAGTGCAAAACCATCAGAAATGCAAAGACAAAATAGATAGACCAATGTCAAACTAGTGAATTCTCTAAGTCAAATGTTTCAAAGAACGTTGATGAGGAGATTTTGGAGCAGGAACATAGTTGCTTTCTTTGAAATCAATAAAGTGAGCAGTACATCATTTCTGATTTGGGAGAAAAAGGACGCATGAAGCGGTTTAATCCCTTCAAACCAACAACCAAAATTCATAAATTTTGGTTAGAACAAATGTCCAACAACAATAAATGGAAGTTCCATCTTAAGTGCAATTTCGAATTATGAGAGGTATGTGAAGACAAATTATTTCTTTCTTTAGGCATGTTCTACGTATGAAACGTAATCGTGATATCGTTCCATAATTTATTCTACTCCTAGAAGTTAAGAATAATCATGTTATTGATTTCTATGCTGAAAACATGTCTAAATATATTTCTAAGTCCTTATTGAGGTATACAGGAAATATGTTGACATTCACGGTGTTATTGAAGGTATAAAGGGTTGTGTCATTCAGGGTATTCTGTTGTTATTCATGCATATTTATTTACATTGAATTCATATATTATCGTGACCACTTGTGCTACACACACTACTATATGGTAAATATTGTACATATGTAAGGGATATGGGGAAAGGGAAGGTGTTATATACGCACACCACCTGCAACTGGTACAGACTATCACAAAATAGCCCGAATAGGCCAACATGAATCGATGCTTATGTGTGGCCGATATAACCAGATTCCCACGGAGGCAGTTATGGACAGGAAGAGCCCATGTGTGGCCAATATATATATGTATACCGCATTTGCATCATGCATGATATTTAGAAATATTATGCCTACAGAGGCCGATAATGAAATGATGCCCCCATAGACTGTTATGATAAGAAAGATTTCCCGATGAGACCGAGGTATGTGTATACTGCATTATGCATAACATTTAGACATATTCATTAGGGCCCTCAGAGGCAATTACTGTTGGTCAACTATTTCTGTTTCTGACTATGATACATTTCTATTATGTTATTCATTATGCCTAACATACTTAGTACATCAGTCGTACTGATGTCCCTTTTGCTGGGGGACGCTGCGTTTCATGCCTGCAGGTTTAGTTAAAAAGAGTGATTGTTCACGCTGGTAGGTTGCTGGTTCAGCTGATGTTGGAGAACTCTATTTGTTGCAGTCTAGTCTTGGTCTGATATTTTGATGTCGTATACTCTTTAGAGGCTTGTAGACAGGTGTTATGTGGATAGTGGTTTTGTATGACCTTATCGGCCTCGGCGTGGTCATGTATATATGTATAAGTCAGTTCTCTGATAAAAAACTTTCATAGTATTTTTCGGCTTAGTCCGTGCTTATTGTGATTATACGGTGATAGTGTAATTTGGGGTACCCGGAGGGTGAGATCCGGGCGCCCATCGCGGTCCTCCGTTTTGGGTCGTGACAAACTTGGTATCAGAGCATGTCTGTCCTAGAGAGTCTACAAGCCGTGTCTACTAGAGTCTTGTGTATGAGTATGTTGTGCACCATACTTATACGCATCATTTAGGGATAGTTTCTATTCTTTCATTTCGTAAATCGTGCACTTGAGCTAAGTTTTAAGAATTCGAGTTACAATCGTGCCTATTACGGTTTCGGTAACACCGATTACCAAAAAGACTTCGGTTAGTTTATACTCGTAGCCAGTAAATGAGCCATTTCTATCAAGACGATTGATACGCCAGAAGGGCAGTAATATGTTAAAAAGTTTCGAGATTATATAAAGTTATCTCACGCATATACGAAAGAAATAATGCAAAGCATGAGAAACAAACCATTTGTTTTGGAAAGGAGTAAAATAAAGGAGGTACTACATACCGGAACATAGGAATTTGTAAGGATTTGCCTTGTAGACCTTATTGTGTTTACAATTATAGCAATGCTTTATTCCAGTAGGATTATGATTAGCAGGGAGATTGAAGTTGGATCGAGTGTATTTACGAGTAGTATGCTTTCTATTGGGACAGACCCGTCAGAGGATATGAGTAAGATGTTTTCTGAAGTATCATCGAACCCAGTAGTACCAGAGGAGTTAAGTGAAGATCATGTACCATCAGTATTATCACCGGCTCCGTCTGATTAGGATGTAAGGAGACTAGTGCAGGTATTGAATAAATTAATTGCCTCTCAAAAACGACTTCAGCCTAGAGCGTCTGATAGAGATAGGCCCTTGAGGGGTCAGGGATTTTATTCCCTAAGGATCACCAATATAAAGGATTCGAAGATGTCAACGTCTCAGGATCGAAGTTGCAAAGGTCGAGTGAGACTACCCCGACCATCTTGTAGTAAGTATGGTCGAGCGCATGCTGGAGTATGCCACAAAGGTACATAGGGTTGGTTTAGTGTGGCTTCCATGGCTACAACATCCTGAAGTGTCCCAAGTGGATACACAAAGGTAAGGATAAAATGAGTATAAGTGGTACAGATGAAAAATATAAGACATTATTGGAAGATTTAGTAGGTTATGAAAATCTACACGTTTTACGGTGACTCTTGCTGATTAGAATTGTAGAGGGAACTGCAACAAGACCCTATGAATGTGGCTTTGATTACAAAGAAAGTACAATGTGCTAAGGACTATCAGAGGTGGAATGAGGCAAGGACAAAATTCTTTCAACAGAAGTGCAAAAATTCAATGGCTAATATGTGGAGATATGAATACAAAAGTATTCCACAACTTGATAAAGCAAGGAGAAGTACGAATAGGATATTCAATATAAAGGACAAAATGGTGATACTCTAAATAATATGTCAGGTATTACACAAGTTTTTGTGGAATTCTACGTTAACTAGCTGCGAACAAAGAGCTTCGGAAGGGATCATGCAACCAGTAATATAGGGATACAAAGAGCAGTGGTTAGTGAGAAACATAGAACAATTATAGAAGGAAAGATTATTGAGGGGAGATAAGCCCTCGTCCTTGCGTAAAAGGCGATACTGCGTATTATTGAGAATTACATGCATCAATGTTAGTAAGCTAAGATATGCTATAGATATATGACTAGTAAGGTATTCAGCTTCATTGTGCAGCATGTTATAATTCTACATAACCTCTGAATAATAATAGTTTGTTGAGGGTAACTGAGGACGAAAACTACAGAGCAAGCAAAGAAGGGTTGTAAGAATATGAAAGTAGTTAATAAGTATGAATGGAACTGTATGATCGAGTATCAAGATAGAAATAATTTTAGTAGAATGAAGGATTACGACAAGAATGATAAAGGTGAATGCAATTATAGTTATGCTGATTTCACAAAGGTATGTTTACTCCAGAACAGTGTAAGGACCAATGGTAGAGGAGGGACAATAAGAACACTTCGGCCAAAGGTGACAAACCTCTAATGTTTAGGAAGATAGTTGTTACACCCCGTAAGTCCAGGACATATATAAGAGAATGTATGTAAGGAATCAAGACTTGAAAATTGGTACGAAAGAAAGAATTGTTTTTCCGACGGAAAATCTTCCGAACGTCGGAAATGAAAAATGTTCGTTGAGGAGAATTATCTTCTCAATATGTATTATTTGAAGAGTATGAAACTTATTATCATTATGAAAATTTATTTTTACGGATTTGGTCACGTGGGGCCCACCCGAGGAATTTTACGTTTTGTGGGGCCCACGAGGATTACGAAATTTTATGGATGAATGAGAGGGCGACACGTGGCCCCCCCACATGGTCTTGGACGAAATATTTCAAGGGTAAAATGGTCATTGACCATTGTGGATGAATAAGTCTTCAAGCTTGAGATTGTTGACTTGTCAACTTGGCTAATTAATTAATGATCTTCATCCTAGCCACACATATGTGATTATCTTGACCCTCCATTGTATTATATATACACACTAGTGCAAGACTTGTCTCAACACTTAGAAAAATTTAGAGTTCATTTTGTGCAAGAACATAGCTCTCAGGTTTGGCTAAGTGTCCACACAAAATTTTTGTAGTTTTGATCCATTATTCACAAGACTTTAACCCAAGGTCCCTAAGGGTATTGTAAGGATATCTCAATAGAAATATTTCGGAAAAATGACGTTTTCACGTTAGTAGCAAGGCGAAAACTAATTCGTTTTCACAAGTTTGGATTGGAAATGGAAGAGAAGTTGGTTGTGAACTTCTAAAGGCTTCAAATAGCGGATTGGAGCGTAAAGGAAATGAGCTAAGAATTTCTAAGGAGCGACTTTGAATCTTGGGATTTATAAGGGCTTATAAAGGTAATCATCTTGTCGTTTTAGCAATTAAGATTACTTATCATTGTAGTTATGAATATTAGAAAGCATGGAGTATATAGTATGAAGTTTGATAAGTGTATTGGCTATTGGAACCCTAATCCAAAAACTAGCATGTTTAGCCCTTAAGATTACAATTCGAGTTGATTATTAGTTTAAGTCGTCACATGTTATATAAAGAAGGAATATTAGTTGTTAAGTTGTTTATGACTATATAACATGTTAGACCTAAGAACTTGGATTGAAAAAGAATTGGAAAGGACTTGTGTTGTTGTATATGTTGGCCGAGAATGGCTTTTGAGTATTAAACTACTTCGTATGAATTGTGGGGAAGAATTTTACACGTATTGTAAGGCGTGTAATCCCCTTTGGTTGGTTGATGTATTGAGCCTTAAATGTGGCATGTTGGTTATTGATTATCGGGCCTTGAAAAAGGTGGAAAAGTATGTAGAAACAAAGGAGGTGCTGCCCGATTTTCCGTAGAATAAGAGACCGTATACTTAGTATTATTCTACGTTAGAAACTAGAAATTGATAGTCATGTTGTGGCCATTATAGGTTGACAATTCTACGTGCGGCGTATTCGACTTAGCCTGTGGATTAAGCCGAAAAGGTATGTGAACCATCTCCTCTTCTTCTAGCATGATTCCTTAAGATAAAGAAAGTAAGTCCTACTTCTTAAATGATACATTCCTTGGTTGTACTTGGATTGCCTAATATAGAATTTGTTCTATATACTTCCTTGATTGTACTTTGATGTTTAAATTGTAAGTTGTTATAATCTATTTCCTTAGTGAAGTTTGGATTCTCAAAAGTGAAAGTATTTTACTTAAAGTACATAGAGTCTTGAAAAGGAAGTGGTTTCCAAATCTTTTGACTAGTGCCTTAGTTCCAAAACCTAAAGGTTGTTATAATGACTTTAGGGAGTAAAAGGAGTGATTTACTTAATTGATTAAAAAGAGGATAAATGACATGATTTAAAGAGAAGTAACTTGTTTTAAAGGTATGAGTTACTTGAGATTTAAAAATAGAAGAAACTTGATTTCTAAAGTTAAGAAACTTGATTTCTAAATATTAAGAGACTTGAAGTATTTTGAAAGTTAATAAACTTGAATTGAAAGTATGTGATACTTGGTTTTAAAAGTGTAAGTCTCTTGGATATAAAAAGGA
Source organism: Przewalskia tangutica (assembly GCA_029844215.1). Classification (NCBI taxonomy): domain Eukaryota; kingdom Viridiplantae; phylum Streptophyta; class Magnoliopsida; order Solanales; family Solanaceae; genus Przewalskia; species Przewalskia tangutica. Next base: position 37,391,263 of record CM056739.1, read on the forward strand.
ATGAATTGGTCTAAAACCATAAAGGGTTATAACGGCTTTATGGAAAGTTGGTTATAACGGCTTTATGGAAGGTTAAGAAAGTTGTCTTTTTTGATTAATGGGCATAAGTTGCCTAGATTGTGAAAATTTGAAGTTACTTGGTTTCAAGCTTTGAAATGAGTTTTCTAAAAATGTAGTAACTTACTTTGAAAAATAGACACGCCTTGATACTACGGGTGTTAGTATCTTGGGTTTTTATATAAAAAGGAGTCTTTTGAAAAGAATGTACGTACGTAGTACTTTGGCTTGTTAAAAGAGAATTATTCTATTTGTGCCTTGATAAGTACTTTGGCTTGTTAAATGAGAATTATTCTATTTGTGCCTTGATAGTATTTTGGCTTGCTTGAATAAGTATTTCTCTTGATTTATGTAAAAAGAAGGCATGGTATTGTCTTGGTTTATGTAAAAAGAAGGCATGGTAATTGTCTTGGTTTGTGTAAAGGCATGGTATTGTCTTGATTTATGTAAAAAGGAAAGACATGGTATTGTCTTGGTGTGAAAGGCATGGTATTGTCTTGGTTTGCTTGCATATGGGTTGCTCATATAGACATTCGTGCAAGTGTCATATTTCCACATCTCCGCGTCCCTCCATAAAAGGGCCGACAACTTGTTTCAAGGATACCATGGGTTAGCTCCCCATGGGGGTGAGTGGTACACACTCACGGCGGGTCGGTATTTGACTCGGGCGGGTTAAATTCCCGAGATATATATAAGCCATGGATTAGCTATCCGTGATGCGAGTATCGTGTACCGATGACTCATTGCGGGTCCTCATGACCTAAGCGGGTGAAATAGTCCTATGATAGGTTGCATTATAACACAGAGGGTGGTTGACTTCGGCATCGCGACGCTTCATGTTTTGAAACGATAGTGATTTCATTAATGAAAGGGTGCAGTGTGTGTATGATTTAAAGTGGAACAGTAATTCTCATTGTTAAAGACATAACTTAAAAGATAAAAAGGATTGCATTACTCTCATGATTGCAAGGTTCAGTGTTCTTACTGATGTTGTATTATATCATGGACTGCCGGCAGTGAGGAAGGATTCCACGAGCATGATTGATATTATGGGCGTGAGACCCATGGTTATATTTGAGTAATGACTTTGAGGGCATACGTCCCTGACTTGATATGACTGCTTATGTATTGTGTACTGTAGGTTGGCTATCAGACATGTCTCCTATTTTGTTTAGACTGTTATGATTTCATTACTGATATTCTTATTTCACATACTTGGTATATTCTTCGTCGACCTCGCTTCGGCCGCGTTCATGCCGCAGTTTAGGTACGATTTGGTGATTTGCAGTGTAGGACCGCCGTTCGAGTTTTGGATAGCTCCATCCATTCAGAGTTTATCTTTTTGGTATAGATCCTTCAGATGTGCTTTTGTCAGATTATGGGTACGGCGGGGCCTTGTCCCGTCATAGTTCAGTAAAACTCTTAGAGGTCTGTATGCATATGTGGGATTGGACTCACGTACAGTGTAGTGTCTTTTTATTATGTATATTATATGGCAGCCTTGTCAGCTTTACCCAAACGTATGTTGGTTTAAAAAAAAAAGAGGTGTTATTTAAATTCCGCAGTTTACTTGTGTCAGTTAGGTAGAAGGGTGCCCAGGTAGGGCACCAGTCACGGGCCCGGGGTTCGTGGCGTGACAATAGTATAAGAAATACTTTGAGATAAGAGACCCCCAAGGTAACTTGAAATGGAATGTAAAGGTAAGACGAATGGGCACTCGGTCGATGAGCGACCTAATAATGATAAGACAAGAAAACTTAACAAGTCATTGGATCATGTAACACCGTGAATCAAATCTAAACATATGAAGCATCGATTCCACGACATATGTAGTCATACCTTTCAGAAAGTATGTAAACGGAAGTAACAGTGAGTAAAGCTCGAGATTAACACCTAAACAGGTGAAAAGGGACAATGACGCCTATGGATACAAGGTAGACATTAAAAGATATACGTCAAGAGATAATGACATTATAATACAGATAAAAGGTCAGGCAAATGCAGATGTCTATGAGAATTTTGAGCTGACCAAAAGTTCTATGAGATAAGTAATGGGTTTACAGCTTAACGAGATCAAGGAAATCTTTTCCTAAAACACCATTGTTACACCCCGTAGTTCCAGGGTATGTATGTAAGGACATACGTACAAGAATACGACATTAATATTGGAAAAGAAGAAAGATTTGATTTTTCCGACGGAAAATTTTCCGGAATTTGTGAAGGAAAAAGGTTCGAAAATGGGAATTGGATTCCCAGATTTGGTATTTGGACTTCTTGGAATATTAAAGAATTATGGAATTTTATTTCCGGATTTGGTCACGTGGGGCCCACGGGGAAAATTTATGGTTTTGTGGGGCCCACATTGTTTTCGAGATTTTGGCCATTATGGATGTTTTCGGGAGATGAAATATTTTGGATGAATAGGAAGGCGACACGTGTCACCCCCTTAGGTGGCTTGTAGCCGTTTTTGTGTGCCATGTGGCCCTTGGCCGAAATGGCTCAACAAGTGGCAAGCCACTTGTCTCAAATTTTGTGTGGACATGTGGTTTGTGGGGCCCACACACACATGTCCCCAATCTAGACCACACACTTGCTTGCATCTATGAGAATTTTGAGCTGACCAAAAGTTCTATGAGATAAGTAATGGGTTTACAGCTTAACGAGATCAAGGAAATCTTTTCCTAAAACACCATTGTTACACCCCGTAGTTCCAGGGTATGTATGTAAGGACATACGTACAAGAATACGACATTAATATTGGAAAAGAAGAAAGATTTGATTTTTCCGACGGAAAATTTTCCGGAATTTGTGAAGGAAAAAGGTTCGAAAATGGGAATTGGATTCCCAGATTTGGTATTTGGACTTCTTGGAATATTAAAGAATTATGGAATTTTATTTCGGATTTGGTCACGTGGGGCCCACGGAAAATTTATGGTTTTATGGGGCCACATTGTTTTTAGATTTTGGCCATTATGGATATTTTCGGGAGATGAAATATTTTGGATGAATAGGAAGGCGACACGTGTCACCCCTTAGGTGGCTTGTAGCCGTTTTTGTGTGCCATGTGGCCCTTGGCCGAAATGGCTCAACAAGTGGCAAGCCACTTGTCTCAAATTTTGTGTGGACATGTGGTTTGTGGGGCCCACACACACATGTCCCCAATCTAGACCACACACTTGCTTGCATCTATGAGAATTTTGAGCTGACCAAAAGTTCTATGAGATAAGTAATGGGTTTACAGCTTAACGAGATCAAGGAAATCTTTTCCTAAAACACCATTGTTACACCGTAGTTCGTGGTATGTATGTAAGGACATACGTACAAGAATACGACATTAATATTGGAAAAGAAGAAAGATTTGATATTTCCGACGGAAAATTTTCCGGAATTTGTGAAGGAAAAAGGTTCGAAAATGGGAATTGGATTCCCAGATTTGGTATTTGGACTTCTTGGAATATTAAAGAATTATGGAATTTTATTTCCGGATTTGGTCACGTGGGGCCCACGGGGAAAATTTATGGTTTTGTGGGGCCCACATTGTTTTCGAGATTTTGGCCATTATGGATGTTTTCGGGAGATGAAATATTTTGGATGAATAGGAAGGCGACACGTGTCACCCCTTAGGTGGCTTGGCCGTTTTGTGTGCCATGTGGCCCTTGGCCGAAATGGCTCAACAAGTGGCAAGCCACTTGTCTCAAATTTTGTGTGGACATGTGGTTTGTGGGGCCCACACACACATGTCCCCAATCTAGACCACACACTTGCTTGCATCCTAGCCATTGGTTGTCCTTAAATACCCCTTAAGATTGCAAGACTTCTTCATCCACACTTCGAGTTTTTCCAAGGCAAAATACTCCCTCCCCTTTGATAGTACTCTCGGCCAAGCCTCACTTTCTTGAGCAAGATTTGTCCAAAAATCCTTAAACTTTTAAGTGGTCTTCCTTGATGTGTTAGGAAGGTTTTTAACCAAGTGTTAGAAAAGATTTCACACCCCTAGCCTTAAATATACCCCTTGGCCGAAAGTTGGTGGTGTTGGAACCTAAGTGTTCTTCACTTTTTGGAGTTGAATCTTAAAGAGAAGTTGGTTAGGAGCTTCTAAGGGTTGCTTGGAGCGGATTGGGACGTAATAAATTGGAGCTAAGATTCCTAAGGATCGACTTTTAATCATTGGATAATTTTGGGCTTATCGAGGTAATGATCTTTGTCCTTCTATTATAATTGGAGATTACATGTTATAGTAGTTTATAATTGAGTATATGATATGTGGATAGAAGGTTGAAAAGAAATGGACTGTTTAGTATATTGTGGGGAAGAATTGTACACGTCCAGTTAGGCGTGTAACCCACTTTAGTTGTTGTATTATTGCGCCTTAAATGTGGCATGTTGGCTATTGATATCGGGCCTTGAAAAAGGTGGAACAGTAAGTAGATACAGGGGAAGTGCTGCCGAATTTTCCGTAGAATACGAAACCTTACTTAGAAATATTCTACGAAGAGAACTAGAAGTTGATAGATGTATTGTGGTTATTATAGGTGGATATTCTATGCGCGGCATACTCGACGTGGCTAGTGGATTAAGCCGAAGAGGTATGTGATTCTTCCTATTCTCTTGAGCATGATTATTTGTGAAATATATAGTGCGGTAGACGCACGTGTGTTAAAGGAGTAGGATTTTCTTTTTGTGTCCTTGACTTGATTCTAAAGTTAAGTGACATGATGTGAAATGTTAAGGACTTGAATTGTGTTAAAAAGTTGTGAAACCTCATTCGTGAGTAATGGGTACTTGGTCTTTAAAAGAATAAAGTTATCTTGATTTCGGAAATGTGAGTAGTTGTCCTTGGTTGGTTTAATGTCACGACCCGACCCCGGGGACGTGACTGGTGCCCTACCGGGGCACCCTGTCAGGTATATGTCAGAGAATAGCAGCGGAACATACACAATACAAGCCTGTATAAAGTAAACATCATCGGCCGATAAGCCGCCTTCATAAAATATACTTAACTAAAAGTACAACTTGTTCTTACACCCAAACACAAATGTGACTACTGCACTCAGGAATAACCATCATGGCGGGACAGGGCCATACATACCCGAATGTACAAAATACCTATAGCATCAGGGAAAATCCGTACCAACAAAACAAGCCTCCGGAGAAACGGAGCCTCTGACACCAGACCTGTGATCCTAAGAGTGAGGATCCACCACCTGCTTACCCTTACCTGCGGCATGAACGCAGCCAGGAAGAATTCGATTACAATATGTACTAAGTATGCAAAACTGGAAAAAAAATACTTGTAATAATAATATAAGTCTAAAATAGCTGGAGTCATGGATGAAAATCAAAATACATTGTACTGTGCCTTACTAACAATGAGAGTAACAGGTATATATATATATTACTGCATAAAAATAGGAGGCTCATGATCAAAACAGGGTCCCTCGCCCGTAGTATCAATAAGCAATCCTACTCCTGGGACTATTTCACCCGCATGGGTCCCGTGGACCCGCATGAGGTATTCCTCACATAGGCTGTACCCGCCCGCATGGGACTATTTCACCCGCATAAGCCCCTAAGGACTCGCATGAGGTATTCCTCGCATCGTGGGTAGCAAATCCACGGAACAGGTGGTATAACGATCTTGGGGATTTACCCCTCATTTATACTCTTACCCTGACGCAGGTGGTATAACGATCTTGGGGGTTTACCCCTCAATTATACTCTTATCCTGAAGAAGGTGGTATGACGTCTTGGGGCTTGCCCCTCATTCATACTTTTACCCTGGAGAAGGTGGTATAACGATCTTGGGGCTTGCCCCTCATTTATACTCTTACCCTAGCTCAACCGGCCATCATACATAACATAAATAAGTTAAGAAAGCTCATAACTTCTTATTAGTCTTGTTCATATACCCTCTCATTTTAGCTTACTTAAGACACTTAATCATATCTTTGATAAAAGAAATCCGGGAATTTAACCCAAAGTACTACATACTTCTACTCTTTTAAAAATGGCTCTTTTCCATATATAAAACCTTTGGGCAAGTGATACCTTAAAATCAATTTGCCTTTCATAAATCAAGTCATTTGTCCGTACTCATTTTACTTAAAGTAAATATCTTCTTATTACCCTTTCATAAAGCTAATAAACCAACTTCCCATAAAGTTGTTATATTAACCCTATACTTTAGCAAAATTATACGTTTCCCATAACCAAGGGACTTATACTTTCTAAAACGAACAAGTCTTTATATACTTAAAACAAGTAAGAACACCAAATCTTGTACGTCTACCGTACTACATAGATACAACTACTCATGCTCAAGAGATAGGAAAGCTCCACATACCTCTTCGGTCAATCCACTTGCTAAGCCCAAAATACCGCACGTAGTATGTCAACCTATAATGACCATAATACGTTTATTAACCTCTAATTTCAATGTAGACATCTCCAAGTTCAAAGTTACTAATTCCTATGGAAAATTGGGCAGCATTTCCTTTGTTTCTACATACTTTGCCACCTTTTCAAGGCCGAATTCAATATCCAAACGCCACATCTTAGGCCCAACAATCCAAACATTTCAAAGGGGATTACACACCTAAACTTGGGTGTGTAAAATTCTGCCCCATAAGGTACAACAATTTACTTAACAATTTTAAAGTAGTACTTAGGCTACCACATGCTCACATAACATTTTTTAATCAATCATTTCATATCCAAACCACATTTCTTACATGCAATGAATCTAAGAGCATTATTTACTACTACAAATTCATTCTTCTTCACATGCAACATATGTAACTAGCTACAAGAGAAGAATTGTTACCTTAGAGCTTTAGCCAAAATTATTCCAACAATTTTGCTAGCCTCTTTTCCAAGAACACCACCACAACAACCCTTACAAGCTAGCCACAAGCTTCCTTCTTGTCCTAACTTTTCAGATTTTCCTTAAGCTTTGAATTCCTCTTGGAATTTTAGAGAGAAGTGAGAGCTTTAGCTTAGAGAGAGAGAAAGATTTGAGAGATGACCAAGTCTTCAAGACTTGGTCAATATATGAGACATGCAAAAATCAGACGGGGGGGGGGGGGGGGACACTTGTCACCCACCCATGACCTCTTTTAAAACAAAACAGTGCAGAATTTCCCACTCAGCTTCGCAAAACCCGCCTCGGCGCCACGGCGCTGAAACTTCCGCCACCTCACAGAACTTCCGGCGTCGCGGCCCTGCTTCCCGGCGCCGCGGCGCTGCAACTTCAGCGACCCCTCAGGATATCCGGAGCCGAGGCCCTGTGGCTTCTGCCCGAAACACATTTCTGTCCGACTGCGCACTGAACTTGCGACTCCCATAACTTTCTACTCCGATGTCCTATCGACGAACGGTCGGTTGCCTTGGAATCTAGACTCAACGAACTACGCACTAGACCTTTGTAACACTTAGGAACTCTCAATATAGCGGGTCATAACCCGCCTCAATGTTGACCGAAAACCCGTCCGAAACAATCCGTCAACCTATCTTTCGAAAATTTTAAGTCTTACTCCCTTTCGTACGCTCTCACGCGTATGGCCAGAACTACGGGGTATAACATTCTCCCCCCCTTAGAAACATTCATCCCGAATGTTCCTTCTAGGCTTACTCAAATCACAATATCGATATAGACCCTCTTAACTATTCTTTGGCAATTAAAGACGCTCTACGAGCCACAACATTACTCAAGCATAATTGTCCAATAAAAACTAACAAACAGGAAAGTGGGTTACCTGGAGGTGTAGGGAATAAGTGAGGATACTTCTTTATCATGTCATCCTCTGCTTCCCACGTCATCTCTTCCCTGTTCTCGTTCCGCCATAAGACTTTGATGGAAGCCACGTCCTTCGTCCGAAGTCGCCTAACCTGACGATCAAGTATCGCTATGGGACTCTCCTCATACGATAACCCCTCTGTCACCTGGACATCATGAATCGGGTGCACTCTAGATGGACCTCCAATACATTTCCGCAACATAGACACATGGAAAACTGGATGTACCGCCTCCAAATCAGACGGCAGATCTAACTCATAGGCAACCTTGCCTACCCTACGGACAATCTGATAAGGCCCAATGTACCCTGGGCTAAGTTTCCCCTTCTTTCCAAATCTCATCACGCCCTTTATGGGCGATACCTTTAGGAAAACCCAATCATATATCTCAAATTCCAAGTGTCGACGTCGATGATCTGCGTACGACTTACATGCGACTCGAGCCGCCAACAATCGCTCTGGATAAGCTTCACCTTATCCATCGCTGTGAACCAAGTCGGCCCGACTAATCAGATTTCTCCCACCTCGAACCATTTATCGGTGATCTGCACTTTCTCGTATAAGGCCTCATAAGGCGCCATTCGAATACTAGAGTGGTAGGCTGTTACAAGCAAACTCCACAAGAGGTAAATGATCCTCCCGGCTACCTCGAAATCAATAACACAAGCCCGTAGCATATCCTCGAGTCGGATAGTGCGCCATCGGCTTGTCCGTCGATCGAGGATGAACGCCGCATCGAGACTCACCGAGTCCCTAATCCTTCCGGAAAGACCTCGAAGTTAGCCGTGGCGGGCTCCTCATGCGAAATAATCGTCTGAGGAACTCCGTGCGATCTCACAATCTCTACGATATCTGATCTCGCATAATCTTCTAGAAAAAGTCGTTTTTGGAAGAAAATGGGCTGATTTCACACTGTCGACGATAACCCAAATGGAGTCATGCTTCTCCGAGTGTGAGGTAACCCCGTAATAAAATCCATATTTACCACCTCCCACTTCCAAGTCGAATATCAATAGCTCAATGCACCAGCGAACCGGTGCTCAACTCGACTGGCGACAATTCGCACGCTGCGCCACGAACTCCGCAACGTCCCTCTTCAGGCCGTCCCACCAATACATACACCTGAGGTCATGGTACATCTTAGTTGACCCAGGGTGAATAGAATAACGAAACGCGTGTGCCTCCCCAAAATCTGGCGGAAGTCCTGTCACATCGGGAACACACAATCGGCCCTCGAATCTTAGCACCCCATCAGGTGCTACCTCAAATAGACTATTCTCCTCCTGGAGAGCTGCATCTCGATACCGTACCATAATCAGATCCTCATACTGTCGCCTCTTCACCTCCTCGACGATGGAAGAATCGGCAACCTCTCGAACCTGAACTCCATCACTATCAGAATCAACCAAACGAACCCCAAGGCTCGCTAGCTGATGTAACTCTCGGACCATATCCCTTTTCTCTGGCTGTACATCAGACAGACTACCCATCGATCTGCGACTAAGGGCATCTGCAACTACGTTGGCCTTCCCTGGGTGGTATAGAATATCAACGTCGTAATCCTTAAGCAGCTCCAACCACCGTCTCTGCCGCAAGTTCAGCTCCCTCTGGCTAAAGATATACTGGAGACTCTTGTGGTCTGTGTAAATGTCCACATGAACTCCATATAAATAATGTCTCCAGATCTTCAAGGCATGAATCACTGCGCTAACTCAAGTCATGTGTGGGATAGTTCTTCTCATGCTTCCTAAGTTGTCGAGATCGTAGCTATAACTTTGCCACGCCGCATCAAAGACACACCCAAGCCCGACACCTGACGCATCACAATAAACCACATATCCATCTAAACCCTCTGGAAGAGTAAGAACTGGGGCGGTCGTCAATTTCTCCTTTAGCAACTGGAAACTTTCCTCACAAGTATCCGTCCACCGGAACATAGCTGCTTTCTGAGTCAGCTTAATCAAAAGTGCTAAAATGGAAGCAAACTTCTCCACAAACCTCCGATAATAACTCGCAGGCCCAAAGCTGCGCACTCGTTGGTGTAGCTGGTCCGGGCCAAGTCTTGACTGCCTCAATCTTCGCTGTATCAACCCGAATACCATCGGCCCCGATAACATGCCCTAAGAAAGCCACTGAAGCCAACCAAAACTCGCATTTCGAGAACTTGGCATACAACTGCCGGTCCCGGAGGACTCCCAATACCGTCCTCAAATGATCCGCATGTTCCCGCTCTGTGCGCGAATAAACCAGGATATCATCAATGAATACTATAACGAACATATCCAAGAATGGCCTGAACACCCTATTCATCAAATCCATGAATACCGCTGGAGCGTTGGTCAACCCGAAAGACATCACCCTGAACTCATAGTGCCCATACCGGGTCCTGAATGCAGTCTTCGGGATATCTGTCTCTCTAACTCGCACCTGATGATAACTAAATCGCAGGTCTATCTTGAAGAAACACCTCGCACTCGCAGTGGTCAAACAAATCGTCAATCCTGGGGAGGGGATATCTGTTCTTGATAGTTACCTTGTTCAGCTGCCTGTAATCAATACACATACGCAGCGTCCCATCCTTCTTCTTTACAAATAACACTGGCGCTCCCCAGGGAGAAACACTTGGCCTGATAAAGCCTTTCTCCAGCAAATCCTTGGTGGTCCTTCATTCCTTCAACTCGGCGGGTGCCATCGTATGGCGGAATAGATATCGGTCAGTGTTTGGCGCCAAATCAATGCAAAACTTAATTTCCTCTCGGGAGGATACGAGCTCATCCGGGAACACGCCCGAAACTCTCTAACGGCCGAATCGATCAAGGTCCTACCTCGACCTCGATTTAATACTCGAACCATATGGTAGATATACCCTTTCCACCAATTATCTTCCTAGCCTTGAGGTAAGAAATAAACTTACCGCCGGCGTCTGATATTCCCTTCCACTCGATAACCGGCTCACCAGGAAACTGGAACCGAACTAATCTCTCTCTACAGTCTACATTGGCATAGCAAGACGCTAGCCAATCCATACCCATAATCACATCAAAGTCCGTCATATCCAACTCTATCAAGTCGGCTAGAGTCTGACGACTGTCTATAGTCACAGGGCAAGCCTTATATACCCGCTCAACTACCACCGAATCACCTACTGGCGTAGCCACCTCAAAAGGTCTTATGGACTCGGGCTCTATCCCTATTCTACCACAATATGAGGAGATATATAGGACAATGTAGAACCTGGATCTATCAAAGCATATACGTCACAGCAAGAAACCAATAATGTACCTGTGACGACATCTGGTGACGCCTCCTGGTCCTGACGGCTGGACATAGCATATATGCGGTTCTGAGGACCGCTGGCGTGACCCTACCACGACCCTGCGCGGCTGTTGGCGCGTGAACACCCGCCTCCGGCGCATGCCGTCGAAGACGAAGATCCAAAGAATCGACTTCGCCGGTTGAACCATCACACTTCCGCCACCTCTGGACGGACAATATCTCCTCAAATGGCCCTGCTGGCCACAAGAGTAACAAGCTCCTGAAGGAACACGACACTCGCCTGGGTGAGACCTACCGCATCGAGCACACTGAGATGGGGGTGGTCTCGATCGATGCGATCTCGCTTCTCGAAACCTCAAGTCTGGAGCCACGACCGCTCTGAATGACCTGATGATCGGACCTCGCGCGGAATCGAGAAGGAGCACTGTGTCTTGGTGAAAAGTGGACCTAGTATCTTCCGAGGCCGCCTCCAAAATCGCCTCGAGACCCTGCTGTCCTGGCCCTCTTGGGCTGGCCTAAATCTAGCTGATCTTGCCTCTCTCTGTCCTCAATCCCCTGTGCATACGCCTGCATCCTGGCAATATCCATCCCTGGCTGAAGAGCCACCCCCAAGCATGCAGTAATAATATGACGGTCTAACCCCATCACATATCGATGAACCCTATCTGCCATGTCAGCTACAATGGTGTGCGCATACCTGGCCAAGGAGTCAAACTCCAGGCTGTACTCTCTGACAGTCATCCCGTCCTGCCTCAAGGTCAAAAATCTATCTACGCGGGATCTCCTCATCTCAGGGGGCAAGAAGTGATCCAGGAAAGCCTCTGTGAACTCCTCCCAAATAGCTGGAAGAGCATCCTCACCCCTCGACAACACCCATGACTCAAACCAATTCAACGCAATGTCGCGTAACCGGTAAGAGGCTAACATGACAGACTGAGTCTCCGAGGCCCTAAGCACCTGCATAGTCCGTAGCTGAAGCCGAACTCCGAGGATCCTCCCGGACCTCGAACCATAGAACTTCGGGTGGATGACAACCCAAAATCCGAATCCGTAAGCATCGGCTCTAGGGTTGGTTGCCGCTCTGTCGTGCCGCCACTATCTTTGGTCAATAACGGATCGCTCCCGTAATCCCTATACTCACCCATCGTGGGATGGAGGCTCGTCTGCGGTCTCGATGGCATTCTTCCGCCTCGAACTCATTGAGGCGACGTCGTGGAACTCGCCGCCCGAAATAACATCTCTGGTAAAGACTGGGCCTGTGCCCTCGTGACCCTCCGCATCCCACTAGCAGCACCCTCCGCTGCCTTGCCCTTCTGGGCCGTGGTTGCCTTGCGTGGAGGCATAACTGATACATAAAGGAAAATATCAGAGGAAGTTCAACCTATAACACAACTATATTGCACGATCTTAGAGTGAAAGAATGGAAACCAATCCTAAATATCCTGCAGCCTCCTGATTATAGATGTGGTGCATAACACACCGATAATCAAGACTCTACTAGACACGCGTGCAGACACTTTCCGAGGACTAAGCGCTCGATACCACTTTTGTCACGACCCGACTTCGGGCGCGGTAGTGCCTACCGGGCACGCATCGGTATATGTCAGAGAATAGCAGCGAAACATACACAATACAAGCCTGTATAAAGTAAACATCACTGGCAAGCCGATAAGGCTGCCTTCCATAAAATATACTTAACCAAAAGTACAACTTGTTCTTACAGCCCAAACACAAATGTGACTACAGACCTCTAGGAATAACCACTGTAGCGGGACAGGGCCCCGCCATACCCCTGAATGTACAAAATACCTATAGCATCAGGGAAAATCCGTACCAACAAAACAAGCCTCCGGAGAAATGGAGCCTCTGACACCAGACCTGTGATCCTAAGAGTGAGGATCCACCACCTGCTTACCCTTACCTGCGGCATGAACGCAGCCCCCGAGGAAGGGGGTCAGTACACAATATGTACTAAGTATGCAAAACTGGAAAAAAAATACTTGTAATAATAATATAAGTCTAAAATAGCTGGAGTCATGGATGAAAATCAAAATACATTGTACTGTGCCTTACTAACAATGAGAGTAACAAGTATATATATATATATATTACTGCATAAAAATAGGAGGCTCATGATCAAAACAGGGTCCCTCGCCCGTAGTATCAATAAGCAATCCTACTCCTGGGACTATTTCACCCGCATGGGTCCCGTGGACCCGCATGAGGTATTCCTCGCATAGGCTGTACCCGCCCGCATGGGACTATTTCACCCGCATAAGCCCCTAAGGACTCGCATGAGGTATTCCTCGCATCGTGGGTAGCAAATCCACGGAACATGTGGTATAACGATCTTGGGGATTTACCCCTCATTTATACTCTTACCCTGACACAGGCGGTATAACGATCTTGGGGGTTTACCCCTCAATTATACTCTTATCCTGAAGAATGTGGTATGACGTCTTGGGGCTTGCCCCTCATTCATACTCTTACCCTGGAGAAGGTGGTATAACGATCTTGGGGCTTGCCCCTCATTTATACTCTTACCCTAGCTCAACCGGCCATCATACATAACATAAATAAGTTAAGAAAGCTCATAACTTCTTATTAGTCTTGTTCATATACCCTCTCATTTTAGCTTACTTAAGGCACTTAATCATATCTTTGATAAAAGAAATCCGGGAATTTAACCCAAAGTACTACATACTTCTACTCTTTTAAAAATGACTCTTTTCCATATATAAAACCTTTGGGCAAGTGATACCTTAAAATCAATTTGCCTTTCATAAATCAAGTCATTTGTCCGTACTCATTTTACTTAAAGTAAATCTCTTCTCATTATCTTTTCATAAAGCTAATAAACCAACTTCCCATAAAGTTGTTATATTAACTCTATACTTTAGCAAAATTATACTTTTCTCATAACCAAGGGACTTATACTTTCTAAAACGAACAAGTCTTTATATACTTAAAACAAGTAAGAACACCAAATCTTGTACGTCTACCGTACTACATTGATACAACTACTCATGCTCAAGAGATAAGAAAGCTCCACATACCTCTTCGGTCAATCCACTTGCTAAGCCCAAAATACCGCACGTAGTATGTCAACCTATAATGACCATAATACGTTTATTAACCTCTAATTTCAATGTAGACATCTCCAAGTTCAAAGTTACTAATTCCTATGGAAAATTGGGCAGCATTTCCTTTGTTTCTACATACTTTGCCACCTTTTTCAAGGCCGAATTCAACATCCAAACGCCACATCTTAGGCCCAACAATCCAAACATTTCAAAGGGGATTACACACCTAAACTTGGGTGTGTAAAATTCTGCCCCATAAGGTACAACAATTTACTTAACAATTTTAAAGTAGTACTTAGGCTACCACATGCTCACATAACCTTTTTTAATCAATCCTTTCATATCCAAACACCATTTCTTACATGCAATGAATCTAAGAGCATTATTTACTACTACAAATTCCTTCTTCTTCACATGCAACATATGTAACTAGCTACAAGAGAAGAATTGTTACCTTAGAGCTTTAGCCAAAATTATTCCAACAATTTTGCTAGCCTCTTTTCCAAGAACACCACCACAACAACCCTTACAAGCTAGCCACAAGCTTTCTTCTTGTCCTAACTTTTCAGATTTTCCTTAAGCTTTGAATTCCTCTTGGAATTTTAGAGAGAAGTGAGAGCGTTAGCTTTAGAGAGAGAGAAAGATTTGAGAGATGACCAAGTCTTCAAGACTTGGTCAATATATGAGACATGCAAAAATCAGATGGGGGGGGGGGGGACACTTGTCACCCACCCATGACCTCTTTTAAAACAAAATATTGCAGAATTTCCCACTCGAACCGCGGCTCCGCCTCGGCGCGCGGCCAGCGTCGGCGCGCGGCAAACTTCCGCCACCTCACAGAACTTCCGGCGCCGTGGCCTGCTTCCCGGCGCCGCGGCGCTGCAACTTCAGCGACCCCTCAGGATATCCGGAGCCGCGGCCCTGCATCCGGCGCCGCGGCCTAGTGGCTTCTGCCCGAAACACATTTCTGTCCGACTGCGCACTGAACTTGCGACTCCCATAACTTTCTACTCCGATGTCCTATCGATGAACGGTCAGTTGCGTTGGAATCTAGATTCAACGAACTACGCACTAGGACTTTGAAACACTTAGTAACTCTCAATGTAGCGGGTCATAACCCGCCTCAAATTTGACCGAAAACCCGTCCGAAACAATCCGTCAACCTATCTTTCGAAAATTTTAAGTCTTACTCCCTTTCGTACGCTCTCACGCGTATGGCCAGAACTACGGGGTATAACATTTAAAATGTAAAGTGTTATAATAGCTTTATGAGAAGCTAGTTATAACGACTTTATGAAAACGAAAGAATGGTTTTATCATTGGATTTAAAACGGTAACTTGATATTTTTAAGAAGTTATGAGGCTTAAACTATTTTGAAAAGTATATTGTTACTTGACTTTAAAAAGGAGAAGTGTTTTTGTTTAAAAGGAAGGCATGATATTGTCTTGAGTTGGTTTTAAAGGAAGGCATGATTTTGTCTTGGTTTATTTAAAAGGAAGGTATGGACATTGTTTTGGTTTACTTAAAATGATAGTTACTCTATTTTTGATACTACGAGTATTAGTATCGTGTTGTTTTTACATAAAAAGAGATCTTTTTGAAAGAATTGAAGTATGTAGTACTTGGGGTTAAACACCCGGATTTGTGGCATAAAATGAGAGTCTAAGAATATGTTAAAACTTGCCTATGCTAGCTGTGATAGCCTTTGTTGTGCAAGTGTTGTATGTCTATGTTACTGTGTCTCTCGATGGAGGGTCGGTTATCTTGTTATTTCTTTGGACCTACTGACACGTTGGGTGGCCCACGGGTATGGTTCCATTAGGATTGTTGTTCCATGGACTAGCTCTCCATGAGGTTTTAGTGATGCAGGGTGGATCTGGTAGTTAGCCCCGTCTTGCCGATCGTTCTTGATGCTGGTAGTTACGATAGTTGGCTTTCGTACTTGCCCCGGTCAGTTCTTTATCGTGTTATTTACTTGGACATACTGACACGTTGGGTGGCCCACGGGTATGCTTCCATTGTTGTGGTATTCCACGGATTAGTTCCCCATGAAGTCTCGTGATGCAGGGTGGATCTGGTGGTTAGCCTACGTACTTGCCCCGGTCAGCGACGTGATGCAGGGTGGATCTGGTAGTGGCTTTCGTACTTGCCCCGGTCAGCTTCGTGACGCAGGTGGAATCTGGTTGTTGACACAGGCGGTTCTGGTAGTTGGCTCTCGTACTTGCCCCGGTCGGCTGCGCGACGCAGGAGGTACCTGGTAGTTGGCCATCGTACTTGCCCCGGTCAGTTTTATAGCATAGTTGGTACGGTAGGTTATGGTAGCTGGATTTCGTACTTGACCCGGTCAGTTGATGATGCAGGGTGGATCTGGTAGCTATGCCTTCGTACTTGCCCCGTACGGCTCTTATGACACAGGTGGGACCTGGTGTTCTTTTGTACGTTTTGGTGTTGTTATATCATAGACTGCCGACAGTGAGGAAGGAATTCCACGGGCATGATTGATATTGTGGGCGTGAGACCCATGGTTATATTTGAGTGATGACTTGAGGGCGTGAGTCCCTGACTTGACATGACTGCTTATATATTGTGTACTGTAGTTTGGTTATCATATATGACTTACATTTTATATAGTATTATGATTTCATTCTGATATTTTGATTTCACATACTTGGTACTGTTATCGACCTCGCCCGAGTGCGTTCATCTGGCGGTAGAGGTACACCAGTTGTTGATCCTTGCTCATAGGATCACGGTTATGCGTATTGGGAAGCTCCGTTCCTTCGGAGGCTTATCTTTTGGTATGATTCCCTGAGATTGTAGGTTCTTGTACATTCAGGGGTATGGCGGGGCCCTGTCCCGTCGTAGTTTTTATAAAAACTCTTAGAGGTCTGTAGTACTGTTGTGAGTTGGGCTTGTAAAGGATAACTATTCAGTTTTTATATATATGCAGAAAGGTGACCGTTTTGGTTAGCCTGTTTCTTATTTTATACTGTTTCATGTCAATGAGTTTTTAATTTCCGCTGATTTTCTCTGATGTATTATCACTAGGGTGCCCGGGGTAAGGCACCAGTCGCGAGCCCGAGGTCGGGTCGTGACAACCATTGACAGAAATAGTCAACCATGAGGCAAGTGAAAGAATTTGAATCTATGTATAATGACTAGATTTGGAGATAGTAGGTCAACATCATGTAATGCAACTCTTCAGAGTCTTCTACGTACTGGATAAAAGAATAAGTTAACAATTCATCATTTAAGGGGTAGTAACGCCAAGTATTGGAATCATGAGCAATGTTTGAGATTACGTATGTATACCAGAATATTTTAGAATTAAAGAGTACGATAAGTAAGAAAATGAGTGAACAAGTGTCAAAAGAATGAAGTTTTTATAATTACGAGTAGTGAGAAGGTACGGAAAAAAAGAAATTTCTTTCAGACCATGAATAAGAGTTAACTGCGATGATATACACACTTCAGACTCGATAAAATTTTCCATAAAGTGTTCACGATTGAGATAATACAAATATAAGAGTTTTCAGCACACCAGTTAGTAAACAAAGCTAAGTTGACAATAGAATCATTCACCCACAAACATCTTGACTAATGTGAGAACTAAGGAGAGAAGTTGACATGAGGGAACACATTAGTTAGTTAAGTGGGAGTCCGATTGGAGGATTCAGATAATGATATCCCTATGACTCAGAATACAACAGGGTTATCCCTCATACTGGAAGAAAAAAGAACGTCATGATGAAGATCCCAATTTTAGAGAAGATTTGGAAAGATGTTTAACAAAAAAAAAGAACTGCAACCTTCGAGTATAATGGGAGAGGGACCCTCATATGGAAGGTCCATTTGTGTATTCGTAATATAGCAGGATTACGAGACAAGATTATGACGGAGATCTATTGTTCACAAGATTCCATTCACTATGGATCTACTAAAATGTATTATGACCTCAAAAGGGTATGTATTTGTAGGATGACATGAAGAGGAATATTGCGGAGTTGGTGGTCCAGTGTCTTAATTGTCAGCAAGTAAAAGTATAGCACCAAAAGCCCGACGGCTTGACTCAGAATATTGAGATCCCGATGTGGAAATGGAGAATGGTTAATATGGATTTCATTACGGGTTTACCTCGCCCTTATCATAAGTTTGATGCTATTCGGGTGATTGTTGATAGACTAATAAAATTAGCTCAATTCCTGGCAGTAAAATGTCACGACCCGATCCCGGGCCCGTGACTGGTGCCTTACTCGGGCACCCAAGTAGATATACATCAGAGTAACTAGCGGAATATAAACTTACCAACAGAAAACAGTGTAAATGAGAAACAATTTAACCAAGAAAAAGTTGCCTTTCGGCATGTATATATAAATCAAAGTCTGAACAGTTACATCCCAAATTTACAACAGGACTACAGACCTCTAAGAGTGAAATCAACTATGACGGGACAGGGCCCCGCCATACCCCTGAATGTACACAAACCTACAATGACAGGGAAATCATACACAAAAGATAAGCCTCCGGAGAAACGGGGCTTTCCCAAAAGCAGAACGGTGATCCTAGGAGCGGGGATCAACAACCGGAGTACCTCTACCTGCGGCGTGAGCGGCCCCGAAGGAGGTCGATACTGGTACCAAGTATGTGAAGCGTAAATCTTGAAATGAAATCATAACATTTTAAAACCAATTCACAAATACGTACGAAACAACCCAATTAACCGCACATAGTGCCACATCATAAATAAGAGCAAATAGTTGTATCATAACTGGTCTTTTCTAGGCCGCTAATGATTGAAGCAAGGCCAATCGCCCATAATATCATTATGCGAGCCTAATCCTGGAACTCCCGCAGTCTGCATAGGCCACCTAGGCCCACATGAGGTATTCCTCGCATCGGGGGTAGCTAACCCGCGGCATCAACCTGGACTCCGCGATCGCGTAGCCACATGGACCGCATGAGGTATTCCTCGCATCGGCGTAACACACCCGGAGTGATCATCCTGGAACTCCCGCAGCTCCGCATAGGTCACATGGACCCGCATGAGGTATTCCTCGCATCGGGGGTGGCTAACCCTCGGCTCGTAACAAGTCAGGGGGGTAAGTGATATAATACCAGCACAACTGCTTATCGTTAAACAACATAAGCACAACAAGAAAACCCCCTTACACAAACGTCACAACACACGTAGCATCATAACATGTTTACTTATCAAACCAACTTACCACACCTTCAGAAATCATTACAAGGCTTTTATAAACAAATAAGTAACCGTTCCTTTTATCTTTCTTAAGTCGTTATACCTAACTTCCCATAAAGCTAGTATAACACTTAAGCTTTATAATAAATCAAAACATTCTCATTTGTTTGGAAAATCAAAAGAACTTATTCTTTTAAAACCAAGTATTAATTTTCTTCCAAAAATGATTCATAACTCTTTTTGAAATACTTCAAGATTCTTATTATTTAAAACTCGAGTCAAAAGACATCAAAGTGAAACCAAATTTAGTTAACACACGTACGTCTATCATACTATATATATTTCACAAATATCATGCTCAAGAGGATAGGAAGAATCACATACCTCCTCAGCTAAATCCACTTGCCGAGTCGAATATGTCGCGCGCAGAGTGTCAACCTATAATAGTCAAAAACACGCTTATCAACTTCTAGTTCTACGTAAAATTCTTCTAAGTAAGATCTCTTATTCTACGGAAAATTGGGCAGCATTTCCCCCGTTTCTACTCACTTTTCCATCTTTTTCAAGGCCCGATAACCGTAGTTAACATGCTATATAAGGCGCAACAATTCCGAAATTTAAAGAAGGGGATCACACGCCCAAACGGACGCGATTAACAATCTTCCCCTTAACAACAACAATAATAAAAGAAGGGGATCACACGCCCAAACGGACGTGATTAACAATCTTCCCCTTAACAACAACAACAATAAAAGAAGGGGATCACACGCCCAAACGGACGCGATTAACAATATTCCCCTTAACAACAACAATAATAAAGAAGGATCACACGCCAAACGAAGCGCGATTAACAATCTTCCCTTAACAATAATGTAAATACGATCGATGTAAATACGGTCAAGTAAATCTGATCCTTTAGTTGGGGTCCTTGGCCAACTTTTACAATTTCACTTATCCAATTACTTCATTAGTCTTCCAACTTATATTCCAATCTTAATATAAGTTATAGTTACTTTGTTATTAACTTCTTAGCAAGTAATGGATACATTTTTACCATTTTAATGGCTAACATGCCAATTCTCCTTTTAATAAGTTAACAAGATCCAAATATTTCCAAACCTTACTCCACATATCTTATACTCCATAATATACTTCCAATATACATAATATTCAACTTCACAAAGAGGACAAGGTTCATTACCTCAAATAGCCCAAAAATATCCAAGAACTTAAAGTCGCTCCTAAGCAAGTTTTAGCTCCAAATATTTATGTTCCAATCCACCACAAGTCACCCTTAGAAGCTCCTAACCAACTTCTATTCAAGAACCAACTCAAAAAAGTGAAGAACACTTAGGTTTTACTACACCTAACTCTCGGCCAAAGGGGGTTTTTAGAGACTAGGGTGTGAAATCTTCTCTAACTCTTGGTTACTAATCTTCCTAATACATCAAGGAAGAACACTTAGAAGTTTAAGAATTATTGGACAATATTTGCTCAAGAAATTGAGGCTAGGACGAGAGCAATGTAGTGAAGGAGGGAGAGAGGATATTTTTCAAGTCTTGAAATAATACTAAGTGTGGAAGATTTCATCAACTAGAGGTGTTTATATCGGACAACCAAGGGCTAGGATTGAAGCATGTGTATGGTGTAGATTGGGGACATGTGTTTGTGTGGGTCCCTCTTGCCCACTTTCCCAACAAATATCTTGCAAGACTTGGCCACTTGCCTTGGCCACTTGTCCTATAGAAATCGTCCATCATGGGCCCATCAAGGGGTGACACATGTCGCCCTCCTATTGGTCCAAAATATTTCGTCTCTCGGAAAAATCCATAATTGGTTAAAATATTGAAAACGTAAAATTTCCTTCACAAGGTTCGGAATATTTTCCGTCGGAAAACAAATCTTTCATCCTTAACCTAATTAGGGCTTATACATTTGTACGTACGTCCTCACATACATACTCCGGAACTACGGGGTATAACATTCTCCCCCCCTTAGAAACATTCGTCCCGAATGTACCTCATAACTTAAACAGTTTGCAAATGCCACACATGGCCACAATAACATGTAAGCAAAATGACAATTAAAATCAACAAGTAGGAAAGTGAGTTACCTGGAGATGTGGAGAATAAGTGAGGATACTTCTGCCTCATTTCCTCCTCTGCTTCCCACGTCATTTCCTCTCTGTTCTCGTTCCGCCATAAGACCTTGACGGAAGCCACATCCTTTGTCCTCAGTCGCCTAACCTGACGATCGAGTATCGCTATGGGACTCTCCTCATACGATAACCCCTCCAGTACATCTTCTATCGGGTGCACTCTAGATGGATCTCCGATACATCTCCTCAGCATAGAAACATGAAAAACCGGATGCACTGCATCCAGATCGGACGGCGGATCCAACTCATAGGCAACCTTGCCTACCCTACGGACAATCTGATAAGGCCCAATGTACCTTGGGCTGAGTTTCCCCTTCTTCCCAAATCTCATCACACCCTTTATGGGTGACACCTTCAGGAAAACCAATCATCAACCTCAAACTCCAAATGTCGACGCCGATGATCTGCATACGACTTACATGCGACTCGGTATCAATAACCGCTCCTGGATAAGCTTCACCTTATCCACTGCCTGCTGTATCAAGTCCGGCCCGACTAACTGCACCTCGTCCACATCGAACCAGCCTATCGGTGACCTGCACTTCCTCCCATATAAGGCCTCATAAGGCGCCATCTGGATACTGGAATGGTAGCTGTTATTATATGCAAACTCTACTAGAGGCAAATGATCCTCCCAGCTACCCCTGAAATCAATAACACAGGCTCGCAGCATATCCTCAAGTTTACGGATAATGCGCTCTGCTGTCCGTCGATCGAGGATGGAATGCGATCGAGGCTCACTGCGTCCTAATCCGCCACGGAAAGACCTCAGGAAGTTAGCGTAAATTGGGCTCCTGCATAGATATGATAGATATAGGGACCCCATGCAGCCTCACGATCTCTCGGATGTAAAGTCTAGCATAATCCTCGGCCGAAAAAGTCGTCCTAATGGGAAGAAAGTGGGCGGATTTCGTCAGCCTGTCGACGATAACCCAGATAGAATCATGTTTCCTCTGAGTGCGAGGTAACCCTGTAATAAAGTCCATATTTATCACCTCCCACTTCCACGTCGGAATCTCTATCAACTGCAACAACCCACCAGGCCTCTGGTGCTCTACCTTGACCTACTGACAACTCGGGTACTGAGCAACGAACTCTGCAACGTCCCTCTTCAGGCCATACCACCAATACACAGATCTGAGGTCGTGGTACATCTTTGTCGACCCCGGATGGATAGAGTAACGCGCGCTGTGTGCTTCCCCTAGAACCTACTGTCGAAGTCCTGCAATATCTGGAACACACAACCTTCCCTCAAACCTTAGCACCCCATCAGGTGCTACCTCAAATGGACCCTTCCCCTCACGAAGAGCCGTATCACGATACCGTGCCAAAATCGGATCCTCATACTGTCGCCTCTTCACCTCCTCGACGATGGAAGACTCGACAACCTCTCGAACCCGAACCCCACTACTATCAGAACCAATCAATCGGACTCCAAGGCTCGCTAGCTGATGTAACTCGCGGACCATGCCCCTCCTCTCTGGCTGCACATCTGATAGACTACCCATCGATCTACGACTAAGGGCATCTGCCACTACATTGGCCTTCCCTGGGTGGTATAGGATATCGACATCATAATCCTTGAGTAGCTCTAAACACCGTCTCTGTCGTAAGTTTGGCTCCCTCTGGCTGAAGATATACTGGAGGCTCTTGTGGTCTGCGTAAATATCCACATGAACTCCATACAAATAATGTCTCCAGATCTTCAAGGAATGAATCACTGCTGCCAACTCTAAGTCATGTGTGGGGTAGTTCTTCTCATGTTTCTTGAGCTGTTGAGATGTGTAAGCTATAACCTTACCCTGCTGCATTAGCACACACCCAATCTCGATGCCCGACGCATCACAATAAACCACGTAGCCGTCTGGACCCTCTGGAAGAGTAAGAACTGGGGCGGTCGTCAATCTCTCCTTCAGTAACTGGAAGCCCTCCTCACAAGCATCCGTCCACTGAAACTTAGCTGCCTTCTGAGTCAGCTTAGTCAAAGGTGCTGAAATAGAAGCAAACTTCTCCACGAACCTCCGATAATAACCCGTAAGGCCCAGAAAGCTGCGCACCTCTGTCGGTGTAGTAGGTCTAGGCCACGTCCTGACTGCCTCGATCTTTGCCGTATCCACCCGAATACCATCGGCCCCGATAATGTGCCGTAAGAACGCCACCGAAGCCAACCAAAACTCACACTTCGAAAACTTGGCATACAACCGCTGGTCCTGGAGAACTCTCAGCACCGTCCTCAATTGCTCCGCATGCTCCTGCTCTGAGCGAGAATAAACCAAGATGTCATCAATGAATACTATCACAAACGTATTCAAAAATAGCTTGAATACTCGGTTCATCAAATCCATAAACACTGCCGGAGCATTCATCAACCCGAAAGACATAACCCTGAACTCATAATGCCCATACCGGGTCCTGAATGCAGTCCTAGGGATATCCGTCTCCCTAACTCGCACCTGATGGTAACCAGATCGCAGGTCTATCTTGGAGAAACACCTCGCACCCTGCAACTGGTCGAACAAATCATCAATCCTGGGGAGGGGATATCTGTTCTTAATAGTCACCTTGTTCAGCTGCCTGTAATCAACACACATATGCAGCGTCCTATCTTTCTTCTTCACAAACAATACCGGCGCTCCCCACGGAGAAACACTAGGCCTAATGAAGCCCTTCTCCAGCAAATCTCTCAGCTGGTCCTTCAACTCTCTCAACTCGGCAGGTGCCATTCTGTATGGCGGAATGGATATATGTCGAGTATCCGGCAGAATATCAATGCAAAACTCTATCTCCCTCTCAGGAGGGATACCCGGGAGGTCGTTTGGGAACACATCTGGGAACTCTGCGACTCTGGGCCCGAAGGTGCGGTATCTCGACCTCGATATCAAATACCGAATGAGATGGTAGATATACCCTTCGCACCATCTTCCCGGCCGAGGTAGGAAATAAACCTACCACCGGCGACACGGTGTTCCTCCCACTCGATAACGGCTCCCGAGCTGGAACCGCACCAATCTCTCCCTACAGTCTACATTGGCGTAGCAAGAAGCTAACCAATCCATACCCATGATCACATCAAAATCGGTCATATCCAACTCTATCAATTCGGCTAGGGTCTGACGACTGCATATAGTCACTGGGCAAGCCCTATATACCCGCTCAGCTACCACCGAATCACCCACTGGCGTAGCTACCTCAAAAGGGTCTATGGACTCAGGCTCTATCCCTATCCTACTAGCAATATGAGGAGATATATAGGACAAGGTAGAACCCGAATCTATCAAGGCATACACGTCACAACATGAAACTAATAAAGTACCTGTGACGACATCCGGTGACGCCTCCTGGTCCTGGCGGCTGGACATGGCATAAATGCGGTTCTGAGGACCGCTGAAACTAGGACCCTTTCCACGAACCCTGCCGCGACCTGCTGGCCCATGAGCACCCGCCTCGGGGCGATGTAGGAGAGATGAAGACCGTGAAAGACCACAGGTGACCCCTACCATCTGCGCCTGCAGTCGGACGATCTCGCACAAAATGACCCTGCTGGCCGCAAGTATAACAAGCTCCCGAAATAGTACCACAACTCCCGTAATGGGATCTACCACATCGGACACACTGAGAGGAGGATGGTCTCGATCGGTTAGTACCCCTGCTACCCTGGAAGTCTGAAGTCATGGGGCCACGACGCCCGAATACCTGGCGCCACGAAGGCGGTGTAGGAGTGCTCACGAGCTGGTGAGGTGCAAATCTAGTCTCTTCGAGGCCGTCCACCGAGCTACCAAAGGACCTGCGATCTGGCCGCCTGGCGATATCCGACAACCGGCGCCTCTACGCTCGCCGCATCGGTCGTAAGCTGCGTCGCAGCGAATGTCCATGCCGGTTGAAGTGCTACACACGAGCAACCCTCGCCAAATAGTCATCGAGCCCGTGGCGTGGCGGTGCACTCTATCCTCCATATGCGCCACTAACGCAGGGGACATATCGAGCCAATGAGTCGAACTCACGTTGTACTCCGAACCATACGTCCTGCTCTCGGCGTGAAATATGTCGGCGTGCTCTCCTCATACGTGGCGGCAAGAAATGGTGAGAAATGCCTCGAGAACTTCGTCCCCAAGCGGTGGAGGCACATGCTCCCGGGGCGGCTCGCGAATCAAACTAGTCATCGCGGTATCATGCAACCGATGCGAACCTAAGACCACCGACTCGGTCTCCGAAGCCTTGATTACTCTCATGATCCGCTGTAACTGTCGGATGAACTCTTGCGGATCATCCTCAGGCCTCGATCCATAAAACTTAGGTGGGCTGCAACTCAGAAAGTCCTGTTGCCGCAAGCTATCCGATCTGGGGTGAACTACGGGTGCTCTTGGGCTGCTGCGTCCGGCTATCCTCGTCTTGGTGCCACGATCACGGCTAATAATCGGGCCATCTCGCTTGTAACCCATCTCCTGCTGCTCGGTGTGGGGTGGAGGCTCAGTCTGCGTGGTCTCAGTAGCCACTGCTGCGGCTCTAAACTCTGATGGGACCGGTGGCGTCGTGGAACTCGCCGTCTGTAGCACCACCTGCAGTAAGGCGGGCATGTGCCTCGTGACCTACGTGTCCTACTAGCGGCTCCGCCATTGCCTTGCCATACGGGCGGGTTACCTTGCGTAGAGGCATAATCGGTACAAAAAAACGTCGGAGGAGTCCAACTTATAACACGGCTCTAAGGCACGATCTCGAGTGAGAAGAATGGAAACCAATCCTAAATATCCTGCGGCCTCACGATTATTGGTGTGGTGCACAACACGCCGATAATCAAGACTCTACTAGATACGGTGCAGACACTTTCCGAGGATTAAGCGCTCGATACCACTTTTGTCACGACCGATCCGGGCGTGATCGTGCCTACGGGCACCTAAGTAGATATACATCGAGTAACGGCGGAATATAAACTTACCAACAAAGCGATGTAAATGAGAAACAGTTTAACCAAGAAAAGTTGCCTTTCGGCATGTATATATAAATCAAAGTCTGAACAGTTACATCCCAAATTTACAACAGGACTACAGACCTCTAAGAGTGAAATCAACTATGACGGGAAAGGGCCCCGCCATACCCCTGAATGTACATAAACCTACAATGACAGGGAAATCATACCCAAAAGATAAGCCTCCGGAGAAACGGAGCTTTCCCAGCGAGCGGTGATCTAGGAGGCGGGGATCAACAACCGGAGTACCTCTACTGCGGCATGAACGCGGCCCCGAAGGAGGTCGATCTGAGTACCAAGTATGTGAAGCGTAAAAATCGAAATGAAATCATAACATTTTAAAACCAATTCACAAATACGTACGAAACAACCCAATTTAACCGCACATAGTGCCACAACATAAATAAGAGCAAATAGTTGTATCGTAACTGGTCTTTTCTAGGCCGCTAATGATCGAAGCAAGGCCAATCGCCCATAGTATCATTTTGCGAGCCTAATCCTGGAACTCCGCGATCGCATAGGCCACCTAGGCGCGTGAGGTATTCGCCGCATCGGGGGTAGCTAACGCGACATCAACTCGACTCCGCGATCCGCGTAGCCCGCATGGACCGCATGAGGTATTCCTCGCATCGGCGTAACACACCCGGAGTGATCATCCTGGAACTCCCGCAGCTCCGCATAGGTCACATGGACCCGCATGAGGTATTCCTCGCATCGGGGGTGGCTAACCCTCGGCTCGTAACAAGTCAGTGGGGTAAGTGATATAATACCAGCACAACTGCTTATCGTTAAACAACATAAGCACAACAAGAAAACCCCTTACACAAACGTCACAAGACACTAACATACGTAGCATCATAACATGTTTACATATCAAACCAACTTACCACACCTTCAGAAATCATTACGAGGCTTTTATAAACAAATAAGTAACCGTTTCTTTTATCTTTCTTAAGTCGTTATACCTAACTTTCCATAAAGCTAGTATAACACTTAAGCTTTATAATAAATCAAAACATTCTCATTTGTTTGGAAAATCAAAAGAACTTATTCTTTTAAAACCAAGTATTAATTTTCTTCCAAAAATGATTCATAACTCTTTTTGAAATACTTCAAGATTCTTATTATTTAAAACTCGAGTCAAAAGACATCAAAGTGAAACTAAATTTAGTTAACACACGTACGTCTACCGTACTATATATATTTCACAAATATCATGCTCAAGAGGATAGGAAGAATCACATACCTCCTCGGCTAAATCCACTTGCCGAGTCGAATATGTCGCGCGCAGAGTGTCAACCTATAATAGTCAAAAACACGCTTATCAACTTCTAGTTCTACGTAGAATTCTTCTAAGTAAGATCTCTTATTCTATGGAAAATTGGGCAGCATTTCCCCCGTTTCTACTCACTTTTCCATCTTTT
The DNA here is from genome assembly GCA_029844215.1 of Przewalskia tangutica. Classification (NCBI taxonomy): domain Eukaryota; kingdom Viridiplantae; phylum Streptophyta; class Magnoliopsida; order Solanales; family Solanaceae; genus Przewalskia; species Przewalskia tangutica. Next base: position 37,419,219 of record CM056739.1, read on the forward strand.
TCAAGGCCCGATAACCGTAATTAACATGCTATATAAGACGCAACAATTCCGAAATTTAAAGAAGGGGATCACACGCCCAAACGGATGTGATTAACAATCTTCCCCTTAACAACAACAATAATAAAAGAAGGGGATCACACGCCCAAACGGACGCGATTAACAATCTTCCCCTTAACAACAACAACAACAATAAAAGAAGGGGATCACACGCCCAAACGAACGCGATTAACAATCTTCCCCTTAACAACAACAATAATAAAAGAAGGGGATCACACGCCCAAACGGACGCGATTAACAATCTTCCCCTTAACAACAATGTAAATACAGTCCAATGTAAATACAGTCCAAAGTAAATACAGTCCTTTAGTTGGGGTCCTTGGCCAAGTTTTACAATTTCACTTATCCAATTACTTCATTAGTCTTCTAACTTATATTCCAATCTTAATATAAGTTATAGTTACTTTGTTATTAACTTCTTAGCAAGTAATGGATACGTTTTTACCATTTTAATGGCTAACATGCCAATTATCCTTTTAATAAGTTAACAAGATCCAAATCTTTCCAAACCTTACTCCACATATCTTATACTCCATAATATACTTTCAATATACATAATATTCAACTTCACAAAAAGGACAAGGTTCATTACCTCAAATAGCCCAAAAATATTCAAGAACTTAAAGTCGCTCCTAAGCAAGTTTTAGCTCCAAATCTTTATGTTCCAATCCACCACAAGTCACCCTTAGAAACCCCTAACCAACTTCTATTCAAGAACCAACTCAAAAAAGTGAAGAACACTTAGGTTTTACTACACCTAACTCTCGGCCAAAGGGGGTTTTTAGAGGCTAGGGTGTGAAATCTTGTCTAACTCTTGGTTACTAATCTTCCTAATACATCAAGGAATAACACTTAGAAGTTTAAGAATTATTGGACAATATTTGCTCAAGAAATTGAGGTTAGGACGAGAGCAATGTAGTGGAGGAGGGAGAGAGGATATTTTTCAAGTCTTGAAATAATACTAAGTGTGGAAGATTTCATCAACTAGAGGTGTTTATATAGGACAACCAATGGCTAAGATTGAAGCATGTGTATGGTGTAGATTGGGGACATGTGTTTGTGTGGGTCCCTCTTGCCCAACAAATATCTTGCAAGACTTGGCCACTTTCCTTGGCCACTTGTCCTATAGAAATCGTCCATCATGGGCCCATCAAGGGGTGACACATGTCGCCCTCCTATTGGTCCAAAATATTTCGTCTCTCGGAAAAATCCATAATTGGTTAAAATATTGAAAACGTAAAATTTCCTTCACAAGGTTCGGAATATTTTCCGTCGGAAAACAAATCTTTCATCCTTAACCTAATTAGGGCTTATACATTTGTACGTACGTCCTCACATACATACTTCGGAACTACGAGGTATAACATAAAACTACCTACACAGTCGAGGACTGCGCAAAGTTGTACGTTAAGGAAATTATTTGCCTTCATGGTGTGCCTGCTTCTAATATATCTGACCGCGTGCTCAGTTTACAACTAACTTTTGGAAGTCATTTCAGAAAGGGTTAGGTAGGTGTTTGTATTTCCAGTGATTATGATATAATTGAATTTGCGAAATATCTAACATGAAATTCTAGATTGCTAATTATTCATGCTATGTATGTTCTAACATATTATCTCAGTTTTCATCCATAATTTTGAGGCAACACTACTATAGTTACTTGATCCATGTCGTAGAGTCTTTTATTTGATTTTGTTTTTGTTTTGTTCTTTACTCGAGGGCGAGTAAAGTGTAAGTTCGGGGTGTTTGTTGAGTGTATTTTATACACTCTTTTGAGTCCTTTTTAGTTAAGCATTTTCCTCTTTTTGTTTGTGTTTAGTATAGTTAGGGTTTTTTGTCTTTTGAGTCACATCGGTCCTAAAGGAGGAAATACTGAATTGAGGATGAAATGAGTTGAGTTTGAGGATGAAATTGCACAATCAAGGCCCAAGCAATCAATCAAATAATCCTTGAGAATCTCGGGAAGTAATTTAAACAAAATTACATTGTCAACCCCTCTAGGTCTACAAGGAGAATGTGCAGAAGTTGCTCAGATTAAGAGCCGTGGCGCTCCAAAATTACACTGTCAACCGCACGGGGTCTACAAGCATAAAGCGCCGGGGCGCAGATTCGAAGAGCCGAGGCGCGAAATTTCCAGTGAGTCTAGTGGTTTTTGGCCAATTAGGGCCGCGACGCCTGTCTGAAGACCCGCGGCGCCGATGCGAAATATCCAGATTCTAGGCCGAATTTCAGAAGGGTAAAAGGATCCGAAATGAGGTTTTGCTCAGATATAAAACCCTGAAACTCTGTCATATCTCAGATCATACTTTGGAGGCTAGAAAGGAGGCAAAAACTACAAGATTGGAGACTACTCTTGTTCAAGTTCTTTCTTTTCTCTTTTATTTATTTCAGTTTATGTTGGATATTAAATTAGTTCTTAGCATGACAATGTCTAGGAGCTAATTTCTTTATTAGGGTTTTCCGTCGAATTAACTTGAAACTCTTTTCATGAATTAATGCATAGTTATTGATTTCTTCTTCAATTGTTAAGATCTATTCAACTTGTTATGATTGTATGATAATTAATTGATCACTAATTGTCATAACTTATATGATTTCAAATCAAGATCTGAAAAGGGAGATTTGAATATGATATAGTTGTTTAGACATAGGTAAAAATCGTGGACGAAATTACCCTGATACTTGTGTAGTAATTAAGGTTATTGCTCTTAATCCTCATGTGTGGTAAAATCTATCATAGAAATATAAAAGGTTTCTGCATAAGGTTGAGTTTTTTTATGTCCTAACTGGAATATAGAACATGTTCGTTAGCCTGCTATCTTAATAAGAAGAAAAATCATTAGTATTGCGTTAATAAGTGAAAGAGTGGATAGTTGAGGAGATTGAAAGTCCTATTTCCTTCATAACTGTTTTAAATCCAAAGTACTATCATATTAGGTTATTTCTGAACTTTGTTTAGTTTTAATTCTTAGTTATAATCCTCAACCAAAAGAACGTTGACCAAATAGATACCAAGATTAGATATTCGATACTTGATAAACCAGTATCTGTGGATGATAACTCGGTCTTACAGACTATATTACTTGAGCGATACGTACACTTGCGTAAGCACACAGAAATATCGCAACAAGTAAAGTGTATGCAAGTTCTACATGGGGATTTAAAAGAAACTGTTTACATGCACCAACCACCTGGTTTTGTCAATCCTGCTGCCCCTCAGTATGTGTGTCGTCTCCGTAAGTATCTTTATGGCTTGAAATAGTCTCCTAGAGCGAGGTATGATTAATTTGTATAGTATATCATGCAGATTAGGTTTGTATGCATCAAGTGTGATAATTCTCTATTTATTGTTCATAGAGGTAGTAGCATTGCATATTTATTATTGTATGTGGATGACATTGTGCTCACTACCTCATCTGAGTTGGTGAAAAATGAGATCATTGCATTTCTCAAAACAAAATTTGTTATGACTGACTCGGGGAAGTTGAACTATTCTTTAGGGATTTCAGTGACTAAATTTGCAGACACTATGTTTCTTTGTCAGCGTAAGTATGCAAATGAGATTGTGTAAAGGGCTAAAATGGCAAATTCCAAGATCATGTCTACTCCAGTTGACTCTAAATCAAAGTTTAATGCTTTGGATCGTGATCCAGTGTCAGATCTCACTCTCTACCGGAGTCTTACAGGTGAACTATAGTACCTTACTTTCACCAGATCTGATATTGCTTATGTTTGAGCATGTATGCTTATTCATGCATGCTCCGAGGGAGCCTTAATTTACTACCCTTAAAAACATCATTTGATACGTTAAGGGCACACTTAATTATGGATTACATATTTATCCCTCAACACTGACCAGGTTATTGTCATATATGAATATTGATTGGGCAGACTTTCTGGACATGCGATGATCTACCTCAGGCTATTGTGTGTTCTTGGGGGATAATCTCATTTCTTGGTCTTCCAAGAGACAAACCAAATTATCCCGTTCAAGTGCAGAAGTAGAGTACATACGTATTGCTAATGTTGTTGTTGAGATCTGTTGATCCAAAAGTTTTGTTTGGAGCTTCAGTGTCTGTTGCGTAAGGCATCTTTCATTTATTGTGATAACATATCCATCATTTATCTATCTTATAATCCGGTTCAGCATTAGCGAATCAAACATATTGAGATGTACATCCACTTTTCTCGTGAGAAGGTTGCTCTCGGTCATGCCAATGTATTACATGCGCATTCCTCTTATCAGTATGCAGATATATTCACAACATGCCTTCCTAGACAACTTTTCCTTGACTTCAGATCCTGTCTTAGCGCCTGACCTCTTCCCGCTCAGACTGAAGGGGTGTATTAGCATGTGTACTATGTACCATATTTAGTGTAATGTAATCATGGTAGAACTAGAATCCCTATTGTATAAGGATTCCACACTGTATACCTATATATATTTTGTATTAATGAGAAAGGTTTCACAAGGTAGATTAATACAATTCTATAGCTAGTTCCTAGTTTAGTGTTTTTTGTTGCTGCTGCACCTGATCCCTATGCTTCATAGTAGCATATGACTTGGATTCTGCCACGATTAGGTCCAAACAAGGTACTGCAACTGTTAAATATACATATAATATACACGTGATATACACATGTATATCATATGTATATTACTCTCGGTTTAGGTAATATTCACCCGTGATATACAATTTCCATATATGTGTATATCATGGGTTATTGGACGAATTAGGAGAAGTAGTTAGTGTAAATATTTGTATTGTACACCTACCATAATTATATAGTTAGTCTCCAAATAGAATAACGTTTTAGGAGTAGAATAGGAATAGGTTCTCCTATTGTAAATTGTATATATTGTCTTTCAATTAATGAAAATAATCAAGGAATTATTTCTTTCATGGTATCAGTACTTCTAGGTTATTTTTTCCTTGCCTCCGCTCATCTCTCTTTCTCGATTCCGTGACTAAAATTCTTTCCCCCTCCTCTCGGTTTTTCCTAAACCCGAGGCCAAAATATTCCCTTCTTGTCCAAATTTTGTTCTATTCACTATGACTGATACAAATCCGTTTCATCCTGCCCTACAATTTCTAACATCAAGAGCGTTCTTCCTATTGTTCTTGACCTATAAATCGTTCAATATGGGACATGGGCAGAGTTGTTCAAAATTCATCCAATGACACATCAGGTTCTCCATCATATAATCCCTCCAGCTCCTGATACGTAGGGTGTGCCCACCAAAGAGGAGGTTCCGAAATTATGGATTACTCTTGACACAAAAGTTCTCTAGTGGATTTATGTCACTATCTCCCTCGACCTCTTACAGACGATTATGGAACCTTACTCTTCAGCTATGGCTGTTTGGAATAGATTGCGTGATATATTCCAGGATAACAATCATTCCCGCATTTACACTCTTGAAAAAGAATTTTCTCAAGTCACTATACAGAATTTTCCGAACGTTTCATCTTATTGCAAATGACTCAAGGACTTGGCGGATCAACTTCGCAACGTGGGTGCTCCTATTAGTAATAGTCGTCCCATTATACAAATGGTTACAGGCTTGTCCGAGGCCTATAACGGCGTTGCTTCGATCCTTCGTCAAAGTAACCCTCTATCGGAATTCTGTCAAGCCCGCTCCATGCTTACGTTGGAAGAAACCGGTTTGGCTAAGAAGGTGACTATCAGTATTAGCCCCAATAGTCATGATGACGTCCTCCACAAATTCTCCATGTTTTATTGATAATTTGAGCAAAAACCGTGCTCAAAGTGGAGACAAAAATAATCTTAAAAACAATGGGAAAATCATGGTGGCAAACGTGGTGGTTCCGACGACAGCAACGGTGGCAGCGGGTCTAATTTCGGCAGCAGTGGGCCACGAACCAACTGGTCCCAGGCGTGGGCCAACTGGTCCTGGGCTTGGACCAGTGGGCAGTGGCCCAACAGTGGGCAATGGCCAGCCCAGTTCTCGGTCCAATAGTGGGCAGTGGCCCAACAGTGGGCAATGGCCCAGTTCCGGTAATTCCATTAGGCCGAGGTAGTAAGAAATGGTGCTTGGGCCTCGGCCCCCGCAGGACCATCATGCAGCGGGACCCACTCCTACCAACGTCGAAGCCTCGATATACACACTTGGATTGAATCCCCCGGACCCGAATTGGTATATGGACACCGGTGCCACTACCCACATGACATCCGACCATGTACTCTCTCGTCTTATTCCAATTTTAGCAGTAATCGTGGTATAATTATTTGTAATGGTAATTCAATTCCAATTCGTGGTTATGGTCATAAAACTTTTTCTTCTCCCCATCCACCACTTGTCTTGAAAAATACTCTTCATGCCCTAAAATTAATTAAAAATTTAGTGTCTGCCCGTAAATTTACCCACTGATAATTATGTTTCTGTTGATTTTGATCCTTTTGGGTTTTCGGTGAAGGTTTTCAAGATGGGGAGCCCTCTTATGAGATGTGATAGTAGGGGAGATCTTTATCCTATCACATCACGTTTCGATTTCTCGAGTCAAGCCATGCCTTCAATTTTTGCAGCTCTTGCTCCTTCCCTCTTTCATGCTCGTCTAGGTCCTCCAGAGTCGTCTATTTTATCTTCTTTAGCTAAAAATAAAGTTATTTCATGTAAGGGTATGTGTAGTACTCCAAATGTCAATCTTGTTCTTTAGGGAAAATTGTTAAGTTGCCATTTGTAGACTCTAATTCTCATACCTTAATGTCATTTGATATTATTCATAGTGATTTAAGGATGTCACATGTTCGTAGTTCTGTGGGTCATCGATATTATGTTCTATTTTTGGATGATTATTCTCATTTTTTATGGACTTTTCCGATAGCGAAAAAATCTCAAGTTTTTTTCATCTTAAAATTCAGAGCATTTATTAGAACTCAATTAGAACGGAAAATAAAAAATATCCAATGTGATAATGGCAAAGAATATGAGAATGGGGTATTTCGGGAATTTTGTGCTAATAATAGGACCAATTTTCATTTTTCTTGTCCTCATACGTCTTCACAAAATGGGAAAATCGAACGCAAAATTCATACCATTAATAAGATTGTCCGAACGTTATTAATTCATGCTTTTGTACCCCCGTATTTTTGGCATCATGCTCTACAAATGACTACATATCTTCTTAACATTCTTTCTTTCAAAGGTTTGACATATTCGTCCCCCCTTCAAATTTTATATAATAAGACTTATTCGTATTCACATCTTAGGCTGTTTGGTTATTTATGTTATCCATTATTTCCGTCCACCACAATTAACAAACTTCAGGCTCGTTCTACTCCTTGTGTGTTTTTGGATTTTCCGTCTAATCATCGTGGTTATAAATATTTTGATTTATCATCTAATAAAATCATCATTAATCGCCATGTTATTTTTTATGAGTCCCAATTTCCATTTTCTAAGCTTAGTAATCCAGTGCCTGGTTCGTATATTTTTTTGGATGACGGTATCTTCCCATATATTATCCACCATTTATCGGACATGTCCCGCGCCTAAAATTCGCCAGCAGGCCCACTGCCCGCTAGTCCTAACATCACAGTATCACCTAATGTTCTGGGTCGGGCCATCTCTCCAGCCTAGTTCTGGCCCAATATCGGTTCTAGTTCACAAGCCTAGTACGAGCCCAAGTCTTGATTCCACTTCTGGCCCAGTCTGTGCTACTATTCATGGGTCCAATACTGGCGCAATCCCTATTTCCAATCTCAGACCCAATTACCATTTGGGCCAGCAAGCCCACTGCCTGCTAGCCAGTTCGATATCAGTCCCCTTAATTCACAAAATCCGCCCAATTCTCCCTTGAGTCATAGAGCGGTCAGTCGTAGTCAACGGGGTATTTTTAAACCTAAAAGATATTTTAATTTAAATTCTAATGTTCATAAATCTCTTCTACTCCGTAACCCAGTGTCTGCCTTAAATGATCGAATTGGAAAATTTCTATGACCGATGCATATAATGCTCTTATTGACAATAAGATGTGGGAGTAGGTGCCCCGTACATCTGATGTTAATATTATTCGGTCTATGTAGATTTTTGCTCATAAGGACAATTCTGACGGTTCTTTTGCTAGACATAAGGCTCGACTTATAGGTAATGGTAAGATTCAACAGGTTGGTGTGGATTGTAGAGAGACATTTAGTCCGGTGATCAAGTTGTCTACCATTCACACGGTGCTCAGTTTGGCTCTTTCGAAAGCATGACCCATTTATCAGTTAGATATGAAGAATGCTTTCTTACATGGTGATCTCAAGGAGACAGTCTATATGCATCAGCCCTTGGGATTTAGGGATCCCAAATATCCTCATCATGTGTGTTTGTTAAAGAAGTCCTTATATGAGCTTAAACAGTCCCCACGGGCATGGTATAAGAGGTTTGCAGACTATGTGTTGACTATTGCGTTCACTCACAGCAGGTCGGATAATTTATTGTTCATATATCATCGTAGTTCATCCTTAAACTTATATACTATTATATGTGGATGATATTATCTTGACTACCTCTTTTGATGCATTACACAAATCTATCATGACGATGCTCAGTTCTGAGTTTTCTATGAAAGACTTGGGGCCCTTGAGTTATTTTTGGGGATTGTTGTCACTCGTCATGCAGGTGGGATGTTCTTATCGCAGAGGAAGTATGCAACTGAGATCATCGAGAGGGCTGGGATGTCATCCTATAAGTCCACTTCCACTCTGGTTGATACTAAACCCAAGTTAGGTGTTGCGGCTGACTCACCGTATGAGTATCCGACATGCTATCGCAGTCTTGCAGGGGCCTTTCAGTATCTTACGGTCACGAGACCAGATATTACATATGTCGTACAACAGGTATGTTTGTTTATGCGTGATCCCAGGGTTGAGCACATGAATACGCTCAAACACATCATTCTGTACATCTAGGGTCGCTTGACTATGGCTTATATTTATATCCTTCGTCGATGTCTACACTTGTATCGTATACAGATGCTGATTGGGGTGGTTGTCCAGACATCAGACGGTCTACATCTGGCTATTGTATGTTTTTTGGTAATAACTTGGTCTCATGGACCGCAAAACGTCAATCGACATTATCCCGCTCGAGTGCAGAGGCCGAGTATCGAAGGGTAGCCAATGTAGTCTCTGAATTATGTTGGTTACATAATCTTTTTTTAGAGATACATTGTCCTATTCAGAAAGCTACCTTGGTTTACTGTAATAATGTTAGTGTCATCTATCTTTCTGGTAAAATCCGGTTCAGCACCAGCGCACTAAACATATCGAGATGGACATTCATTTTGTTCGTGAAAAGGTAGCTCGTGGACAAGTACGTGTCTGCCATGTTCCGTCCAGATATCAGATTGCAGACATCTTTACAAAGGGTCTTCCCTCGGTCCTTTTTGAAGATTTTAGGGACAATCTCAGTGTTCGAAAACCGCCCGTTATGACTGCGGGTGTGTATTAAATATACATATGATATACACACAATATAGACATGTATATCATATGTATATTACTCTCGGTTTAGGTAGTGTTCACCCATGATATACACTTTCCATATATAGTGTATATCACGGGTTATTGGACAAATTAGGAGAAGTAGTTAGTGTAAATATTTGTATTGTATATCTAATAATTGTATAGTTAGTCTCCAAATAGAATAAAGTTTTAGGAGTAAAATAGGGATAGATTCTCCTATTGTAAATTGTAAATATGTCTTTCAATTAATAAAGATAATCAATGGATTATTTCTTTCAGCAACAACAACAACAACAACTGCATTTTTAGCATATTCAATCACCTTTGTTGTTGCTTCAGTCTGAACTGGCTTGGTATGTCATTTCTTTTGTGCATCCCTAGGATCCAACGGTTAAATATACATACAATATACACATGTTTTACATGTATATTGTATGTATATTGAAGTATAGCCTATATGCTAGGTCCATCCCATAACGTAGCCCAGTCTGTGACGTTCCAGAAGGCCCATACGGGCAATCCAGTTCCAGAATGGGCAGATTAATATTTTTTGTATATTTGGTATACATTGTGTATTAGTCTTGTACCTTAATTAGTCTTGTACTATTATCATAATTGTACAATTAGACTCCAAATAGAATAGGTTTAGATGTAGAATAGGAAAATGATTTTCCTATTGTAACTTGTATATAATACACCTTTAATCAATAAGAATAATTAAAGGATTATTTCTTTCGTGGTATCAAAAGTCTAGGTATTTTTTCCTTCATTTCTTCAAAAACATACCTCGGTCCCGTGACCTCGCATAAATTCTCATCTTCTTTTCTCCTTCAAACAAATCTGAAACCTCCCTCACCAAATTCCATTCTCCGAATCTTCTTGTTCTATTCACCATGATTGATAAGAAAACGTTTCATCCTGCCCTCACAGTTTCTAACATCAAGAGTGTTCTTCCTATTATTTTTTACCTAGAAAATATCCAATATAGGACGTGGGCGGAATTATTCAAGATTCAAGTGATGGCACATCAAGTCCTCCACCACATAATCCATCCGGATGCTAATACAAAGGGTAATACGAAGAAGGTTGTGCCCACCAAAGAGGATGATCCAAAATCACGGGTCACTCTTGACGCAAAAGTTCTCCACTGGATTTATGCAACTATCTCTCTTGACCTCTTACAGACGATTATGAAACCCAACTCCACAGCTATGTCTTCTTGGAATCGATTGCGTGATATCTTCCAGAATAACAGTCATTCAAGCATTGTCACCCTTGAACAGGAATTTTCTCAAGTTGCTATGGTGTTACACCCCGTAGTTCCAGAGTATGTATGTGAGGACGTACGTACGAGAATATAACACTAAGTTCGAAATGGGAGAAAATTTTGAATTTCCTAAGGAAAATATTCCGAACCTCGTGAAGGAAAAAGGTTTATTATTGAGAATTGGATTCTCAATTTTGGTATTTGGACTTCTGGGAATATAATAGAATTATGGATTTTATTTTCCAGAATTGGTCACGTGGGGCCCACGGGAGAAATTTACGGTTTTGTGGGGCCCACATTATTTTCGAGATTTTGGCCATTATGGATGTTTTTGGGATATGAAATATTTTGGACCAATAAGAGGGCGACACGTGTTACCCATTATCACGCCCGAACCCGGGCGTGGTGGTGCCTACCACAGGCACCCTACACCCGACACAAGTAAATCGCGGAACTAAATAACACCTCGGTTTTAAAAAAAAAACCAATGAACATGCAAGGGCAAAGCCGACAAGGCTGCCATATAATATACATAATCAACGAATTCTGCTGTACGAGTCCAATCCAGCGTATATATCTGGACCTCTAGAGTTTTATTGAACTCTGACGGGACAAGGCCCCGCCGTACCCATAACTGTACAAAAGCCTTTACTGAAAGATCTATACCAAAATGTAAACTCCTGAACAGATGGAGCTATCCAAAAACTCTGAGCAGGGTCCTACACCTGCAGATCACCAAACTGCGTAACTAAACCTGCGACATGAACGCAGCCCCGCGAAGGAGGTCAGTACGAAGAATGTACCAAGTATGTGAAACAATAAATACTGCAGTGTAATCATAACAGTCTATACAAAACATGAGACATGTATGATAGCCAAACTACAGTACACAATACATAAGCAGTCATATCAAGTCAGGGACGCATGCCCTCAAAGTCATTAATCAAATATAACCATGGGTCTCACGCCCATAATATCAATCATGCCCGTGGAATCCTTCCTCACTGCCGGCAGTCCATGATATAATATAACATCAATAAGCACACTAAACCTTGCAATCATGAGAGTAATGCAATCCTTTTTATCTTTTAAGTTATGCTTTTAACAATGAGACCAACTGTTCCACTTTAAGTCATAAACACACTGCACCATTTTATTAATGAAATCACTACCGTTTCAAAACATGAAGGTCGTGCCAGTGCCAGGGTCAACCACCCTTTGTGTTATAATGCAACCTATCATGGGACTATTTCACCCGCAAGAGACTATTTCACCCGCTTAGGTCATGTGGACCCACAATGAGTCATCGGTACACGATACTCGCATCACGGATAGCTAATCCATGGCTTATATATATCTCGGGAATTTAACCCGCCCGAGTCAAATACCGACTCGCCGTGAGTGTGTACCACTCACCACCATGGGGAGCTACTCCATGATATCCTTGAAACAAGTTGCCGGCCCTTTATGGAGGGACGCGGAGATGTGGAAATATGACACTTGCAAGAATATCTATATGAGCAACCCATATGCAAGTAAACCAAGACAACACCATGCCTTTTCCTTTTCACATAAACCAAGACAATACCATGCCTTTATACAAACCAAGACAATTACCATGCCTTTCCTTTTTACATAAACCAAGACAATTACCATGCCTTTCCTTTTACATAAACCAAGACAATTACCACGCCTTCTTTTTACATAAACCAAGACAATTACCATGCATTCTTTTTACATATACCAAGAGAAAATCCTTATTTAAGCAAGTCAAAGTACTATCAAGGCACAAATAGAATAATTCTCATCTAACAAGCCAAAGTACTACGTACGTCCATTCTTTTCAAAAGACTCATTTTTATACAAATCCCCAAGATACTAACACCCGTAGTATTAAGGCGTGTCTATTTTTCAAAATAAGTTACAACACCTTTAGAAATTCATTTCAAGGCTTTGAAACTAAGTAAATTTAAATTTCACAACCTAGGCAACTCATTCCTATGAATCAAAATAGACAATTTTCTTAACCTTCCATAAAGCCGTTATAACCAACTTCCCATAAAGTCGTTATAACCCTTTATGGTTTTAGACAAATTCATTCTTTTTATATCCAAGAGACTTATACTTTTAAAACCAAGTATCACATACTTTCAAATCAAGTTTCTTAACTTTCAAAATACTTCAAGTCTCTTAATCTTTAGAAATCAAGTTTCTTAACTTTAGAAATCAAGTTTCTTCTACCCTTAAATCTCAAGTAACTCACATCTTTAAAACAAGTTACTTCTCTTTAAGTCATGTCATTTCTCCTCTTTTAAATCAATTAAGTAAATCACTCTTTTGACTCCCCTAAAGTCATTATAACAACCTTTAGGTTTTGGAACTAAGGCACTAGCCACAAGATTTGGAAACCACTTCCTTTTCAAGACTATATGTACTTTAAGTAAAATACTTTCATTTTGAGAATCCAAACTTCATTAAGGGAATGGATTATAACAACTTACAATTTAAACATCAAAGTACAATCAAGGAAGTATATAGAACAAATTCTATATTAGGAAATCCAAGTACAACCAAATAATGGATCATTTAAGGAGTATGACTTACTTACTTTATCATAAGGAATCATGCTAGAAGAAGAGGAGATGGTTCACATACCTTTTTGGCTTAATCCACAAGCTAAGTCGAATACGCCACACGTAGAATTGTCAACCTATAATGGCCACAACACGACTATCAACTTCTAGTTTCTAACGTAGAATAATACTAAGTATACGGTCTCTTATTCTACGGAAAATTGGGCAGCACCTCCTTTGTTTCTACATACTTTTCCACCTTTTCAAGCCCCAATAATCAATAACCAACATGCCACATTTAAGGATCAATACACCAACCAATCAAAGGGGATTACACGCCTTACAATACGTGTAAAATTCTGCCCCACAATTAATACCAAGTAACTTCAATATTCAAAGCCATTCTCGGCTAACATGTACAACAACACAAGTCCTTTTCAATTCTTTTTCAATCCAAGTTCTTAGGTCTAACATGTTATATAGTCATAAACAACTTTAATTCCTTCTATATATAACATGTGACGACTTAAACTAATAATCAAAACTGAATTTCTAATCTTAAGGGCTAAACATGCTAGTTTCAGATTAAGGTTCCAATAGCCAATACACTTATCAAACTTCATACTATATACCTCATGTTTGCTAATATCCATAGCTACAACAATAAGTAATCTTAATTACTAAAACGACAAGAATTGTTACCTTTATAAGCCCTTATAAATTCCAAGATTCAAAGTCGCTCCTTAGCAATTCTTAGCTCCTTTCCTTTACGCTCCAATCCGCTATTTGAAGCCTTTAGAAGTTCACAACCAACTTCTCTTCCATTTCCAATCCAAAACTATGAAAATGACTTAGGTTTTCGCCTTGCGACTAACGTGAAAACGTCGTTTTTTCGAGATCTTTCTATTGAGATATCCTTACAATACCCTTAGGGACCTTGGGTTAAAGTCTTGTGAATAATGAACCAAAATTACAAAAAATTTGTGTGGGAATGGTGATGAACCCGAGAGCACACTTCTTGAAGAACAAGGTTCTCTAATTTTTTCTAAGTGTTGAAGACTTGGTCTTGCACTAGTGTGGTATATATAAAACAATGGATGACTTAGATCACAACACTTGTGTGGCTTGGATAGAGGAGATTAAATATTTAGCCAAGTGGACAAGTTGACTTAGTCAATTATCTCAAGCTTGCAAGACATGATCTTCTACATAGGTCAATGACCATTTTACCATTGTATTAATTCAAGCAAGCCATGTGGGGGTGACACGTGTCGCCCTCCCATTCGTCCATAAAATTCCGTAACCCTCGTAGGCCCCACAAAACGTAAAATTCCTCGGGTGGGCCCCACGTGGCCAAATCCGTAAAAATAAATTTTCATAATGATAATAAGTTCCATAATCCTCAAATAATGCATTTTGAGAATCCAATTTTCATGAACGAACATTTTTCCTTTCCGACGTTCGAAAGATTTTTCCGTCGGAAAAACAATTCTTCCTTTCGTACTAATTTTCAAGTCTTGTGTTCTCGCGTCTTTTCTCTTAAACGTATCCTGGAATTACGGGGTGTACCATTCTTCCCCCCTTAGAAACATTCGTCCCCGAATGTTCTTAGTCGGTTGTCAAGCTATATGACTCTGGCGTAGTCTCTTCACTATGCCTATCAATCAATACTCCACAAGACCAACAATGCCACACATGACCACCACATAACATACGTAAACATATCAATGGACCTTCCGTCCGCGGTCCCTTCTCACAAAACTCGAAGGTTACAGTCTTAACAAAAACGGGATCCTTAGAGGTTCCTTTCTTTTTCCCGTACTAAGGATGACCCTGTCGTAATCTAAGTCATGGGACTAACACTATTTGAATCCTTCCGTAGGACTCCCACTCAGCTAACTGATGTGTTCCCCCGTGTTACTTCCCTTCTCTGTCTCACTTAGTCACCAAACTAGTTGGGACATGAACCCATAATCTGTCTAGCTTAGTTTACCAATCGGTGTAAACCCTAATAATAGTAGCATCATAAACACGAGCACCTATGGACAGTGTTGCTGAACCTAAGGCGTGTGTATCATCACAATTAACCTCCACTCATGGCCTAAAAGGAATTTTCTCTACGCACCTTCATTACTCATAACTATAATCACTATAGTCCTTTTAACCCTTGTTCATTCCTTTTCTTACTTGTCATACTTTCCCGTACTTCCAAACTTATTTAGTACACGTATAAAGTTTCAAATATTGTTTCTGTTATCCAATACTTGGAGTTACTATCCAAACTTGGCCATTATGCTACTTGCATTCCCGTTAAGACTCTTCTCGACCCTCACGACCTGATTCCGGTGGAACGCGTCCACAAACTCGTACAACGATTAACTAGACTTGGGTCTTCCATCCTCGGAACCCTATCACATAGCGGGACCATTACCAACTGACATCACCACATTCCATACTACCGGCTGACCCGAAATGAGTCCATAACTCGACCTATCGTCATACTTAACTTCTCATTCTTAGTCTGCAATAAATCTCTCTCTTATCTCAAGGTACTTCTTACCCTATCCCCCTATTCACTATAGGTTCGTCACATAGGCCGAAGTATTTCTATCAGACATCCCGCTCGGGGCGCATCCGCGAGGAAAGGAACCAACTACCGGCCTCATAGGCTGAGCCACCTCACCGGTGCTCTTTCTAAAACGACATACTCTCAGTATATGGCCCGGACTGCCACAATAAAAACAAACACCTGTGCCATAACGACATTTCCCCATATGTCGCTTACTACATCGGAAACACTGAGGAATAAGTGGCCTCGACTGAGAAAATCCTCTGCTCGTCTGAGAACCTCGACCCCTAGAGCTTGGACCGACTCCTAAATACCTTGTGGGATCCAATCTCCCACCTGTGAGCTGTAGGGGTATGTACTGGGTAGGCTGGAACGAATATCTCACTCGCTGCTGAGGCTGCTCGTCCAAACACTCACCGGGATAACCAACCGGTCTAGCCCTCTTACGCTGATTTCCGCGTTGGCCCTCTACCATCTGTACACCTGTTGGTACTGGCCGAATAACATCCTGCTGATGAAACTGTAGCACTGCTATCTTGGTCAATAACATAACTGCTCCCCTTATGACCCTATAGTCTTCCCCTAACTGAGAAACTGGAGGCTCTGGTGCTGGGGCCTCAAAACTTGGCGCAGAAGAACTCGCCGACTGCGACACAATATCCGGTATACCCTGGGCATGAGCCCTATCAACTCTCTGAGTCTGACTGGTAGCTCCTGCTACTATTTTGCCCTTCTGGGCGACTGTTGCCCTCCTTGGAGGCATAGTTGTAACACGAAAATACGTCAGAGAGGAATTATCTTAATAACACAGCTCTATGGCACGATCTCAGAGTAGGAAGAATAAAAACCAACTCCTAAATGTCTTGTAGCCTCCTCTTTATGGGTGTGACGCGCAACACACCGATAATCAAGACTCTACTAGACACGGTCTATAGATATTCCGAGGATCGATCGCTCGATACCACTGTCACGCCCGAACCGGGCTGCGGATCGTGCCCTACCCGGCACCCTTCTACCTGACTGACACAAGTAAATCGCGGAACTAAATAACACCTCATTTAAAAAAAAACAATGAACATGCAAGGGAAAAGCCGACAAGGCTGCCATATAATATACATAATCAACAGACACTACACTGTACACGAGTCCAATCCCACATATGAATACGGACCTCTAAGAGTTTTACTGAACTCTGACGGGACAAGGCCCCGCCGTACCCATAACTGTACAAAAGCCTATACTGAAGGATCTATACCAAACTGATGAACTCCTGAACAGATGGAGCTATCCAAAAACTCTGAGCAGGGTCCTACACCTGCATATCACCAAATCGCGCACTAAACTGCGACATTTAACGCAGCCGGGCGAGGTCAGTACGAAGAATGTACCAAGTATGTGAAATAATAAATACTGCAGTGTAATCATAACAGTCTATACAAAACAGGAGACATGTATGATAGCCAAACTATAGTACACAATACATAAGCAGTCATATCAAGTCAGGGACGCATGCCCTCAAAGTCATTACTCAAATATAAACATGGGTCTCACGCCCATAATATAAATCATGCCCGTGGAATCTTTCCTCACTGCTGGCAGTCCATGATATAATATAACATCAATAAGCACACTGAACCTTGCAATCATGAGAGTAATGCAATCCTTTTTATCTTTTAAGTTATGCTTTTAACAATGAGACCAACTGTTCCACTTTAAGTCATAAACACACTGCACCATTTCATTAATGAAATCACTACCGTTTCAAAACATGAAGGCCGTGCCAGTGCCAGGGTCAACCACCCTCTGTGTTATAATGCAACCTATCATGGGACTATTTCACCCGCAAGGGACTATTTCACCCGCTTAGGTCATGTGGACCCGCAATGAGTCATCGGTACACGATACTCGCATCACGGATAGCTAATCCATGGCTTATATATATCCCGGGAATTTAACCCGCCCGAGTCAAATACCGACCCGCCGTGAGTGTGTACCACTCACCACCATGGGGAGCTACTCCATGATATCCTTGAAACAAGTTGCCGACCCTTTATGGAGGGACGCGGAGATGTGGAAATATAACACTTGCACGAATATCTATATGAGCAACCCATATGCAAGTAAACCAAGACAACACCATGCCTTTTTCTTTTCACATAAACCAAAACAATACCATGCCTTTATACAAACCAAGACAATTATCATGCCTTTTCTTTTTACATAAACCAAGATAATTACCATGCCTTTCCTTTTACATAAAACAAGACAATTACCATGCCTTCTTTTTACATAAACCAAGACAATTACCATGCCTTCTTTTTACATATACCAAGAGAAAATCCTTATTTAAGCAAGCCAAAGTACTATCAAGGCACGAATAGAATAATTCTCATCTAACAAGCCAAAGTACTATCAAGGCACAAATAGAATAATTCTCATCTAACAAGCCAAAGTACTACGTACGTCCATTCTTTTCAAAAGACTCATTTTTATACAAAGCCCCAAGATACTAACACCCGTAGTATTAAGGCATGTCTATTTTTCAAAATAAGTTACAACACCTTTAGAAATTCATTTCAAGGCTTTGAAACTAAGTAACTTTAAATTTCACAACCTAGGCAACTCATTCCTATGAATCAAAATAGACAATTTTCTTAACCTTCCATAAAGCCGTTATAACCAACTTTCCATAAAGCCATTATAACCCTTTATGGTTTTAGACAAATTCATTCTTTTTATATCCAAGAGACTTATACTTTTAAAACCAAGTATCACATACTTTCAAATCAAGTTTCTTAACTTTCAAAATACTTCAAGTCTCTTAATCTTTAGAAATCAAGTTTCTTAACTTTAGAAATCAAGTTTCTTTTACCCTTAAATCTCAAGTAACTCACATCTTTAAAACAAGTTACTTCTCTTTAAGTCATGTCATTTATCCTCTTTTAAATCAATTAAGTAAATCACTCTTTTGACTCCCCTAAAGTCATTATAACAACCTTTAGGTTTTGGAACTAAGGCACTAGCCAAAAGATTTGAAAACCACTTCCTTTTCAAGACTCTATGTACTTTAAGTAAAATACTTTCACTTTTGAGAATCCAAACTTCATTAAGGGAATGGATTATAACAACTTACAATTTAAACATCAAAGTACAATCAAGGAAGTATATAGAACAAATTCTATATTAGGCAATCCAAGTACAACCAAAGAATGGATATTTAAGGAGTATGACTTACTTTCTTTATCATAAAGAATCATGCTAGAAGAAGAGGAGATGGTTCACATACCTTTTCGGCTTAATCCACAAGCTAAGTCGAATACGCCGCACGTAGAATTGTCAACCTATAATGTCCACAACACGACTATCAACTTCTAGTTTCTAACGTAGAATAATACTAAGTATACGGTCTCTTATTCTACGGAAAATTGGGCAGCACCTCCTTTGTTTCTACATACTTTTCCACCTTTTTCAAGGCCCAATAATCAATAACCAACATGCCACATTTAAGGCTCAATACACTAACCAATCAAAGGGGATTACACGCCTTACAATACGTGTAAAATTCTGCCCACAATTAATACCAAGTAACTTCAATATTCAAAGCCATTCTCGGCTAACATGTACAACAACACAAGTCCTTTTCAATTCTTTTTCAATCCAAGTTCTTAGGTCTAACATGTTATATAGTCATAAACAACTTTAATTCATTCTTTATATAACATGTGACGACTTAAACTAATAATCAAATTGAATTGTAATCTTAAGGGCTAAACATGCTAGTTTCGGATTAGGGTTCCAATAGCCAGTACATTATCAAACTTCATACTATATACCTCATGTTTGCTAATATCCATAGCTACAACAATAAGTAATCTTAATTACTAAAACGACAAGAATTGTTACCTTTATAAGCCCTTATAAATTCCAAGATTCAAAGTCGCTCCTTAGCAATTCTTAGCTCCTTTCCTTTATGCTCCAATCCGCTATTTGAAGCCTTTAGAAGTTCACAACCAACTTCTCTTCCATTTCCAATCCAAAACTATGAAAATGACTTAGGTTTTCGCCTTGCGACTAACGTGAAAACGTCGTTTTTTCGAGATCTTTCTATTGAGATATCCTTACAATACCCTTAGGGACATTGGGTTAAAGTCTTGTGAATAATGAACCAAAATTACAAAAAAACTGTGTGGGAATGGTGATGAACCCGAGAGCACACTTCTTGAAGAACAAGGTTCTCTAATTTTTTCTAAGTGTTGAAGACTTGGTATTGCACTAGTGTGGTATATATAAAACAACGGAGGACTTATATCACAACACTTGTGTGGCTTGGATAGAGGAGATTAAATATTTAGCCAAGTGTACAAGTTGACTTAGTCAATTATCTCAAGCTTGCAAGACTTGATCTTCTACATAGGTCAATGACCATTTTACCCTTGTATTAATTCAAGCAAGCCATGTGGGGGGGGTGACACGTGTCGCCCTCCCATTCGTCCATAAAATTCCGTAACCCTCGTAGGCCCCACAAAACGTAAAATTCCTCGAGTGGGCCCCACGTTACCAAATCCGTAAAAATAAATTTCCATAATGATAATAAGTTCCATAATCCTCAAATAATGCATTTTGAGAATCCAATTCTCATGAACGAACATTTTTCCTTTCCGACGTTCGGAAAATTTTTCCGTCGGAAAAACAATTCTTCCTTTCGTACTAATTTTCAAGTCTTGTGTTGACGCGTCTATTCTCTTAAACGTATCCTGGAATTACGGGGTGTAAGACCCCAAGTGGGACCATGTTGGGCGTGCATGGTGTCAAGGTTGACAAGTCTTGTGCAAGATATTTGTGTGGACAAGTGGACTAAGGGACCCACACATACTTGTCCCTAATCTCAACCACACACATGTTTTAATCCTAGCCCTTGTTGG
The DNA here is from genome assembly GCA_029844215.1 of Przewalskia tangutica. Taxonomy (NCBI): domain Eukaryota; kingdom Viridiplantae; phylum Streptophyta; class Magnoliopsida; order Solanales; family Solanaceae; genus Przewalskia; species Przewalskia tangutica. Next base: position 37,440,081 of record CM056739.1, read on the forward strand.
TGTTATATCATCACACTAGTAGGATGAAATAATCTCACACTTAGAATTATTTCAAGACAACTAAAACTCTCTCCCTTGTCTAGGAGCTCTCGGCCATGGCCAAGAATCTTGATCAAATGTTGTCTAAAAATTCTTAAACTCTTAAGTGTTCTTCCTTGATGTGTTAGTAAGGTTATTAACCAAGTGTTAGACAAGATTTCACACCCCTAGCCTAACAATCACCCCTTGGCCGAAACTTGCAAGGTTTGAAACCTAAAGTGTTCTTCACTTTTTGAAGATGGATCTTGAGGAGGAGTTGGTTAGGAGCTTCTAAGGGTTGCTTGGAGCGGATTGGAACGTAAGGAATATGAGCTAAACTTGCTACGGATCAACTTTTAGTTCTTGGATTATTTTGGGCTTTTTGAGGTAATGAACTTTGTCCTCTTTGTGAAGTTGGATATTATATATGTTGGTAGTATATAAATGAGTATGTGATACATGGAGGAAGATGGAAAAGATTTGGACCTTGTTAAGTTGCTAAAATCGATAAATTGGCATGCTAGCCATTAAAATGGTAAAAACGTTACATATTACTTGTTGACAGTTAATAACAAAGTTATTATAACTTATATAAAGATTGGAATATAAGTTGGAAGATTAAAGAAGTAATTCCGGCATGCTAGCCGAAAATTGGATAAGTTTGATTGTAGTAGTTGGCCAAGAACACCAACTATTGGACTGTATTTACATTGGACTGTATTTACATTGGACTGTTTTTACTTTGGACTAATGGACTATTTTGTATATTGTGGGGCAGAATTTTACACGTCCAGTTAGACGTGTAATCCCCTTTAGTATTGTTGTGTTATTACGCCTTAAATGTGGCATGTTGGTTATTGAATTTCGGGCCTTGAAAAAGGTGGAAAAGTACGTAAAAACAAGGGAAGTGCTGCCCGATTTTTCGTAGAATAAGAGACCCTATACTTAGAAATATTCTACTAAGAAATCTAGATGTTGATAGACGTATTTGATTATTATAAGTTGATATTCTATGCGCGACATATTCGACTTGACAAGTGGATAAGCCGAAGAGGTATGTGATTCTTCCTATCCTCTTGAGCATGATTGTTGTGAAATATAGTACGGTAGACGTACGTGTGTTAAATGAATTTGGTTTCATTTTGATGTCCTTGACTCGACTTCTAAATCTTAAGAGCCTTGAATTATTCTAAAAAGTTGTGAATCATTATTTGGAAAGAAATTGATACTTGGTCTTTAAAAGAATAAAGCTCTCTAAATTTCAAAAATGAGTGTGGTTGTCTTTGGTTGGTTTAAAACATAAAGTGTTATAATGGCTTTATGGAAAGTTAGTTATAGCGACTTTATGAGGATAAAAGAATGGCTTAATTATTTAATTTAAACTTGGGACTTGATTTTGAAAGTTAAGGGACTTGATCTTGAACGATAAGAGACTTGATTTATAAACGACTTGATTTTGGGAAAGGAGAAGTAACTTGATTTAAAAGTATAGGTTACTTGTTTTGAAAAGAGTAAGTTACTTGAGTTTAAAAGTGTAGTAACTTGGTTTGAAAAGTAGACGTGTCTTGATACTACGGGTATTAGTATCGTATGGCTTTTACATGAAAAATGATCTTTTTAAAAGAGTTGAAGTACGTAGTACTTTGGGTTTAAAACCCGGATTGTTGGCATAAAATGAAAGTACCTTGAGTTATAAAATGGTGAATCAATTTACATGTTAATGAAAGTCTAGAAGTATGGTAACTTGCCTATGCTTGCTTGTGATAGCCTTATTGTGCAAGTGTTGTATTCTTATGGTACCACGTCTCTCGATGGAGGGTCGGTCATCTCACTATTTCCTTTTGGACATACTGACACGTTGGATGGTCCACGGGTATGCTTCCACTACATTGTTCCTTGGACATACTGACACGTTGGGTGGCCCACGGGTATGCTTCCATTATTATTGTTATTCCATGAACTAGCTCTCCATGAGGTTTAGTGACACAGGCAGATCCGTAGCTAGCTTCGATTGCCCCCGATCGATTCTTGTGCAGCCGATCTCGTAGTTGGCTTTACTTGCCCCGGCCGTTCTATAGTATAGTTTGCACGCAGCTCGTAGATGGCTTCGTACTTGCCGGCCATATCTCGTGACGCAGTCGGATCCGTAGTCGACTTTCGTATTTGCCCGCCGATTGATGATGTAGCCGGATCTCGTAGCTAGCCTTCGCATTTGCCCCGATCGATTGATGATGTAGACCGGATTCGTAGCTAGCTCAGATTTGCCCCGATCGCTTTATGATGCAGCCGATCCGTGGTTGGCTTTCCTACTTGACCGACGGTTTTGCGACACAGTGAGACTCGTGTTCATGTATACATATTGGTGTTATATTATATCATGGATCGCCGGTGAGGAATGAATTCCACGGCATTGATATTATGGGCGTGAGACCCATGTTTATATTTGAGTAATGACTTTGAGGCACGCGTCCACGACTTGACATGATCGCTATTATGTAATCGTAGTTTGGTTATCATACATGTCTCTGCTTTATATAGATCGTTATGATTTCATTACGCATTTTCGCCACATACTTGATACTGTTATCGACTCCTTCGGATCGCGTTCATGCCGCAGTGTAGAGGTACACCGCTTGTTGATCCTCGCTCTTAGGGTCACGCTTCTGCGTTTGGGAAGCTCCGTTTCTCGGAGGCTTATCTTTTGCATGGTACCACTGCCGGTAGTACAGTACATTCGTGGTATGGCGGCCCCGTCCCCGCCATAGTTGCTATGTCAAACTCTTAGAGGTCTGTAGTCCTGTTGTGAGTTGGGCTTGTAAAGGATGTAACTGTTCGGGTTGTGATATATATATATATGCAGAAAGGTGACCTTATTGGTTAGTCTGTTTCTTTTTTTATATTGTTCCATGTCTATGAGTTTTATTCCGCTGATTTTCTCTGATGTATTATCACTAGGGTGCCCGGGGTAAGACACGCCACGCCCGCCACGACTCCGACCGGTCGCGATCGTACTCACCGGTACCCTGACAGGTAACCATCAGTGAATAGCAGCAGAACATACATAACATCTAACTTATAATAAGGTAAACATCACTGGCCAGCCGATAAGGCCGTTTTCCATAAAATAACTTAATCGAAAGTGAAACAGTACAACTTATTCTTACAGCCCAAACCACAAACATGACTACAGACCTCTAGGAATAACAAGCGTGGGCGGGGCCCGCCATACCCCCTGAATGTACAAAAGTCTATAACCTCAGGGAATCATACCAAAATGACAAAGCCTCCGGAGAGATGGAGCTTTCCAAGAAATGAACAGTGATCTTAAGAGTGCGGATCAGCAAGCTACGTATCTCAACCTGCGGCATGAACGCAGCCCGCCGAAGGAGGTCAGTACAACAGGTACCAAGTATTTGGAACTGAAAATACTGTAATGAAATCATAATAGTATATATAAAGCAGGAGACATGTATGATAGCCAAACTACAGTACACAACATATACGCAGCCATGTCAAGTCAGGGACTCACGCCCTCTAAGTCATCACTCAATTATAACCATAGGTCTCATGCCCATAATATCAATCATGCCCGTGGAATTCCTTCCTCACTGCCGGCAGTCTATGATATAACAACACTAAGGAGTATACATGAACACTAGATCCCACATGTGGGTAAAGAACCGTACGAGGCAAGTACGAAGGCATAGCTACCAGATCCACCCTGCATCCTCAATCGGGGCAATCGAAAGCCGGCTACGAGATCGACCCGCACCAACAATACTAATTACGAATCACGGTCGACGGGCAAGTACTATAGCCTCTACGGATCCACCTGCGTCCACATCATCGGGGGCAAATACGCAGCTAACCACCAGATCCACCTGCGATCACACAACTTCGCCTAACTCGGCAAGGGCGATGCAGCCAACTACGGATCCACTGCGCATCACGTCTCGGCCGGCAAGTCACGAGGGCTAACTACGAGATCCACCTGCGTGATAGACCTCATGGAGAGCTAGTCCATGGAATAATACTATCAGCAGGGAAACGAACCCTCATCATGGCCGCATACCCGTGGAATCCTCCATCACTGACGGTACGCCCAAGTAGACTCATAACTACATGTTTTTAATTCGAATTGCAATACCATGTCTTTACATAAACCAAGACAATTACCATGCCTTCTTTTCACATAAACCAAGACAACTACCGTGCCTTCTTTTCACATAAACCAAGACAATCCTTATTTAAGCAAGCCAAAGTACTTATCAAGGCACACATAGAATAATTCTCAATTAAATAAGCCAAAGTATTTATCAAGGCACATAATAGAATAATTCTCTTTTAACAAACCAAAGTACTACGTACGTACATTCTTTTCAAAAGACTCCTTTTTATGTAAAATCCAAGATACTAACACCCGTAGTATCAAGGCGTGTCTATTTTTCAAAGTAAGTTACTACACCTTTAGAAAACTCATTTCAAAGCTTGAAACCGAGTAACTTCAATTTTTCACAATCTAGACAACTTATGCCCATTAATCAAAATAGACAACTTTCTTAACCTTCCATAAAGTTATTATAACCAACTTCCCATAAAGCCGTTATACTAACTTTATGCTTTAGAAATTAAGACATTCTTATCCTTTCATAAGGCCGTTATAACTAACTTCCCATAAAGCCGTTATAACTCTTTATAAACCATTTCGTTCTTTTACTAACCAAGAGACTTATACTTCAAACAAATTTACACAATTTCAAATTACTACAAGCCTCTTATCTTTTAGAATAATTCAATACTCAATACTTTCACACCAAGTACTCTATACTTCTTTATGTCAAGAACTCCTTGTCTACCTTATTTAGGATAAACCACTCCTCAAGAATAAGCGGGTTAACTTCTTAACCCAACCAACTTAGACATTTTCTTAAAATAAGTCAAGTATAACAAAAGGATTTACTTCATTTAAAACACGTACGTCTACCGTACTATATAGTTATAACTACTCATGCTCAAGAGATAAGAAAGTTTCCACATACCTCTTCGGTCAATCCACTTGCTAAGCCCAAACTACCGCAAGTAATATGTCAACCTATAATAACCATGATACGTTTATTAACCTCTAATTTCAATGTAGAAATAATCTAAGTTCAAAGCCACTAAATTCTATGGAAAATTGGGCAGCATTTTCTTTGTTTCTACATACTTTGCCACCTTTTTCAAGGCTGAATTCAATAACCAAACGCCATATCTTAGGCCCAATAATCCAAACATCTCAAGGGGATTACACACCTAAACTTGGGTGTGTAAAATTCTGCCCCAACAACTTTGCTAGCCTCCTTCCAAGAACACCACCACAATAACTCCTACAAGCTAGCCACAAGCTTCCTTCTTGTCCTTAACTTTTCAGATTTTTCTTAGGCTTTGAATTCCTCTTGGAATTCTAGAGAGAAGGGGGAACTCTAACTTAGAGAGAGGGAAAGTCTTGAAAGATGACCAAGTCTTCAAGACTTGGTCAATATAAGGGACATGAAAAAATCAGATGGGGGACACTTGTCACCCTCCATGCCCTTTTAAAAGAAGAAAATCAGATTTCTCGGTTTTCGCCAGATTCCGCCTCGGCGCATGACCTGCGGCCATGCGCGGCTCTGCGGACTTTCGGAACTTTCCGTCGCGGCCACGCCCTCGGCGCGCGGCTGCAATTTCAGCGACCCCTCAAAATAACCGCGCGGCCTGCATCGGCCGCGCGACACGCCGCTTCGCGCATTTACGTCCGTCGCACTGAACTTGTAACTCCCATAACTTTCTACTCCGACGTCCTATCGACGAACGGTTGGTTGCGTTGGAAACTAGACTCAAAGAACTACGCTGTTACACCCCGTAGTTCCAGACTATGTATACGAGGACGTACGTACGAGAATACGACATTAAAATTGGAAAGGAAGAAAGATGTGATTTTTCGACGGAAAAGTTTCCGGATTTTGTGAAGGAAAAAGGTTCATTAATGGGAATTGGATTCCCAGATTTGGTATTCAGACTTTTTGGAATATTTGAGAATTATGAAATTTTATTTCCGAAATTGGTCACGTGGGACCCACGGGAAAATTTACGGTTTTGTGGGGCCCACTTTATTTTCGGATTTTTGGCATTACGGATATTTTCGGAAGATGAAATATTTTGGACGAGTAGGGGGCGACACGTGTCACCCCCGTGTGGCCATGTTGGCCGAATTGGAGAAGGACAAGTGGAATGTTTTTTTGGTGGACAAGTGGCCCATTTTTGTGGTGGCCACTTGTCCCATTTTTGTGGTGAACAAATGGTTGGCCAACTACCCACACACATGTACCCCATCCTCACCTTACATTTGCCTTAATCCTAGCCATTGATTTACCTATAAATACCCGTTTTTTGCAAGACTTATTCTTCATCCACACTTAAGTTCTTCCAAGGCAAAAATATCCCCTCCCCCTTTGATGAGGTTCTCGTCCTACTCCCCCCCCCCTTTGGGTAGAAAAGTTCTTCAAGTGTTGTGGTATAATCCCAAATACCTTAGCCTAAATCCCTTGTAGTATTCTAAAGTTATCCCAACATAAGAGCCGAAAATACTACTTTATTCCTATAGTCGCAAAATGAAGCCCTAGAAACATCTTCATATCTTAGATGAAGTGTTAAGAGAAGTTGTTTGAAAACTTCTAAGGGTTGCTTGGAGCGGGTTGGAGCGTCAGGAATTGGAGCTAAACGTTGCTCAGGATCGACTTATAAATTTGGATAATTTTGGGCTTATCGAGGTAATGATCTTTATCCCCCTATTGTAATTGGAAATTACATGTTGTAGTAATGTATAGTTGAATATACTATATGTAGAATGAATATGGATAAGAATTGAATCAGATTTACTTAGAATGTATTCTGATGAGACTTGTAGTATTTTTGTGGAATAGAATTGTACGTCAGGTTAGGCGTGTAACCCCCGGTGTTGTTGGCTTGGTAGCAGGCCTTGTTAGAGGAGGAGATTTATGTGGTTGCGGGGGGGAGGTGCTGCCGAATTTTCCGTAGAATATGGAACCTTGTGCTTAGAAATATTCTACGAAGAGATCGAGAGGTTGATAGACGTTTTGTGGCCTTTATAGGTTGAAATACTACGAGTAGCGTATTCTACTGGAAGGGTGGAAAAGGCTAGCAGGGTTACAGTACTTTGGAGCTATTTGCTAATTGTCGGTAATCGTCGCGAGGTATGTGAACCTCTTCCTATCTTTTCTAGCATGATTGTTGTGAACTATGTAGTACGGTAGACGTACATGTGCTAAGTGAATTTGGTTGGTTTAAAATATAAAGTGTTATAACGGCTTTATGGGAAGTTTGTTATAACGACTTTATGTAGGTAAAAGAAGGGTTTATTGATTTTAAAAGATAAGGAACTTGATTTCAAAAAGAAAAGAGACTTGAGGAATTGAAGAGTTTTGGTTTAAAAGAAAGACATGGTTTTGTCCTAATTTGGTTTAAAACATAAAGGGGTATAACAGCTTTATGGGAAGTTAGTTATACGACTTTATGAAAACAAAAGAATGGTTTTATCATTGGTTTTAAAATGGTAACTTTGACTATAAAAGGAGAAGTGATTTGGTTTAAAAAGAAGGCATGGTATTATCTTGATTTGGTTTAAAAAGAAAGTATGGAAATCGTTTTGGTTTACTTAAAATGATAGTCACTCTATTTTAATACTACGAGTATCAGGTGACCTTTGTAAAAGAAATGGATCTTTTAAAAAGAATTTAACGTACGTAGTACTTTGGGGTTAAAACCTGGACTTTGGCATAAAATGAAAGTACCTTGAGTTGTGTGTAACTTGCCTATGTTTGCTTGTGATAGCCTTGTCGTGCTAGTATTGTATTTCTAACCGCGTCTCTCGATGGAGGGCCGACTGATTTGTTATGATCTGACTTGGACGTCTGCGGCGTGTGGAGCATTCCAGTGCGCACGTGATTATTATTCCATGGACTAGCTCTCCGAGGTTTTACCGATTCGACTTGGTATCCGGTAGTTGGCTCGTACTTGCCCGAGGTCGTGGCTGATTCGACAGTATCGGTAGTTAGCCTTCGTACTTGCCCCGTTCAGTTTTGTGACGAAGTCTCGTGATTCCGGCTTGGTATCTGGTAGTTAGTCTTCGTACTTGCCCCGGCCAGCTACGTGGCGCAGGTGGTATCTGGTAGTTGGCTTTCGTACTTGAGTCGCGGCCGTGGTATGGTTATATAGATTTGTTGGTACGGCTTTGGTATATGGTAGTTGGCTTTCGTACTTGCCCCGGTCAGTTGATGATGCGACTTTGGTATCTGGTAGTTAGCCTTCGTACTTGCCCCGTACGGTTCTTATGACACAGGTGGGACCTGGTGTTCATGTGTACTCCTTGGTGTGGTTATCGTAGACTGCCGGCAGTGAGGAAGGTATTCCACGGGCATGAACGATGTTGCGGGCGTGAGACCCATAGTTATAATTGAGTGATGACTTTGAGGGCGTGAGTCCCTGACTTGGCGTATTTGCTTACAAATTATGTCTCGTAGTTTGGTTATCATATATGTCTCTGTTTTATATAGACTACTATGATTTCATTTCTGATATTTTGATTTCACATACTTGGTACTGTTGTCTTGACCTCGCCCGGGCTGCGTTCAATCCGCAGTAAGGTACATCGGTTGTTGATCCTCGCTCATAGGATCACGATTCAGCGTATTAGGAAGCTCCGTTTCTCAGGAGGCTTATCTTTTGGTATGTTTCCACGAGTTGTAGGTTCTTGTACATTGGGGTATGGCGAGGCCCCGTCCGTCATAGTTGTTATTACACTCTTAGAGGTTTGTAGTAATCTTGTTGTGGGCGGGTTGTAAAGGATGTAGCGTTCAAATTCCTGTATATATATGAAAAAGGCAACCGTTTTGGTTGCTTTGTTTTCTTTATCTTGTTTCATATCTGTATGTTTTATTTCCGCTGGTTTTTCTCTGATATTGTATCACTAGGGTGCCCGGGGTAAGGCACCAGTCGCGGGCCCGTGGTCGGGTCGTGACATACGCCCTAGGCCTTTGAAACACTTAGGAACTCTCAATGTACCGGGTCATAACCCGCCTCAAAGTTGACCAATACCCGTCCGAGACAATCCGTCAACCTATCTTCCGAAAATTTTAAGTCTTACTCTCTTTTGTACGCTCTCATACGCATGACCTGAACTATGGGGTGTAACATTCTCCCCCCCCCCCCCCCTTAGAAACATTCGTCAAAGAAATGTTATTTTGGAGCCAATCTACTATTCCTCGGTACATCCTCGTACTTTACACTAATGGAACTTCATTATGCCACCTATGACCCTAAGATATCGCACACGCCTACCCATTCACCGTAAGTCAAACAGAAAACGAACCCAAAACATGGACCATTACTACTTACCCCCGTTCACGGCCTAACAGAATTGCCCGTTCGTATTTACCAACTTATTCTAACACATGTACATAGTCTCAATATCCTCTGTTCATAACACTAAATCATACAACAATCCTATCATGCATACTAATCTCTAAAGGGTCAAAGATATACCTGTAACTATTGCTTCACATTCCCCTTGTCGTCCTAATCATGATCCTGCCCTGCACGGCGCATAACAAAAGAAGGCGATGAACCAACCACTGATCCCGAAGGCTGAATCTCTACATCCGTGCTATCTCTGGTCGGACAGTTCCTCGCATAATGGCCCTGCTGGCCGCATGTATAGCAATTACCCAAACTAGCACGACACTCCCCATAATGGGTCCTACCACATCGGCTACACCGAGGTAGAGGTGGCTTCCTCAGACTAACACCCCTACTCTCCCGAAAACCTGAACCCTTGGAGCCCTGTCCTGCTCCCGAATCTCCCGAACGTCCTGAAGTCTGTGGTGGAGTACTCCGCGCTGGCTGAGGCGCATAACTAGCCTGCTGCTGAGGCGGTCCGCCTCGAAAACTGCCCTGAGATCCTGCTGTCCTGGCCCTCTTGGGCTGGCCTGAGTCAAGCCGACCCTCTCTTTCTCTGTCCTCTATCCCCTGCGCATATGCCTGCATCCTGGCAATATCCATACCTGGCTGAAGAGCCACTCCCAAGCATCACGATAAGCATACGACGGTCTAGCCCGTCATCACATAGCGATGAACTCGCCGGCCATGTCATTTCTGATAGTGTGCGCGATACCGCCAATGAGTCAAACTCAGTGTACTCTCGATGGTCCTCCCATTCTCGCCTCAAGGTCAAGAATCTATCCACCCGGCTCTCTCAACTCGTGAGGCAAGAAGTGATCGGGAAGGCCTCTGTGAACTCCTCCCAAACATGGAAGAGCACCCTCCTCTAGACAATTCCGTGACTCAAACGGTTCAACGCAATATCGCGTAACCGGTAGAAGCTAACACAACGGACTCGTCTCCGAGGCCCTAAGCACTGCGTAGTCGCGCACTGTCGAATAAACTCACGAGGATCCTCGCCGGACCTCGAACCATAGAACTCGAGTGGATTACAACTCGAAAGTCCGAATCCTTAAATCCGGCCCTAGGGTTAGCCAGGCCCTGGCGGCCGCCGCCACGATGCTAGTCAACAACCTGACCGCTCTCCGTAATCCTATACTCGCCTGCGGGCGGAGGCTCGGTGCAGGAACCTCTGGAGCTCCGCGCTTTCGGCTCCTCTGTCTTGTCGGCGTGTTGAACTCGCCGAACCGCCTACTACCTCGGGCATAGTGCGTGCCCGAGTCTGGTAACTCTGCGTGCAGCTAGCGCCTCGCCGCTTGCCCTTGCCTACGGGCTCGTGCCTTCCGTGGAGGCATAATCGTTACAAGGATAGGTCGAGAGAGGACTCGACCTACTATGACAACTCTGCTCGCGATCTCAAAGAGAGAGGATGGAAACCAATCCTAAATGTCCTGTGACTCACGATTATAGATGTGGTGCAACACACCGATAATCAAGACTACTGAACCACGATGCGTAGACACTTTCCGAGGACTAACTGCTCTGATACCACTTTTGTCACGACCCGACCCCGGGGCCGCGATTGGTACCTGCAGGGTACCACGGCGAATAAACATCTGAGAATAGCAGCGGAACATACATAACACCTAACTTATAATAAGGTAAACACCACTGGCCAGCCGATAAGGCCGCTTTCCATAAAATAACTTAATCGAAAGTGAAACAGTACAACTTATTCTTACAGCCCAAACCACAAACGTGACTACAGACCTCTAGGAATAACAATTGTGGCGGGACAGGGCCCCGCCATACCCCCTGAATGTACAAAAGTCTATAACCTCAGGGAATCATACCAAAATGACAAAGCCTCCGGAGAGATGGAGCTTTCCAAGAAATGAACAGTGATCCTAAGAGTGCGGATCAGCAAGCTACGTATCTCAACCTGCGGCATGAACGCAGCCCCCCGAAGGAGGTCAGTACAACAGGTACCAAGTATGTGGGCGAAAATCGTAATGAAATCATAATAGTATATATAAAGCAGGAGACATGTATGATAGCCAAACTACAGTACACAACATATACGCAACCATGTCAAGTCAGGGACTCACGCCCTCTAAGTCATCACTCAATTATAACCATAGGTCTCATGCCCATAATATCAATCATGCCCGTGGAATTCATTCCTCACTGCCGGCAGTCTATGATATAACAACACTAAGGAGTACACATGAACACTAGATCCCACTTGTGGGTAAAGAACCGTACGAGGCAAGTACGAAGGCATAGCTACCAGATCCACCCTGCATCCTCAACTGACCGGGGCAAGTACGAAAGCCAGCTACCAGATCCACCCGTACCAACAATACTAATTACCTGAATCACGGTGGCCGGGCAAGTACGATAGCCTCTACCAGATCCACCTGCGTCACGCATCGGCCGGGCAATACGTGAGCTAACCACCAGATCCACCTGCATCACACAACCGCCTAACTCTGGCCAAGGCGTCGAAAGCCAACTACCAGATCCACCTGCATCACGTCTCTCGGCAAGTACGAGCTAACTACGGATCCACCTGCGTGATGAGACCTCATGGAGAGCTAGTCCATGGAATAATACTATCAGCAGGGAAAAGAACCCTCATCATGGTCGCATACCCGTGGAATCCTCCATCACTGACGGTACGCCCAAGTAGACTCATAACTACATGCTTTTAATTCGAATTGCAATACCATGTCTTTACATAAAACAAGACAATTACCATGCCTTCTTTTCACATAAACCAAGACAACTACCGTGCCTTCTTTTCACATAAACCAAGACAATCCTTATTTAAGCAAGACAAAGTACTTATCAAGGCACACATAGAATAATTCTCAATTAAACAAGCCAAAGTATTTATCAAGGAACATAATAGAATAATTCTCTTTTAACAAACCAAAGTACTACGTACGTACATTCTTTTCAAAAGACTCATTTTTATGTAAAATCCAAGATACTAACACCCGTAGTATCAAGACGTGTCTATTTTTCAAAGTAAGTTACTACACCTTTAGAAAACTCATTTCAAAGCTTGAACCAAGTAACTTCAATTTTCACAATCTAGACAACTTATGCCCATTAATCAAAATAGACAACTTTCTTAACCTTTCATAAAGTTATTATAACCAACTTCCCATAAAGCCGTTATACTAACTTTATGCTTTAGAAATTAAGACATTCTTATCCTTTCATAAGGCCGTTATAACTAACTTCCCATAAAGCCGTTATAACTCCTTATAAACCATTTCGTTCTTTTACTAACCAAGAGACTTATACTTCAAACAAATTTACACAATTTCAAATTACTACAAGCCTCTTATCTTTTAGAATAATTCAATACTCAATACTTTCACACCAAGTACTCTATACTTCTTTATGTCAAGAACTCCTTGTCTACCTTATTTAGGATAAACCACTCCTCAAGAACAAGCGGGTTAACTTCTTAACCCAACCAACTTAGACATTTTCTTAAAACAAGTCAAGTATAACAAAAGGATTTACTTCATTTAAAACACGTACGTCTACCGTACTATATAGTTATAACTACTCATGCTCAAGAGATAAGAAAGTTTCCACATACCTCTTCGGTCAATCCACTTGCTAAGCCCAAACTACCGCAAGTAATATGTCAACATATAATAACCATGATACGTTTATTAACCTCTAATTTCAATGTAGAAATAATCTAAGTTCAAAGCCACTAAATTCTATGGAAAATTGGGCAGCATTTCCTTTGTTTCTACATACTTTGCCACCTTTTTCAAGGCCGAATTCAATAACCAAACGCCATATCTTAGGCCCAATAATCCAAACATCTCAAGGGGATTACACACCTAAACTTGGGTGTGTAAAATTCTGCCCCAATAGGTACACAATTAACTTAATCATGTTTAAGGTAGTTTTTAGGCTACATCATGCTCATAATATCTTCTTAACCAATTCTTTCACATCCAAACCATATTTCTTACATGCAATGAATCTAAGAGCATTATTTACTACTACAAGTTCCTTCTTCTTTACATGCAACACCAATACTAGCTATAAGAGAAGAAATGTTACCTTTAGAGCTTTAGCCAAAACTATTCCAACAACTTTGCTAGCCTCCTTTCAAGAACACCACCACAATAACTCCTACAAGCTAGCCACAAGCTTTCTTCTTGTCCTTAACTTTTCAGATTTTTCTTAGGCTTTGAATTCCTCTTGGAATTCTAGAGAGAAGGGGGAGCTCTAACTTAGAGAGAGGGAAAGTCTTGAAAGATGACCAAGTCTTCAAGACTTGGTCAATATAAGGGACATGGAAAAATCAGATGGGGGGGGGGGGGACACTTGTCACCCTCCCATGCCCTTTTAAAAAGAAGAAAATCAGATTTCCTCAGTTTTTCCGCCAGGATTCCCGCCTCGGCGCCGCGGCCGTGGCCTCCGGCGCCGCAGCTCTGCAATTTCAGCGACCCCTCAGAATAACCGGCGCCGCAGCCCTGCATCCGGCGCCGCGGCCCTGTCGCTTCTGCCCGAAATGCATTTTTGTCCGATCGCGCACTGAACTTGTAACTCCCATAACTTTCTACTCCGACGTCCTATCGACGAACGATTGGTTGCGTTGGAAACTAGACTCAACGAACTACGCCCTAAGCCTTTGAAACACTTAGGAACTCTCAATGTACCGGGTCATAACCCGCCTCAAAGTTGACCAATACCCGTCCGAGACAATCCGTCAACCTATCTTCCGAAAATTTTAAGTCTTACTCCCTTTCGTACGCTCCCATACGCATGACCTGAACTATGGGGTGTAACAGGCCCAAGGTCGGGTCGTGACAAAAGTGGTATCAGAGCAGTTATTCCTCATAAAGTGTCTACAGACCGTATCTAGTAGAGTCTTGATTATCGGCGTGTTGTGCACCACACCTATAATCAGGAGGCTGCGGGATATTTAGGATTGGTTTCCATTCTTCTCACTCTGGGATCGTGCGATAGAGTTGTGTTATAAGTTGGACTCCCTCTGACGTATTCTTATGTACCAGTTATGCCTCTCCGCAAGGCAACCAGAGCCCAGAAGGGCAAGGCAGCAGAGGGAGCTGCGAGTAGAACACCGAGGGTAGCGAGGGCACATGCCCAGTCATTACCTGAGGTAGTGCTTCATACGGCGAGTTCTACGACACCGCCCGGCCAGAGTTTAGAAGCGGCGGCGATATCATCGAGGCCATGATATCTGAGCCTCCAGTTCCACGACCAGGAGCCAAGGATATGGGTTACAAAGAGATGGCCCAATTACTGGCTAGGATCGTGGCTAGGACAGACGATAGTTTGAGGCTTCGGGACTTCTTGAATTGCAATCCACCATAGTTTTATGGATCGAGAGCTGAGGATGATCCTCAGGAGTTCATTCGACAGCTACAGCGGATTATGAGAGTGATTAAGGCCTCAGAGGCAGAGTCGGTGGTACTGGGTTCTTATCGGCTGCGGGATATTGCAGTCAACTGGTTTGATTCATGGGAACTGTCCTGGGGGAGCATGCGTTTCCAACTGGTTGGGACGAGTTCTCGGAGGCATTTCTTAACCACTTCTTTCCTCCACAGATGAGGAGAGCCCGGGTGGATAGTTTTATGATGTTGAGACAGAATAAGCGGACTTGATTTATAAACGACTTGATTTTGGGAAATGAGAAGTAACTTGATTTAAAAGTATAGGTTACTTGTTTTGAAAAGAGTAAGTTACTTGAGTTTAAAAGTGTAGTAACTTGGTTTGAAAAGTAGACGTGTCTTGATACTACGGGTATTAGTATCGTATGACTTTTACATGAAAAGGGATCTTTTTAAAAAAGTTGAAGTACGTAGTACTTTGGGTTTAAAACCCGGATTGTTGGCATAAAATGAAAGTACCTTGAGTTATAAAATGGTGAATCAATTTACATGTTAATGAAAGTCTAGAAGTATGGTAACTTGCCTATGCTTGCTTGTGATAGCCTTGTTGTTCAAGTGTTGTATTCTTATGGTACCTCGTCTCTCGATGGAGGGTCGGTCATCTCACTATTTCCTTTTGGACATACTGACACGTTGGTTGGTCAACGGGTATACTTCCACTATATTGTTCCTTGGACATACTGACATGTTGGGTGGCCCACGGGTATGCTTCCACTATTATTGTTACATGGACATGTCTGCACCGATGAAGGAATTCCGGGGGCATGCGGCCATGCATCGGGTTCAACTCCCGGTTTATTGTTATTCCATGGACTAGCTCTCCATGAGGTTTAGTGACGCAGGCAGGATCTGGTAGCTAGCTTTCGTACTTGCCGATCGATTCTTGATCAGGAATCGTAGTTGGCTTTCGTACTTGCCGATCGATTCTATAGTATAGTTTGTACGGCAGCTCGTTAGATGGCTTCCGCATTTGCGGTCATATCTCGTGACGAGCTAGATCCGTAGGCGGCTTTCGTACTTGCCCGGTCGATTGATGATGCAGTGGATCCGTAGCTAGCTCGCACTTGCCGTCAGTTTTATGATGCAGGCTGGATCTGGTGGTTGGCTTTCCTACTTGACCCGTACGGTTTTTATGACACAGGTGAGACCTGGTGTTCATGTATACATATTGGTGTTATATTATATCATGGACTGCCGGTAGTGAGGAATGAATTCCACGGGCATGATTGATATTATGGGCGTGAGACCCATGGTTATATTTGAGTAATGACTTTGAGGGCATGCGTCCCTGACTTGACATGACTGCTTATATATTGTGTACTGTAGTTTGGTTATCATACATGTCTCCTGTTTTATATAGACTGTTATGATTTCATTCTGATATTTTGATTTCACATACTTGGTACTGTTATCGACCTCGCCCGGCTGCGTTCTTGCCGCAGGTAGAGGTACACCGGTTGTTGATCCTCGCTCTTAGGGTCACAGTTCTGCGTTTGGGAAGCTCCATTTTTCTGGAGGCTTATCTTTTGGTATGGTACCCTGTCAGTGTAGGTACAGGTACATTCAGGGGTATGGCGGGGCCCTGTCCCGTCATAGTTGCTATGTCAAACTCTTAGAGGTCTGTAGTCCTGTTGTGAGTTGGGCTTGTAAATGATGTAACTGTTCGGGTTGTGATATATATATATGCAGAAAGGTGACCTTATTGGTTAGCCTGTTTCTTCTTTTATATTGTTCCATGTCTATGAGTTTTATTCCGCTGATTTTCTCTGATGTATTATCACTAGGGTGCCCGAGGTAAGGCACCAGTTATGGGCCCGAGGTCGGGTCGTGACATATGGAGAGTTTTCTTAACATTTCATCTTATTGTAAACAACTCAAGGACTTGGCGGATCAACTTCACAACGTGAGGGCTCGTGTGAGCAATAGTCGTCTCGTCTTACAGATGGTTGTAGGCCTGTCCGAGGCCTATAACGGTGTCAATCCTTCGTCAAAGTAACCCCCTTCCATAATTCTATCAATCCCATTTCATGCTCACATTGGAAGAAGCAGGTTTGGCTAAAAAGGTGGATATAAGGGCTAGTCCCGTCGTCATGATAACTGAAAGGGTCAAAATCAGAAAAATATTGGGTGGAAACCAGAATAATGGTAGTGGCGGTGGTGCCCCTCGGGGCAGTAAGCATCATCAGTAGATGTGGGTCCAGAAGTGGGCCCCAGTTTCTGCCCAGCCCAGCGGCCCAATGTATTACCCGGGAAACTAGGCCCCGAATTCTGCCCAGCCCAGGCCCAGTTTCTCGGGTCCTATCTCGGGTCAGTTTCCGTGTGTCAGACCAGTTTATGGGTCGGGGCAGCTGTCCGGAATACTCGGGCTTCGGCCCCCTCAAGCCCATCATGCAGCGGGACCCACGTAAACTGACATTGAAGCCACAAGGCACACACTTAGATTAACTCAACCGGACCCAAATTGGTACATGGACACAGACACCACTACCCACATGACATCCGACTAAGGTACTCTCTCGTTTTAATCCAATTTGAGCAGTAATCATGGTATAATTATTGGTAATGGTTAATTCAATTCCAATTAAGGGTTATGGTCATAAAATTTTGTCTCCTCCCCATCCACCACTTGTCTTGAAAAATACCCTCCATGCCCCAAAACTAATTAAAAACTTGGTGTATGTCTGTAAATTCACAACTGATAATTGGATTTCTATTGATTTTGATCCCTTTGGGTTTTCTGTGAAAGATTTCAAGACGGGGAGCCCTCTCATGAGGTGTGATAGTAGGGGAGATCTTTATCCAATCACACCATGTCTCGATTTCTCGCGTCAAGCCATGCCTTCAATTTTTGTAGCTCTTTCTCCTTCCTTGTGGCATGCTCGTCTAGGTCATCCGGGGTCGTCTATTTTATCTACTTTAGATAGAAATAAGTTTATTTCATGTAAGGGTGCGCGTAGTACTCCAAATTTTCAATCTTGTTCTCTATGAAAAATTATTAAATTGCCATTTGTAGACTCGAATTCTCATACTTCAATGCCATTTGATATTATTCATAGCGATTTATGGACATCTCCCGTTCTCAGTTCTATAGGTCATCGTTATTATATTTTATTCTTGGATGATTACTCTAAATTTTTATGGACTTTTTCAATAGCGAAAAAATCTAATGTTTTTTCCATCTTCTTAAAATTTAGAGCTTTCATTAGAACTCAATTCGAATGGGAAATAAAAAATATTCAATGTGATAATGGCAAAGAATATGACGATGGGGAGTTTCGGGAGTTTTGTGCTAAAAATGAGATCAATTTTCATTTTTCTTGTCCTCATATGTCTTCACAAAATGGGAAAACTGAACGTAAAATTTGTACCATTAACAACATTATCCGCACATTATTGATTCATTCTTCTGTACCCTTGTTTTTTTGGCATCATGCTCTACAAATGACTACATATGTTCTTAACATTCTTCCTTCTAAAGGTTTGACATATTCGTCCCTCTTCAAATTTTATGTAATAAAATTCTTTCGTATTCTCATCTTAGGGTCTTTGGGTGCTTATGTTATCCACTTTTTCCGTTCACCACAATCAACAAACTTCAGGTCCGTTCTAACCCTTGTGTGTTTTTTTTTTTAATCAACTAGGCTTGTGGGCCTAGGTTATTTTATATATCAAAAGGAAAGTACATGGGCCCCCGTAGGGGGAGATACAATGCTTATCAGCAGGAGTGCAAAAAGAAAGAAGAAGCAATAATCAAATAAGCAATGATCATCACCGAGTTTATAACATACTCGATGATGATACTACAAATGCGGATACAAACAAAATGAAGATACAATGTAAGCCTAAAGCTATAAGCTACCTCCGGGCATACAAAGTCTTCAATCTGAAGTGTCTCATCTCTGTCATCCCCCAAATACTCTAAAAATCTGATCATGTAAAAGCGAGTCCCGGTCCGGACGGATCTGGATCTAGTAGTGATGGATGAGGTTGCCCGATGTGTAATCCTCGGAGCAGCATTCTGTATTGGAATCAATGGGGTTGGGTCTGGCTGAGCTAGCAATGCATCTGTCATGGCCCTGAGTGTCCGATCTAACTTCTTAGTATCCATCTTCATGTATTTATCATTGCCTGGTTGTGTCATATCTGCTATCATCTGTTGCTCTGTGCGATGAAGAGTGTAGGTGATGTGCTCGCAACTGCATCGCTTCTGTGAAGAGCCTGCGTAATGATATCCAAAGATGGGCGTAGTTGTTCGCGCTGTCAAACTCGCCGCTTCGACGCCACAATCGTGCCTTTCTCGCATCTATGAATATGTTGATAAAATCGTACCGCTTCGCTTAGCTTCATCACCATTCGCGACCTCGATCCCGAATATCCTCATTCTAATAGGAATAGCCTATCCAAACCAATCGGTACTTGGTGTAACTGTGGGATCTCCTTACCCTCGAGTATAATGCCCATAAAAGGATCCGAATCCTCTATAGCAAAGCGATACCTCGGAGTGAAGTCTCTTATAGCTGGTTTGTCAACCATCAGTATCCTATCCTCATCAAACAAGTCACCATGTCAACAAAATTATCATCTTCACAACCATGTATTCCTTGCGGGTATCAACCTCCACCTCAATATCATCATTATCGCAATAACAAGCTCATTACCACAAATTCTCCCCACACTACCTAAGAGGGAATGCTAGTACAAGCTTGGTTCAACGGCACAAAATTCTTGGCTAGTGAAGGTAGCTCAAGATTAATGCCAATCAAGAATGGGTCCCGAAGGATACATTTTGGCAGGTAGGGATGATGGTGCGGAGGAGAATATAGGCGTTTAGCTTTGGCTTTCCCAATATCCAGAGGGATATTTGGGTGAGGCGGTGAGTGGAGGGCGGTGTAGTATCCGGAGGAAGGGTAGGTTCAGTGGGAGGTGGGATGGGTTCTGTGGAATAAGGCGCGACGTCGGGTGAGGATAGGTGTGAGTGGTCTCCGTGGGTTTGGCTCGATAGGAGGAGGTGGGAGGTCTCGTGGGGTTGAGTCAGGTAAGTGGTCGGGTTATAGTAGAGGCTACCGGGATAGGTAAGGCGTAGGAGGTGCTAGCAATGGTAGGAAGGGATTGTGCCATGAATTGAAGCGAGGGTGTTTTGTTGATGGATTTGAGTAGGTGTGGGGGTAGGTAATGGATTGGGGTGATTGGAATTTCGGGTGCTATAGAGACTTGTGAGTTTTTGTCGAGGTTGTTTTGGTTAACTTTAGATATTCAAATGGATTTGATTCCCATTTTTGGTTTTGGCTTTTGGACTTGTGGAGTATTTTTCTTTCGCTTTTTACTAGCAACCGCTTGCTACCATTTGGATTTGGGGCTTCTTTGGCTTGAATTGTAGTTTGGGGGTTTCTTTGGTCGGATTTGGATTTTAAAGGATTGTTTGTTTTGTTTGGATTATTCGTGGATTTGGGTTTTGTGGGTTGTCTTTTGGAGAGGGGAGCAGGATGTGTATTTTCTTTGTCCTTGAAGGTCTCATCTCGAGATTGAGTTTCAACACCCGTACATCATGTCCTTGAAGGGAACAATTAGTGCAATACTTTGGGAGAAAGTCAAACCGAATCTTGTAAGAGTTTGTTTGAATTCTCCTTCAAGAGCAATTTGGATTTGGATATTTTGGGGTGTTGACGCAACAAATCTAATTCGACTTTAACCTTAGCACAACTAGACGGTCATATTTTTGGTAGTCAGATCAACACAAATGGGTCTACCAACAGCAGGCAATGATAATAGGATAGACTCATCAAAGTAGACAGTGGAAGGTTAGAATGAAACCCAAGCCCAAGCTATACTAGTTTCTTTTGTAGGTCAAAGGAAACATCATATTTCATAGCGAAAGGATAGGATTCTCTTGTCTTTAATATCAAAGTCGGAAGAGATGGACATAAGTGTATCATAATCTTCTTCAATTGAGCATCGAATCGAATATGACGGCTAAACAGATAACCAATTCTAACTGGGCTTTCGGTTTCAACCGCTTAGGTAATTCACCTCGTAAAATCTATGTTAGGCATGCCATGACTAAATATACCTATCACCGCCCATTTCAAGTCTTGACGCGCAATTAGCACATCAATTTCAGATTTCTGAAGCAATAATGTAGGTTCTCCGTGTAAATAATTTACTTTAGTCTAACCGAGGTGGTTTTGATCGTTTCGAGCTTTGTTGGGACCCGCTGATGCAGTTGTCGGAGATGATGATTGTAGAACATGAGCAAATTGAATTCCAGGTTTAGGACCGGTCTGAATTACCGCCATAGGAGGCGGCACCACCGCTGTACCGCCACTGATTGGCGTCGATGTTCGCCGGAAAATACCATTTTGATCCAAAGTCAATGAATTGTTGCATTGGGGGGTCATTAGTGGTGGAAAATCAGAAGAAATGGACTGGGCAACCTCAACAGGTGGCTGCCCAGCCGCGGCAGCCGCCATTGCCGCCGGAAGTTCGCCGGAAAATATGGCAGCACTGAAAAATGGTGAATTGAGGTGCGGAATTTAGTGGAAAATGTAGAGCTATTTGAGGTGAACACAATGGTATCACCCACGACCGTCGACACTACCTGAAACGACCGGAAATCGGCAAAGAACTGACGGAAAAAATGAGTTGGTCGTCCCGGCGTTCTGGTAAGAATTGAAGGGTGAGGGTGGGTGGAAAATGACGGGCTGAAGACGGCGAGTGTGCTGGTACCACTCCCGACCTTCGACTGTACCTGGAGTCGCCGGAAAATGACCGGCGGCGGCTAGGGTTACGGGGTTTGTGATTTGAGTGAATCGGTGATATAGTAAGAATCGAAGGTATTGGTGGGTATAGGAATGACGGTGGAGTGAAGGGGAAGCTATTGGTACTACCCCCGTTCGTCAACTCTGCCGGAGGTCGCCGGAAAATCAAAAACACGATCGGAAACCTGGGAGTTTTTCGATCTAATTTTCCCGTCGATTTAGGAAGAGTCGAAGGTTGTGGAGGGTATGGGAATGACGGGGGAGACGAGACGAGTCGTTTGGTGGTGGTCCCGTTGTCAGCAGGTGCCGGAGTTGGCCGGAATCAGCGAAAAGCCGCCGGCGTCACTGTAGCGGCGCTACTGTTCACGTACGGAATTTTAGAAAAAATTTGGACCATTTCTCGATTTGTGCGTTAAAAATGTTGGCTTTATTTAGCCGTTGAGTGGTTAATTATTTAGTCATTTTTATTATGTGTTTCCCATGTGCTTGAAGGCCCTGAGTTCGAGTCGGCTTAACAATAGGCACCCCCTCCGGCTTAGACAACCGGCCCCATACCGCTTGAGGTCAGATCAACCAATTCCTCATTGGGCTGGGCCTGCTCCAGTGTCCTTTAATCAGTGGGCCCTCAGAGGTATAGAGGAATCCGTTTAGCCGACGGTACTGCGAGGCCCAACCCCTTTTATTCGCCGCGTTAAGAGCATTCGAATAAAATTGCAAGGAATTAATCTCACCCTGCTGTTAAGGGGAATCGAACCCACGGTCTCCTGCACAAGGGAGCATCCTTAGCCTAACCTTTGACCATTGGGCCAAATGCTGTTGTATCCTTGTGTGTTTTTAGGTTATATATCTAATCATCGTGGTCCGTTCCATTTTCGAAGGATAGTCCTCATGTGCCTAGTTCGTATGATTTTTTGGATGATGACATATCTCCGTATATTATTCAATATTTTTCTGACTTATCCCGTACCCTGAATCCGCCACGTCCCATCGCCTACCGGTCATCCTGCAATGATGTCATCCTCGAGTGGGTCCAGAACTTGACGATCGCGGTTAACCCGCTTCGACCGATTATGGTCTCGCGTTCCAAGACCATTACTGGCCCAACTTAATCTTCGCCGCCCGCCACGTTTCGTTACGATTTGGGCCAAAGAAGCCCATCGCCGTCACACCCGTCCCGTGTCCCGATCCTTCCCAAAATTCACCAAATTCAACTACGAGTCATGGACCACTCACCTGAGCCCAACTGGGTATTTTTAAACCAAAAAGACATTTTAATTTAAATTCTAATGTTCTTAAATCACCCTTATCCCTTAATCATGTGTCTGCTTTAAATGAACCGAATTGGAAGATTGTCATGACCGATGAATATAATGCTCTTATTGATAATAAGATGTGGGAGTTGGTACCCCGTCCATCTGATGTTAATATTATTCGGTCTATGTGAATTTTTTATCATAAGGATAATTCTGACGGTTCTTTTGCAAAGCATAAAGCTCGTCTTGTAGGTGATGGTAAGTTTAACAGGTTGGTGTCGATTATGGTGAGACATTTAGTCTAGTGGTCAAGCCGGCTATAATTCGCACTGTGCTCCGCTTGGCTCTGTCCAAATCATGGCCCATTCATCAGCTAGACGTGAAGAATGCTTTCCTACATGGTGATCTCAAAGAGACATTTTATATACATCAGCCATTGGAGTTTAGGGATACTCGATATTTTCATCATGTCTGTTTGTTGAAAAAGTTCTTGTATGGGCTTAAGCAGTCTCCACGGGCTTGGTATAAGAGGTTCGCTGACTATGTTTCGACTATTGGGTTCTCTCACAGCATGTATGATAATTCATTATTCATATATTGTTAGGGTTCTTCGATGGCTTATATACTATTATATGTGTATGATATTATCTTGACTGCCTTTTATGAAGCATTACACAAGTCTTTTATGACAATGTTCATCTCTGAGTTTTCCATGAAAGACTTGGGGCCATTGAGTTATTTTCTGTGGATTGCTGTCACTCGCTATGCAGATGGATTGTTCTTATCACAGAGAAAGTATGCAGCTGAGATCATTGAGAGGGCTGGGATGTCATCATGTAAGTCCACTTCCACTCTAGTTGATACTAAACCCAAGTTGAGTGCTGCAGCTGGCTCCCCCTATGAGGATCCTACCCGTTATCACAGTCTTGCAGGGGCCCTTCAGTATCTTACGTTCACGCGACCTGATATTACGTATGTCGTACAACATGTGTGTTTGTTTACACATGACCCCATGATTGAACATATGAATGCGCTCAAATGCATTCTGTCACGATCCGACCCCGGGCCCGCGACTGGTGCCCTACATGGGCACCATTACAGGTATACATCAGAGATAATCAGCGGAACATACATGAAACTTATAAAATAAATCAACAAGAAATAAACAACAGGTTAGCCGATAAGGCTACCTCCTTGGACACATATACATATACTTAACCAAACGCAGTTACATCCTTTTTTTTCAAACCGACCCACAAGATATAGACCTATAAGATTACAACTGTGGCGGAACAGGGCCCCGCCATACCCCTGAATGTACAAAAATCTACAACATCAGGGAAACCGTACCCAAAAGATAAGCCTCCGGAGTGAATGGAGCTTCTTCCCAAAAACTTAACAGAGATCCTAAGAGCAAGGATCACCAACCTGTGTACCTAACACCTGCGGCATTTAACGCAGCCTCTCGGGGTCAATACAACAGTACCGAGTATGGAATGTAAATAAGGTGCGAAGAATCGCACGACCGAACCGGCCCGTGATCGTGCCTTACCCCGGCACTCCTAGTGATACACCATCGAGAAAATCGTGAAATAAAAACATGAACAGGAATTAAGAGACAGATAAATAGGCAGCCAACCAAAATAGCTTGCCTTCAAGATATATACATAAATACGACGCTTATCCTTTTACGACTGCCACAACAGCATTATGCTGCACTTCTAAGAAGGATAACAACTATGACGACAGGCCCCGCCATACCCCGAATGTACAAGAACCTACTGACTGTGGTAACATACCAAGATAAGCCTCGAAGGAACGAGCTTTCCAACACGCCGAGATGTGATCCTATAAGCGGATCGATGTACCTTTACTCGCGCAGATGAACGCACTTCAAGCGAGGTCAAGACAACAGTACCAAGTATGTGAAATCAGAAAATATATCGTAAATGAAATCATAATAGTCTATATAAAGCAGAGACATGTATGATAACCAAACTACGATTCACAACATAAGAGCAACTATGTCAAGTCGTGACTCACGCCTAAAAGTCATCCTCACGCCTGGAACTCCTTCCTCACCGCCAGCCTAGGTACAAATCATGTGATACGCATAATGTGTCTCGCCCATCTTATGGACCTAATATAGCAACGTGGAATACATTTCCTGCTCATCCCATGAACCTAGAGTCGAGTGGAATACATTCGGATGAACCCAGAGTCAAGTGAAATACATTCCGGATGAACCTAATTAAGTGAAATACATTCGGATGAACCAGAGTCAAGTGAAATACATTCGGATGAACCTAGAGTCGAGTGAAATACATTCGGATGAACGGTAATCAAGTGAAACACATTCGGATGAACCGTAATCAAGTGAAATACATTCCTGATGAACCGGTAGTCGAGTGGAATACATTCCCGGATGAACCGGTAGTCGAGTAGAACACAGTACTTGCACAACAAGGCTATCACACGTAACATGGTCAAGTTCATAACAACAAGCATACGCAAGTTACACACAACTCAAGGTACTTTCATTTTATGTCAAAGTCCGGATTTTAACCCTAAAGTACTACGTACGTAAATTCCTTTTAAGAGATTCATTCTTTTTTTTTAAAAGTCACCCGATACCCGTAGTATATAAAAATGTGTGACTTATATCTTTTAAGTAAACCAAAACAACTTTCATACTTTCTTTTTTAAGACCAAATTAAGGCAATACCATGCCTTCCTTTGGACCAAAATACTTTTCTTTTAAAAGTCAAGTTCCCGCATTAAAACAAATGATAAAACCCTTCTTTTGTTTTCATAAAGTCGTTATAACCAACTTCCCATAAAGCTGTTATACACCTTATGTTCTAAACCATTTTAAGACAACACAATGCCTTTCTTTTCCCTAAAAGTTCCAGTTTGCCTAATTTCAATTACGCAAGTCTCTTTTTAGAAAAGTTTCATAGTTCAATGTCTTAACCTCTTTTTTAAAACAATAGAGTAACATATGTCATAGGTGAGTAGGTTAATCTTGTTCATAATCAATCTTATTAAGCAGCCATGATCTAGAGAATGTAATATCATTTTGTCTCATCTTAGCTTCTATGCAGATGGAGGTTTCTACTGGTTTTAATAATACTTAGTTATTCATTACATTTTCCTTTATTAACGCTGCAGTGGTTTATTGATACACATTATGATTTCCGAAATCAGTAAAACGTTATTCCTTTTAAAAACCAAGTACTCATTACTCACGAATGAGGTTTCACACAAAATCCATATTAATTCATTTAAGTTAAGTCTCTTATTTAAGATCCAATATATTAACTTTTGAAATTAATAAACCATTCATTTTACCACCCTTAAGACGTTATACCTAACTTCCCATAAAAGCTAGTATAACACTTATGTTTTAAAACAACCAAATACAGTTAACACATGTACGTCTACCGTACTACATATCTCACACATATCATGCTAGAAAAGATAGGAAGAGGTTCACATACCTCGCGACGATTATCGACTAATAGCAAAACGCTCCAAGTACCTCAAACCGTCGGCTACTCCTTAAGCCAAGTAGATCACGCCATACGTAGTACTTCAACCTATAGAGGCCACAAGGCGCCTATTAATATCTTTAGATCCCGACGTAGAATATTCTACGTAAAATTCGAAGACCTCTCCCCGCAACAACGTAAATCTCTCCTCTATCGAGGCCGCTACCAAGCCAACCAGGGGTTAACACGCCTAACCTGACGTGTACAATTCTACTACACAAAGAATACTATACAAGTCTTCATCAGAATACAAATTCTATGTAATTACAGATTACCACTTCTTAAAATTCAGGCTTAAGTCGCAAGACATTGCCGTAAGTATTATTCAGGCTTAAGTCAAAAGACATTGCCGCACAACTATGATCAGTTCTATAGATAGTATACTTAACTATATACTCCTACAACATGTAATTTCCAATTACAACAGAAGGTCAAGAATGTTTACCTCGATAAGCCCAAAATTATCCGAGTTTATAAGTCGATCCTGAGCAAGGTTTAGCTCCTACTCCGCGCGCTCCGACCCGCTCCAACCAACCCTTAGAAGTTCTAACCAACTTCTACTTATAACTTCAACTACGGGTGAAGATTTACTTAGGGTTTCGTTTAGTGATCGAGGAAAGTATAATGGTATTTTCTGGGCTTGTATAATTGTAACCTTGGGAATACTACAAGGTATTTGGGCCAAGGTATTTGGACATTATAACAATACTAGGAGAGTATTTCTATACCACAACAAGGGGTATTTATACGAGACAACTAGGCTAGGGGGGGTAACCGACGGCTAACCACTACAAAGCTGAGGAAGCTTCGCCAAAGGGCCTCAAAGGGGGAGTGTGGTGGACGAGAACAAGAGGAGGAGTGTTTGAGACTTAGGTAGATTGCTCAGTGAGGATGAAGAAAGTCTTCAACTTAGAGGGTATTTATAGGTCAAGTGAAGGCCAACCAATGGCCAAGATGAAGACAAGTGCCATGCAAGTGTAGGGTAAAGATTAAGCCATGTGTTTGTGGGTCCCACTTTCTCATCTTCCACACAAATATCCTACCAACTCCTCGACTAAGGAGAAGGCACAAAAACGTGCCAACTATGCCCATTTCGTCAGTCCCACTCTTCCAATTAGAGGTGACAAGTGTCGCTCTCGTTGTCCAAAATGTTTCGCCTCTGGAAAAATCCGCAAAAATTATTAATGACATAGCCGGAATTTTCCCTACGAAAGTCGTGGAAACGCTTCAGTCAAAAACGACTTTAGGTAGTTATGCACAAATTCAAACTTTCCTAACTTTAAGGCTCAAATTGCATACGACGCCTCACGCATATACTTTGGAAATACGGTATAACATTCTCCTCCTTAGAAACATTCGTCCGAATGTTCCTTCTCAAGACGGATAACGATAAAGTTCTTCTAACCAGTTGCCAACGCCACAACTGGCCACGAAATAACACACGCACGCACCCACTTAGATCCAAGTCCACGAGGAAACACCTCTCCCATCACCACCTTTTGTCACTTGCCCGCGAGGTTCTAGTGTCACCCGGCGACCCAACAAATGGTACCGGATCGCACGCGATCCCCGAGGTCTAAAATATACATCCTTCAGACCTTCTCCTTCACAAGAAATGATCATATCTAGGCTCGCAATACATGCCGCCTCTATCCTTACTCGTCGACTCTTCTCGAACACTTGAACTCTTCTAGTATCGTACACACTTCGCCGCCGCCCAGCCTTCTCCAAACCTCGAGTCACCACCTCCAACTTGGTTATCTTACTAGCCTCGATCTTCCTTAAGGCCATTCCCGCCTTCACGATCCACTCGTTGATCATATCCTCGAACTCATCCGATGGTCAACAAAACTTGGGCCTAGCACCTCGTGACCCTACCACCGGCGGGACCACCTGCAGCTGACCCCACTCGAACAGTCGCGGTTGGCCCGCAACATGGCCCCAACCCGACCCACTGTCGCGCCAACTCTTGCTCTTCGACACGGAACAATCTTGCTAAATCACATCATGAAAGATACCACTTTCATTTACCCAACCCAGGGACTTATCACACAATACATTCTAGGCATAAAATGTACTCTGACAAGGATCACTCGCAAAATCTTGTACTCAAGACGGCCTTACATCTAAGGTCTCAACTGTAATATTCTAAGGTTCATCATTTCCTCACCCCCAGGCTTACCTTTTTTTTTTTTTTTTTTTTTTTTTTTTTTCCTCAACCAGGTTCCTAAATCACATTTTAGCACAAAGCTATCCGAACATAACACTTAACACATTAACATAACATCAAAACATACAAGCCTCTAGAGGGTTAAGGATATACCGCTACCGCCCACTCTAATCGTAAGTCCGCCTGCAGGCGCATAACCGTAGGCGCGGCGAACCCGCCATCGATCCGCAGGCCGCGCTGCCGCCGCATTCTCTCCTATAAGCACGCCTTCGTCACATGTCCTCGACGGCCGCAGTGAAACAAGCACCAAAAAAGACGACATTCCCGGATGATGTTTGCCACATCGCACACCGAGGGACATGAATCCGCCGCTAGCACTCACGTATACCGTGAACTAAGCCACGAGCTCACCAGCCCCGAATACCTCGAACGCCCCAAGATCGGCGAGGACCACTGCATCGGGCGGAGGTACATAACTAGATCTGCCGAGGCGTCCGCTCAAAGTTACCAAAGGACCTGCTGCTCGCCTCTTCGCCGATCTCGGCCATTCCGTCGACCTCTCCGTGCCTCACATCCTAGTGCATGAGCTTGATGCGGCAATGTCCATGCCGGCCAAGAGCTACACCTGCATAAGCCTCGCCAAGTAATCATCCAGCCGGTGACGTAGCGGTGTACTGGCCCTCCATATCGGCTACTACACGGAACATACCGAGCTAATGAGTCGAACTCACATTGTACTTTCTAACCGCCCGCCCGCCCCGCTTAATGTCAAAAATTGTTTACCCGAGCCCTCTCATCTCGCGAGGCAAGAAATGTGCAAGAAATGCCTCGAACTCGCCCAAATCGCTGGAAGTGCATGCTCTTCCCGACAGCCTATGAATCAAACTACCAATCGCAGATCACGCGGTGATGCGAACTCCAATACCACCGACTCGCTCGAGGCTCGATCACTCACGATCCTGTAGCTGCTTGATAAACTCCCGAGGGTCGCCTCGCCTCGATCCATAGAACATCGGGCGGCTACGACTCGTAAAGTCACGTAGCCTCAAACCGCTCGCCGGGGTGAATTACGGTGCTATCGGGCCGGAATCACGTGATCCAAATTATCTCATATTCGCCACGACCGCCGCGAATCGGGCCATCTCTTGTACTTATCTCATCTCGCTCCAGCCGTGGATCGAGGCTCAGTATCAGAGTCTCAGCAGCCATCGCCGCGCTTAAACATCGCTGCCGGGCGGCGCCGCGAAACCCGCCGTCTGGCACTGCTCGTGTATCGACGCTCGCGCTTCGCATTTCTCAGTATCTCACTAACGCCTCCTCGATCGCTTTGCCCATCCGGGCTCGTTGCCTTACGCGGAGGTATCACTGGTAAAGGAAAGGAATACGTCAGAGAGGTACAACTTATCACACCGCTCTAAGGCACGATCTCAGAATGAGAAGAATGGAAACCAATCCTAAATGTCCTATAGCCTCCTGATTATAGATGTGGTGCACAACACACCGATAATCAAGACTCTACTAGACACGGTGCAGACACTTTCCGAGGACTAATCGCTCGATACCACTTTTGTCACGACCAACCTCGGCCTGGATCGTGCCTTACCCGGCACCCTAGTGATACACCATCGTGAGAAAATCAGAGGAAATAAATACATGAACAGGAATTAAGAGACAGATAAATAAAAGGCCAACCAAAACAGCTTGCCTTCAAGATATATACATAAATACCCGAACGCTTATCCTTTACGCATACGCCACAACAAGATTACATGCACTTAAGAAGTGATAACAACTATGACGGACAGGGCCCCGCCATACCCCGAATGTACAAGAACCTGCTGCACTGTGGTAACATACCAAGATAAGCCTCCAAGGAACGAGCTTTCCAACACGCCGAGATGTGATCCTATAGCGGATCGGCGATCGATGTACCTTTACCGCGCAGATGAACGCAGCCCAAGGAGGTCATAACAGTACCAAGTATGTGAAATCAGTAAAATATATCAGAAATGAAATCATAATAGTCTATATAAAGCAGAGACATGTATGATAACCAAACTACGATTCACAACATAAGAGCAAATATGTCAAGTCGTGACTCACGCCTAAAAGTCATCCTCACGCCCGTGGAACTCCTTCCTCACCGCCAGCCTAGGTACAAATCATGTGATACGATAATGTGTCTCGCCCATCTTATGGACCTAATATAGCAACGCCAGGAATACATTTCCTGCTCATCCCATGAATCCAGAGTCGAGTGGAATACATTCGGATGAACCAGAGTCAAGTGAAATACATTCCGGATGAACCGTAATCAAGTGAAATACATTCGGATGAACCTAGTCAAGTGAAATACATTCCTGATGAACCAGAGTCGAGTGAAATACATTCTGATGAACCGGAATCAAGTGAAACACATTCCTGCATTTAACCTAGAATCAAGTGAAATACATTCCCGGATGAACCGGTAGTCGAGTGGAATACATTCCCGGATGAACCGGTAGTCGAGTAGAACACAGTACTTGCACAACAAGGCTATCACACATAACATGGTCAAGTTCATAACAACAAGCATACGCAAGTTACACACAACTCAAGGTACTTTCATTTTATGTCAAAGTCCGGATTTTAACCCTAAAGTACTACGTACGTAAATTCCTTTTAAGAGATTCATTCTTTTTTTTTTAAAAGTCACCCGATACCCGTAGTATATAAAAATGTGTGACTTATATCTTTTAAGTAAACCAAAACAACTTTCATACTTTCCTTTTTAAGACCAAATTAAGGCAATACCATGCCTTCCTTTGGACCAAAATACTTTTCTTTTAAAAGTCAAGTTCCCGCATTAAAACAAATGATAAAACCCTTCTTTTGTTTTCATAAAGTCGTTATAACCAACTTCCCATAAAGCTGTTATAACACCTTATGTTCTAAACCATTTTAAGACAACACAATGCCTTTCTTTTCCCTAAAAGTTCCAGTTTGACTAATTTCAATTACGCAAGTCTCTTTTTAGAAAAGTTTCATAGTTCAATGTCTTAACCTCTTTTTTAAAACAATAGAGTAACATATGCCATAGGTGAGTAGGTTAATCTTGTTCATAATCAATCTTATTAAGCAACCATGATCTAGAGAATGTAATATCATTTTGTCTCATCTTAGCTTCTATGCAGATGGAGGTTTCTACTGGTTTTAATAATACTTAGTTATTCATTACATTTTCCTTTATTAACGCTGCAGTGGTTTATTGATACACATTCTGATTTCCGAAATCAGTAAAACGTTATTCCTTTTAAAAACCAAGTACTCATTACTCACGAATGAGGTTTCACACAAAATCCATATTAATTCATTTAAGTTAAGTCTCTTATTTAAGATCCAATCTATTAACTTTTGAAATTAATAAACCATTCATTTTACCAACCTTAAGACGTTATACCTAACTTCCCATAAAAGCTAGTATAACACTTATGTTTTAAAACAACCAAATACAGTTAACACGTACGCTCACCGTACTACATAGCTCACACATATCATGCTAGAAAAGATAGGAAGAGGTTCACATACCTCGCGACGATTATCGACTAATAGCAAAACGCTCCAAGTACCTCAAACCGTCGGCTACTCCTTAAGCCAAGTAGATCACGCCATACGTAGTACTTCAACCTATAGAGGCCACAAGGCGCCTATTAATATCTTTAGATCCCGACGTAGAATATTCTACAGAAAATTCGGCAGCACCACCCCCCCCGCAACAGCGTAAATCTCTTCCTCTATCGAGGCCGGCTACCAAGCCAACCAGGGGTTAACACGCCTAACCGGACGTACAATTCTACTACACAAAGAATACTACACAAGTTCATCAGAATACACCCCATGTAATTACAGTCACCACTTCTTAAAATTCATGCTTAAGTCGCAAGACATTGCCGTAAGTTTTATTCAGGATTAAGTCAAAAGACATTGCCGCACAACTATGATCAGTTCTATAGATAGTATACTTAACTATATACTACTACAACATGTAATTTCCAATTACAAATGTAAGGTCAAGAATGTTTACCTCGATAAGCCCAAAATTATCCGAGTTTATAAGTCGATCCCGAGCAAGGTTTAGCTCCTACTCGCGCCCGACTCCTCCAACCAACCCTTAGAAGTTCTAACCAACTTCTACTTATAACTTCAACTACGGGTGAAGATTTACTTAGGGTTTCGTTTTAGTGATCGAGGAAAGTATAATGGTATTTTCTGGCTTGTATAATTGTAACCTTGGGAATACTACAAGGTATTTGGGCTAAGGTATTTGGACATTATAACAATACTAGGAGAGTATTTCTATACCACAACAAGGGTATTTATACGAGACAACTAGGCAGTGGGTACCCTACTAACCACTACAAAGGGGAGGGAAGCTCTCGGCCAAAGGGCCTCAAAGGGGAGGGTGTGGTGGGCGAGAGAACAAGAGGAGGAGTGTTTGAGACTTAGGTAGATTGCTCAGTGAGGATGAAGAAAGTCTTCAACTTAGAGGGTATTTATAGGTCAAGTGAAGGCCAACCAATGGCCAAGATGAAGACAAGTGCCATGCAAGTGTAGGGTAAAGATTAAGCCATGTGTTTGTGGGTCCCACTTTCTCATCTTCCACACAAAATATCCTACCAACTCTTGACTAAGGAGAAGGCACAAAAACGTGCCAACTATGCCCATTTCGTCCGTCCCACTCTTTCCAATTGAGGTGACAAGTGTCGCCCTCTCGTTGGTCCAAAATGTTTCGTCTCTCGAAAAAATCCGCAAAAATTATTAATGACATAGCCGGAATTTTCCCTACGAAAGCTGTGGAAACGTTTCGTCGAAAAACGACTCCTTTAGGTAGTTATGCACAAATTCGAAACTTGCCTAACTTTAAGGCTCAAATTGCATACGTACGCCCTCACGTACATACTCTGGAAATACGGGGTATAACAGTAACCACATCATAACCGTATAAAAGAATGACAGGGGCAAGTATAAAAATAAAATATCAGATCCTACCGTGCCATTTTAACTCCTGAAATCAATCGTATATTAATCGTTCTTTTCCTTCTTTCAATAAAAGTTAACATCATATTCTTACATACATACTTAAGAATTTAATCAAGTTTTTCCACATAACTTACATATCTTACATAACATAATCCGGCCCTTTATGAAGAGACTTCTTATTTGGGAGCTTACTTTGATTATCCATACGTGATAACGTAATCCGGCCCATTTGCGGACACTGTCGATGAATCATGTGGCATAATCCGCCCGCCGTGGGGCTCGGTGCATCGTGGAATCATGTAGCATAATCCGCCCGCTGGGCCTGTGTATGGAATCATGTAGCATAATCCGCCCGCTGTGGCCTGGTGCATCGTGGAATCATGTAGCATAATCCGCCCGCTGTGGAGCTCTTGCACGTGGAATCATGTAGCATAATCCGCCCGTCTGGGGCTCGGTGCATCGTGGAATCATGTAGCATAATCCGCCCTTTGTGGGGCTCGGTGCATCGTAGAATCATGTAGCATAATCCGCCCCGCCTGGGCCTTGCTTATCGGAATCATGTAGATAATCCGCCCGCTGTGGGGCTCGGTGTACTGTGGAATCATGTAGCATAATCCGGCCCGCCATGGCCTTGCATCGTGGAATTATGTAGCATAATCCGGCCTATTTGTAGGCTCGGTGTGATTTTCCTTACATAACATTTTTAAACCATCTTTTCACTTCTTCTTAAGTCGTTATAACTTCCCATAAATCTATTATAACAACCTTTCATTTTAGAGAACTTAAGACACTTATATTCTTGCAAAATTAGGGAAACTAAACCCAAAAATACTACGTACATACATACTTATAAAAGAATCATGCCACTCCCTATCCTTTAAATCAATAAATTCTTCTTTTTAAAAATCAAGTTACATACTCTTTTGAAATCAATCTTCTTAACTTTTGAAATGGATCAAGAAGCCATACTTTTTAAATCAAGTCATTTCCACTTATAAAATCAAGGCTTATAGTCTTAAAAGCTCGTATCATATACTCTTTAAAATCATGTCGCTTATACTTTAGAAATCAAGTCCCATAACTTGAAAAATAAAGTTTCATAATCCTTTAAAGAAAATCAAAGTTCATAGTCTTAAAACTTCATAACATACATTCTTTAAAGTCCATTTACTTATACTTATAAAATCATGTCATCTACACTTTAGAAATCAAGTCCCATAATCTTGAAAAATAAAGTTTCATACACTTCCAAAACAAAGTAGCTTATTCTCTTTAAAATCATATAACTTCCACTTTTAAAAACAATCCCCTTTTCACATATAAATTCAAGCCATTTTCAAACATAAAATCAACTTAGTTACTTCAATTAAATCAAGACACAAAGCTTTAATTCACACTTCATAACTTCCTAACATTTCTTACCAACATCCCCCATAAGACTTGGTAAGGACTTAGGATAACTTAGACATACCTTTAACTTAGAATCAACAACGTGAATACCTCTTAACGTCTAAGAGTAGAAGGAATCATGAAATAATATCACATGGCTATTTCATACGTAGGATCATGCCAAAAGAAGGAAGAGGTTCACATACCTCGCGACGATTATCGACAAGTAGCAAAATGCTCCCAAGTACTTTATAACCTTGCTAGCTTTTCCACCCTTCAAGTAGAATACGCTACTCGTAGTACTTCAACCTATATTAATCATAACATGACTATCAACTCCTAGCTTTTTAACGTAGAATAATACTAAGTGTAAGGTCTCTTATTCTACGGAAAATCGGGCAACACTTCCTTTGTTTCTACATACTTTTCCACCTTTTTCAAGGCCCAAAAATCAATAACCAAATGACACATTTAAGGCTCAACAATTCAGCTAACCAAAGGGGATTACACGCCTTAACAGGACGTGTAAAATTCTGCCCCACTATGTATACAAAGCAGTCCATAATTTCATCAATATTTAGGATAAGATATGAAGCCTCTTTGCACCCTTTTTCACCTTTATACCTTAGGACTTTCACTAGCCAATTCTACCACATTAATCATATATATAACCACCCAATTTATGCATATATACTAGTCTAAAACAGCCCGTAAAACTGCCACAATACTGCGCCAAAATATTCCAAAATTCTAGACCATTTCGGCAATTTTACAATATAACAACAAGTAGTCATTTCCCATTTTCTTTTTCAATTCCTTTTCAATCCAAGTTGTTATTCAAACATGTTATATAGTCACAACCAATCTTAACAACTATAATCACTTCTTTACATAACATGAGACGACTAAAACTAACAATTAAATTGAATTACAATCTTATCGCTAAACATGCTAGTTTCGGATTTTTGGCTTCCATAATTCCATAACACTTATCAATCTTCATAATATATATCACATGATCACTTCTAACTTATCATAACATGGAATCTTCAATCACAATAGTAAGACGAAGATTTATACCTCAATAAGCACAAATCCAATCCAAGATTTAAAGTCGATCCTTAGCAACTTTAGCTCCTCTTCTTGACGTTCCAATCCACTCCAAGCAACCCTTAGAAGCTTGTGAAGAACTCCTCTTCAAGTTCCAACTTCAAAGTTGAAGAACACCTTAGATTTTCGCCTTGCGACTAACGTGAAAACGTCATTTTTCCGGGATATTTCTATTGAGGTATCCTTACAATACCCCTAGGAACCTTGGGTTAAAGTATTGTGAATAATGAACCACAAACTAAAAATTTGTGTGTGGGAATGGGCACAAAACCGAGAGCCTCTTCTTCAAGAACAAGAAAATGAAATTTTTCTAAGTGTTGGATTTTGTCTAGTCTTGCACTAGTAGTAGTAATATATAAAGAGACCAAGGGGTGAGATCAAAACAAATGGATGGCTAGGATTGAGTCAATTATGTCAAGCTCCCCTTTTCTAGTTGACTTGGTCCATTTTTATTCATCCAACAAGCCCATGGAGGTGACACGTGTCGCCTCCCATTGGTCTAAAATATTTCGCTTCCAAATTTCCATAATTGGTCAAAATATCGAAACCTCGTGTCACGACCAACTCGGATCGTGGATCGTGCCTTACCCGCACCCAAGTAGTCATACATCGAGTAATCGGAATATAAATAAGACATGAAACAATAATAAAATGAAAAAGCTTTATCCATGAAAATATCGCCTTTCTACTGTATATATAATAAAACCTTGAACGATTACATCCCCATTTACAAACTCGCCACAACAGATTACTGCACTCTAAGAAAGTGACAACAACTATGACGGGACAGGGCCCCGCCATACCCCTGAATGTACAAGAACTTACAGACTCAGGGTAACATACCAAAAAATAAGCCTCCAAAGAAACGGGGCTTCCCAACACGCTGAACTGTGATCCTATGAGCGAGGATCCACAACCAATGTACCTACTGCAGATGAACGCAGCCTCGGGCGAGGTCAAGATAACAGTACCAAGTATGTGAAATCGTAAAATATCAGAAATGAAATCATAATTGTCTATATAAAGCAGGAGACATGTATGATAACCAAACTACAGTTCACAACATAAAAGCAGTCATGTCAAGTCAGGGACTCACGCCCTCAAGTCATCCCTCATGCCCGTGGAACTCCTTCCTCACTGCCGGCAGTCTAGGTACAAATCGTGTGGAATACGTGTCCGGGCCCATCCCATGGGACTCGGTAAAGAATCATGTAGAATACGTGTCCCGCCATCCATGGGACTCGGTGAATCATGTGGAATACGTGTCGGCCCATCCCATGGGACTCGGTGAAGAATCAGTTGTAATACGTGTCCCGGCCCATCTCATGGGACTCGGTGAAGAATCAGATGGAATACGTGTCCCGGCCCATCTCATGGGACTCGGTGAAGAATCAGATGGAATACGTGTCCCGGCCCATCTCATGGGACTCGATGAAGAATCAGATGGAATACGTGTCCCGGCCCATCTCATGGGACTCGGTAGCATAGAAATACAACACTTGCACAACAAAGGCTATCACCACAAGCATAGGCAAGTTACACACAACTCAAGGTTATTTTATGCCAAAGTCCAGGTTCTGACCCTAAAGTATTACGTACGTTAAATGCTTTTTAAAAGATCCATTTCTTTTATAAAGGACACCCGATACCCGTAGTATTAAAATAGAGTGACTCATATTTTTAAGTAAACCAAAACCCTTTCCTTTTCAACATCAAGTAACAACATTCTTTTCCATAAGTTCAGGTTTGCCTAATTTCAAGTACTTAAGTCTCTTATTTTAGAAAGGTTTCGTAGTTCATAGTCTTAATCACTTAAGAATATAATTCTCTTTTAAACAATTTGAGAAACATATGCCTTATATGTGAGTAGGTTATTCTTGTTCAAAATCAATCTTATTAAAGCAGCCATGATCTAGGAAATGTAATATCATTTTGTCTCATCTTAGCTTCTATGCAGATGGAGGTTTCTACTGGTTTTAATAATACTTAATTATTCAATACATTTCCTTTATTAGCGCCTATGATGGTTTGTTCGATACTTATTCGATTTCCAAATCAAGAAACATTATTCCTTTTAAAAACCAAATACTCATTACTCACGAATGAAGTTTCACACTTTTTAACAAAATTCATATTAATTCAAATAAGTCAAGTCTCTTATCTTTTAAGATCAAGTCTCTTAACCTCTTAAAATCAATAAACCATTCTTTTTATCTCTCTTAAGTCGTTATATCTAACTTCCCATAAAGCTAGTATAACTCTTAAGCTTTCAAACCAAGTATTATTCTTCTTTCAAAAGGATTCTTAATTCTTTGAAATACTTCAAGATTCTTATTATTCGGGCTTAAGTCAAAAGACATTGCCGTAAAACTACATTCGCTTAACACACTAACGCTCACCGTACTATATATATATTCTTTTAAAATATCATGCTCAAGAGGATAGGAAGAATCACATACCTCGCGGCGATTATCGACTATTAGCAAAACGCTCCACGGTTATAATCCGGCTAGCCTTGTCCACCTTTTAAGTAGCACATGCTACTCGCAGAACATTCAACCTATAAAGGTTATACCAGTCTATCAAAGTCTAGACTACTCTGTAGAATATTCTAAGCAGTAGGTTCTCTATTCTACGGAAAATCGGGCAGCACTTCCCTACCCGTTAAGCTACACAAGTCTACTGTAAATACAGTCCTATGTAAGTACAGTTCAATCTTCTTCTATGAATCTTATATTCATTTCTATATAACTACAGTATGTAATTTCCAATTACAATAGAATGATGGGATTATTTACCTCGGTAAGCCCAAAATTATCCAAGTTTAATGTCGATCCTGGGCAAGGTTTAGCTCCTACTCCGGGTGCTCCAACCCGCTCCAAACAACCCTTAGAAGTTCTACACACTTCTACTAAGTACTCCAACCAATTATGGAGATTTTTCCATAGGGTTTCATTTAGTGGCTAAAGGAAAGTATAGTAGTATTTTCCGGGCTTTTCGTAAAGAGGATACTTGGAAATTCTACAAAGGTTTTGGGCTAGAGTATTTTGGCATTACAACAATACTTGGAGAAGTATTTCTCAACCAAGGGGGGGGGTAGTATTTCGACTAGAACAACT
The DNA here is from genome assembly GCA_029844215.1 of Przewalskia tangutica. Classification (NCBI taxonomy): domain Eukaryota; kingdom Viridiplantae; phylum Streptophyta; class Magnoliopsida; order Solanales; family Solanaceae; genus Przewalskia; species Przewalskia tangutica. The sequence continues at coordinate 37,479,395 of CM056739.1, forward strand.
AGAGGGTATTTCTCGGCCAAGGGCCTCTCAAAGGGAGGGGACTTGGACGAAACTACACTGGGGAGAAGGGGGCTCTGGCCAGAGCTCTCAAGAGGGGGAAAGGAATTTCAAGACTTAGAAATCATTTGAGGATGAAGAAACCTTCAAGTTAGGAGTATTTATAGGCCAACCAATGGCCAAGATGAAGCCAAGTGCTAGGCAAGTGTAAGGCCAAGATTTGGGCAAGTGTACCTTATCCATCTACCACCAAAATATCCTACCAACCCTTGACCACAAACAAGGCACAAAAAACGTGCAAGGAATGCCCTTTGCCGTCCACTTTTGAGGGTGACACATGTCACCCTCCCGTTGGTCCAAAATATTTCATCTCTCGGAAAAATCCGCAAAAATTATAAATGACATAGCGGAATTTTCCTTCGCAGTTTGGAAAACGTTCGTCGGAAACGACTTTTCGTGTTGTGCACAAAATTTCGTCCTTGCCTAACCTTAAGGCTTAGACTTTTATACGTACGCCCTTACGTACATACTCTGGAAATACGGGGTATAACATTCTCCCCTCCTTAGAAACATTCGTCCCGAATGTTCCTTCTCAAGACAGATAACGATAAAGTTCCTCTTAACTTAAACAAGTTGCCAAAGCCACACATGGCCACGAAATAACACACGCGTAAATACTTAAATCCAAGTCCACGAGGAATCACCTCGATCATTACAAAACTCCCACCCAAGGTCTAAAAGATATTCCCCTCGCATCTTCACTTCACAAAAGAAATGATCGCCTGCTCTCATAGACATGCCGCTTCCTTCCTTTCTCGTCGCATCTTGAACACTTGAACTCTTCCTAGTATACGTACCATACCTCAGTCGTCACTTCAGTTCCCAAAATTTCTGGAGCCACTACTTCCAAACTTGGTCATCTTACTAGCCTCTATCTTCTTTAAGGCCATTTCCGGCCTTCACGATCCGATTCTGGTCGAATATATCCACGAACTCATACGATGGTCACCTAAACCTGGGCCTAGCACCCTCGTGACTTCGCAGTGGGACCACCTCGAACTGACCCCACCACATTTCAGGTCGCGGGTTGACCCGCGATTGGTCCTCAACCCGACCCGCTATCGCGCTAAACACTTGTTCCCCCGATCCGGAATAATCTCACAACTCAAGTCAGGAAAACCTAGTGGTCTTCTTAGCTCAATTACCCTCTTTCATTTCAAACCACTCAGGGACTTATCACTCAAATATATCCCACGTATACTATGATCCCCGACAAAGGTCAACACAAACATAAATCTTTTACTCAAGATGGCCTCGCATCTAAGGTCTCTACATGTAATATTCTAAGGTTCACAATTTCTAGGTACCCCAACCTTACCCTTTACTAACCGGACCTTTAAATCACAATTTAACATAATGCTATCTGAACATAATACTTAGCACATCATCATATCATCAACGCATACTAGTCTTTAGAGGGTAAGAATATACTCAGATCAACCGCTTCATTTTCCTTCGCCGCTTCTAACCATAATCACGCTGCAGGCGCATAGCTATAAGGCGATGAACTCGCCATCGACCGTGGTCGAGTCATTCTGCTGCATCCTTCCTATTAGACGCCATTACATGGCTCGACGGCCGCAGAAAACAAGCACCGCGAAAGACGACATTCCCCGGGATGACGTCTGCCACATCGTGCACACTGAGGGAAACATGAATCCGGCTGGCTAGTACCCATGTATACCGTGAACGAAGCCACGAGCCCGACCAGCCCCGAATACCGAACGCCTCAAGATCGTGGAGGACCACTGCGACCGGCGGAGGTACATAACTAGTTCTGGCCGAGGCGCCCGCCTCGAAAGTTACCAAAGGACCTCGCTGCTCGCCTCTTCATCGATCCCGCCATTCCGTCGACCTCTCCGTACCTCACATCCTAGTGCATGAGCTTGCATGCGGGCAATGTCCATGCGTGGCTGAAGAGCTACACCCGTACAAGCCTCTTCCAAGTAATCATCTAGCCCGGTGACGTAGCGGTGTACTGGCCCTCCATATCGCCTATTACAATGGGACATACCGAGCTAATGAGTCGAACTCCACATTGTACTCTCTAACCGCCCGCCCGCCCCGCTTCAACGTCAAAAATCTGTACCGAGCCTCTCATCTGGGGCAAGAAATGTGCAAGAAAAGCCCTTGAGAACTCGTCCCATACGGCTGGAAGTGCATGCTCTCCCCGGTACAGCTCCTACGAATCAAACCGATCAGTAGTATCTCGCCACGATGCGAACCCAATACCACCGACTCGCCTCGAGGCTCGATCACTCATGATCTGCAGAGTCGCTTGATAAACTCTCGAGGGTCATCTCGCTCGATCCGTAGAACATCGGGCGGGCTACAACTCGTAAAGTCCCGTAGTCTCAAATCGCTCGGGGTGAACTACGGGCGCCATGGACTGGAATCACGATCCATCCTATCCTCATATTCGCCACGACTCGCCGCGAATCGCCATCTCTTGTACTTATCTCATCTCGCTCCAGCCGTGGACCGAGGCTCAGTATCAGAGTCTCGGCAGCCATCGCTGCGCTCTAAACTCGCTGGCCGTGGCGGGCGTCGCAAAACTCGCCGTCAAGCACTATCTCGTGTAACGACCGGGCCTTCGCCAGAACCTCCGTGTTTACTCGCAGCCTCCTACGCTTTGCCCTTCCGCCCGGTTGCCTTGCGCGGAGGCATAATCGTAAAAACGAGATACGTCGGAGGGTCCAACTTACAACACAACTCTAAGGCACGATCTCGGAATGAGAAGAATGGAAACTAATCCTAAATGTCCTGCGACCTCACGATTATAGATGTGGTGCACAACACATCGATAATCAAGACTTACTAGACACGGTCGTAGACACTTTCCGAGGATTAATCGCTCGAAACCACTTTTGTCACGCACGAACCGGCGTGGATCGTGCCTTACCCGGGCACCCAAGTAGTCATACATCAGAGTAATCAGCGGAATATAAATAAGACATGAAACAATTATAAAATGAAAACAGTTTATCCATGAAAATATCGCCTTTTGGCCTGTATATATAATAAAACCTTGAACAGTTACATCCCCATTTACAAACTCTGCCCACAACAGTACTACAGACCTATAAGAAAGTGACAACAACTATGACGGGACAGGGCCCCGCCATACCCCTGAATGTACAAGAACTTACAGACTCAGGGTAACATACCAAAAAATAAGCCCCAAAGAAACGGGGCTTCCCAACACGCTGAACTGTGATCCTATGAGCGAGGATCCACAACCAATGTACCTCTACCTGCGGCATGAACGCAGCCGAACGAGGTCGATAACAGTACCAAGTATGTGAAATCAGAAATATCAGAAATGAAATCATAATAGTCTATATAAAGCAGGAGACATGTATGATAACCAAACTACAGTTCACAACATAAAAGCAGTCAAGTCAGGGACTCACGCCCTCAAGTCATCCCTCATGCCCGTGGAACTCCTTCCTCACTGCCGGAAGTCTAGGTACAAATCGTGTGGAATACGTGTCCCGGCCCATCCCATGAGACTCGGTAAAGAATCATGTAGAATACGTGTCCCGGCCCATCCCATGGGACTCGGTGAAGAATCATGTGGAATACGTGTCCCGGCCCATCCCATGGGACTCGGTGAAGAATCAGATGAAATACGTGTCCCGGACCATCTCATGGGACTCGGTGAAGAATCAGATGGAATACGTGTCCCGGCCCATCTCATGGGACTCGGTGAAGAATCAGATGGAATACGTGTCCCGACCCATCTCATGGGACTCGGTGAAGAATCAGATGGAATACGTGTCCCGGCCCATCTCATGGGACTCGGTAGCATAGAAATACAACACTTGCACAACAAAGGCTATCACCACAAGCATAGGCAAGTTACACACAACTCAAGGTTATTTTATGCCAAAGTCCAGGTTCTGACCCCAAAGTATTACGTACGTTAAATGCTTTTTAAAAGATCCATTTATTTTATAAAGGACACCCGATACCCGTAGTATTAAAATAGAGTGACTCGTATTTTTAAGTAAACCAAAACCCTTTCCTTTTCAACATCAAGTAACAACATTCTTTTCCATAAGTTCAAGTTTGCCTAATTTCAAGTACTTAAGTCTCTTATTTTAGAAAGGTTTCGTAGTTCATAGTCTTAATCACTTAAGAATATAATTCTCTTTTAAACAATTTGAGAAACATATGCCTTATATGTGAGTAGGTTATTCTTGTTCAAAATCAATCTTATTAAAGCGACATGATCTAGAAATGTAATATCATTTTGTCTCATCTTAGCTTCTATGCAGATGGAGGTTTCTACTGTTTTAATAACACTTAATTATTCAATACATTTCCTTTATTAGCGACTGCAAGTTTGTTCGATACTTATTCGATTTCAAATCAAGAAACATTATTCCTTTTAAAAACCAAATACTCATTACTCACGAATGAAGTTTCACACTTTTTAACAAAATTCATATTAATTCAAATAAGTCAAGTCTCTTATCTTTTAAGATCAAGTCTCTTAACCTCTTAAAATCAATAAACCATTCTTTTTATCTCTCTTAAGTCGTTATACCTAACTTCCCATAAAGCTAGTATAACTCTTAAGCTTTCAAACCAAGTATTATTCTTCTTTCAAAAAGGATTCTTAATTCTTTTGAAATACTTCAAGATTCTTATTATTCAGGCTTAAGTCAAAAGACATTGCCGTAAAACTACATTCAGTTAACACACGTACGTCTACCGTACTATATATATATTTTTTTAAAATATCATGCTCAAGAGGATAGGAAGAATCACATACCTCGCGACGATTATCGACTATTAGCAAAACGCTCCACGGTTATAATCCGGCTAGCCTTGTCCACCTTTTAAGTAGCACATGCTACTCGCAGAACATTCAACCTATAAATGTTATACCAGTCTATCAAAGTCTAGACTACTCTGTAGAATATTCTAAGCAGTAGGTTCTCTATTCTACGGAAAATCGGGCAGCACTTCCCTACCCGTTAAGCTACACAAGTCTACTGTAAATACAGTCCTATGTAAGTACAGTTCAATCTTCTTCTATGAATCTTATATTCATTTCTATATAACTACAGTATGTAATTTCCAATTACAATAGAAGGATAGGATTATTTACCTCGGTAAGCCCAAAATTATCCAAGTTTAATGTCGATCCTGGGCAAGGTTTAGCTCCTACTCCGGGTGCTCCAACCCGCTCCAAACAACCCTTAGAAGTTCTACACACTTCTACTAAGTACTCCAACCAATTATGGAGATTTTTCCATAGGGTTTCGTTTAGTGGCTAAAGGAAAGTATAGTAGTATTTTCCGGGCTTTTCGTTAAGAGGGTACTTGGTAATTCTACAAAGGTTTTGGGCTAGAGTATTTTGGCATTACAACAATACATGGAGAAGTATTTCTCAACCAAGGGGGGGGTAGTATTTCGACTAGACCAACTAGAGTGGGTATTTCTCGCCAAGGGCCTCTCAGCCGGGAGGGGACTTGGACGAAACTACACTCATGGGGAGAAGGGCTCTGGCCAGAGCTCTCAAGAGGGAAAGGGATTTCAAGACTTAGAAATCATTTGAGGGATGAAGAAACCTTCAAGTTAGGGGAGTATTTATAGGCCAACCAATGGCCAACCAATGGCCAAGATGAAGCCAAGTGCTAGGCAAGTGTAAGGCCAAGATTTGGGCAAGTGTACCTTATCCATCTACCACCAAAATATCCTACCAACCCCTTGACCACAAACAAGGCACAAAAAACGTGCAAGGAATGCCCTTTGGCCGTCCACTTTTGAGGGTGACACATGTCACCCTCCCGTTGGTCCAAAATATTTCATCTCTCGAAAAAATCCGCAACAATTATAAATGACATAACCGGAATTTTCCCTTCGCAAAGTTTGGAAAACGTTTCGTCGGAAAACGACTCTTTTCGTGTGTTGGGCACAAAATTTCGTCCTTGCCTAACCTTAAGGCTTAGACTTTTATACGTACGCCCTTACGTACATACTCTGGAAATACGGGGTATAACATCGTGGGCCCCAAAAAAACGTAAAATTCCTCGGGTGGGCCCCACGTATCCAACTCTGAAAATAGAATTCCATAATTCCGATAAATTCCAACAGTCTCAAATAAAAAGTTCTGAGAACCCAATTCTCATTAACGAACAATCTTTTTCCTTCCCGAGGTTCGAAAGATTTTTTTCCTTGGAAAACAATTCTTTCTTTCGTTCAATTTTTTTTAAGTCTTGTTTCCTTACGTACCTTCTCTTAAACATATCCTGAAATTACGGGGTGTAACACATTCTTAGGTACATTCAGGGAACACTTGATTATGACTTGCATGTGTATCTAACGTTTACGCTTGTCTCCTAAACAGATGTTGATTGAGGTGGGTCTCATGGTCTGCCAAACGTCAATCTACGCTTTCACGTTCAAGTGCAGAGGACGAGTATCGAAGGTAGCCAATGTGGTATCTGAGTTATGTTGGTTACGTAATCTTTTTTTAGAGCTCCATTGTCCTATTTAGAAAGCTACCTTGGTGTATTGTGATAATGCCAGTGTCATCTACCTTTCTGGTAATCCAGTTCAGCACCAGCTTACTAAATATATAGAGATGGACATTCACTTTGTTCGAGAAAAGGTAGCTCGAGGACAAGTACACGTCTGCCATGTTCCTTCCAGATATCAAATTGCAGACATCTTTACAAAGGGTGTTCTCTCGGTCCTTTTTGTAAATTTTAGTGACAGTCTCAGCGTACGAAGACCGCCCGCTATGACTGCGGGGATAGTGTCAAATATTCATACAATAATATACATGTATATTGTATGTATATTGAAGTATAGCCAACAGACTAGGCCCAACCCATAACGCAGCCCAGTCCGTGACGTTTCAGAAGGCCCATACGGGCAAGTCCAGTTCCCTCTAGAGATTATTTACTTATATTTTAATTTGTTACTTGAAATGCTAGCGAAGAATACTTCTATTAATTGGTTAAAAGAAGGCAATAAAAAGAAGGTATAAATTTCAGAAAATTCCTTTCGTCTAATTTGATGTACATTCTTCTTAAATGATATACTACTAATAAGATAATTTTAAAAATGTAGGTCCAAAGAGAGAATAAAGCACTATTTTTTACTCATTGTTTTCACAAAGGATATAAACTAATTCGAGAAAGGGTCTTTTTTAAAGTATATATAAATTATATAGCATTGAATTTGAAATAAAAGGACTAGTTATCTAGATAAATAAGTCAGCCAATAATATCCTCATCATAAAGATACGTTTGACATGCATTTATACATAAAGAGAACTTTATGGTAAAAATAAATACCACAAAAGCAAAAGGAATCCCATGCATGTAGCTCCCACGATTCTTCCATTTATCAGAAAGAAGCGTACACAAAAATTTAAAAAACTGAGTCCTATATGGGCCATTTCTATTTTTTGATAGAATAAAATAGAGTTAATCGGATGTATTACTAAGAGAGAAAAGTCCCACAAGAATAATAAATATATACACTACTATTTATTGATCATAGTACTATTTGAGATATGGAAATTACACCTGAATTCAAATAGATGTTTCAATTTAATCAATTTGATAGACTGATATAAATGGCTGAATCGTTAAATCAACAACTAATTTCTGGCAGCATGTGTTTGTGGCCAATTTTGACACTGAGGAAGGGACACCCTTTGCTGTATTCGAATATTATTCAATTTCCTATGGGTCCTAATGTCCCATGTCTGTTACTATATATCTTCTAGGTTTGAGTATCTAATTAAAATAACTTAGAATTAATGATAAAATAATATTTCAAAATGGAGATTGAGTTCCATGTTAGTGACTACTAATTAATGTAGGTGTATCTCGTTGAATCAATCTTTTTTTATCACATCGGATATAATGAGAACCGAACCCTTTCTACAGTTGGAGGTCAATATATATATATATATATATATAAGGAAGTTGTTAAAGTGTGTGACCATTTCATCTAAAAATTTAAGCAAAAAATATTTTTTTTTTATTTACTTAATTATGCCTCAACATGTCATCTCAGGTGCATGCTTAATTTCTTTTGATGAGCAAAACACGTGAAACTTTTTTTTATGGGTGACAGTAAGACTCGAATACCATAAGCACTTTCATGTCTTTTACCATGTTAAAATGTATGATCATCTCATCTAAAAGTTTGATATGTTACTATAAAAAAAACTGTCACTTTGCGACGATTTTATTAGAGAGAATCCACTTTTATTTACTTAATTATTTTTTATTAGAAACATATCCCAAATTAAAGCATGGCAATTTTAAGAAAATGGAAATTTAAGGTAGAGAAACAATAGCAATGCGAAAGGTGAAGAATTTTTCAAAGAAGACAAATGGATTTTACATTCAAACAAGAAAAATAGGCTGAAGTGTGAAAGCATTAGGCAAAAAAATCAAATAAAATGTAGTGTGGTGGTGATGGAGACCTACAACCTCCACCCTAATTAGTTTCAATGGTAAATATACACATCAATTAACCACTTTAAGTATTGTAAGGTCATCAATAATTTACGTGTGCTTACACTATTGTGTAACCTTATGCATCCTAGAGTGTTTTTGAATCTTACAAGAAGAATCTTTTGTCCTAATCTTTCTATTTTTGGTTATGGCAACTTTTCCATGTAGTCTCATACCACATGACCTATGCAATCAAAATTTCTTATCATCATGAATGTTCTATAAATGTTCAATCAACAATGTAAATGTTGATAATTCCAATACGAGTATATAGCATATGGGGTCTATGTTTTGTACCAGCAGATGCTATTTTTATGTAAATCTTTAGTGTTCTTGAGTTTAGGTATTGGTTCAAATAGATAGGTTTAGTTCAAATGTCATTATACATGATATGCATATATATCTATCAAGACTAGAAGAACCATGAAAATGTGCAAAGTCCCACCAAGAATTGCATTTGGAATTCGTGGCTTTTTGTTCAAAAATTAAAAAACGAAAGTTCAAAAAAATAGATTTTTTTTTGTGTCAGACACCAAGAAAGAATTTTCCAATTTTAGCAAAAACGGGTGTTAGAATACTCAATCCGAACCTGCATGTTCATCCTGGACAGGATCCAGTCGTGATTGTGGAAGAAGAAGATGGAGAAGTTGAAGAGGAAATGGAAATCGTTTTGTGGAACCTTTCTGATTTTTATTAACCCTAAACAGAATAGCACAAGTGCTATTTATACAAAATGGAAATGAACTGTAAAGACTAAAATACCCTCAACAGCTAGAATGACAAATATATTCATAACTACATAAATCTTATATCCATATATATTGGATGTATATCCCTGTATAACCCTTGTATACTTCAACATCCCCCCGCACGCTAGGTGCTAAACAAGTTCTTGACACCTAGTTTGGATAACAAATAAGAATGTTGATTATGTACCAAGTTTTTCGTCAAAATGTCTGCTGGCTGCTCTGTAGTACGTACGTAAATGGGAGACACCAAACCATGTCGAACCTTCTCCCTTATAAAGTGACAATCGATGTCGATGTGCTTCGTACACTCGTGAAACACCGGATTTGCAGCAATTTGAATTGCTGACTTACTGTCACAACCAACAGGAACAGGAAATTTCAAGCACACATTCAACTCAGCAAATAAGCCTGAAATCCAGGACACTTCAGTCACCACAGATGCCAAACTCCTATACTCTGCTTTTGCCGAGCTTCTGGAGATTGTCTGTTGCTTCTTTGCCTTCCATGAGATGAGGAAATATCCAAAGAATATAAAATAACTTGTAACTGATCGTCTGGTATTGGGGCAGGAAGCCCAATCAGCATCACAGTAAGCAGACAACTTATCTGTGCTTCCAGCAGCCATAAAAATACCCAGACCAGGAGCCTTTTTAACATATCGAACGATCCTCTCTGCTGCAAGCATATGTGATTTCTTTGGCTCATGCATAAACTGACTCAGAACCTGCACATCAAATGCTATGTCTAGTCCGGTGTTGGTGAGATACAATAGTCTGCCTATGAGCCTTTGATAGCTAACAACATCTGGCAGCAATGGATCATCTGTAGGAGCAGCACCTCCATCCATCTCTAAATATTTGTCATATACATGAGAAGTGAGCTTCATATTCACTTCCATTGGAGAATTAGCAGGCTTAGCTCCTGTTAGTCCCATAGCTGCAACTAATTCCAGGACATATTTCCTTTGGTGCATCACTATCCCATCCTTGCTTCTAGCAAACTCGAACCCCAAGAAGTATCTCAATTCTCCTAGGTCCTTGATCTTGAAATGTTTCTGCAATGTGCTCTTGGTTTCTTCTATTAACTCCATATCATTTCCAGTCACAAGAAGATCATCTACATAAATCAACACTACCACAATGCCTTTTTTTGACCTTCTTGGTGAGCAAAGAGTAGTCTAAGTGACTCTGAATGAACCCTGAAGACACTAAAACAGTGGTCAATTTAATATTCCACTGCCTCGAAGCCTGTTTCAGCCCATATAATGACTTGAGCAACCTACAAACCTTCCCTTTCTTGTGTGTAAATCCTTGTGGGAGTGTCATATACACCTCATCATCAAGATCCCCTTGTAGAAAGGCATTAAACACATCCATCTGATATACAATCCAGCCCTGTGAAGCAGCAATCGAGATAACAGACCTCACTGTCACCATCTTCACCACAGGTGCAAATGTATCTTGATAATCTATTCCTTCTTTATGATTATATCCTTTTGCCACCAGTCGTTCCTTGTACCTCTCCACCTCTCATGTAGCCTTGTACTTGATCTTATAGACCCATTTGCAACCAATAGTTGTCTTGTTCTCTGGAAAATCTACCACCTTCCATGTTTTGTTATCTTCTAAGGCCCTGATTTCTGCCTTCATGGCCTCAATCCATCTAGAATCCTTGGCTGCTTCTGTATATGATTGTGGTTCACTTTCTTCTGATATTTTTGCTATATAACTCTGATAGGATGCAGATAAGCCAACAAAACTGACATTGTCTGATAGTGGATACTTTACACCCCTTGTCTCTGCAACAGGTTGAACAAAATCAGTCATCCAAGAGGGTGGTTTCCTGCTCCTGCTCGACCTTCTGACCTCTGCTGGTGAATGAGAGACAACCATGTCCTGTGTCTCAACTGGCTTCACAATATCAGTAGCAACATCATCTGGGACAGTATTTGGAAGCTCAACATCAGCAGCAACAACATTCTCAGTATCAGCAACAACATTTGGAAGCTCAGAAGCCCCACCACCTGTATCATGGACATTAGCATCTTGCCTTCTGATCCTTTCTGATTGAGTATCAATAGTTGCTCCACCAGGATCAATATCTGCAACTTCTCCAGGATCAAGGTTATTAGACATAGAGTAATTAATTTCAAGATCAGAAGATATGGACACTGGAGAATCAAGATGTGATTCCCCAATATCAGCTCCAGTTGTTCCTCCCTGAATGTGCAGAAAAGGAAATTGATCTTCATGAAATACCACATCTCTACTTACAAAGATTGTTCTGTTAGTTAAGTCAAGTAATCTATATTCTTTTTGTTTACTTGCATAACCCAGCAACATAGCTTTAGTGACCCTAACATCAAACTTATCCCTTTTAACCAGATTAGTGGAATAACAAAGACATCCAACAACTCTCATATGAGATAACGAAGGGGCTTTTCTAAAGAGTTTCTCATAGGGAGAGATGTTGCCTAGAAAACCAGAAGGGATTCTATTGATCACATACACTGCTGCTTCTACACATTCTCCCCAGAATTCTGATGGCAAGTGTCCCTGAAATTTGATGGCTCTAGCAATCTCCAAAATATGCCTATGCCTCATTTCCATTACTCCATTTTGTTGTGGAGTATATGGACATGAGCTCTGGTGTATAATCTCATACTGTCTAAACAGATCATGACATACATTATTAAAGAACTCAGTTCCAATGTATGTTCTAATCTTCTTCACCCCCATGTCAAACTGGTTTCTTATTTCAATAAGGAAGGTTTTAAGGATAGTTGACACATCAGACTTCATATGCAACAGAAAAACCCAAGTCCATCTAGTATAATCATCCACAATAGTGAGAAAATATCTCATCCCATTATAAGTAGGTACCCTATAAGGTCCCCAAACATCAATATGCAACAATTGAAAGGCAAACAATGTCCTGCTAGTACTAGTAGGAAATGTTTTCCTGGTTTGTCTAGCTATAGGACAAATCTCGCAATGCTTTATTGTAAACTTGGATTTGTCTTCAAAGCTGGTTATCTTCCTCAACATGCTCATAGTAACATGCCCCAGCCTTTTATGCCATAACTCTCCTTCTCTCTGCCTATCATTCTTTGCAATATCAGCTGCCAAAGAAGCCTTCATCTGCCTATCATGTGTGTCTAGCCCATCAACCATCTGACCAGAGTTTCCTCTTATTCTTGTTCTCATCATGTAAAGTCCATCAATCATTTTACCAATCTCATTTACCCTCCCAGTGAAGAGATCCTGCAGAACAAAGAAGTCAGGGAAGAAATATGCACTACAATTCAGTTCCTTAGTCAATTTTGAGACTGAGAGAAGATTAAACTGGAAGCTCGGCACACATAACACATTTTTAATAAGGTCACCTCCTCCTAGTCTACAACTCCCAGCCTGTGTGATTGTTGTTGTTTCTCCAGTTGGTAATTGCACACGACCTGCATTGTCTATGAAATCATGTTCTTCAATCATACTCTTGTCATTCACCATATGGTTGGTTGCTCCTGAATCAACTATTCAATTAGGATCAGTTTCCTTATTAAATACAGGTTTACCTGCCATATGTACTTGAGGCATCTGTGTATTATTTGTGTCATTCATTTGTTGCTTGATTGCTGCAATCATCCTATCATATTTATCAGGTGGATAAGTTCTCATCAACTTCTGAAATTGATCACTCATCATCTGCTGGAATTGTCCATGTTGTTCCTGATTCAGGTGTCTCATTCCTCCTTTATACCTCTGGTTGTCTTGTCCATAGCCATAGGCATTACCTTCTCCCACAAAGAAAGATTTACTTGTTTCTTCCCTTTCGAATCAGCAGCAACTTTAGTATCAGCAGCAAGTCTGTAACACTTATCCCTCACATGGCCTTGTTTGTTGCAATAGTCACAATACATCAATTTATAACATATTTCCCTATAATGTCCTTTAATCCTACAATGATCACAATACATGTTCTTCTTCTGCTGTCTGTTTTGATTATTGTTGGGCCTTTCAAACAAAGCTATAGGTTCAGTCGACTCAGATACTGCATACTCCGCTGTTACATACCTTCCAGTCATTGATTTCTGGCTCTCATCCTGCGCGATCATGGCATAAGCTTGGTTTACACTAGGCGTAGGTATCATTAGGAGAATATGACTCCTAGCCTGATTGTAATCATCATTCAGTCCCATCAAGAACTCCAGCAGTCGTTGGTTTGCTAAGTGCTCTATATATTCTCTTGGACTTGCACATTCGCAAGTCGGAGGTGGAATGATTGAGTCGATTTCATCCCATAAATCCTTTATCCTTGAATAATAGCTAGCTACTGGTGTTACACCTTAATGTAGCATAGCCGACTCTTTCTTGAACTGATACACACGAGATAAATTTATCTTATCGAATCTCTCTTTCAGATCTTTCCATACTGCATATGCAGTCGTCTTATACAAAATACCACTGAGCAGATGTGTCACGACCCGACCCCGGGCCGCGACTGGTGCCCTACAGGCACCCTGCCTGTATACATCGAGAATAGCAAATGAACATACACAACATAAACACACGTGTAAACAATATAACAACACAAAGCTAGCCGAGCAAGTGCCGCTTTCCATAACATAAACAAAGTCAAAAGTACAACTTTACAACTCGGTTCTTATAGCCCAACCACATATGTGAATACGCACTCTAGAATAACAAGCGTGGACAGGTTCGCCATACCCCTGAATGTACATAAATCTACAACATCAGGGAAAAACTGTACCAAAAGAAAGACAAGCCTCCGAAGAATGGAGCTTCCGACGTCTGATAAGCGATCCTAAGAGTGAGGATCGCCACCGCTACGCCTTCCACGCGCAGATGAACGCAGCCCCGAGTGGGGTCGACACAATATGTACTAAGTAGGTAAAACTGGAAAGTACTGTAATTACAAGAGAAGGTTAAAAGAAAGTCGGAGTCATGTATGATAACAAAATTACAAAGACACGAAGGCCTTACTAACAATGAGAGTACATCGAGAGAATACGCATAACATCACAATAGCAGTCTCCGATCATATCACGGGTAGCGAACCCATAAAAACAGGTGGTATAACGTCTGGGGTTCCTACCTCATTTATACTCTTACCACAAGCGGTGGTATAACGCCTTGGGGTTTGCCTCATTTATACTCTTACCACAAGAAGATAGTAACACAGTGGTATAACGTCTTGGGGCTTACCTCATTTATACTCTTATCTGGAGAAGCGGTATAGCGTCTTGGGCCCGCCTCACCGATACTCTTACCCTGTCTCAAAACCGGCCATCATATAATAGATAAGCAAGTTAGAATTCCCCCTAACTTCTTATTAGTCTTTTCCATCTATGCTCATTTTAGTTTACTTAAGGCACTTATATGTCTTTTATAAGAATCCGGGAATTTAACCCAAAGTACTACGTACTTCTACTCTTTAAAACAAATGACTCTTTTTAAAAGAAAGCTTCCACGACACTATTAACCATAGCATCAAGTCCAAATTACATTTCAAGACAAGTCACAATACCTTTAGAATTTAAGTTAGGTTTCTAAATCAAGTGACTTCTTTTTTTTTTATTAAAACTTTAGGCAATTGATACCTTAAAATCAATTTGCCTTTCATTAACACAAGCCATTTACCTTTGCATAAAGTCAATATAACCAACTTCCCATAAAGTCGTTATATTCACTTTATACCTTAGTCAATTACATTTTCCTATCCAATGGACTTATACAATTAAAACGACACAAGTATCACATACTTTAAATCCCTTCAAGTCCCTTAACTTTACTAAGACTTAAGACATCCTTAATATTTTCAAAGAAGTGAGTTAACTTCCTAACTCACCCGACTTGGCTTTTTATAAGGCTAGTAAGGAATGTCAAAGTCTTCAGACGTCTACCGTACTATATACGCGAAACTAGTCATGCTCAAAAGATAGGAAAAAGTTCTACATACCTCGTCGGGTCAAACCACTTGCCAAGTACAAAGTCCCGCCCGTAGTATGTCAACCTATAATATTCACAATACGTCTATTAAAGCCTTACTTCAATCGTAGAATATTATAAGTGTTAAGTCTCTATATTCTACGGAAAATCGGACAAAGACCTCCTTTGTTTTTACTTACTTTGCCACCTTTTTCAAGGCCGAAATACAATAACCAAACAGCCCCAATTGGCTCACAACAATATAGAAGGTAGTCCAATACAAATGAATAACCAAACATCCCCAATTGGCTCACAACTTAGAAGGTAGTCCAATACAAATGAATAACAAACTAATACAAACTACAAGTCCAAATTCGGCCACCTTGAGTTCAACAATACCAATTCTTATCCAATTTCCAT
This sequence comes from Przewalskia tangutica, assembly GCA_029844215.1. Taxonomy (NCBI): domain Eukaryota; kingdom Viridiplantae; phylum Streptophyta; class Magnoliopsida; order Solanales; family Solanaceae; genus Przewalskia; species Przewalskia tangutica. The sequence goes on from CM056739.1 coordinate 37,495,058, forward strand.
TTCAATCCAAATTGGTAGCATAACATGATATCAAGTCGCATTTGATTATAATAACCATAATCTTTAAGTAAGTAACATGCGACGATTTCTAAAAACGACCAATTAGTAATCCAATTTTCAGGTGGCTTGTATAACATTTCAGATTTAGCTACAAGCAATCCATAATACTTATAACTTCAACATATCAACTTCATGCTAGCAACAAGTAAAGCTAACAACAACAATATAAATATATAATCTTGTAACACCTTTAAAAGACAAGATTATACCTTAACGATTTTTAATCCAATTCCAAATCCGAAGTCGCTCCTAGTAGTTTAGAGCCTCTCCAAGATACTTCAATCCGCTTGTTGAGACCCTTAGAACAACACCAACAATTATCCTTCAAAACTCCAAACAAAACCTAGAAAGACCATTAGGTTTTCGCTTTTATGACTAACCCGTAAACAATCTTTTTCCAAGATTTTTCTATTGAGATGTGTTTACAATACACCTAAGACCCTTGGTTTAAAGTGTGGAATCAAATGGACAAGAAACGAAAATTTTCTTTTTTTTTTGTGTGGAACCCGAGAGCAACATGCCTATGTTCTTCAATTTTTGTGCAATTTTTTCTAAGTGTTAAGTCCTCTCTTGCTACTAGTATTATATAGTGAATTGGATGGTCAAGATATAAACAAATGTGAGGCTTGGATGTGGTCTTACAAAATATCAAGACTTATTGACCTTTAGACTTAGTCAAATTTCTCATGCTACACATGGTGCAAGACTTGTCTTGCAACAAAGGTCCAATGACCCTCTTGCCCTTGCACATTTCGAACAAGGCATCACATAAGGGGGGTGACACGTGTCGCCCTCCCATTCGTCACAATAATACATTTTCCGACAATTCCATAATTAAAGATAAATTTTTACAAGTCTCAAATCTTAACATTTGTGAGTTCTTACTTACGTTCTTAAGACATGTCCTGTAATTACGGGGTGTAACATTCTTCCCCCCTTAGAAACATTCGTCCCCGAATGTTCTTTCGGAGTCAAACTTAATTAGCGACATAGTTCCTTTCACAACCCCGACATACCAAAAATGCCACACATGGCCACATAATAGCATTTAAGCAAAAGAGATACTTCAATTAAAGCTTGACAAGTAAGGGAAGATGAATTACCTGAAGGTATAGGAAATAAGTGAGGATACTTCCTCAACATGTCCTCCTCCGCCTCCCAAGTCATCTCCTCTCGGTTATCATTCCTCCACAGGACTTTGACGGAAGCTACATCCTTGGTCCGCAGTCGCCTGACCTGGCGATCGAGTATCGCTATGGGACTCTCCTCATACGATAACCCCTCTGTTACCTGGACCTCACTAGTAGGAAAAACTCTCGCTGGATCACCGATACACTTCCGCAACATAGAAACATGGAAGACCGGATGTACCGCTTCTAACTCTGATGGCAAATCCAACTCGTAGGCAACCTTGCCCACTCTACGAACGATCTGGTAGGGCCCAATGTACCTTGGGCTGAGTTTCCCCTTCTTACCGAATCTCATCACACCCTTCATGGGTGACACCTTCAAGAAGACCCAATCGTCTACCTGAAACTCCAAATGCCGACGCCGATTATCCGCATATGACTTCTGCCGACCCTGAGCTGCTAATAGTCTCTCCTGGATAAGCTTCACCTTATCCACAGCCTGCTGTACCAAGTCTGGGCCAACTAACTGTACCTCGCCCACGTCGAACCAACCAATCGGCGATCTACATTTCCGCCCATATAAAGCCTCGTATGGCGCCATCTCAGATATCTTGGAATGGTAGTCATATTATAAGCAAACTCACAAGAGGCAAATGGTCCTCCAGCTACCATCGAATCAATCACGCAGCTCGCAGATATCCTCGAAGTTCGGATAAGACGCTCGCCCGCCACACCGAGGATGAAATGTTGTCCGAGACTCACATGTGTCCCCAAACCTTCCGAAAGACCTCGAAGTTAGCCAGAACCGGGCTCTATCGTAAATAATCGACACCGGGACACCGTGCGCCTCACAATCTCTCGATGTACACCGCATAATCTCACCAAAAACGTCGCCCCGATCGGGAAGGAAATGGACTGATTTCGTCACCACAACAATAACCCGGATGGAGTCGTAATTCCTCCGAGTACGAGGTAACCTCAGAACAAAGTCCATGTTGATCATCTCCACTTCCAGTCGGAATCTCAATAGCGCAATAATCCACTGGGCCTCGGTGCTCAACCTTAACTCGGCAATTAGGACATCAGGCAACAAAACTCGCCACGTCCTCTTCGTGCCATCCACCAATACAAACATCCGAGGTCATGGTACATCTTGGTCGACCGGATGAATAGAATATCGAGCATTGTGTGCCTCCCGAGAATCTGTGGCGAAGTCGACACATCGGGAACACTGGCCGGCCCTCGAATCTCGGCACCGCAGCGCTACCGAATAGACTCTTCTCCTCGAAGAGCTGCATCACGATACCGTACCAACACCGGGTCCTCAACCGCGCATCTTCACCTCATCAACGATGGAAGACTCGCAACCTCACGAACCGCACCCACTATCGTCGGTATCGATCAATCGAACCCCAAGGCTCGCTAACTGGTGGATCTGACGGACCATGTCCTGCCTCTCTGGTTGTACCTCTGACAGGCTCCCCATAGATCTACGACTCAAGGCATCAGCAACTACGTTGGCTTTCCCCGGATGGTATAGAATATCAACATCATAGTCTTTCAGCAACTCTAACCACCGTCTCTATCTCAAGTTCAACTCCCTCTGCCTGAAGATATACTGGAGGCTCTTGTGGTCTGTATAAATATCCACATGAACCCCGTACAAATAATGTCTCCAAATCTTCAAGGCATGTATAACCGCGGCCAACTCTAAGTCATGGGTAGGGTAAGTCCTCTCTTGCTTCCGTAACTGCCGGGAAGCATAGGCTATAACCTTGCCGTGCTGCATCAAAACATACCCTAACCCGATACCCGAGGCATCACAATAGATCACGTACCCGTCTAACCCCTCAGGAAGAGTAAGCGGGGTTGTAGTCAACCTCTCCTTCAAATCGAAAACCACGCCGCAAGCCTCATCGGCTGGAACTTGTGCGCCACGAGTCGGCTAGTCAGCGGTCTTGAAATCAAGCAACCGCTCCACAAACCTCTGATAATACCGCCGGTCCTAAGAACGTGCACCTCGGTCGGAGTAGTAGGTCTCGGCCAAGACTTCGCCTCAATCTTTGCGTATCTACCCGAACACCATCGCCCCAATAATATGCCCTGGGAATGCCACGAGAGGACCAAAACTCACACTTGGAGAACTTGGTGAATAGCGCCGGCTACGGAGGACCCAATCACCGTCCTCGAGTGATCAGTATGCTCTGCTCTGTCGCGAATAAACGGGATGTCGTCAATGAATACTATCACAAATGTATCCAAAATGGCTTGAAAACCGGTTCATCAAATCCATAAATACCGAAGCATTGGTCAAACCGAAAGACATAACCCTGAACTCATAGTGCCCATACCGGGTCCTGAATGCAGTCTTTGGGATATCTGTCTCTCGAACTCGAACCTGATGATAACCAGACCGCAGGTCTATCTTTGAGAAACACCTCGCACCCTGCAACTGGTCAAACAAATCATCAATCACGGGAGGGTACTATTCTTAATGGTTACCTTATTCATTTTGTAGTCAACACATACGCAGTGGCCCCATCCTTCTTCTTCACAAACAACACCAAGGCTCCCGGGGAGATACACTAGGCCTGATAAAGCCTTTTTCCAGCAAATCTTTCAGCTGGTCCTTCAGCTCCCTCAACTCAGCAGGTGCCATCCTGTATGGCGGAATGGAAATAGGTCGAGTGTCTGGCAATGTGTCAATACAAAACTCAATCTCCCTCTCAGGAGGGATACCCGGAAGATCATCTGGGAACACATCTGGAAACTCCCTAACCACTGGCGATCAAGAATCGGTACCTCGGCCTGCGTATCAAATACCCGCACCAGATGATAGATGTACCATTTCTGCACCATCTTCCTAGCCTTGAGGTAAGAAATAAACCTACCCCTCGGCGATGCTGTGTGTTGCCCTCCACTCGATAACTGGCTCGCCAGAAGCTGAACCGAACCAACCTATCCTACGATCCAACGTTGGCATAACGAAGCCAACCAGTCCATACACATAATGACTTCAAAATTTTTCATCTCCAGCTCTATCAAGTCTGCAAGTGGTCCGACGATCAGAATGAATACGGACAACCTCTATACACCCGCCGCCTAACACCGAATCACCCATCGGGCGTAGCTATCTCAAACGGCTCTATCGACACCGCCTATCCCGATTCTACCCGCATAAGAGGGGACACATAGGACAAGGTAGAACACGATCTATCAAAGCATAAACATCACAGCCTGAAATCAGTAATGTACCTGTGACGACGTCAGGGGAAGCCTCCTGGTCCTGGCGGCTGGCTAATGAATAGATGCGGTTCTGAGGACAGCTAAAACTAGAACCACCACCTCGACCTCTACCGCGGCCTGCCGGTCCGTGAGTACCCTGCCCTCCGGGGCGCATAACCACAGAAGGAGAAGAAGACCCAAAGAATCGATCCCGCTTACCGGTTGTACCACCCATGCTGCCTCTAGACGGACAATCTCTCTTCAAATGGCCCTGCCGACCACACGAGTAACAAGCTCCGGCTCGCGACACTCGCCAGTGGAACCTACCGCGACGAGCACACCGAGGTGTGTGGTCCCGACGGTGACGGTTCGCCTCCTCGAAATCCAGAGTCCCGAGCTCGACCGCTCCGACCGACTGGCCGATCGACCTCTTGCCGTAAAAACCGTGACGAGCACTCTGGCCGGGCCGGAATGTGGACTCCATTTCGCCGAGGCCGCCCGCTCAAAATCGCTCGAGACCACGATGTCCCGCCTCTGGGCTGGCTCAATCAACCGGGTCTCACTTTCTATCCTCTATCCTCGCAGATAGGCTGCATCCGGCGATGTCCATACCGGTGAAGAGCCACCCCAAGCATCTCAGTAATCATATGACGGTCTAGCCCTATCACATAACGATGAACTCTATCCGCCATGCTAGCTACAATAGTATGCGCATGTCCGCCAAGGAGTCAAACTCAAGCTATACTCCCGACGCCTCCTGCTCGCCTCAAGGTCAAGAACTGCCTACCCGGCTCTCCTCATCTCGTGAGGCAAAAGTGATCCATGAAGGCCTCTCAGAACTCCTCCCAAACAGCGGGAAGAGCATCATCACCTCTCGAAAGCAACCATGCCTCAAACCGTTCAACGCAATATCGCAGAACCCAGAAGAGGCTAGTAATGCACTCCGCCTCTGAAGCCCTAAGAACTGCATGGTCCGTCAGATTCGCCGAATGAACTCTCGCGATTCTCATCGACTCGAACCATAAAACTTCGGTGGATGACATCCCGGAAAATCCCTAATCCGCAAACCGCTGGCCAGGGTCGCCGCTTCGCTTCACGCTCGACTACTATATCGTCAACAATCGGATCTGCTCCCGTAGTCTCTATACTCGGCACCGGCCGGGAATCGAGGGTCTGCACGGAACCTTGGATCTACCGCCGCCTCGCCTCTCTAAAATCGCAGCGTGGCTGAACTCGCCGACCGCTTACTACCTCGCACATAGTGCGCGCTCGAGCCTATGTAACCTCTCGAGTACCGCTAGCGCCTCCTCGCCACGCTTTGCCCTTCGGGCCCCGTCGCCTCCGCGAGGCATACCGTTTCATAAGAAGAGGTCGCAGAGGGTTCAACCTAATAAGGCGACTCTAATGCACGATCTCGAGAGAGAAGAATGGAAACCAATCCTAAATGTCTCAAGCCTCACGATTATAGATGTGGTGCACAACACACCGATAATCAAGACTCTACTAGACACCTGCAGACACTTTCCGAGGACTAATCGCTCGATACCACTTTTGTCACGACCCGACTCGGCCGCGATCGGTGCCCTACACGGCACCCTGCCTGTATACATCGAGAATAGCAATGAACATACACAACATAAACACGTGTGTAAATAATATAACAACACAGCTAGCCGATAAGTGCCGCTTCCATAACATAAACAAAGTCAAAAGTACAACTTTACAACTCGCTTATAGCCCAACCACATATGTGAATACTGCACTTAGAATAACAATTGTGGCGGGACAGGGCCCCGCCATACCTCTGAATGTACATAAATCTACAACATCAGGGAAAAACTGTACCAAAAGAAAGACAAGCCTCCGGAGAATGGAGCTTCCGACGTCTGATAAGCGATCCTAAGAGTGAGGATCCGCCACCGCTACCCTTCCTCGCAGCATGAACGCAGCCCGAGGAAGGGGTCGACACAATATGTACTAAGTATGTAAAACTGGAAAGTACTGTAATTACAACATAAGTTTAAAAGAAAGTCGGAGACATGTATGATAACAAAATTACAGTACACAGTGCCTTACTAACAATGAGAGTACATCAAGAGAATACATACAACATCACAATAGCAGTCTCCCGATCATATCATGGGTAGCGAACCCATAAAAACAGGTGGTATAACGTCTTGGGGTTCCTACCCCTCATTTATACTCTTACCCTGAAGCAGGTGGTATAACGTCTTGGGGGTTTGCCCCTCATTTATACTCTTACCCTGAAGAAGATAGTAACGCAGGTGGTATAACGTCTTGGGGGCTTACCCCTCATTTATACTCTTATCCCGAGAAGCGGTATAGCGTCTTGGGGCTCGCCTCACCGATACTCTTACCTGCCTCAAACCGCCATCATATAATAGATAAGCAAGTTAGAATTCCCCCTAACTTCTTATTAGTCTTTTCCATCTATGCTCATTTTAGTTTACTTAAGGCACTTATATGTCTTTTATAAGAATCCGGGAATTTAACCCAAAGTACTACGTACTTCTACTCTTTAAAAGAAAGCTTCCACGACACTATTAACCATAGCATCAAGTCCAAATTACATTTCAAGGCAAGTCACAATACCTTTAGAATTTAAGTTAGGTTTCTAAATCAAGTGACTTCTTTTTTTTTATTAAAACTTTAGGCAATTGATACCTTAAAATAAATTTGCCTTTCATTAACACAAGCCATTTACCTTTGCATAAAGTCAATATAACCAACTTCCCATAAAGTCGTTATATTCACTTTATACCTTAGTCAAGTACATTTTCCTATCCAAGGGACTTATACGATTAACACGACACAAGTATCACATACTTTAAATCCCTTCAAGTCCCTTAACTTTACTAAGACTTAAGACATCCTTAATATTTTCAAAGAAGTGAGTTAACTTCCTAACTCACCCGACTTGGCTTTTTATAAGTCTAGTAAGGAATGTCAAAGTCTCAGACGCTCACCGTACTATATACGTGAAACTAGTCATGCTCAAAAGATAGGAAAAGTTCTACATACCTCGTCGTCAAACCACTTGCCAAGTACAAAGTCCCGCGTAGTATGTCAACCTATAATATTCACAATACGTCTATTAAAGCCTTACTTCAATCGTAGAATATTATAAGTGTTAAGTCTCTATATTCTACGGAAAATCTGGACAAAGACCTCCTTTGTTTTTACTTACTTTGCCACCTTTTTCAAGGCCGAAATACAATAACCAAACAGCCTCAATTGGCTCACAACAATATAGAAGGTAGTCCAATACAAATGAATAACCAAACATCCCCAATTGGCTCACAACTTAGAAGGTAGTCCAATACAAATGAATAACAAACTAATACAAACTACAAGTCCAAATTCGGCCACCTTGAGTTCAACAATACCAATTCTTATCCAATTTCCATTTCAATCCAAATTGGTAGCATAACATGATATCAAGTCGCATTTGATTATAATAACCATAATCTTTAAGTAAGTAACATGCGACGATTTCTAAAAACGACCAATTTGTAATCCAATTTTCAAGTGGCTTGTATAACATTTCGGATTTAGCTACAAGCAATCCATAATACTTATAACTTCAACATATCAACTTCATGCTAGCAACAAGTAAAGCTAACAACAACAATATAAATATATAATCTTGTAACACCTTTAAAAGACAAGATTATACCTTAACGATTTTTAATCCAATTCCAACCAAGTCGCCCTAGTAGTTTAGAGCCTCTCCAAGATACTTCAATCCATTGTTGAGACCCTTAGAACAACACCAACAATTATCCTTCAAAACTCCAAACAAAACCTAGAAAGACCATTAGGTTTTCGTTTTGCGACTAACCCGTAAACAACCTTTTTCCAAGATTTTTCTATTGAGATGTGTTTACAATACACCTAAGACCCTTGGTTTAAAGTGTGGAATCAAATGGACAAGAAACGAAAATTTTCTTTTTTTTTGTGTGGAACCCGAGAGCAACATGCCTATGTTCTTCAATTTTTGTGCAATTTTTTCTAAGTGTTAAGTCCTCTCTTGCTACTAGTATTATATAGTGAATTGGATGGTCAAGATATAAAAAAATGTGAGGCTTGGATGTGGTCTTACAAAATATCAAGACTTATTGACCTTTTGACTTAGTCAAATTTCCCATGCTACACATGGTGCAAGACTTGTCTTGCAACAAAGGTCCAATGACCCTCTTGCCCTTGCATATTTCGACCAAGGCATCACATAAGGGGGGTGACACGTGTCGCCCTCCCATTCATCACAATAATACATTTTCCGACAATTCCATAATTTCCGATAAATTTTTACAAGTCTCAAATCTTAACATTTGTGAGTTCTTACTTACGTTCTTAAGACATGTCCTGTAATTACGGGGTGTAACAAGATGCTTACTAACATTCTTCATAATCCAAGAGATTATCATCGCGTTACAGCGATCTCATTGTTGTACATACTCAACCCCATAAGTGTCTCGTTTTACAGATCCGTCGATAAATCCAATCTTATTTTCCGTAAGCAAATTCAAACGCATAACTCGACTCCACAACGTGTAGTTCTCCATCCCTACCAGTTGAATCTCCACTTGTATAGAGTTAGACGTATCTGAACTACTTAAAAACAATGGGTGATTATGATCAGCGATGTTCGAACTAGAAGTCAAACCTTCATTTGCAACATTCTAGCCATTCAATGAAGTATTCTCCATAATTCTCGCAATTTATACCAAATTGAAACTCGAAATTGAATCAAACCAACACAGTTCAGTGTTGAATCTAAATCAGTTGTAATTGAAATTAAAAATTATGCGAAATCAACACAGTTTAGTGTTGAATCTAAATCGAAACAGAACAGTTGTAATCGAGTTCAGTAATCCAGTGAAGGTAACAAGATCTACACAACATTTGCACTGAATCGACCTTCCGATCGATGGAGATAACTTCGATCCACTCTCCTAAGGCTTTTATACCATGTTAGAATACTCAATCCGAACTTGCATGTTCATCCTGGACAGGATCCAGTCGTGATTGTGGAAGAAGAAGATGGAGAAGTTGAAGAGGAAATGGAAATCGTTTTGTGGAACCTTTCTGATTTTTATTAACCCTAAACAGAATAGCACAAGTGCTATTTATACAAAATGGAAATGAACTGTAAAGACTAAAATACCCTCAACAACTAGAAAGATAAATATATCCTTAACTACATAAATCTTATATCCATGTATATTGGATGTATATCCCGGTATAATCCCTGTATACTTCAACAACGGGGAAACTATTTTGAGGAAGTTAATCTTTCTTTACATTTGGTTGAAAATAAATTTTGCCAAAAAGTTTATTTTTTTTTGTAAAACCTTTTTTGTTTGAATTTTCTAACCAAACACCAATATGGTCGTTTATTTTGTTGGAAATATTTATTACGTGAAATAAAGTTAATCCTATTTAATTATGAATCGAACAATTGGGGCCCCGCACGTAAGAAACATTATTTCCACACACGTGCACATATAGTGCCAAGGATCATAATTTCCTTAAATGGAAGAGATATTAGTACTATACAAATTGTTTGAGACGTAAGCTAATAGACGGTTATGTTACACCCCGTAGTTCCCGAGTATGTATATGAGGACGTACGTACGAGAATACGACAGAAAATTGGAAAGGAAGAAAGATGTGATTTTTCGACAGACAAGTTTCCGGATTTTGTGAAGGAAAAAGGTTCGTTAATGAGAATTGGATTCCCAGATTTGGTATTCGTAATTTTTGGAATATTTGAGAATTATGGAATTCTATTTCCGAAATTGGTCACGTGGGGCCCACGGGAGAATTTACGGTTTTGTGGGGCCCACTTTATTTTCGGATTTTTGGCATTACGGATATTTTCGGAAGATGAAATATTTTGGACGAGTAGGGGGGCGACACGTGTCACCCCCATGTGGCCGAATTGGTGAAGGACACTTGTCCTTGGACGGTTAGCCACTTGTCCAAATTTTGTGGTGGACATGTGGTTGGTAGAATCCACACCCACATGTCCCCAATCTACACCACACACTTGCCTAGATCTTGGCCATTGATTTCTCTATAAATACCCCTTTGTGCAAGACTAATTCTTCATCCACACTTAAGAGTTTCCAAGGCCAAAATAATACTCCTCCTGTAGTTCTCGTCCACCCCACTTTGTGTAGAAAATACGTCACGTATTGTTGTATTATCCCAAATACCTTAGCGTAGTATTCCTAGTAGTATTCCAAATTTATTTCAATACTAAGAGCCCGGAAATACTAATTTAATCCAATAGTCGCAAAATGAAGCTCCTAGAAAAATCTTCATAGCTTAGATGAAGTGTTAAGAGAAGTTGTTTAGAAACTTCTAAGGTTGCTTGGAGCGGGTTGAGCGTAAGGAATCGAGCTAAACGTTGCTCAGATCGACTTATAATCTTGGATAATTTTGGGCTTATCGAGGTAATGATCTATGCCCCTATCAGAATTGGATATTACATATTGTTGTAGTTTAGAATTGAGTATAAGATATATTGGAAGGACGATTATAAAGAATTGAATCAGATTTACATTGACCGTATTTACGCTGACTTGTAGTATTATTGTGAGTAGAATTGTACACGCCCGGTTAGACGTAACCCCCTTTTGGAGTTGTTGGCTTGGTAGCGCCTTGATAGATGAGGAGATTTATGTGGTTGCGGGGAGGTGCTGCCGAATTTTCCATAGAATAAGGAACCTTGTACTTAAAATTGTTCTACGAAGAGATCTAGAGGTTGATAGACGTTTTGTGACCTTTATAGGTTGAAGTTCTACGGGTAGTGTATTCTACTTGAAGGGTGGAAGAGGCTATCAGGGTTTTAATACTTTGGAGCTATTTGCTAATTGTCGATAATCGTCGCGAGGTATGTGAACCTCTTCCTATCTTTTCTAGCATGATTGTGTGAACTATGTAGTACTGTAGACGTACGTGTGCTAAACGAATTTGGTTGGTTTAAAACATAAAGTGTTATAACGGCTTTATGGGAAGTTTGTTATAACAACTTTATGTAGGTAAAGAAATGGTTTGTGGTTTTTAAAAGATAAGAGACTTGACTTATAAATGACTTGATGTGAAATATTAAGGACTTGAATTGTGTTAAAAAGTTGTGAAACCGCATTTGTGAGAAATGGGTAATTGGGTTTTAAAAGGAATAAGTTATATTGATTTCAGAAATGAGAATAAGTATCGAACAAACCACTGCAGCGTTAATAAAGGAAAATGTATTGAAAAATAATTAATTATATTAAAACCAGTAGAAACCTCCATCTGCATAGAAGCTAAGATAAGACAAAATTGTATTTCATTTCCTAGATCATGGTTGCTTTAATAAGATCATTAATAACAAGTATTGATTTTTCTTAAATTCCAAAGTAAGGAACTTGTTTTCTAAAAAGAAAAGTGACTTGAGGAAATTAAAGTGTTTTGGTTTTAAAGAAAGGCATGGTTTTGTCTTAAAATGGTTTAAAAGGAAGTCATGATTTTGTCTTAAATTGGTTTAAAAAGGAAGTCATGGTTTTGTCTTAAGTTGGTTTATTCGAAAAGAAGATATGGAAATTGTTTTGGTTTACTTAAAAAGATAGTTACTCTATTTTGATACTACGGGTATCGTGTGACTTTTTGTGAAAGAAATGGATCTTTTAAAGAGTTAAAATACGTAGTACCTTGGGGTTAAAATCCGGATTTGTTGTAATAAAATGAAAGTCTATGAGTATGTTGAATTTGCCTATGCTTGTGGTGATAGCCTTTGTTGTGCAAGTGTTGTATTTCTGTGCTACCGCATCTCTCGTTGGAGGGCCGGCTATCTGGTTGATTGATGGACATACTGACACGATGGGTGGCCCACGGGTATGCTTCCACTATATCGATCCTTTTGGACATACTGACACGATGGGTGGCCCACGGGTATGCTTCCATTAGGAGTGTTATCTTGTTATTTGCTTTGGACATACTGACACGATGGGTGGCCCACGAGTATGCTTCCATTATGATTGTTATCTTGTTATTTCCTTTTGGACATACTGACACGATGGGTGGCCCACGGGTATGCTTCCATTAGGAGTGTTATCTTGTTATTTGTTTTGGACATACTGACACGATGGGTGGCCCACGAGTATGTTTCCATTATGATTGTCATCTTGTTATTTCCTTTGGACATACTGACACGATGGGTGGCCCACGGGTATGCTTCCATTAGGATGGTTCCATGGCCATGCTTATACCGAGGTAAGATGCCGGGGCATGCGGCCGTTGTGCGGGTTAAATTCTCGGGTTATATTTGAGTGATGACTTTACGGGCGTGAGTCCCTGACTTGACATGACTGCTAATATATATTGTGAACTGTAGTTTGGTTATCATACATGTCTCCTATTTTATATAGACTATTATGATTTCATTTACAGTATTTTCAGTTTCACATACTTGGTACCTGTTGTACTGACCTCCTTCGGGGGGCTGCGTTCATGCCGCAGGTAGAGGTACACAAGTTGTTGATCCTCGCTCATAGGATCGCAGTTCAGCGTTTGGGAAGCTCCGTTTCTCCGGAGGCTTATCTTTTGGTATAGTCCCCTGTCAATGTAGGTACTTGTACATTCAGGGGTATGGCGGGACCCTGTCCCGTCATATTTGTTGTTATATTCTTAGAGGTCTGTAGTACTGTTGTGGGCAAGGTTTGTAAAAGGATATAATTGTTCGGGTTTTATGTATATACATGAAGGTGACCGTTTTGGTTAGCCTGTTTTCTTATCTTGTTTCCTGTTTAAGTTTTATTTCATTGATTTTCTCGATGATTGTATCACTAGGGTGCCGGGGTAAGGCACGATCCACGCCCAAGGTCGGTCGTGACAAAAGTGGTATCGAGCGCTTAATCCTCGGAAAGTGTCTCTGCATCGTATCTAGTAGAGTCTTGATTATCGGCGTGTTGTGCACCACACCTATAATCAGGAGGCTATAGGATGTTTAGGATTGGTTTCCATTCTTCTCACTCTGAGATCGTGCCTTAGATCTGTGTTATGAGTTGGACTCCCTCTGACGTATTCTCATGTACCAGTGATGCCTCCGCGCAAGGCAACCAGGGCCCAGAAGGGCAAGCGGCGAGAGAGGCTGCGAGTAGAGCACGAGAGGGTTACAAGGCACGAGCCCGATCTTTACGAGGAGGTGCTACGACGGCGGATTCTACGATGCGCCCGGCCCATCGAGTTTAGAGCGGATCGGTAGCTACGAGGCCACGATATTCGAGCCTCGGTCGCGGCCGAGCAGAGGATATGGGTTACAAGGAGATGACCCGATTACTAGTTAGGTTTATGGCGAGACTTGAGGATGAGCGAGGCCGGTGGTACCCGTAGTGCACCCGTGCGATAGTTGGAGACTTGAGACTTCTTAAGTTGCGATCCACGGTGTTCTATGGATCGAGGCGAGATGACCCTCGAGGAGTTTATCCGAAGCGATTCTGGATGGATCATGAGAGTGATCAAGGCTTCAGAGACTGAGTCGGTGGTCTTAGGTTCGCATCGGCTGCGTGATACTGCAGTCTACTGGTTTGATTCGTGGGAGCTGTCCCGGGGGGAGCATGCGCCTCCAGCTGTTTGGGACGAGTTCTCGGAGGCATTTCTCAGCCATTTCTTCCCTCCGCAGATGAGGAGAGCAGGCGAACAGATTTACGATCTTGAGGCGAGAGATGGCGTGCGGTTGAGTACAACATGGAGTTCGACTTCGTTGGCTCGATATGTCCTCGCGTTAGTGGCAAATATGGAGGGCGAGTGCCTTTGCTACGTCCACGGGGCTCGATGACTACTTGGCGAGAGGCTTGCTCGGGTGTAGCTCTTGGTAGGGCATGGACATTACCGTATCTGAGCTTATGCGCGAGGATGGAGGAACGTAGAGACCGCGTAGGGACCAGATCAGCATAAGAGGGCGAGTAGCGAGTCCTTCAAGAACTCGAGAGCAGACGCCTCAAGGCGAGCTAGTTATACACCTCCGCTCAGAGTGGTCCTCGCGATCTTGGGGCGTCGGGAGTATTGAGGCGGTCGTGGCTCCAGGTTCAGATTTTGGAGGCGGGGTGTTAGCTGGGATGAAGCCACCCTACCTCGTTGTGACCGTTGTGGTAGGCTCGGTGTGGGAAGTCCGTGCTAGTTTGGGAATTTGTTTTACATGCGGCGCAGGCCATTTTGCGGCTGTCCACCAGAGGTGGAACTAGTGGGATAGCCTGACTACGGGATCGATTGCGGGTTCTTCACCTTCCATAGCTAGGCGGGATGTTCATACCGCCGTGAGCAGCAGAGGTGGAAGTTCCGATTTTAGCGGTCCTTTGAACCGTATATTTGATTTTCGGTATATCCTTAACCTCAGAGACTAGTTTGTTTTGATGTTATGATGATGTGTTTAGTATTATGTTTGGTTGGATTGTGGTAAAATATGATTTAGAAGCCTGGTTAGAAAAAATGGTAAGTCTGGGGATGAGACAATTGTGAACCTTAGAAATTTTTACAGTTGAGACCTTAGATGTAAGGTCGTCTTGAGTAAAAGACTTTACGGTTAATCTTTGTCGGAGTGCATAGTATACGTGGAGTTTTGTGTGATAATTCCATGGGTAGTTTGAGATAGAAGTGGTAGCTTTCATGACGTGAATTAGTAAGATTGTTCCGGATCGGGGAACGAGAGAGTTTGGTGTGATAGCGGGTCGGGTTGAGGCCAGATCGCGGGTCAACCCGCAGCCCGGAATGAGGTGGGGTCAGTTCGAGGTGGTCCCGCCAGATGGTAGGATCACGAGGGTGCAAGGCCCAAGTTTAGGTAACCGTTGTACGAGTTCGTTGATGCGTTCGACCATAATCGGATCGTGAAGGCCGGGAAGGGCCTTAAAGGAATTTGAGGCTAGTAAAATGACCAAGTTTGGAGGTAGTGACTCCAAGGTTTTGGAAACTGAAGCGATGACTGGAGTATGGTACGTGTACTAGAGAGAGTTCGGGTGTACGAGAAGGGTATGACGAGTAAAGAAAGGAGTGAACGTGTGTTAACAGAATAAAAGGGATCATTTTATTGTGAAGTGAAGATACGATGAGAGTATCCTTTAGACCCTAGGTGGAAGCTTTTGTGATGTTAGAGGTGATTCCTCGTTGGCTTGGATTGGAGTTTTGCGCATGTGTTATATTATGGCCAGGTGTGGCATAAGTGGTTTTGTAAGTATAGTAGTGAAGACTATACCAGCGCATGTATGTTTTGAGACTTAGAAGGAACATTCGGGACGAATGTTTCTAAGGGGGGAATAATGTTACACCCCGTAGTTCCAGAGTATGTATATGAGGACGTACGTACGAGAATACGACAGAAAAATTGGAAAGGAAGAAAGATGTGATTTTTCGACGGAAAAGTTTCCGGATTTTGTGAAGGAAAAAGGTTCGTTAATGAGAATTGGATTCCCAGATTTGGTATTCGGACTTTTTGGAATATTTGAGAATTATGGAATTTTATTTCCGAAATTGGTCACGTGGGGCCCACGGGAGAATTTACGGTTTTGTGGGGGCCACTTTAATTTTGGATTTTTGGCATTACGAATATTTTCGGAAGATGAAATATTTTGGACGAGTAGGGGGGCGACACGTGTCACCCCCATGTGGCCATGTGGCCGAATTGGTGAAGGACACTTGTCCTTGGACGGTTTGGTAGTGGACAAGTGGCTAGCCACTTGTCCAAATTTTGTGGTGGACATGTGGTTGATAGAATCCACACCCACATGTCCCCAATCTACAACACACACTTGCCTAGATCTTGGCCATTGATTTCTCTATAAATACCCCTTTGTGCAAGACTAATTCTTCATCCACACTTAAGAGTTTCCAAGGCCAAAATAATACTCCCTCCTTTGTAGTTCTCGTCCACCCCCCCCCCCCACTTTGTGTAGAAAATACTTCAAGTATTGTTGTATTATCCCAAATACCTTAGCCTAGTATTCCTAGTAGTATTCCAAAGTTATTTCAATACTAAGAGCCCGGAAATACTACTTTAATCCAATAGTCGCAAAATGAAGCCCTAGAAAAATCTTCATAGCTTAGATGAAGTGTTAAGAGAAGTTGTTTAGAAACTTCTAAGGTTTGCTTGGAGCGGGTTGGAGCGTAAGGAATTGGAGCTAAACGTTGCTCAGGATCGACTTATAATCTTGGATAATTTTGGGCTTATCGAGGTAATGATCTATGTCCCCCTATTGTAATTGGATATTACATATTGTTGTAGTTTAGAATTGAGTATAAGATATATTGGAAGGACGATTATAAAGAATTGAATTGTATTTACATTGGACTGTATTTACAGTTGACTTGTAGTATTATTGTGGAGTAGAATTGTACACGTCCGGGTTAGACGTCTAACCCCCTTTTGGAGTTGTTGGCTTGGTAGCGGGCCTTGATAGATGAGGAGATTTATGTGGTTGCGGGGGGGGGGGGGGAGGTGCTGCCGAATTTTCCGTAGAATAAGGAACCTTGTACTTAGAATTGTTCTACGAAGAGATCTAGAGGTTGATAGACGTTTTGTGACCTTTATAGGTTGAAGTTCTACGGGTAGCGTATTCTACTTGAAGGGTGGAAGAGGCTAGCAGGGTTTTAATACTTTGGAGTTATTTGCTAATTGTCGATAATCGTCGCGAGGTATGTGAACCTCTTCCTATCTTTTCTAGCATGATTGTGTGAACTATGTAGTACGGTAGACGTACGTGTGCTAAACGAATTTGGTTGGTTTAAAACATAAAGTGTTATAACGGCTTTATGGGAAGTTTGTTATAACAACTTTATGTAGGTAAAGAAATGGTTTGTGGTTTTTAAAAGATAAGAGACTTGACTTATAAATGACTTGATGTGAAATATTAAGGACTTGAATTGTGTTAAAAAGTTGTGAAACCGCATTTATGAGAAATGGGTAATTGGGTTTTAAAAGGAATAAGTTATATTGATTTCGGAAATGAGAATAAGTATCGAACAAACCACTGCAGCGTTAATAAAGGAAAATGTATTGACAAATAATTAATTATATTAAAACCAGTAGAAACCTCATCTGCATAGAAGCTAAGATAAGACAAAATTGTATTACATTTCCTAGATCATGGTTGCTTTAATAAGATCATTAATAACAAGTATTGATTTTTCTTAAATTCCAAAGTAAGGAACTTGTTTTCTAAAAGAAAAGTGACTTGAGGAAATTAAAGTGTTTTGGTTTTAAAGAAAGGCATGGTTTTGTCTTAAAATGGTTTAAAAGGAAGTCATGATTTTGTCTTAAATTGTTTTAAAAAGGAAGTCATGGTTTTGTCTTAAGTTGGTTTATTCGAAAAGAAGATATGGAAATTGTTTTGGTTTACTTAAAAAGATAGTTACTCTATTTTGATACTACAGGTATCGTGTGACTTTTTGTGAAAGAAATGGATCTTTTAAAGAGTTAAAATACGTAGTACCTTGGGGTTAAAATCTGAATTTGTTGTAATAAAATGAAAGTCTATGAGTATGTTGAACTTGCCTATGCTTGTGGTGATAGTCTTTGTTGTGCAAGTGTTATATTTCTGTGCTACCGCGTCTCTCGTTGGAGGGCCGGCTATCTGGTTGATTGATGGACATACTGACACGATGGGTGGCCCACGGGTATGCTTCCACTATATCGATCCTTTTGGACATACTGACACGATGGGTGGCCGGGTATGCTTCCATTAAGTGTTATCTTGTTATTTGCTTTGGACATACCGACACGATGGGTGGCCACGATTATTCTTCCATTTTGTTTGTTATCTTGTTATTTCCTTTTGGACATACTGACACGATGGTTGGACCAAGGTTATGCTTCCATTAGGAGTGTTATCTTGTTATTTGCTTTGGACATACTGACACGATGGGTGGCCCACGAGTATGCTTCCATTATGATTGTTATCTTGTTATTTCCTTTGGACATACTGACACGATGGGTGGCCCACGGGTATGCTTCCATTAGGATGGTTCCATGGCCATGCTTATACCGAGGTAAGATGCCGGGGCATGCGGCCGTTGTGCGGGTTAAATTCCCGGGTTATATTTGAGTGATGACTTTACGGGCGTGAGTCCCTGACTTGACATGACTGCTAATATATATTGTGAACTGTAGTTTGATTATCATACATGTCTCCTGTTTTATATAGACTATTATGATTTCATTTACAGTATTTTCAGTTTCACATACTTGGTACCTGTTGTACTGACCTCCTTCGGGGGGCTGCGTTCATGCTGCAGGTAGAGGTACACAAGTTGTTGATCCTCGCTCATAGGATCGCAATTCAGCGTTTGGGATGCTCCGTTTCTCTGGAGGCTTATCTTTTGGTATAATCCCCTGTCATTGTAGGTACTTGTACATTCAGGGGTATGGCGGGGGCCTGTCCCGTCATAGTTGTTGTTATATTCTTAGAGGTCTGTAGTACTGTTGTGGGCAAGGTTTGTAAAAGGATATAACTATTCGGGTTTTATGTATATACATGAAGGTGACCGTTTTGGTTAGCCTGTTTTCTTATCTTGTTTCCTGTTTAAGTTTTTATTTCCGCTGATTTTCTCTGATGATTGTATCACTAGGGTGCCCGGGGTATGGCACAAGTCACGGGCCCGAGGTCGGGTCGTGACAGGTTATTGGCCAAATCACGTTGGTAAATGAAAGGAAGAAATGTGTAAGAGATGAGAAAACGAATCAGAAAATTTATCGGGAAAAACTGAGAGGCACCGCGGTGCCTCCACCGTGGGACCGCGGTGCAAATTCATTTTTCTGTTCCAGTGACTTACTGGAATTTAGGCACCGCGGCGCCTCGACGATTTTCAGTAACGTAGTAGGCGAATTGAAACTGATTCTTGGGCTGACTTTGGAGCAATTACTCTCCATTACTTGGCTATTGAATTCAGCCATTACTAGGCTGAATTAACCTCAATATCAATGACCATTACTTGACATTGATGGCCATTCATTTGGTGAATTGAGAAGACCAAATCATCTACCTATAAATTGATGTCTTGGGCACAATTGCAAAACATACTAGACACATTGACACTTAAACAATTCTCTGAAAATTGTCTTCCTCTCTAGCAATCACAATAAACTCAAAGATCTTTCTTATCAAGCGAACACTTGAGTTCCTTTGCTCATTTGTTTGATTGTTGTTTTATCTTGGAAGATAAGTTGCTAAAACAACCGTTGAAAGGATATACGGGGGCAATATTATCTTAAGGAAATATTGAAACTTCAATCGACTCAGCAAGACCATTTCCTTGTTTAATTTCCATATATATTATTTACTTGTTGTTGTTGTTGCTTTCCCATTTTCTTGTAATTATATATATATATATATATATACTAACAAGCTTAAAATAATATTCGCTATTTTCAACAACAACAATGTCTGCTAAAGATCGAATCAACGTTGTCAATTCTACTACTCAAGGTATTCCCTGTGCCCTCAACCTCGCTGCTCAAGATGTTCCAAACATCTTTGCTTCTATGATACTCTTCCTGAAAGTTATGGGTATATCAAATTTCCTAACCAAAGACCCTCCACTAGTTGGAGAAGACGCGGATCCCCAACCTAGTAATATGGCGGGAGGGAACCGAGGTATCCATGTCTATAACGACGTAAAGGTGGTCCGTAAGGATTGCAACCACTGTGGTAAAGTTGGTCACATGGCCAAAGACTGCTGCAAGCTCAAACAAGAGAAGGACAAAGGCAAGATTAAGACAAACATCGTCGAAGACACGGTCTTAGACGATATGATTGAAGAATTTTCAGCGGTGGTTCTTGAAGCTAACCTCGTTGAGAATCCGGTGCAATGGTGGCTAGATACGGGTGCTACCCGTCACATATGTTCCAATAAAGATGCATTTTTCACATATACACCAGTCACAGATAAGAAATTGATCATGGGCAACAATTTTTCTTCAGAGGTGCTGAGGGTAGGAAAGGTGACCCTAAAGATGACGTCCGAAAATGAGCTAAATCTGAAGGAAGTGATGCATGTCCCAGAAATTCGAAGAAATTTTATTTTTGGACCTTTGTTAGTAAATGTTGGTTTTATGCAAGTGTTAGAGGCTAACAAGTTTGTAATCACTAAGAATGGAACCTTTGTAGGAAGGGGCTTCGTCTGTGAATGCCTCTTTAAATTTAATGTTGCACCTATAATGTCTTATGTTTCAACTATCAATAAAATTGAGCCTTCTACTTACTTGATTGAGTCATCTAATTTATGGCATCATAGATTAGGACATGCTAACTATCAATCTATCCAAAGATTGGTAAAGCTGGAATTTTTGTCGTCTTATCGACATAAACCCTCAACGTAAGTGTGAGGTGTGTGTAGAGGCAAAACTTTCAAAGAGTCCCTTTAGATTTGTCGAAAGGAAAACCGCTCCTCTAGAACTTATACATACTGATATATGTGATTTAAAGTTCTCTCAAACTAGAGGGGGAACAAGTACTTGTGACTTTGATAGATGATGGCACAAGGTTTTGTTACCTTTACTTACTAAAAAGTAAAGATGGAGCCTTTGAAGCATTCAAACGCTACAAAGCAGAAGTTGAGAACCAACTAAGCGGACTGATTAAGACAATCTGTAGAGATAGATGGGGAGAATATGTAGCGACTTTTGAAGAATTTTGTACCCAATCGGGCATAGTTCATCAAACAACGGCTCCTTACGCACCTCAATCAAACGGAGTTGCTGAACGCAAGAACCGAACACTAAAGGAAATTATGAATGTTTTAATCATTAATTCGAGCCTCCATAAAACCATGTAGGGAGAAGATGTTTATATCGTGAATATGATTCTTAACAGAGTTCCACACAAGGGTAAAGACAAGACTCCATACGAGCTATGGAAAGGAAAGAAATCTACCTACAAGTATTTAAAGGTATGGGGTTGTTTGGCCAAGGTAAAATTACCTATGCCAAAGCAGGTCAAGATTGGATCTAAGATTGTGGATTACATACTCATCGGATATGCCAATAACAGTAGTGTTTATTGCTTCATAGAGCATAAGTCGGATGTACCTGACATTTATATAGGTACGATCATGGAATCAAGGAACACATGGTTCTTTGAAGACACGTTTCCATATAAGGACAAGAACATAACCTCTCACAAATAAATTATGAACAAACCTCTGAGGATCTAGGACTCGATGATTACCTAGATCCGAACAGTTCAGATCTCATAAATTCTAAAGTGGTTGACGATCAGGAATTCAGTATTCCAGATTATCAGGACTTGGAAGATTCAGAGATGGAACCAAGATGAAGCAAAAGGGCCCGGAAGGACAAGTCCTTCGGTCCAGACTATGAAGCTTATCTGGTTCAGGACGAAACACGGACAATCACAGAAGTATTGTCAACTCCAGAAGCACCGCTCTGGAAAGAAGCTATAGAAAGTGAATTAGAGTCCATCCAGCACAACCACACTTGGGAGTTGGCTGACCTTCCTCTAGGACACAAACCTTTGGGTTGTAAATAGATCTTCAAAGGGAAGTTAAAAGCAGATGGTTCTATCGACAAATACAAAGCTAGGTTGGTAGTCAAGGGCTATCGCCAAAAGGAGGGCCTTGACTACTTCGAAACCTATGCTTCAGTGTCAAGAATGACATACATACGTATGTTCATAGTCATTGCCGCCTTGCGGGATCTTGAAATACATCAAATGGATATCAAGACAGCCTTCCTGAATGGTGATTTGGAAGAAGAAATATATATGGATCAACCTGAAGGGTATGTAGTTCCAGGACAAGAGACAAAAGTCTTTCGGCTTGTCAAATCAATGTACGGGCTGAAACAGGCCCCTAAACAATGGCACGAGAAATTTGGCAGTACCCTATTATCAAAAGGGTTTACCATTAATAAGTGTGACAAATGTGTTTACATGAAAGGAAATGCTGATTCATTCATCATAATATGTCTTTATGTAGATGACTTGTTGATTAGAGGTAGCAGTCCTAGGATAATCCTAGAGACTAAGAACATGTTAAAATAATGTTTCGACATGAAATATATGGGTGTCGTAGATATCATATTAGGGATGAAGATCTCTAAGACATCTAATAGACTGGTCTTGTCTCAGTATCACTACATCGAATATGTGATGCGCGAAAAGATGCACACACTTTAACGCAAGTGCACGTTATCGTGACAAGTAATATAGTCTAGGTAAGACCGAATATCGTCCACAAGGATTAGTGTTCAAGTGCCAATTATCTATCTTTTGGTATCTATTTGGTAACCGATATTTGATTTTGTTGATTATAACTAACAATTATAAATACTAATTGACTATGTGTTTACTTCAGTAGTGATGAAAATAGGGTTTCCAAGTCTCCTCAACTATCCGCTTATATTACTATTAATGCAATGAATTATGGTTCTTCTTCTTTTGGAGCTAGCAGGTTTACTAAATCGTTTTATACTCCCGTTAAGGCTATATAAACACTCATCCTCAGTATCACTCCTTTCTACCTTTTGGTGATAAGGATGACTCTATAGGAGGATTAAGACCAAAAACCTAGTTAATCGTCACGCGCCATGCGTAAAATTAGGTGTTTAGACCTCTCATTAACGCTACACAAGTAATTGCGGTATTTCATCCCCAATCCAAAATATGTCTTACCCAACTTACAACATATTCACAACCTCCTCCTTTCGAAGTTTGATTAGAAATCATATAAATAATGATAATTAGTGATCAATTAATTACCAAGCATTCAAAGCAATTATTGGGTAAATCTCAACAATAAGAAGAATAATCACAAACATGCATCAATTCATAACATAAGGTTCTAGTGATTTGACATGGAAAGCCCTATAATGGAATTAGTTCTTAGTCATTGACATGACAAGAACTAATTCAATATCCAACATAAAAACTGAAATAAAGTAAAAGAAAGAAAAGAAAATACTTAAGAATGAGTCTCCAAGCCTTCTAGCATCCAAGGGTTGTGTTGTGGAATATTTACAAGATGGAATGGTGGAATGGAGAATGAATTATTCTAATGATGTAGAGACTATTTATAGACCAAGAATCCTTTTGGTGAAGAGTTAAGGTTTTATGTAGGTAGGAAAAGTTATTAGAATCCTTTTAGGTAAGGGTTTTAAGGTAGGGAAAAGTTATCCCTTTAGGTAGGAAAAATTATCCCCTTAGGATTCTGAAAACATGTCAAATTCGGCCCAGACTTCATAAATCCCGCGCCGGCGCCGCGGCCCTGCAGACTGGCGCCGCGGCGCCTGAAAATCAGCAACTCTCGGGACTTTCAGCACATTGGCGCGCGGCTCTATCGGCTCATGGCCGGTGGCGTTCTGGCGGATTAGTCTCGTCGCCGCACTTTTTCGTCCGGACTTCGTCTGATCTCCTATATAATTTCCGAAACTTCTGAGACTTCATTTCTTGGCCCTTTTAGTGTGCAATTCCATCTCATTTATGCTCATTTCATCTCCTTTTCGCCATTTCTCCATTTTTGACCGCTGTGACACAAAAGAAAGGAAAACGACCCTAATATTGTACTAAACATAAATGAAATGAGTAAAATACTAACTAAAAATGACTCAAAAAGTGTATATAAAATACACCGATCAAATACCTCCAAACTTAACCTTTGCTCGCCCTCGAGCAATGATCAAAAATATAAACAAAGACGTGAAAGAAAAGAAAATAAAATGACTCAAAGACATTGATCAAATTGCTGTATAATTGTCACTTAGAAAAGCATGAAGGTTAGCAGAATAATATACAGGAACATATAGCATGAATTTTTAGGATTCTAAACACTCAAGTCAGATATTTCGCAAATTCAATTTAATCATGCTCAGTGGAAGTAAAAATACCTAACTATGCATGTCAATTTCAAACTTATATGGCCTGTTCACTTGCTATTCTCCACTAATCATGGATATGCATATAAGAGATCTTCAGGACTTTTCAGGGTTGTAATGTAGGCTTAGGCAGGGGTAGGTAAAAAAATAGGCATTTAGGCTCAATGTACGTACCATAAGCTCTTTTTCTTTCAACCCTTCCCTTTTCTTTTGATTCTCTTTTTCACTTCATACCTATCTTTCACCTCTTTTGTTTTGAGGTGTATGATGAATAGCAGGCACCCCCAAACTTAGGCTTTTGCCTATTTATTATTACTTTTTCATTGGGGTGCATAAAAATTGTTTACTCTCTTTTGTCTCTTTTTCAACACTTTATATTCCAAACATCTCAATTTTTCACTTATGGCACAAGTATGAAATTATAGGGTGTCAAAGAAAGGTCTTATTTTTAGGCTCAAAGGGGCTGACTAGAGATATAATTTGACTGTCAGGGATAGGCAAAGAATGGTAAGAAAGGGCTAACAAAGAAATGCCTGAGTCATCTCCCTAACATGCATATCCTAAATATTTCGCCTCAAATAGCAAGCAAGCAGACACATAGGTATAATCACTAACAATGCATAAATCAAGCAAGAAACCCCAAATAGTTCGATTTCATGAATTTTTGGCATATCTATCCTAAGTGTTCAGATGGTTGCTTCTAATTCCATTACATTATTCCACTTTACTTCATTAGGCGTTTCAAGTAACTACAGCATGCATGATCATAAAAAATAAAAATAAAAATTATTACTCAAAAATTGCTCAAAAATTGCTCAAAAATACATAAAACAATTCAAAAAGACTCAAAAAACAATAAAACATCCCCCCAAACTTAAATCACACATTGTCCCCAATGTGTGCAAGACTGGAAAAAAAATAGGGACAACTTACTGACACAACACAACGGTCATAACGGAGGTCTAGGAGGAAAAATTCTGAAATTTGCACGGAGTATGACTCTCTGAAGTTCCGGCGCGGCCAGGGTCAGCGCGCGCTGCTGCTATCTTGTGGCTCTCTGAAGTTCTGCGCATGACTACCTTACAGCGTCGCTGACGATCTTTTCCCTTTTTAGCGTTTTGCTCCTTTTCCTCGGTTTTAGCTTTGATCCACTGTCGTCAACAACACAAAACAAGAACCCAAGACCGTGAGACTGTTCAAGACAAAATAAAATAAACTAAAGATAGAAACTAAAATAACATAATTAAAAACATTGGGTTGCCTCCCAACAAGTGTTGTCTTTAACGTCGTGTAGCCGCACGCAATTAACCTGGACGAGTGCCCAATGGATCCTACGTGAACCGCTTGCAATCCGCAGAGTTATTGTTGCAGGTCTCACTTTTCCTACAACCATCTGTTCAAACAAGGGCCTCAAACATAAAATTATCCCCCAAGTACACAAGACAAGCTTGTATTTTAGGCTCTCTATAATGTAGGGATCAGTGAATCTTCCTACATCTCTCAACTCTAGGGGTTGCCCTTGATGGTATGGACTTTCTTTTTGGGGGTCAACATTGACAGCTGGTGGTGTTTCTTCTGCAATAGGTACAAGAAAAAGATTTTCCAAGGAATCCAAAAAGATGAATGATTGGATCTCAGTAACTTTTTCCTTCTCTACACCAATTATCTCTTGATTCCTCAACAGCTGGGTGTGGTTCAGGCTCTTCTATTTGCTTACCACCTCCCATAATGATGTCGCTAGGCAGATTTGCTTGAGTTCTATTGCTCATCTCATCCATCAATTGTCCTATTTGTGTCTCCAACTTTCTGAGGGACTCCCTTGTCTCAGCCATAAACTGAGTCTGGCACTTGGCGAACATAAGTATGCCTGCCTGCAACTCATTTCGATCTTCCTCTGAAATCTGTGGGTTAAGCTGTTGTTGATGACTCCACTGTCTCTGATAGTAGTAGTCCATGTGTCCTGATTTTATTTATATTTTATTTTTTTTTTCGTTTTTTTTTTCATTTCGAATTTAACCTGCAAAATAAGAAAAACAATAAAAGGTGATAAAAAGATGCTCGCAGAACAAGTTAGAAACTTGTTCTTGGAGCAAAAAAAAAACAAATAAAAATAAAAACAGAAATAAAACCAAATTAGAAATTACAAATAGATAAAATTGATATTGAACTATGCCTAATCCCCGGCAACGGCGCCAAAAACTTAATGCGCGAAAAGATGCACACACTTTAACGCAAATACACGTTATCGTGACAAGTAATATAGTCTAGGTAAGACCGAATATCGTCCACAAGGATTAGTGTTCAAGTACCAATTATCTATCTTTTGGTATCTATTTGGTAATCGATATTTGATTTTGTTGATTATAACTAACAATTATAAATACTAATTAACTATGTGTTTACTTCAGTAGTGATGGAAATAGGGTTTCCAAGTCTCCTCAACTATCCGCTTATATTACTTATTAATGCAATGAATTATGGTTCTTCTTCTTTTGAAGCTAGCAGGTTTACTAAATCGTTTTATACTCCCGTTAAGGCTATATAAACACTCAACCCCAGTATCGCTCCTTTTTACCTTTCGGTGATAAGGATGACTCTATAGGAGGATTAAGACCAAAAACCTAGTTAATCGTCACGCGCCATGCGTAAAATTAGGTGTTTAGACCTCTCATTAACGCTACACAAGTAATTGCGGTATTTTCATCCCCAATCCAAAATATGTCTACCCAACTTACAACATATTCACAACCTCCTCCTTTCGAAGTTTGATTAGAAATCATATAAATAATGATAATTAGTGATCAATTAATTACCAAGCATTCAAAGCAATTATTAGGTAAATCTCAACAATAAGAAGAATAACCATAAACATGCATCAATTCATAACATAAGGTTCTAGTGATTTGACATGGAAAGCCCTATAATGGAATTAGTTCCTAGCCATTGACATGACAAGAACTAATTCAATATCCAACATAAAAACTGAAATAAAGTAAAAGAAAGAAAAGAAAATACTTAAGAATGAGTCTCCAAGCCTTCTAGCATCCAAGGGTTGTGTTGTGGAATATTTACAAGATGGAATGGTGGAATGGAGAATGAATTCTTCTAATGATGTAGAGACTATTTATAGACCAAGAATCCTTTTGGTGAAGGGTTAAGGATTTATGTAGGTAGGAAAAGTTATTAGAATCCTTTTAGGTAAGGGTTTTAAGGTAGGGAAAAGTTATCCCTTTAGGTAGGAAAAATTATCCCTTTAGGTAGGAAAAGTTATCCCCTTTGGATTCTGAAAACATGTCAAATTCGGCCCAGACTTCATAAATCCCGCGCCGGCGCCGCGGCCCTGCAGACTGGCGCCGCGACGCCCGAAAATCAGCAACTCTCGGGACTTTCAGCACATTGGGCGCCATGGCCATTTATCGCCATGGCCGTGGCGTTTTTGGCGGATTAGTCTCGCCGCTCTTTTTCGTCCGGACTTCGTCTGATCTCCTATATAATTTTTGAAACTTCTTAGACTTCATTTCTTGGCCCTTTTAGTGTGCAATTCCATCTCATTTATACTCATTTCATCTCTTTTTCGCCATTTCTCCATTTTTGACCGCTGTGACACAAAATAAAGGAAAACGACCCTAATACTGTACTAAACATAAATGAAATGAGTAAAATACTAACTAAAAATGACTCAAAAAATGTATATAAAATACACCGATCAATATGTGCTGAAGAAATTTGAGATGTTCGACAGTTCACCAGTAACGACACCATTTGATAAAAGTCAAAAGATTGACAAGCATCTTGGTGCACCCGTACGCCAGGAGCGATACACACAGGTGATTGGGAATCTGATGTATATCACAAACTGCACTCGATCTGATATCGCTCATGCAGTCAATAAAGTGGCTATATTCACCCATAATCTAAGTGAGGATCACTGAAAAGCACTGAATAGGGTACTACGGTTCCTGAAGTTCACGCAAAATTTTGGATTGCACTATTCGAGATATCCAGTTATACTAGAGAGGTACATTGATGCAAACTGGATATCTGATAGCGATGACATCAAGTCCACCAATGGATATATTTTTACAATCGGTGGTGGAGCTGTGTCTTGGAAATCATCTAGGCAAACACTTATTTCCCGATCCACGATAGAGTCGGAATTTATCTCTTTAGACAAAGCGGGAGAAGAAGTTGAATGGCTTTATGGCTTCTTAGAGGATGTCCCATGTTGGGATAAACCCATTTCTTCTGTAATGATCCACTGCGACAGTCATTCGGCTCTAGGAAGAGCACGAAGTTCGATATACAATGACAAGTCTCGTCATATCCGACGAAGACATGAGTCCGTTAGGCAACTGATCACCTCGGGTGTTATTTTTATTGATTACGTAAAATCTAAGGAAACTATAGCAGATCCCTTGACGAAGGGAATACCCAAGGATCAGATGAACTGTCTGTCTAGAGGAATGGACTTAAAACCCAATCAATAAGAATCAATGTAGTAGACACCCAACCTTACGGACTGGAGATCCCAGGGATAAGGTTCAATGGGAAAACTAAACTGTAAAGGTTCAGATGAGCGCTTCGGTGGAAGAAGGAGCACTTCGGATAATGATTTCTTCTTAAGAAACATAATAAAGGTCATTCCCATGATAAACATAAAGTGTTACATGCAAGAGGGGTAAAATGATAAGTTTTCAAAACCTTTAATGATCCTCCAAAGTAGAGGTTAGGTTGAGGAAATTTGTAATGGTTCCTAATTCTTGTATAGCTGGGTATTGCATGATACCTTGTAGGAAATCACCTATTTAAGTGCGAGGATAGGCCGCCTCAAATGAATGCACTTAAGAAACCAAGGGTGTCCACGGACCACGATGGATAAAAATACTAGAAAGATTGAGTAGGAAAGGTGTTGTGTTGGTATCATTGTCTTGGCATTTACTAAACACTGACGGTTCAAGACATCACATTCACCGCACAGTAAATATGTCCGATGGTATTCTACTATGAAAGGTTCAAAGATCCGGCTACCTCTCCAGATGCAACATCGTTTCGCCGAGTGATTGCTAGAAATGCATCATACGCGTGCACCAAAATCTCTTCCAAGAGGGGATTGTTGGAAATATTTATTAAACGTGAAATAAAGTTAATCTTATTTAATTACGAATCGAACAATTGGGGCCCCACACATAGGAAATATTGTTTCCACACACGTGCACATATAGTGCAATGATCATAATTTCTTTAAATGAGAGAGATATTGATACATATATGAATTGTTTGAGACGTAAGATAATAGACGGTTATTGGCCAAATGACGTTGGTTTCACGTTGGTAAATGAAAGGAAGAAATAAGTAAGAGAGGAAAAACGAATCAGCAAATTTTCCGAGAAAAACTGAGAGGCACCGCTGTTAGGCATATTTTATATACACTTTTTGAGTCATTTTTAGTTAGTATTTTACTCATTTTGTTTGTGTTTAATATAGTATTATGGATGTTTTTCTTTCTTTTGAGTCACAGCGGTCATAAATGGAGAAATGTCAAAAAGAAGATGAAATGAGCTTATTTGAGATGAAATTGCACAATAAATGGCCAAGAAATGAAGCCTAAGAAGTCCTGGGAAGTATAGAAGAAATCAGACGAAGTCCGGACGAGAAAATAATGAAAAATCAGAAAATCCAGAATGGGATGCCACCGCTTGTGATGCCGTGTCAGAACGCAGATGCCTAATATTGAGAGAGTGCGATGCTTTTCGGCCGCGGTGCCATTCTGTAGGACCGCGGTGCCGACGAGGGATTTTTTATTTTCTGGGTCGATTTTCGAAGGGAAAAAGGGTCCAAAACGTGATTTTTCTCAAGACTATAAATCCCTAAAACCCTGACCTAAAGAGGGCATCTTGTACATAATTCCACAATCTACTTTGAGGAGGCAAAAAATGAGGCAACAATAGAAGATTGGAGATAACTTTGGTTCAAGTTTCGTTTTCTTTCCTTTTATTTATTTCAGTTTATGTTGGTTTGTATCAGTTCTTGACATGATAATTGTTACACCCCGTAATTTCAGGATATGTTTAAGAGAATGTATGTAAGGAATCAGGACTTAAAAATTTTGAACGAAAGAAAGAGTTGTAATTTCTAAGGAAAATCATCCGAACCTCGGGAAGGAAAAATATTTGTTAGTAAGAATTGGGTTCCCAGAATCGTTATTTGAGACTTATGGAATTCTATTTTCGGATTTTGTCATGTGGGGCCCACTCGGGAAATTTTACGTTTTGTGGGGCCCACGGGGTTTTCGATAGTTTGACCAATTATGGAAATTCGGGAAACGGAATGTTATGGACCAATGGAAGGGCGACACGTGTCGCCCTCCACATGGTCATGTTGGACGAAAATGTCATATAAAGAGTAGCCAATTTTGGCTTGATAAAATGGACCAAGTCAAAGGGTCAAATTTAGCTTGACATAATTGACCTCATCCTAGCCACACATTTGCCTTGATCCAAGCCCTTGAATGTAGTATATATCTATATTAGTAGTGCAAGACTAGATCATTTCCAACACTTAGAAAAATTGGCAAGACTTGTCTTGCTCATTGAGAGCTCTCGGCATTAGCTCTATCCCACACACAAAAAATCGTTTGTTGTCCATAATTCACAATACGTAAACTCAAGGTTCCTAGAGATATTATAAGGATATCTCAATACAAAAATCCCGGAAAAACTACGTTTTTACGTTAGTCGTAAGATGAAAACCTAAGTTTCATAAGTTTTGATTGGAAATTGAAGATAATTTGTTTATGAACTTCTAAGGATTGCTTGGAGTGGATTGGAATGTCAAGAAGAGGAACTAAAGTTGCTAAGGATCAACTTTGAATCTTGGATTAGATTTGGGCTTATTGAGGTAATAATCTTCGTCTTACTATTGTAATTGAAGATTCCATGTTATGATAAGTTAGAAATGATCATGTGATATATATTATGAAGATTGATAAATGTTATGGAATTTGGAAGGTTAAAATCCGAGATTGGCATGTTAGCCATTAAAATTGGAAATCAATTTGGTCGATAGTTATAATCGTCGCATGTTATATAAGAAAGAGGATTTTAGTTGTTTTAATTAATTGCGACTATATAACATGTTAGAATAACAACTTGGATTGAAAAAGAATTGAAAGAGAATTAATGTTGTTGTTGCCGAGAATGGCTAAAGATTGTTGGACAATTTTACATTAATTGTGGGGCAGAATTTTACACGTCTTGTTAAGGCGTGTAATCCCCTTTGAATTGCTGGTTTGTTGCGTCTTAAGTGTGGCATGTTGGTTGTTGATTTCGGGCCTTGAAAAAGGTGGAAAAGTACGTAGAAACAAAGGAAGTGCTGCCCAAATTTCTGTAGAATAAGAGACCTAACACTTAGTATTATTCCACGTTGATAAGCTAGGAGTTGATAGACATGTCATGGTTATTATAGGTTGAAGTACTGCGTGTAGTGTATTCTACTTGAAGGGTGGAAAAGCTAACAAGGTTGAAGTACTTTGGAGCATTTTGCTACTTGTCGATAGTCATCGCGAGGTATGTGAACCTCTTCCTTCTTTTGCCATGTTCTACGTATGAATTATACATATGGTGTTATTTCATGATTCCTTCTACTCTTAGAAGTTAAGATGTACGTATGTTGATTTACTCTATGTAAAAGGTATGTCTAAGTTATCCTAAGTTCTTAACAAGTCTTATGGGGGATGTTGGTAAGAGTCGTTAGGAAGTATTTGGAGTCGAGTTGACTTTGCTAATTTACTACCCTAATGAG
Organism: Przewalskia tangutica; assembly: GCA_029844215.1. Lineage (NCBI taxonomy): Eukaryota > Viridiplantae > Streptophyta > Magnoliopsida > Solanales > Solanaceae > Przewalskia > Przewalskia tangutica. Next base: position 37,527,158 of record CM056739.1, read on the forward strand.
AATAGGTATCGAACAAGCCATTGCAGCGTTCATAAAAATGTATCGACAATCAATTATATTGAAATAAGTAGAATTCTCCATCTGCATAGAAACTAAGATAAGACAAAATTGTATTATATTTTCTAGATCATGCCTGCTTTAATAAGATCATTATAAACGAGTATAACCTATTCACAACTCATAAAAGTATATGTTATTTAATTTAAAGAGTTTATATTATGAAGTTTTAAGACTATGAACCTTGATTCCTTAAAAGGTTATGAGACTTTATTTTTCAAGTTATGAGACTTGATTCTTAAAGGAAGGAATGATTTGATTTAAAAAGTATGGTTTCCATGATTTATTTCAAAAACTAAGAGGCTTGATTTCAAAAGAGAATGTAACTTGAGTTTTCAAAAGAATAAGTTTATTGATTTAAAAGAGAAGGTGTGACATGATTCTTTTATAAGTATGCACGTACGTAGTACTTTTGGGTTTAGTTTTCCCTAATGTAATAAGAAATGAAAGTTCCTTAAGTTCTCCAAATGAAAGGTTATTATAATAGTTTTATGGGAAGTTGTTATAACGACTTAAAAAGGAGTAAGAAAAGATGGTTTAAAATATTATGGATACAATACACCGAGTCCTACAAATAGACCGGGTTATGTTATGAGACACACCGAGCCTACACATAGGTCGGGTTACGTTATGTGACTTTACCGCGTCCCAGAATGGGCCGGGCAGTATACTTTTATGGGCAGACGTATGTGGAACTTTCCCTATCTCTTGAGCATGAGTATTTACAAATGTATAGTACGGTAGACGTATGGGCTTTAAATGAATTCAATATCGTTTTGATATCATTGACTTGATTTAAAATGTCTAAGTTTGGTTGAGTTGGAAAGTTAAACTCATGTGATTTTAAAGAATGCAATGCTTGATTTAGAAAGACATAAAATGTTATAATGGCTTTATGGGAAGTTAAATGAGTGGTTTACTCAAATGATTTAAACAAGGATAAATGACTTGGTTTTAAGAATGACAATTTGATTTAAAGGCATCAATTGCTTAAAGTTTTAAAGTAAAAGTCACTTGGGTTAGAAGCCTAAAAGTGTATTTCTAAAGGTGTAGTGACTTGTTTTGAAAAGTAGACAAGCCTTGATACTACATGTGTTAGTATATAAGGGGCTTTATACGAAAACGAGTCATTTTTAAAAGGATAAAGGTACGTAGTACTTTGGGGTAAATTCTCGATTTTTCATGACATGTTAGTGTCTTAAGTTAAATAAAGTGAGAGTGCATGCTAATTAAGTCTAATAAGAGTTAAGGGATTTCTTAACTTACTTATGATATTTATGATAGCCGGTTGTGCTTATGTTATGAGATTATGATAGCCGGTTGTGCTTATGTTACGATATTATGATAGCCGGTTGTACTTATGTTATGTGATTATGTTAGTCGGTTGTGCTTGTGATATATTATTCATTACGGGGTCATTCCCCGGGCATGTTGCATTTGCATATTCTGTGGATTTGCTCCCCACGATGCGAGGAAGTTACCTCATGCGAGTCTGTAGGGCTTATGCGGGTGAAACAGTCCCATGCGGGCGGATACAGCCTATGCGAGGAGATTACCTCATGCGGGTCCATACGGCCTATGCGGGTGAAATAGTCCCAGGAGTAGGATTGCATAATGGCCCTAGGTTAATCATAAGCTTCCTGTTTTAAAACCGGCAAAGTTTATTCTTGTTCACTCTCTTTATTAATAAGGCACAAGTGTATTGTTAATTTGGTTATAACTCTTATTGAAAATGGGAAAAGATAATAATGTGCGATTAAGTTCATGGATTGTAACGGTAGGATCTAGTATTTACTTTTTATACTTGCCCCTGTCATTCTATTGTACAGTTATGATTTGTTTCATCAGACCTTATTTCCGCTCCATACTCTGCACTGTTAGATCGACTTCTTCGGGGGGCTGCGTTCATGCCCGCAGGTATTAGGTACACATGTTGGTGATCCTTGCTCTTAGGATCTCTGTTTAGTTTTTGGAAAAAAGCTCCATTACTCTGGAGGCTTATCTTTGGTTCAGGTCCCTGGTATTGTCAGTTATTGTACATTCAGGGGTATGGCGGGGCCATGTCCCGTCACAGTTGTTATGTCAATACTCTTAGAGGTCTGTAGTCATATCTTGTGGGTCAGCTTATAAAAGAAAAAGGATGTAACTGCTTTTGGCTTTGTATATATATGCATGTCCAGGGAGGTAGCCTTATCGGCTAGCCTGTTATTTATTTTTCGGTTAAAGTACGTTATGAGTTTCATGTATGTTCCGGTGATTTTCTCTAATGTATACCTGTAAGGGTGCCTAGGTAGGGCACCAGTCGCGGGCCCGGGGTCGGGTCGTGAAAACAATGTTTAGGAGCTAATTACTTAATTAGGGCTTTCCTTTTGAATCAATTGAATCTCGTTTCATGAATTAATGCATTAGTTGATTTCTTCACTTGATTAAGATTTATTTAATATTGGTATGAATGTTTCATAGTTAACTGATCACTAATTATCATAATCTATATAATTTCGAATCAAAAACCAAGAGGAGAGATTTGGATATGCTGTAATTGAATAGACATAGGTTAAAATTGCGGACGAAAGTACCCCGATACTTGTGTAGCATTATAGGTTACTGTTCTTAATCATCCTATGTGGTAAATCCTATCATATAAATATAAAAGGGTTCTGCACTGAGGTTGAGCGATTATATATCCTAACAGGAATATAAGACAGTCTAGTTAACCGTTATCTTAACGTAGAAGAAGAAGTCATTCTAGTTGCATTAAGGATTAAATAGAGTGGATAATTGAGGATATTGAAAGCCCTAATTCCTTCCTAAATGATTTAAACCAAAGTATTATCATAATTATTTTATTTTCTGCAATTACTTAGCCTTAGTTATTAGATAATGTCACGACCCGAACCCGGGCCCGTAACTGGTGCCTTACCCAGGGCACCCAAGTAGACATACATCAGAGTAATCAGCGGAACATAAAACAAGACATGAAATATCAAGAAGTGTAAAACAGTTATCTGAGAAAATTTGCCTTTCGGCATAATATATAAAACTTAAATCTGAACAGTTACATCCCTTTTACAACTCTGCCACAACAGTACTACAGAACTCTAAGAGTGACATGACAACAATGGCGGGACAGGGCCCCGCCATACCCCTGAATGTAAGCACCTACAACAACAGGGGACTATACCACTGATAAGCCTCCGGAGAAACGGAGCTTCCCAAACGCTGAACTGTGACCCTGAGAGTTAGGATCAACGATCGGTGTACTCTACTGCAGATGAACGCAGCTTCAAGGCGAGGTCGACAACAGTACCAAGTATGTGAAATCGAAAATACTATAAATGAAATCATAGTAGTCTATATAAAGCGGGAGACATGTATGATAACCAAACTACGATTCACAATAAATAAGCGATATGTCAAGTCGTGGACTCACGCCTCAAAGTCATCACTCAAATATAACTATGGGTCTCACGCCCACAACATCAATCATGCGTGGAATACCTTCCTCACCGGCAGCCTATGATATAAAAGCACCAAGGAATACATATGAACAACAGGTCCCACTGTGTCATCATAAAACTGCACGGTAAGTAATGAAGGCATAGTCGACTACTAAAACCCACAAGACAAACAAGGTCATAAATCAGATCATGAGATTTGTCTAGACCGTCCACATGATCAAAGCCGCCACTCGCCAAAGATCTAATGCGCGTCTCAGCCCTCGAACTTCCGCAGACTCCGCATAGGCCAACCTCATAGGCCCGCATGAGGTATTCCCGCATCGAGGGTAGCTACTCCCTAAGATCCGCTCGACTCGCGATCCGCATGGCCACATAGACCGCGTGACCATAAAGGCCGCACACTAACCTCGAACTCGTAGCTCCGCATAGTCCCTGGACCCGCATGAGGTATTCTCGAATCATGGTCCTGCATCACCGAGATATACCCCGCATCGGAGGGCAGCTTAACCCCCGGGATCATGTCAAGGTGAGTGGTACAATACCAACATAACGGCTGATAGTTAAACAACATAAGCGCGATCGAGGGAAAACCCCTTTACACAAACATCACAATATATTAACACACGTAGCATCCTAACATGTTTACTTATCAAACCAACAAGAAAGTATTACAAGGCTATCACAAACCAACACAATCAAGTTATTTACACAAGATATTTTCTACTTTATGTTAAACAAGTTCGGGTTTTTATCCCCAAAGTACTTCATACATTAACTCTTTAAAAGATACGTTACTTTCACAAAAGTCACACAATACCCGTAGTATGAAAATAGAGTGACTATCCTTTTAAGTAAACCAAAACACTTCCCTTTGTAAAATCAAGTAACAACATTATTTTCCAAACGTTCAAGTTTGCCTAATTTCAAATGTTCAAGTTTCTCATTTTTTGAAAGGTTTCGTAGTTCGTAGTCTTAATCACTTAATAATATAATTCTCTTTTAAAACCATTTGAGAAACATATGCCTTATGTGTGAGTAGGTTATTCTTGTTTATAACAATATTATTAATGCAGCCATGATCTAGGAAATGTAATATCATTTTGTCTCATCTTAGCTTCTATGCAGATGGAGGTTTCTACTGGTTTTAATAATACATTAATTAGTCAGTACATTTCCCTTTATTAACGCTGCAGTGGTTTGTTCGATACTTATTCTGATTTCCAAATCAAGAAAACATTATTCCTTTTAAAAACCAAGTACTCATTACTCACGAATGAGGTTTCACACCTTTTAACAAAACTCATATTAATTCAATAAAGTCAAGTCTCTTAACTTCTAAAATCAATAAACCATTCTTTTTATCTCTCTTAAGCCGTTATACCTAACTTCCCATAAAGCTAGTATAACTCTTAAGCTTTTAAAATCAAGTATTACTCTTCTTTTAAAAACGGTTCTTAATTCTTTTGAAATACTTCAAGATTCTTATTATTCAGGCTTAAGTCAAAAGACATTGTCGTAGAACTACGCTCGCTTAACACACGACGTCACCGTACTATATATATATATTCTTTTAAAATATCATGCTCAAGAGGATAGGAAGAATCACATACCTTGCGACGATTATCGACTATTAGCAAAATGCTCCACGGCTATAACCCGGCTAGCCTCGTCCACCTTTCAAGTAGCACATGCTACTCGCAGAACATTCAACCTATAAAGGTTATACGAGTCTATCAATAGCTAGACTACTCTGCAGAATAATCAGTAGGTTCTCTATTTACGTAAAATCGGGCAGCACTTCCCTACCCGTTAAGCTATACAACATCAGAATACACCCTATGTAAGTACAGTTTAGTCCTTCTTCTTTAATATTCTTCTATAACAGTTCAACTCCCTTCTATGAATCTTATATTCATTTCTATACTACTACAGTATGTAATCTCCAATTACAATAAAAGGACAAGATATTTACCTCGGTAAGCCCAAAATTATCCAATGTTTAATGTCGATCCTGAGCAACGTTTAGCTCCTACTCCGGGTGCTCCAACCCGCTCCAAACAACCCTTAGAAGTTCTGCGCAACTTCTTCTTAATACTCTATCCAACTATGGAGATTTCCTTAGGGTTGTGTTTTGTGACTGAATGGAAGTATAATAGTATTTCTGGGCTTTTCGTATAAGTGTAACCTTGGAATACTACAAGGTATATGGGTCAAGGTATTTTGGAATAGTAACAATACTTGGAGAGTATTTCTACCAAGGTGGGGGTGTATTTTATGAGAACAACTAGGCAAAGGGGGGGGGGGGGGTACCCCTCGGCTAGCACCACTAGGAGGGGGGGGATACTTTCGGCCAAGGGGGAGGGGGCTCTCGGCCAAGGGGCCTTCTCAAAGGGGGAGGGGGTGTTTGGACGAAACACTACCAAGAGGGGGAAGGGATTTTCAAGACTTAGAAAATGGTTTGTGGATGAAGAAATGTCTTCAACTAAGGGGGTATTTATAGGCCAACCAATGGCCAAGATCATGCCAAGTAGTAGGCAAGTGTAGGGTGAGGATTTGGACAAGTGTGTGTGGGTCCCACCTTATCCATCTAACACACAAAATATCCTACCAACCCAAGACTTGTGTTCGTCCAAAAGCCGCCCCACACTCCACCAACTTGAGGGTGACAAGTGTCGCCCTCTCGTTGGTCCAAAACATTTCGTCTCTCGGAAAAATCCGCAAAAATTAAAAATGACATAGCCGGAATTTTCCCTTCGCAAGTTATGTAAAACGTTTCGTCGAAAAACGATTCTAATCGGGTGTTGTGCACAAAATATTTTCGTCCAAGCCTACTTAAAGTTCAAACTTTTCTACGTACGTCCTCACGTACATACTCTGGAAATACGGGGTATAACATTCTCCCCTCCTTAGAAACATTCGTCCCGAATGTTCCTTCTAAGTCTCAAAACAAACGTGCGCCAGTATAGTCTTCACTACTATACTTACGAGAACAATCCTGCCACACCTGGCCACAGAAACACCTGCGCAACTACTTACATCCAAGTCCACGAGGAAACACCTCTAACATCACAAAAGCCCTTACCCGAGGTCTAAAATATACTTCCTTCGCACCTTCTCCTTACAAAAGAAATGATCACATCTATGCTCGCCATACATGCTCGCTTCTTCCCTTACGTGTCGTACCCTTCTCGTACACTCGAACTCTTTCTCATAACTTACCATATTTATATCGCAGGTTCCAAATCTCGGGTTACTATCTCTAACTTGGTCATTAGCGGGAACACTCTGGATGGATCTCGATACTTTCGGACATAGCAACACGAAGGCGGACGTCGCCTCCTAAGTCGGACGGCAATGCTAACTATAGGCAACCGCCTATTCTTCACATGATCCGAAAAGGCTCCAAGTACCTCAAGCTAAGTTTCTCTGCTTTCAAAATTCGTCACACCCTAGCCACATTCTCACTGGCGGTATGAACCAACAATCGAACCTTGCCAACATCGAACCAATCGACCGTGACTTACACTTCCGCCCCTAAGGCTTCAGGCGACATCCAAAACTAAAGCGGTAGCTATAAAACACTCCTCGACAGAGACAACAATCCTCACAACTACCCGAAATCCAAACACCGGCCCTAGGCGAATGCGGTCGAGACTCACTTGAGTTCCTAACCTGCTGGTAAAACCTCGAGAAAAAGCAGTAGAACACGGGCTTCATGCGCCATAAGGTGAAGGTAGGCACCTCGTGCGACCTTACAACCTTCCCGATATAACATCTCGCATAACCTCTGCGAGTAAACGATCTTGTTGAAAGACAATGGTGACCTCATCGGCGATCATCGGTTGAAACGCATCCACTAACTCGTACGATGGTTAACTAAACTTTGGCCTAACACCCTCGTGACCCTACCACCTGGCGGGACCACCACAAACTGACCCCACCATAAAACAATTCGCGGGTTGACCCGCGGCATGGCCTCAACCCGACCCACTCTCGCGTAAAACACTTGCTCCCTGATCCGGAACAATCTCACTAATCAAGTTACGAAAACCTAGTGGTCTTCTTAGCTCAACTACCCTCTTTCATTTCACACTACTCAGGGACTTATTACACTAATATATCCCACTGATATTATGCACTCCGATAAGGGTCAAACACAAGAATAATCTTTTACTCAAGATGGTCTCGCCTCTAAGGTCTCTACGCATAAAACTCTAAGGCTCACACTTCTTATCCCCAATCTTACCCTTTTAACTAACCATGATTTCTAATCACAATTAACACAACACTATCTGAATATAACATTTAAGACATACTCCTCTTATCACATATACTAATCTCTAGAGGGTTAAGGATATACATGTATCTACTGCTTCACTCCCCTTAGTCGTTCTAATCAAACCTGCCCCGTAGGGCGCATAGCTAAGGAAGGTGACGAACTGGTCACTGATCATGAAGGCTGAGTCCTCCTACTTACATCCCTCCTACTAGGACATCCTTTCGACCACGTACGGCGGCGCAAGTAAAACAAGTACCAACTAAAAGACGACATTCTCCGGGATGGCGCCTGTCACATTGTGAACACTGGGGAAAAAAATTGAATCCGGCTGGCTGGAACCTACGTGTAGCTGTGAACCGGAAGCTCTGGAGCTCTGACCAACTCCGGCTTACCCCAACGTCCTGCAATCCGTGGAGGACCACTGCGACCGGTGGATGTGCATATCATTTCAGCTGAGGCGGTTCGCCTCGAAAGTTACTAAAGGACCTGCTGCTACGCCTCTTCGCGTCGCCTGGTTAACCCTTCGATCTCTACGTTTCTTGGCCTGCTGCGCATAAGCCCGTACACAGGCCATGCTCAAGCCTAACTGACGAGCTATTCTTGCACCACCCTCTCTTAGATAGTCATCATGACCCGTGATAAGTCGATACACTCTATATTCTCTGGTTTGCTAAAATCCTAGCTAGTAACAGGTCCATTCCTTTGTAATCCATTTTCTTTGTTCCCGGTCGTGGAACTGAAGATTCAAATATCATGGCCGCAGTAGGAACTGCTGCCGCCGTGCTAAACTTCTGCTGGGACTGGCGGCGTCGCCAAACTCCCCGAATGACGCACTACTCTAGGTGATGATTGGGCCTGTGCCCTCGTAACCCTCTGTACTCTACTCGCAGCTCCTGGTGCGCGCCTCTGGGCGGGTTTGCCTACGCGGAGCATAGCGGTGAGGAAAGAAATACGTGAGAGGTCCAACTTATAACACGGCTCTAAGGCACGATCTCAGAGTGAGAAGAATGGAAACCAATCCTAAATATCCTATAGCCTCACGATTATTGGTGTGGTGCAACACACCGATAATCAAGACTCTTGGAATCTGATGCGTAGACACTTTCCGAGGATTAATCGCTCGATACCACTTTTGTCACGACCGAATCCGGGCGTGAATCGTGCCTTACCGGGCACCCAGTAGACATACATCGTGTAATCGGAACATAAAACAAGACATGAAATATCGAAGTGTAAAGCAGTTATTCGAGAAAATTTGCCTTCGGCATAATATATAAAACTTAAATCTGAGCAGTTACATCCCTTTTACAACTCGCCACAACAATACTACAAACCTCTAAGAGTGACATGACAATGATGGCGGGACGGGGCCCGCCATACCCTGAATGTAGCACCTACAACAACAGGGACTATACCACTGATAAGCCTCGAGAAATGGAGCTTCCCAAACGCTGAATGTGACCACGAGCTAGGATCAACGGCGGTGTACCTACTGCGCGACATGACGCGGCCCGAAGGAGGTCGATAACAGGTACCAAGTATGTGGCGAAAATACTATAAATGAAATCATAGTAGTCTATATAAAGCGGGAGACATGTATGATAACCAAACTACGATTCACGATAAATAAGCGATCATGTCAAGTCGTGGACTCACGCCTCAAAGTCGTCACTCAAATATAACTATGGGTCTCGCCCACAACATCAATCATGCCCATGGAATACCTTCCTCATGCGTGATCTATGATATAAAAGCACCAGGAATACACATGAACACGAGGTCCCCCGTGTCATCATAAAACCGTCTGGGGTAAGTACGAAGGCATAGCGACTACTAAAACCCACGGTACAAACAAGATCCTAAATCGTATCATGAGATTTGTCTAGGCCGTCACATGATCAAAGGCCACTCGCCGCTGATATCTAATGCGCGTCTAGCCCGAACTTCCGCGACTCGCGTAGGCCAACCTCATAGGCGCGTGAGGTATTCCCGCATCGAGGTAGCTACTCCGGCATCCGCTCGACTCGCGATCCGCGTGGCCACATGCACGCGCATGACCATAAAGGCCGCTAACACTGGAACTCCGTAGCTCGCGCATAGGTCCCTGGACCCGCATGAGGTATTCTCGAATCATGGTCCTGCATCACCGAGATATACCGCGTCGGAGGGCAGCTTAACCCCCGGGATCATGTCAAGGTGAGTGGTACAATACCAACATAACGGCTGATAGTTAAACAACATAAGCGCGATCGAGGGAAAACCCCTTTACACAAACATCACAAGATATTAACACACGTAGCATCCTAACATATTTACTTATCAAACCAACAAGAAAGTATTAGAAGGCTATCACAAACCAACACAATCAAGTTATTCACACAAGATACTTTCTACTTTATGTTAAACAAGTTCGGGTTTTTATCCCCAAAGTACTTCATACATTAACTCTTTAAAAGATACGTTACTTTCACAAAAGTCACACAATACCCGTAGTATGAAAATAGAGTGACTATCCTTTTAAGTAAACCAAAACACTTCCCTTTATAAAATGAAGTAACAACATTATTTTCCAAACGTTCAAGTTTGCCTAATTTCAAATGTTCAAGTTTCTCATTTTTTGAAAGGTTTCGTAGTTCGTAGTCTTAATCACTTAATAATATAATTCTCTTTTAAAACCATTTGAGAAACATATGCCTTATGTGTGAGTAGGTTATTCTTGTTTATAACAATATTATTAATGCAGCCATGATCTAGGAAATGTAATATCATTTTGTCTCATCTTAGCTTCTATGCGGATGGAGGTTTCTACTGGTTTTAATAATACATTAATTAGTCAGTACATTTCCCTTTATTAACGCTGCAGTGGTTTGTTCGATACTTATTCTGATTTCCGAAATCAGTAAAACATTATTCCTTTTAAAAACCAAGTACTCATTACTCACGAATGAGGTTTCACACCTTTTAACAAAACTCATATTAATTCAATTAAGTCAAGTCTCTTAACTTCTAAAATCAATAAACCATTCTTTTTATCTCTCTTAAGCCGTTATACCTAACCTCCCATAAAGCTAGTATAACTCTTAAGCTTTTAAAATCAAGTATTACTCTTCTTTCAAAAACGGTTCTTAATTCTTTTGAAATACTTCAAGATTCTTATTATTCAGGCTTAAGTCAAAAGACATTGCCGTAGAACTACGTTCAGTTAACACACGTACGTCTACCGTACTATATATATATATTCTTTTAAAATATCATGCTCAAGAGGATAGGAAGAATCACATACCTTGCGACGATTATCGACTATTAGCAAAACGCTCCACGGCTATAACCCGGCTAGCCTTGTCCACCTTTCAAGTAGCACATGTTACTCGCAGAACATTCAACCTATAAAGGTTATACGAGTCTATCAATAGCTAGACTACTCTGCAGAATAATCAGTAGGTTCTCTATTTACGGAAAATCGGGCAGCACTTCCCTACCCGTTAAGCTACACAGTCTACTGTAAATACAGTCCTATGTAAGTACAGTTTAGTCCTTCTTCTTTAATATTCTTCTATAACAGTTCAACTCCCTTCTATGAATCTTATATTCATTTCTATACTACTACAGTATGTAATTTCCAATTACAATAAAAGGACAAGATATTTACCTCGGTAAGCCCAAAATTATCCAATGTTTAATGTCGATCCTGAGCAACGTTTAGCTCCTACTCCGGGTGCTCCAACCCGCTCCAAACAACCCGTAGAAGTTCTGCGCAACTTCTTCTTAATACTCCATCCAACTATGGAGATTTCCTTAGGGTTGTGTTTTGTGACTGAATGGAAGTATAATAGTATTTCTGGGCTTTTCGTATAAGTGTAACCTTGGAATACTACAAGGTATATGGGCCAAGGTATTTTGGAATAGTAACAATACTTGGAGAGTATTTCTACCAAGGTGGGGGTGTATTTTATGAGAACAACTAGGCAAGGGGGGGTACCCCTCGGCTAGCACCACTAGGAGGGGGGATACTTTCGGCCAAGGGGGAGGGCTCTCGACGAAGGGCCTTCTCGAAGGGGAGGGTGTAGGGACGAAACACTACCAAGAGGGGGAAGGGATTTTCAAGACTTAGAAAATGGTTTGTGGATGAAGAAATGTCTTCAACTAAGGGGGTATTTATAGGCCAACCAATGGCCAAGATCATGCCAAGTAGTAGGCAAGTGTAGGGTGAGGATTTGGACAAGTGTGTGTGGGTCCCACCTTATCCATCTAACACACAAAATATCCTACCAACCCAAGACTTGTGTTCGTCCAAAAGCCGCCCCACACTCCACCAACTTGAGGGTGACAAGTGTCGCCCTCTCGTTGGTCCAAAACATTTTGTCTCTCGGAAAAATCCGCAAAAATTAAAAATGACATAGCCGGAATTTTCCTTTCGCAAGTTATGTAAAACGTTTCGTCGAAAAACGATTCTAATCGGGTGTTGTGCACAAAATATTTTCGTCCAAGCCTACTTAAAGTTCAAACTTTTCTACGTACGTCCTCACGTACATACTCTGGAAATACGGGGTATAACAGATAAAAATACAAACAAATTAACGTTCACCAAATAGAAACTAAAGCTTAGATAATCAGTACTTGATAACCAGTCTCTGAGGGCGATATTCGGTCTTACCAGACTATATTACTTGTAACGATACGTATACTTGCGTGAGCACGTGGAAATCGGCTAACACAGTGGTGCATGAAGGCACCGTGGTGCTTCCACCGTGGGACCGATGTGCAAATTCATTTTTCGGTTCCAGTGACTTACTGGAATTTAGGCACCGCGGTGCCCTCCCGTAAGACCGCGGTGCCTCGACGATTTTCAGTAACGTAGTAGGCGAATTAAAACTGATTCTTGGGCTGACTTTGGAGCAATTACTCTCCATTACTTGGCTATTGAATTCAGTCATTACTGAGCTGAATTAATCTCAATATCAATGGTCATTACTTGACATTGATGGTCATTCATTTGGTGAATTGAGAAGATCCAAATCATCTACCTATAAATTGATGCCTTGGGCACAATTGCAAAACATACTAGACACATTGACACTTAAAACAATTCTCTGAGAATTGTCTTCCTCTTTAACAATCACAATAAACTCAAAGATCATTCTTATCAAGCGAACACTTGAGTTCCTTTGCTCATTTGTTTGATTACTATTTTATCTTGGGAGATAAGTTGCTAAAATAACCGTTGAAAGGATATACGGGAGCAATATTATCTTAAGAAAAGATTGAAACTTCAATCGACTCAGCAAGACTATTTCCTTGTTTAATTTCCATATTTATTATTTACTTATTGTTTTTTTTTCTTGTAATTTTATATTTATATACGTTATATTTTATGTATATTTTGATTGGACTATTTTTTTTTAGGTAAATGCAAATATTATTACTAATAACGAAAAGGAAGTGGCTACAATCAGTCGTTGAGGTATCTCAAGCCTCAACGTAATGCAAACAAGAAGTGATAGAGGGGAGGGGTGGTCACTCAAAAGGTGCCATTACAAGAGGGGATAAAATCATAGAGAACTCTATAAGATGTTGTTTTGATTCTTGCAATGACCTCTTCTGCCGGAAAGCTTGTGCCTTCAAAGAGCATTGTGTTTCTTGCCCTCCAAATCTCATAAACCATTATGCAAAAAGTAAGCAAAATAGCTTTGGCTCGGATGCTTGTCCCACGGTGTTCTTTCTTAATCCATTTAAGGGAGCTTTCAACAGTTGTCATCTCTCTTCTAATACCCAACCAATCTTTTATGCTCTTCCAAATCATGTGTGTATAGGGGCAGGCAAAGAAGAGGTGTTCCCTTGTTTCATTAGCTTGCTTGCAGAACCCGCAAGATTTATCCTCCAAGTTGAGAAATGATAGAGTATCCTTTGTAGCTAACCGTTTTCTGCAATTTAGCCACATAGTAAAAGAGAATTTGGGAGGAATGAAGCCTTTCCAAATTTGTGACATCCAAGGCTTTTTAGCTTGAGTCGCAAGATATCATACACGAGCTTGAATCACATATACCGTGGGCACAACATTTTGTAAAGCCGTCCAGCGCATCACCCGGGCTACCACAGATAGAAACACATTTGTCGCGAATCCCACAAATCTTTTTGAATAAGAAGTCTCTAGGGCGCACCTCATAGTCCCAAATTGTAATACCTCTCAAATAGTGGCTATTGATCCATTGGACCCAAAGAGAATCAGCTTAGTGTGAGTTTGCCAAATCATCACGGATAACAAGGCATGATTCCATTCCTTGATGTTCATAAGACCAAGCCACCTTGGTTTGAGGCAAGCAAATGATATCCCAAGCAACTCTTGGTGGTTTCCCACCCCATGAAGCCCGAATACAAGCAGACCGCACCTTGTTAATAATAGTGGCGGGATAGGAAGTGCCGGAACCAAAAGCTCTCAACCCTCGACAACCGACTGATTAGTTCCGACTTACGGCGTAAGAAAGTGTGATGCCCCATTTCTGAATGTAATTCGAAATAGCACTAGTGAATGGGGCAAATTGATCCACCGAGACGAAATTGGGGACAAAGGGTTCCCCAAGTATCGTACCGGAAAACTTCCAATGGCGAAACCCACTCTGGACAATATCAAGTCCCGAACTGTAGAATGCATTCCCGCTAAGTAGACAGAGGATTTAGCTAGGTTAAGAGTTAATCCTGAGGCAGCCTCCAACTCTTCCACACAATTCATAAGAATCCCAATCAAGATATATCTCCTTTGGCAAAGCATGAGGTCATCCGCGAATGCGGATGAGTAATGCCCAATTTCTTACACTTTGGAAAATATGAAAGCTCTTGCCTCACGCTCATTTTAAGCGACCTTGAGAGGTATTCCATGCACAAGATAAAGAGAGTAGGGACATAGGATCACCTTGTCTTAGGCGCTTTCCTTTGAAGTATCCATGTAGCTCACCATTGATAGAAAGGGAGAAGGAGGTTGAGCTAACACATTCCATGATCCATCTTGTAAATCATGCGGAAATTTTAGACTTCTTAGTACCAATTTGAGGAAGCTCCAAGATCAGATGTCGAATGCTTTACGAAGGTCCACCATAAGCATACATCTTGGTGAGACTCGGTTCTATTAAATCCTCTCACAAGCTCTTGTGCCATATACGTTGTCCATCATGTTTTTCCTTTCACAAAATCCCTCGGGATTTGTCGATGAAGAAGGAAGGATCAATGCCATTCTTTTAGCTAGAATCTTTGTGATGATCTTATAGATCACATTAGTCAATCCGATTGGCACGAAATCATTTACCTTGGGATCATGATCAGTCTTTGGTAGCGAGGTAATGATGGTATGATTTACCTTCAAAAGAACTCCGATGAGAAGAACTCTTGGACACATTTACAACATCACGGCCACATCTTTCCATCTATTCTTGAAGAAAGCGTGAGTATAACCATCCGGTCAGTGCCTTGTCATTTCCTATATCGAGAGAGCTTCCCAAATCTCCTTTGGGGTGATGAAATGCAAAAGTTGTAATCTCTCTTCTTCACTCGACTTTGGGCCATAGTTGAACAACGGGATCAAAGTTGGTAGTGGGTGGGAAGTACCTAATAGATCTTTGTAAAATTCAACAAGCAACTTCCTAACTTCTTACGGTGATGTAGTGATAGTACCATTAGCTTTAACAAGAAAGTTAATGGAGTTCACGACATTACTCCTTTTGATCAAGCTATGAAAGTATTTGGAACATCTATCACTTCCAATCAAGTGCTTCGTCTTGACTTACGCCTTATGAAGTGTCTTTCACTTCGATAAGGTGTTTGCTCTAGCTCTTGAGGACTTAACCTTGGCTTTAAGCTCCTCATCAAAGGGATTTTCCATGTGTGCATTGATAGCCTCCTTGAACTCTATGTTTGCCCTTTTGCTCTTTGTTCGATACCTCCAAAGTCACTTATGTTCAAAGCCCTTAAAGGTTACTTGAGGCTTTCAATTTGGAGGCAAGGGCGAATTGAGTAGTTCCCAATATGTCTTGTCTCCAACATGAAGTCATAATGTTCTCAAAGTGGGTGAAAGCCACATATTCATGAACTTGAAAGGCGTTTCCCAACATTATAGGATCGATAATCGTGGCTATCACGGGGCGGTGGTCCGAGACAGTTCCATAGGCGTAAATTGGTGTGCATTCTAGGTCAAATCACTCCAATTTTGATTCATCAACACTTTATCAAGCTTGGACCAAATCGAACCATTCGTCCAGTGTAGAAGGAACCGGAAGAAGGGCGTCTTACAGTCCATGAGAATTCTGAAATCTCCAAGATCCCTAAGTCGTAAGGCGTGAGAGGAGGACCCCCACTTATCGTGAGGGTAGCAATAAGTGTTGAAATCTCCTATAATCATCCAAGGCTTAGTGATGCCAACGCCCAGTGAGAAAGGTGATGCCAAAGCATCCTTCTATCCGAGATGCTATAAACGGGTACACAAATGTGGCAGGAAGGACACTTGTGTTATATTGCAACTTGCACGGACATGGATATCTTGAGAGTCCATACCAAGCACTTCGACAAACCACGGATGGATCCCAGTAATAGCATTCTACCGCCTCGATGAATTCCAAATTTGAGCAAAACTTCCATGCTTTGAATCTTTGAGTAGAAAGACTCGTCGCTTGGCGAGATAGCTTAGTTTCCAATAGACAAATCATAGCGCGTCGTATGTTGTTTTGTGATACTACACACTAGAGCTTTGCGTGGCAGCCTATCCCTTTGTCCGCAAAGACCACGGACATTCCAACAAAGTATTTTCATTAGGAAACAAAGGAGGTTTTATTAGCACCTCCGCGCTTAGTCATCGCTTTCCCACGCTTTGCCCATTCTTTTTGGACAAAACCTCTTGCCATCCATCATCTTTGTTGCTGGAAGCCATAACTTGTGTACCAGCCAAGCTATGTTCCCCGCGTTCAAAGTTAACGTTACTTGACACAAGCTGAGCCTTTTCCGTAGCACTATACTTGACACACTATACTACAGGAATTTAAATTAATTGGGAATGTATCTATGAATAATGAATATTAAATGGTTATAAAACAGGAAAAGATGTCCATTTGTCCTAGTACTTTGCGAAAAGATCCAATTTTGTAAAAGTTGAATGCATTCACATGCTTACTATTATAATTTCGGCTAGAAATTGCCCTTAGTCACTTCCGAGGGAGGAAGGAGAGAGGAAAGCGGGAAGGGAAAGGACATGTCTCAACGATAAAGTCATTTCAAAATTGTGATTTGTGAAGGGGTTTTGGACAGGAGATGTGAAGATAGAGATGGACACTTGGAGGGGCACAAAAACAAAAAAAGAACAAGCTATGGTAGGGTTTACCTATTTGAATTAAATTAAATAATAGGGTGGGCTATTGCTTGTTTTGTGCATCTTTTCCAAGAATTCTCCTCTTCTAATAAGTTCTAATATATCTTTTACTTCTCCTAACCGTTAAGACTCTCACGTCGTATATGCAACGTGAACATGAACTCCTTATATAGACTTAGACAATTCTTACCCTATAACATAACTTTTGAGTTTAAGTTAGACCTAAGATTCATTCTTTACCCTAACTTTCCTTTAAATTTTCTCAAATTCAAAAATCATATAGAGGCCTAAATCCCATAGGCTATAAGTTGATGAAATTTTGACAGTGAATGAGTAGGATAATGGATGGGAAAGGCCACAGTTCTAATGCATGATAGGTGTTGGTAGGTTAGGTGGCAAAAAACATTAAAGAAAATAGATTTGGGCTCCTACGAAAATAAGTATTCTAAAGAATTTAGGTTACCCTATTATCTTTTGACTTATGGGGTAGATCTTTTGGAAGGGAATTACACCTTATCAATTGCAATTAATGTCCACCTAACCAAATAATTACTTTATCAAATAAATACGTCAAATTGTATAATTACACATAATTTCAATTACATGGATGGTTTTCCAAACATGTCCTAATTATTTGCTTTATTTATGTGTCATCTCCGTTGCTGAATAAAATTCTATTAAAGATAAAATAGAGTGAATGGATACTCCGAGATAGAACGAGAAAAATTGAATTTGATTAATTCAACTTATAAGACTTTGGAACAATTAGAAAATTACAAATAATTTGAGATAACTATTCTTAGTAACCACAATAGATAATTTGAGACGGAGGAAGCAATAAACATTTCAATATAATTAATGAGATTAATACTTATTTTATTCCGTCCGAAATTATGTGAAGTTGTTAATATTTGGGGAATTAAACAATTTTCCTTCGACTATAATTTTCTCAAATTTCTTAAAAATATTTTGAATATTAGTTGTATATTATAATTAAAATTTAGTATTTTGTCCCTCGTACTTCGATCAAATCACATAAATTGAAACAAAGAAAACAATATTTAAAATTTAAGTTCAAAAAGATTATTTGAAAGTTAAAATTATATTTAAACATAAAACAAAGTTAAAGGTTGTGGGTAAAAAAATGGAGAACTTGAGAATTTTCTAAAACCTATTTTTCCTATCCAAGTTTAAAGATGAAACTGAATGAGTATGATAAGTATCGAATAATCTTGGAAATTTTTCTTGTATCGGAATGATTGTTTGGTATATAATGAAGATTTAAGTTGATACTCCCTAGGTCTCAAAACATTTATTGTGTTTATAAATTAAACAACAATAATAACATATAGAGTGAAATCTCAAAACCTAAGATTTGGGTTATCATATGAAAAATTATTTATCTATTGTTATCAGAGGTGGAACCTGAACTTTTATTTTATAAATTTTAGATCACAATCATATTCATTTATGAGATTTTCGATAGATTATTTATAAATATTAAATAAAGTTTTAAATACAGATAAAAAAATTAAATGGTGGATCCCCTCTTAATTATGATAAATCAATTAAATCTGGTGGTGTAAACAATTTATGTCTATATAAGGGCACTGTTAAGAGTCACACATCGAATATAGAATGAGATTATGAATTCTTTATATAGACTTGGATAATCTTCACCCTACAAACTAGCTTTAAATAATAAATTTTGGACCTAACTTAACTTCAAAAGCTAGTTTGTAGGGTGAGGATTGTTCAAATCCATATAAGAGTTTGTAGGATAAAATTATTCAAGTCCATATAAGGAGTCTATGATGTCATTCCATATGCGATGTGAGACTCTTACCGGTCACACAACTTGAACTCATGACCAAAATATGCAGCCAACTCACTTTTTCTTTTCCGTAAGCCATCTCTTCTTGACAAAACTAAATAATATACACTATAATACATGCAAGGGTCTTTTCTTGAAGACCTTAATTAAGGACATACCCTGTATCTGAAACTTCTAGATTATGAGTTTAACTGTTTCAGAATCAATCATAATCGACAATTATTATTATTATTTTCTAAGCCAACCACTGTGCTAAAACTATATAATATGAAGCCCATTTTCTTTCCTTTAGCAAAGAAACCAGTTGCCCTCCTGATTTAAATTCATCAAGGACAACTGTCAATACAGAAAGATACACACCGCCCACTTTTGTCACTTAACAGGCCAAAAGAATAAATAAAGAAAAAGGATCAATGAGAAAAATAACCTGATAGTGCTGATAGTTAATTTAAGTATTAGTATTTGGTAACAAAGTAGAAAAAAATCAATAAGAATTGTGGTGGGGTGCTAAATACCTTTTTTTGTTCTTAAGTTGAAATTTTGAGTTCGAGTTTGGAATATGAAATTACTTTTGTTAGAGAGCACTTTACTCACTATGTAAAACTTTTCGGCATTAGGGGCGAATTTATTCCACGTGAACCTATGTCTTCTTCGCAAAACTAGATATCTTCTATATATATTTTTTAGAATTGATATAATATAATCAGTTGACACTAATGCTCTAAAAAAGTTGAATGGTACGGTGCACTTTGTTGAGCGTGTTGAGCTATTTACCTAAAGAAATAGAGATCTTTTCCCACTTTGAAATCTTTTTTTTGGAGTGCACCAGTATTTAAAAAATTCTAAATCTGGCGAATCTAAATTTAATCCGATAACATGGTGAAAAATAACAAAGTAAAAGAAATATACTAGTATTAAAAAACATCCAACACACTCTCTATACCATGCATACATAACAATAAACCAAAACAAGATAAAATCGGGGGAGGGGGGGGGGGGGGTGAAGGTTCTCTTGAAGTTGATAAGGTATATAAGCCATCCCTTCATCAGAAGAATAGAATGCCTCTCCTCCTAAACTAACACACTTGTTTATTTTTTCCAAATATCTATCTATCATATACTAAAAGAGTTATACTCCTACTAGTGTTTCATACTTAACATTTTCCTCATTTCTTGAAGAGAATTTGATCTCTATATTGCCCTCTCTCAAGCATGAACCATAATCATAGATATTGGGACTTGTGGCAAATGATTTTATAGGTTATGCCTTGCATTAATTATGAGATGGCTTTCTTCCCCACAAATTTCATTCTACAAACTCCTCATCATGAAGATGAACATCAACCTTCAACTTCTCTAAATCCCATTCTTCCCTCATGCTCACCTCAAGACTTCCATGGTTTAATTTCTTCTATTTTCTCTTTTTATTTCATCATACTTTCAACTTTGTTTCCTTGTTGGTGTTTGGACATACATATTATTTGTAAATCAATACTTGTTTTACAATTCTGTTTATTATTTTCAACTTCAACTTGAAATAGAGAATTCAAAGCTGAAAAACTGTTTTGAGTAATATTTCAAGTAATTAAATGATGGTTTTCACTCACAAAACTTTAGTTTTTTTTATTAGTAAAATTAATGTGCAACTTCATATACTCATTTCTTTTTCAACTTCAACAAACTATTGTCTTACATTTATTTTTCTTGTGTGTGTAGGTATTGCTTCATTTTTGGGGAAAAGATCCATATCATTTTCAGGGATGGAAGCAAACAATAATTGTGAGGAAAATCATGGAGAGGATGATTTGTCTGATGATGGTTCACAAGCAGGGGAGAAAAAGAGGAGACTTAACATGGAACAAGTAAAAACTCTTGAGAAGAATTTTGAGTTGGGAAACAAACTTGAACCTGAGAGGAAAATGCAACTAGCAATAGTTCTAGGGTTGCAACCAAGACAAATTGCAATTTGGTTCCAAAATAGAAGAGCAAGGTGGAAGACTAAGCAATTGGAGAAAGATTATGAAGTTCTTAAGAGACAATTTGATGCTATCAAAGCTGAAAATGATGCTCTACAAACTCAAAACCAAAAGCTTCATGCAGAGGTATGTTTAAGAAAAATAAAAAGCAAATAGGAGTACTACTAATTCAAGTATTTTTTTCTTGTTATGTATAGGAAATAAAATAATGTTGCACTTTATGTATGTCAAAAGTTTGTTTTCTCGGAGGTGTAGGGAGATATTGAAAAGTTTGATTTTTGAACTCCGATTCCGCCCACTTTAGATTGATTGACTTGATCTTATGATGAATTACAAGTGTAACAAAGAAAGCTCTGAAAAAGAGGAGACAAATCTTGATCATTACTAGTTAGTTGGACTATACTAACCTCCAATCACCAATATCATCATTATTAACCAAAGAAAGCTCTGAAAAAGAGGAGACAAATCTTGATCATTACTAGCTAGTTGGACTATAGTAGTACCTCCAATCACCAATATCATCATTATTAACCCTTTTTCTTTTTGTTATATTAATGTACTAGTACTAGTGTAATTATGAGGTCAATGTACTAGTTAAAATGATTTTCATTATAACAAAAAAAATTGGTCGATGGATTATCAAAAGAACCTTGTTAGCTACAGATTGTTTAACAATAGATTAACAATCTATTTCATAGCAAATTCCTGCTTTCTTGTAGTGCATATAATTACTTATAGTAAGTGATTTTGAGTGTGTAAATATTTAGTGTACACTAACCATGCCTAAAACTTAAATCACTTTTTTTGTGAAATGTGGCAGATAATGGCACTAAAGAATAGGGAGCAGCCAACAGAATCAATCAACTTGAACAAGGAAACAGAAGGATCATGCAGCAATAGAAGTGAAAACAGCTCAGAAATAAAGCTAGACATTTCAAGAGCACCAGCCATTGACAGCCCATTATCCAATCATCATCCAATTTCTAGCAGACCTTTTTTTCCACCTTCAATGATCAGGTCTAATAATAATAATAATGGGGTGGTGCCTCATCAACTCTTCCATATCAATTCATCTTCATCAAGACCAGATCTCAAATTAATGGACCAAACTACTAATACTGTCAAAGAAGAAAGCCTATCCAACATGTTTTGTGGCATTGATGATCAAACAAGTTTTTGGCCATGGCTTGAGCAACAACATTTTAATTGACTTTTTAAAGGTTACTTTAAAAAAAGTTGCTGAGTTGAAGGATGATTTTACATTAATTATATCACCATATTTCTTTTGAGTTCATGAGAGAGAAAAGAAGAAGTTAATCCTATTTATTTTGTGATGTATTAGGCATTTGTATAAAGTAACCAAGTACGTTTTAAGAACTTAAGGATCTTTATGGAGAAACTATTAATAAAGACATGTCCTTTTTCCATTGTTTACATTACCTACCCTTACCCTTACCCTTTATCTATTGTCTGATTATATCAATAGAAACGTTAAAAATTCTTGTTTTCTACTGACTTCTAATATCATATTATATCTCCATAGTACTATGGTTTTCCTGCCCGATATTCAGTAGCTGTATCGAGATTTGGTTAATTCAAATTCACACATAGAAGTCCCACTTTTGGATGGTAAACTGCTTCTTTCCGATAAATATACTCGTATATACATTGTCCTGTGTATACCGTGTATATCACGAAATCCCAAGAAAAGTTGGACACTGATATACACGGTATATCAGCCTTGTATATCCCTGATTTGGTAATATGTTATTTGTATTTAATTAACATTGTACACTTATCATAATTGTAGTATTCTTGTACAAATAGAATAGGGTTTTGGGAGTAGAATATGAATGAGATTTTCCATATTATGAAGATTGTAAATTGTATATATACTCATTCATTAATAAAAATAATCAAGGGGTTTATTTCTTTTATGGTATCAGAAGTCTAGGTCTAAAACCATTTCTCCCAACCTCTTTTCGCTGCCTCGGTTTCTGTGCCCCATCTCGGAATCCATGCATTTTTTCCTCCTCTCTTCTCAAATTTTCTTCCTACTCCATAATTCACCTATTGTTTTGTCGTTATGTCTACATCAAAGAATATGTTTCATCCTGCTCTTGCTATTTCCAACATCAAGAATCACATCCCTCTTGTTCTTGAGATGAAAAACGTTCAATATATGACGTGGGTAGAATTGTTCAAAATTCACGCACTCTCACATCAAGTCCTCCATCATATAATTCCTCCGGCACCTGACACAACTAATGTACCTACCCCCGAGGAGAATCCTCAGTTATGAATAACCCTTGATGCTACCGTCATTCAGTGGATATACTCCACTATTTCTACAAACCTTTTACAGATGATCATTGAATCAGACACTACGACTATGGCTACCTAGGATATATTGCGTGATATATTCCAGGATAACAAACATTCTCGAGTTTTCACATGTCAACGGAAGATTTCCCAAATGTTTCGGCGTATTGTAAACGACTCAAGAAAATGGCGGACCAACTCCGTAACGTGGAGCGCCTGTAACCAATAATCATCTTGTTGTACAAAAGGGTGCCGACCTATCTGTGGCCTATAATGGCGTTGGAACTTTACTTCTTTAGAGTAATCCACTTCCCCATTTTTATCATGTCTGTTCGATGCTCATGTTAGAAGAATCCATCTTAGAAAAGAAGGCGGCTACTGGCGCGAGTTTCGTGGCAATGATGACTACGTTCGATAATTCTCACAGGTTTGTTGAAATTTACGGCCAAAACCGCAACAACAGTGGCGGCAAGAAGGGTCAAAACTGTAAAAATAATGACAAAAATCGCGGCAGCTACAATAATGACGGACGAAATAGTAGCAACGCCGGCAGTGGGCCTCGAGTGCGAGCCTCGGCTGCGGTCTCGACCACAGGCCGCTGGCGATGGGCACGGACGATGGCCCGATCCACTCGCCTGTGCGATTATTTCAGAACTTGGGCCCCGATCTAGCCCAATCTTAGGCCTAATTTCTCGGGTCCTTACGGTAATTTCCAACAGCGATCCGGGTTGGGTCAGTAGGCTGGTGTGCTTGGACCTCGGCCCCAGAAGGCTTTCAATGTTGTGGGCTCGAATCTGATTCCCACCGACATTGAGGCCGCCATGCATACACTTGGATTAAATTCTGTAGACGCAAATTAGTACATGAACACCGACACCACTTCTCACATGACGTCTGACCAAGATACTGTCTCATCTTATTTTAATATGAGCAAAAATTGTGGTATTATGATTGGTAATGGCAACTCAATTTCAATATGTGGTTACGGTAATACAACTTTGTCTCCCCCTCATCCACCTCTTGTTTTGAAAAATACCTTTGATGCCCCTAACTTGATTAAAAATTTGGTGTATGTTCGCAAATTCACTATTGATAATTGAGTTTCTGTTAATTTTGATCCTTTTGGGTTTTTCTGTGAAAGATTTCAAAATGGGGATACCTCTCATGAGATGCAACAGTATGAGCGATCTTTATCCAATTACAATGACCACCACTTCCTCGAGTCAAGCCATACCATCGACTTTTGCTACTCTAGTTCCTTCCTTATGGCATGCACGATTGGGTCATCCTGGGTCGTCAATAATTTCTTTCTTGCATAAAAATAATTTTATTTCTATAAGGGTACGCGTAATAGTCTAATTTGTCATTCATGCCCGTTAGGGAAATATGTTAGATTACAATTTGTAGCCTCTACTTCTCGTACTTTGATGTCTTTTGACATTATTCATAGTGATTTATGGACGTCTACAGTTTTAAGTTCTTTGAGCCATCATTATTATGTTATGTTTTTGGGTGATTATTCTAATTTTTATGAACTTTTCCGTTAGCGAAAAAATCTCAAGTTTTTACCACATTCTTAAAATTTAGAGCTTTCATCTGTACCCAATTCGAACGAGAAGTAAAAAATATTCAATGTGATAATGGAAAAGAATATGATAATTGGTTGTTTCGGAAATTTTGTGATGCTAATGGCATAGCTTTTCATTTCTCTTGTCCTCATACGTCCTCCCAAAATGTTAAAGCCGAACGGAAATTCGTACCATTAATAATATTTTCCGAACTTTATTAGCCCATGCTTCCGTCCCTCCTTTTTGGCATCATGTTCTACAAATAGTTACTTACCTCCTTAACATTCTTCCTACCAAAGGGTTAGCATGTGATTCTCCTCTTAAAATTCTCTATAATAAGAATTCTTTGTATTCACATCTTAGGGTCTTTGGGTGTTTATGATATCCATTTTTTCCGTCCTCTACAATTAACAAACTCCAACCCGTTATACCGCTTGTGTGTTTTTGGGTTATCCCTCTAAATTTCATGGTTATAAATATTTTGATTTATCATCTAATAAAATTATCATTAGTCGCTATGTAATTTTTAATGAAACTCAATTTTCGTTTGCATAAGTCAGTAGTCTCGTGCCTGGTTCGTATAATTTTTGAGATGACGTCTCATCATACATTAGGTACCACTTAATGGGCTAATCCAGTGACCCCGTAATGCCAGCAGACTGTTATACCCCGTAATTACAGGGCATGTACGTGAGGACGTACGTAAGAGAATGCGACCATAAGTTTGGAAACTATGAAAGATTTGTTTTTCCGACGGAAAATATTCCGAACCTTGTGAAGGAAATTTTACGTTTTCAATATTTTAACCAATTATGGATTTTTCCAAGAGATGAAATATTTTGGACCAATAGGAGGGCGACATGTGTCACCCCTAGATGAGCCATGTTGGACGTTTTTAGGAGGACAAGTGGCCAAGGCAAGTGGCCAAGTCTTGCAAGATATTTGTTGGGCAAGTGGGAAAGAGGGACCCACACACACACATGTCCCCAATCTATACCATACACATGCTTCAATCCTAGCCCTTGGTTGTCTTATATAAACACCTCTAGTTGATGAAATCTTCCACACTTAACATTATTTCAAGACTTGAAAATATCCTCCCTCTCCCTTCTAGTTGCTCTCGTCCAAGCCCCATTTTCTTGAGCAATTGTTGTCCAATAATTCTTAAACTTCTAAGTGTTCTTCCTTGATGTGTTAGGAAGATTAGTAACCAAGAGTTAGACAAGATTTCACACCCCTAGCCTCAAAAAACCCCCTTGGCCGAGAGTTGTGTGGAGTGAAACCTAAGTGTTCTTCACTTTTTGGAGTTTATTCTTGAAGAGAAGTTGGTTAGGAGCTTCTAAGGGTGACTTGTGGCGGATTGGAACATTAGGATTTGGAGCTAAACTTGCTTAGGAGCGACTTTAAGATCTTGGATATTTTTTGGGCTATTTGAGGTAATGAACCTTGTCCTCTTTGTGAAGTTGAATATTATGTATATTGGAAGTATATTATGGAGTATGAGATATGTGGAGTAAGGTTTGGAAAGATTTGGATCTTGTTAACTTGTTAAATGGAGAATTGGCATGTTAGCCATTAAAATGGTAAAAACGTATCCATTACTTGCTAAGAAGTTAATAACAAAGTAACTATAACTTATATAAAGATTGGAATATAAGTTGGAAGATTAATGAAGTAATTGTATAAAGTGAAATTGTAATAGTTGGCCAGAACTGACTAATCTTGTATTTACTTTGGACTGTATTTACTTTGGACTGTATTTACATTGGACTGTATTTACATTGTTTTAAGGAGAAGATTGTTTATCGCGTCCATTTGGGCGTGTGATCCCCTTCTTTAGTTGTTGTTGTTGTTAAGGGGAAGATTTTTTAATCGCGTCCGTTTGGGCGTGTGATTCCCTTCTTTAGTTGTTGTTGTTAAGGGGAATATTGTTTACCACGTCCATTTGGGTGTGTGATCCCCTTCTTTAGTTATTGAATTATTGCACCTTAATTATGGCATGTTGATTACGGTTATCGGGCCTAGAAAAAGGTGGAAAATGCGTAGAAACGGGGGAGGTTCTGCCCAATTTTTCGTAGAATAAGAAATCTTACTTAGAAGAATTCTACGTAGAACTAGAAGTTGATAAGCGTGTTTTGACTATTATAGGTTGACACTCTGCGCGCGACATATCCGACTTGGCAAGTGGATTTAGCCGAGGAGGTATGTGATTCTTCCTATCCCCTTGAGCATGACATTTGTGAAATATATATAGTACGGTAGACGTACGTGTGTTAACTAAATTTGGTTTCACTTTGATGTCTTTTGACTTGAGTTCTAATTAATAAGAATCTTGAAGTATTTCAAAAAGAGTTGTGAATCATTATTCGGAAGAAAAGTAATACTTGGTTTTAAAAGGTTTAAGTGTTGTACTAGCTTTATGGGAATTTAGTTATAACGACTTAAGAAAGATGAAAAGGAACGGTTTACCTATTTGTTTATAAAAGCCTTGTAATGATTTCTGAAGGTGTGGTAAGTTGGTTTGATAAGTAAACATGTTATGATGCTACGTGTGTTAGTGTCTTGTGACGTTTGTGTAAGGGGGTTTTTCTTGTTGTGCTTATGTTGATTACAATAAGCTGGTTGTGCTTATGATTATATCACTTACCCCCCTGACTTGTTACGAGTCGCGGGTTAGCTACCCCCGATGCGAGGAATACCTCATGCGGGTCCGTGTGACCTATGCGGAGCTGCGGGAGTTCCAGGAATCACTCCGGGTATGTTACGCCGATGCGAGGAATACCTCATGCGGTCCATGTGGCCATGCGGATTGCGGGAGTCCAGGACGATACCGCGGGTTAGCTACCCCCGATGCGAAGAATACCTCATGCGGGCCTAGGTGGCCTATGCGGACTGCGGGAGTTCCAGGATTAGGCTCGCATAATGATACTATGGGCGAATGGCCTTGCTTCGATCATTAGCGTCCTAGAAAAGACCAGTTGCGTTACATCTATTTGTTCTTGTTTATGCTGTGGCACTATGTGCGGTTAAATTGGGTTGTTTCGTACGTATTTGTGAATTGGTTTTAAAATGTTATGATTTTATTTGATGCTTTCTGATTTCACATACTTGGTACTGTTATCTTGACCTCCTTGGCGTTCATCCGAAGGTAGAGGTACTCGGTTGTTGATCCCCGCTCTAGGATCAGATTCGCTTTGGGAAAGCCCCGTTTCTCCGGAGGCTTATCTTTTGGGTATGATTTCCCTGTCATTGTAGGTTTATGTACAGTCAGGGGTATGGCGGGGCCCTGTCCCGTCATAGTTGGTTACATTCTTAAGTGCGTAGTCTGTTGAAAATTTGGGATGTAATCGCTCGGTTTTGATGTATATCTGAGAAAGGTGACCGTTTTGGTTAGCTTTGTTTCTTACTATATTGTTTCATGACTTTGATTTTATTTCATTGGTTTTCTACGATGTATTATCACTACGGTGCGGGGTAAGGCACGATCACGCCCGGATCGGTCGTGACAAAAGTGGTATCGAGTAGTTAATCCTCGGAAAGTGTCTGAGCCGTATCTAGTAGAGTCTTGATTATCGGCGTGTTGTGCACCACACCAATAATCAGGAGGCTACAGGATATTTAGGATTGGTTTCCATTCTTCTCACTCTGAGATCGTGCCTTAGAGCTGTGTTATAAGTTGGACTCCCTCTGACGTATTTCTTTTTGTACGATTATGCCTCACGCAAGCAACCCGCCCGAGAAGGGCAAGGCGGCGAGAGCCGCTAGTAGAGATGCGAGAGGGTTACTGAGGCCTGTGCCCGTCTTTACCCGAGTGATGTCTCGGACGGCGAGTTCCACGACGCCACCGCCCCAACGAGTTTAGAAGCGCGGCGGTGGCTCACGAGACCACGGTACACGAGCCTCCAGTCCGCGGCTGGAAGCGAGAGAGATGGGTTACAAGAGATGGCCCGATTATTAGCCGGATCGTGGCACGACACGAGATAGGCCGGATCGCAGCGATTCGGTAGTACCGTAGTTCACCCGGTCGGATAGTTTGAGACTTGGGACTTTACGAATTGCGGCCCGCGAGTTCTATGGGTGAGGCACGAGGATGATCCGCAGGAGTTCATCAAGCGATTCAACGGATCATGAGAGTGATCAAGGCTTCGGAGACAGAGTCGGTGGTCTTAGGTTCGCATCGGCTGCGTGATACTGCAGTCGACTGGTTTGATTCATGGGAGCTGTCCCAGGGGGAGCATGCGCCTCCAGCTGTTTGGGACGAGTTCTCAGAGGCATATTTTAGCCATTTCTTGCCGTCACAGATGAGGAGAGCTCGGGCCGATAGATTTCTAATGTTGAGACAGAGAGGGCGTACGGTTCGGTAGTACAACGTGGAGTTTGACTAGTTGGCACGGTATGTCCCCGCGTTAGTGTTCTACCCCGTAGTTCAGACCATGCGTATGAGGACGAACGAAAGCGTGTAAGACTTAAAGTAGGTTGTGAAATTTGGTCGGGGCATGCCGCGGCCAGCGAGTAGTTGAGGTCATGGCGCGGAAAGCGAGACGCGGCCGGAAGTTCGAAAGTCATGAAGTTTCAGCGCGCTGGGTAGGCGCAGCATGGCGCCGAGGCGGGAATTCTGGCGGAAAAACTAAGGAAAATCAGATTTCTTCTTTTAAAAAGGCCATGGGAGGGTGACAAGTGTCCCCCCCATCTGATTTTTGCATGTCCTTTATATTGACCAAGTCTTGAAGACTTGGTCATCTTTCAAGTCCTTCTCTCTCTCTAAGCTACAACTCTCACTTCTCTCTAAAATTCCAAGAGGAATTCAAAGCTTAAGGAAAAATCTGAAAAGTTAGGACAAGAAGGAAGCTTATGGCTAGCTTGTAAGAGTTATTGTGGTGATGTTCTTGGAAAGGAGGCTAGCAAAGTTGTTGGAATAATTTTGGCTAAAGCTCTAAGGTAACAATTCTTCTCTTGTAGCTAGTTTTGGTGTTGCATGTAAAGGAGAAAGAACTTGTAGTTGGAAATATTACTCTTGGATGAATTGCATGTAAGAAATAGGGTTTGGATATGAAAGAATTGGTTAAGAATGATATGTGAGCATGTTATAGCCTAATTACTACCTTAAACTTGTTAAGTTAATTGTTGTACCTTATGGGGCAGAATTTTACACACCTAAGTTTAGGTGTGTAATCCCTTTTTGAAATGTTTGGATTGTTGGGCCTAAGATGTGGCGTTTGAATGTTGAATTCGGCCTTGAAAAATGTGGCAAAGTATGTAGAAACAAAGGAAATGCTGCCCAATTTTCCATAGAAATTAGTAACTTTGAACTTGGATTATTCTACATTGAACTAGAGGTTAATAAGCGTATTATGGTCATTATATGTTGACATACTACGTGCGATATTTTGGAATTAGCAAGTGGTTTGACCGAAGAGGTATGTGGAGCTTTCCTATCTCTTGAGCATGAGTAGTTGTACCCATATAGTACGGTAGACGTATAAGATTTGATATCCTTACTTGTTTTAAGTATATAATACTTGCTTCGTTTTAAAAAGTATAAGTCCCTTGGTTATGGGAAAAGTATAATTTTACTAAAGTATAAGATTAACATAACAACTTTATGGAAAGTTGGTTTATTAGCTTTATGAAAGGATAATAAGGAGAGATTTACTCTAAGTAAGATAAGTAAGGACAAATGACTTGAGTTATGAAAGGCAAATTGATTTTAAGGCATCAATTGCCCAAAAGTTTTATATGAAAAAGAGTCATTTTCAAAAGAATAGATGTATGTAGTACTTTAGTTTAAATTCCCGGATTTCTTTTATTAAGATATGTTAGTGCCTTAAGTAAACTAAAATGAGAGGGTATATGAACAAGTCTAATAAGAAGTTAGGAGTTTTCTTAACTTATTTATGTTATGCATGATGACCGATTGAGCTAGGGTAAGAGTATAAATGAGGGGCAAGCCCCAAGATCGTTATACCACCTTCTCCAGGGTAAGAGTATGAATGAGGGGCAAGCCCCAAGACGTCATACCACCTTCTTCAGGGTAAGAGTATAAATGAGGGGTAAATCCCCAAGATCGTTATACCACCTTCTTCAGGGTAAGAGTATAAATGAGGGGTCAATCCCCAAGATCGTTATACCACCTGTTCCGTGGATTTGCTACCCATGATGCGAGGAATACCTCATGCGAGTCCTTATGGGCTTATGCGGGTGAAATAGTCCCATGCGGGCGGGTACATCCTATGCGAGGAATACCTCATGCGGGTGAAATAGTCCCAGGAGTAGGGGTGCTTATTGATACTACGGGCGAGGGACCCTCTTTTGATCACGAGCCTCCTATTTTTATGCAGTAAAGTATATACTTGTTACTCTCATTGTTAGTAAGGCACAGTGTACTGTATTTTGATTTTCTTCCATGACTCCAGCTTACTTTTAGACTTATGATATCATTATTACAGTATTTTCCAGTTTTACATACTTGGTACATATTGTGTACTGACCCCCTTCCTCGGGGGCTGCGTTCATGCCGCAGGTAAGGGTAAGCAGGTGGTGGATCCTCATTCTTAGGATCACAGGTCTGGTGTCAGAGGCTCCATTTCTCCGGAGGCTTATTTTTGTTGGTACGGATTTTCCCTGATGCTATAGGTATTATGTACATTCAGGGGTATGGCGGGGCCCTGTCCCGCCACAGTTGTTATTCCTAGAGGTCTGTAGTCACATTGGTGTTTTGGGCTGTAAGAACGAGCTGTAATTTTGATTAAGTATGTTTCATGGAAGGCAGCCTTATCGGCTTTCCAGTGATGTTTACTTTATACAGATTTTGTATTATGTATGTTTCGCTGCTATTCTCTGATATATACCTGACGGGGTGCCCCGGTAGGGCACCAGTCGCGGCCCCGGGGTCGGGTCGTGACAGTTAGTGGCAGACATGGAGGACAGAGTACACCGCTACGTCACATGGCTCGATGACTACTTAGCAGAGGCTTGCTCGGGTGTAGCTCTTCAGCCAGGCATGGACATTGCCCGCATGCAGGCTTATACACTTGGGTGTGAGGAGCATAGAGGCCAGCGGGTTGTCAGATATCAGCAGAAGAAGGCCAGGACGACAGGGTCCTTTGGTAGCTCTCGGGAAGGACGACCTCAGCAGCAGACTAGATTTGCACCTCAGCCAGCTCAGAGCACTCCTACACCATCTTCAGGACATCCAGAGTATTCAGGCGTGTCGTGGCCAGGCTTGAGCTTCCAGGCGGGGATACTAACCGATCGAGACCTCCCTCCTCTCGGTGTGTCCGATGTGGTAGATCCCATTACGAGTTGTGGTACTACCGGGAGCTTGTTATACTTGCGCAAAGAGTTCATTTTGCGAGATCGTCACCGCAGGCAGCGCAGATGGTAGGGTTCAGCCTACAGGGTCTTTCGCCGGGTCTTCATCTCCTACGGTTACTCACCCCGGAGGGCAGGGTGCTCATGGGCCAGCAGGTCGCGGCAGAGGTCGTGGCAAGGGTCCTAGTTCCAGCGGTCCTCAGAACCGCATTTATGCCATGTCCAGCCGCCAGGACCAGGAGGCGTCACCGGATGTCGTCACAGGTACATTATTAGTTTCATGTTGTGACGTGTATGCCTTGATAGATCCGGGTTCTACCTTGTCCTATATATCTCCCCATATTGCTGGTAGGATAGGGATAGAGCCTGAGTCCATAGACCCTTTTGAGGTAGCTACGCCAGTGGGTGATTCGGTGGTAGCTGAGCGGGTATATAGGGCTTGCCCAGTGACTATATGCAGCCGTCAGACCCTAGCCGACTTGATAGAGTTATGTCACGACCCGTTCCGAGGCCCGTGACTGGTGTTTTTCCCGGGCACCCAATTAGTCATACATCAGAGTAATCAGCGGAACATAAAAACAAGACAAGAATCAAATGTAAAATGAGACACATTTTATATGAGAGAAAGTAGCCTTTCGGCATATATATAAATATACAAATCTTTCAAACCGAACAGTTTAATCCTTTTTACAAACCCTGCCCACAACAAGATTACTGCACTTAAGAATGTAACGACAACTATGGTGGGACAGGGCCCCGCCATACCCCTGAATGTGCAACAACCTACAGACTCAGGATAACATACCAAAAGATAAGCCTCCGGAGAAACGGAGCTTCCCAATACGCTGATTTGTGATCTTAGAAGCGAGGATCGACAACCGATGTACCTCTACCTGCGGCATGAACGCAGGCGAGGTCAAGATAACAGTACCAAGTATGTGAAATCAAAAATATTGTAAGTGAAATCATAACGATCATATAAAGCAGGAGACATGATGACCAAACTACGATCACAATATAATCTAGCGACATATCAAGTTAGGGACTCACGCCTCAAAGTCATCACTCAAATATAACCAAAGATAACGGCCGCATGCCCCGCATTTTACTCCGGTATAAGCATGGCCATGGAACCATCCTATCGGAAGCATACCCGTGGCCACCCATCGTGTCGAGATGTCCAAAGGAAATAACAAGATAACAATCGAATGGAAGCATACTCGGCCACCCATCGTGTCGGTATGTCCAAGCCAATAACAAGATAACACTTAATGGAAGCATACCCTGGCCACCCATCGTGTCGGTATGTCCAAAAGGAAATAACAAGATAACAATCGAATGGAAGCATACTCGTGGCCACCCATCGTGTCAGTATGTCCAAGCCAATAACAAGATAACACTCCTAATGGAAGCATACCCTGGCCACCCATCGTGTCAAGATGTCCAAAAGGAAATAACAAGATAACAATCGAATGGAAGCATACTCGTGGGCCACCCATCGTGTCGGTATGTCCAAGCCAATAACAAGATAACACTTAATGGAAGCATACCCGTGGCCACCCATCGTGTCGGTATGTCCAAAAGGAAATAACAAGATAACAATCGAATGGAAGATACTCGTGGGCCACCCATCGTGTCAGTATGTCCAAGCCAATAACAAGATAACACTCCTAATGGAAGCATACCCGGCCACCCATCGTGTCGGTATGTCCAAAAGGATCGATTAGTGGAAGCATACGTGGGCCACCCATCGTGTCGGTATGTCCATCAATCAATCGGATAGCCTCCAACGAGACGCAGAGTACGTAAATACAACATTTGCACAACAAAGGCTATCACCACAAGCATAGGCCAGTTTAATCGTACTCACAAACATTTATTTTATTACAACAAATCCGGGTTTTAACCCCAAAGTACTACATACAGTTATCCTTTCAAAAAGACCTCTTTTTACGTAAAAACAACTCGATACTATTATCCGTAGTACCAAATATGTTCATGTTTTAAACTCCAGTACTTTATACAATTTTAAACCAAGTGGCTTACACTTTTTAGAACAACGTCAAGTAACAACATTATTTTCCAAAAGTTCAAGTTTGCCTAATTTCAGATGCTCAAGTTTCTCATTTTCGAAAGATTAGTTCATAGTCTTGATCACTTAATAATATAATTCTTCTTGAAAACAGTTGAGAAACATATGCCTTATGTGTGAGTAGGTTATTCTTGTTTATAACAATCTTATTAAAGCAGCCATGATCTAGGAAATATAATATCATTTTGTCTCATCTTAGCTTCTATGCAGATGGAGGTTTCTACTGGTTTTAATAATACTTAATTATTCAATACATTTCCTTTTATTAGCGCGATGGTTTGTTCGATACTTATTACGATTTCCAAATCAAGAAACATTATCCCTTTTTTAAAAACCAAGTACTCATTACTCACGAATGAGGTTTCACACTTATTAACTGAATTCATATTAATTCAATTAAGTCAAGTCTCTTATCTTTTAAGATCAAGTCTCTTAACTTCTAAAATCAAATAACCATTCCTTTTATCTCTCTTAAGTCGTTATACCTAACTTCCCGTAAAGCTAGTATAAATCTTAAGCTTTTAAAACCAAGCATTACTCTTCTTTCAAAAAGGTTCCTTATTTCTTTTGAAATACTTCAAGATTCTTTATTATTCAGGCTTAAGTCGAAAGACATTGCCATAAACTACGTTCAGTTAACACACGTACGTCTACCGTACTATATATATTTCTTTTAAAATATCATGCTCAAGAGGATAGGAAGAATCACATACCTCGCGACGATTATCGACTATTAGCAAATAGCTCCAAAGTACTTGTAATCCTGTTAGCCTTTTCCACCTTTCGAGTAGAATACGCTATTCGCAGTACTTCAACCTATATTGGTCATACAAGTCTATCAACGTCCAGACTACTCTGCAGAATAATTCTAGATACAGATTCCTTATTTTACGGAAAATTGGGCAGCACTTCCCTACCCGCCAAACTACACAAGTCTCATCAGAATACACATGTAAGTCTGATTCACTCTTATCTTTAAATATTCTTCTGATGTGTATTCAGTTTAATTCTCTTCTGTAATATCCTTATGTTATAGTTCAATTCTCTTCTGAATTATCCTTCTATGTATCTTATACTTATTTCTATACTACTACAGTATGTAATTTCCAATTACAATAGAGGGACAATAGTATTTACCTCGATAAGCCCAAAATTATCCAAGTTTATATGTCGATCCTGAGCAACGTTTAGCTCCTATCTGAACGCTCCAACCCGCTCCAAACAACCCTTAGAAGTTCTATGTAACTTCTTCTTAATACTTCAACTCGCTATGAAGATTTCCTTAGGTTTTCGTTTAGTGGCTAAAGGAAATATAGTAGTATTTCCGGGCTCTACGTATAGAGGTAACTTTGGAAAGTACTACAAGGTATTTGGGCTAAAGTATTTGGGAATTGTAACAACACTTGGAGAATACTTTTCTACCAAGGGGGTATTATACGAAAACAACTAGGCAAAGGGGGTTAGTACCAAGCCTTCTCAAGGGGAGAGGGTGATTTGGACGAGAACTTTAAGAGGGAGGGAGAGGGATTTTGCCTTGTATTTTCACAAGTGTGGATGAAGAAATGGTCTTGCATTAGAGGGGTATTTATAGGACATTCAAGGGCCAAGATCAAGCCAAGTGGTAGGCAAGTGTAGGGTGGGGATTTGGACATGTGTTTGTGGGTCTCACTTGCTCAACAACTACACAAAATATCCTACCAACCCTTGACTACAAAAAAAATGCCAAGAATGGCCCTTAAAATCGTCCACTTGAGGGTGACAAGTGTCACCCTCTCGTTGGTCCAAAATATTTCCGCTCTCGGAAAAATCCGCAAAAATAATAAATGACATAGCCGTATTTTTCCCTTCGCAAAGTCCGGAAAACGTTTCGTCGGAAAACGACTCTTTTTGCTAGTTGTGTACAAATTTCGCCACTTTGCCTACTTAAGGCTTAAACTTTTGTACGTACGCCCTTACGTACATACTCTGGAAATACGGGGTATAACAAGTTAGATATGACAGATTTTGATGTGATTATGGGTATGGATTGGCTAAATGTGGACTGTAGGGAGAGATTGGTACGGTTCCAGTTTCCTGGGGAGCCGGTTATCGAGTGGGAGGGGAACACTGTGTCGCCGAGGGGTAGGTTTATTTCTTACCTCAAGGCTAAGAAGATGGTGCAGAAGGGATATATCTACCATCTCATTCAGGTATTTGATACTGAGGCTGTGTTGCCAGACCTTCAGTCTGTTCCAGTAGTTAGAGAGTTCCCAGACGTGTTCCCAGACGACCTCCCGGGTATCCCTCCTGAGAGGGAGATTGAGTTTTGTATCGATGTGTTGCCAGACACTCAGCCTATATCCATTCCGCCATACAGGATGGCACCTGCCGAATTGAGAGAGTTGAAGGACCAGCTGAAAGATTTGCTGGAGAAGGGCTTTATCAGGCCTAGTGTTTCTCCCTGGGGAGCGCCAGTATTATTCGTGAGGAAGAAGAATGGGACGATGCGCATGTGTGTTGATTACAGGCTGCTGAATAAGGTTACCATAAAGAACAGATACCCCCTCCCCAGGATTGATGATTTGTTCGACCAGTTGCAGGGTGCGAGGTGTTTCTCCAAGATAGACATGCGATCTGGTTATCATCAGGTGCGAGTTAGGGAGATAGATGTCCCTAGGACTGCTTTCCGGACCCGGTACGGGCACTATGAGTTCAGGGTTATGTCTTTCGGTTTGACGAATGCTCCGGCAGTGTTTATGGATTTGATGAACCGAGTGTTCAAGCCATTTTTGGATACGTTTGTTATAGTATTCATTGATGACATCTTGGTTTATTCTCGCTCAGAGCAGGAGCATGCGGAGCATTTGAGGACGGTGCTGAGAGTCCTCCAGGACCAGCGGTTGTATGCCAAGTTTTCGAAGTGTGAGTTTTGGTTGGCTTCGGTGGAATTCTTAGGGCACATTGTCGGGGCCGATGGTATTCGGGTGGATACGGCAAAGATCGAGGCAGTCAAGACTTGGCCTAGACCTACTACACCGACAGAGGTGCGCAGCTTTCTGGGCCTTGCGGGTTATTATCGGAGGTTTGTGGAGAAGTTTGCTTCTATTTCAGCACCTTTGACTAAGCTGACTCAGAAAGCAGCTAAGTTTCAGTGGACGGATGCTTGTGAGGAGGGCTTCCAGTTACTGAAGGAGAGATTGACGACCGCCCCAGTTCTTACTCTTCCAGAGGGTCTAGACGGATACGTGGTTTATTGTGATGCGTCGGGCGTCGGGCTTGGGTGTGTGCTGATGCAGCAAGGTAAGGTTATAGCTTACGCATCTCGACATCTCAAGAAGCATGTGAAGAACTACCCCACACATGACTTAGAGTTGGCAGCAGTGATTCATGCCTTGAAGATCTGGAGACATTATTTGTATGGAGTTCATGTGGATATTTACACAGACCACAAGAGCCTCCAGTATATCTTCAGCCAGAGGGAGCTGAACTTACGACAGAGACGGTGGTTAGAGCTACTCAAGGATTATGATGTCGATATCCTATACCACCCAGGGAAGGCCAATGTAGTGGCAGATGCCCTTAGTCGTAGATCGATGGGTAGTCTATCAGATGTGCAACCAGAGAGGAGGGGCATGGTCCGCGAGTTACATCAGCTAGAGAGCCTTGGAGTCCGATTGATTGGTTCTGATAGTAGTGGGGTTCGGGTTCGAGAGGTTGCCGAGTCTTCCATCGTCGAGGAGGTGAAGAGGCGACAATATGAGGATCCGATTATGACACGGTATCGAGATACGGCTCTTCGAGAGGGGAAGGGTCCATTTGAGGTAGCACCTGATGGGGTGCTAAGGTTTGAGGGCAGGTTGTGTGTTCCAGATATTGCGGACTTCGGCAGAGTTCTAGGGAAGCACACAACGCCGTTATTTCTATCCATCCGGGTCGACAAAGATGTACCACGACCTCGATCTGTGTATTGGTGGGATGGCACGAAGAGGACGTTGCGAGTTTGTTGCTCGGCCCGAGTTGTCGTGAGTCAAGGTGGAGCACGGAGGCACGGTGGGTTGTTGCGGATGATAGAGATTCCGGCATGGAAGTGGGAGGTGATCAATATGGACTTTATTACAGGGTTACCTCGCACTCAGAGGAAGCATGATTCCATCCGGGTTATCGTCGACAGTCCGAAAATCAACCCACTTTCTTCCGTCGGACGACTTTTAGCCGAGGATTATGCTAGACTTTACATCCGAGAGATCGTGAGATCGCATGGGGTCCCTATATCTATCATATCCAGAGGAGCCCGATTTGACTAACTTCGGAGGTCTTTCCGAAAGGATTAGGGACGCAGTGAGCCTCGATCGCATTCCATCCTCGCATCGACGGCAAAGTGAGCGTACTATCCAGACACTTGAGGATATGCTGCGAGCCTGTGTTATTGACTTCAGGGGTAGCTGGAAGGATCATTTGCCTCTAGTGGAGTTTGCGTATAACAACAGCTACCATTCCAGTATCCAGATGGCGCCTTATGAGGCCTTATATGGGAGGAAGTGCAGGTCGCCGATAGGCTGGTTTGATGTGGGCGAAGTTCAGTTGGTCGAACGGACTTGATTCAGCAGGCGGTGGATAAGGTGAAGCTTATCCAGGAGCGGTTATTGTCAGCTCAGAGTCGACAGAAGTCGTATGCAGATCATCGACGTCGACACTTGGAGTTTGAGATTGATGATTGGGTTTTCCTGAAGGTGTACCCATGAAGGGTGTGATGAGGTTTGGGAAGAAGGGGAAGCTCAGCCCAAGGTACATTAGGCCTTATCAGATTGTCCGTAGGGTGGGCAAGGTTGCCTATGAGTTGGATCTGTCGTCCGATCTGGAGGCAGTGCATCCGATTTTTCATGTTTCTATATTGCGGAGATGTATCGGGGATCCATCTAGAGTGCACCCGATTTGTGACGTCCAGATGACAAAGGGGTTATCGTATGAGGAGAGTCCCATAGCGATACTCGATCGTCAGGTTAGGCGACTACGGACAAAGGATGTGGCTTCCGTCAAGGTCTTATGGCGGAACGAGAATAGAGAGGAGATGACATGGGAAGCAGAGGAGGACATGAGGCAGAAGTATCCTCACTTATTCCTCACACCTCCAGGTAACTCACTTTCCTACTTGTTGATTTTAATTGACACATATGCTTAAGTGTTATTCGACATATGTACTTAAGTGTTGTATTGTGGCCATGTGTGGCATTTGCAAACTGTTTAAGTTATGAGGAACTATGCCGTTATCTGATTTAATTGAATCTAGAAGAAACATTCAGGACGAATGTTTCTAAGGGGGGGAGAATGTTATACCCCGTAGTTCCAGGGCATGTACGTGAGGACGTACGTAAGAGAATGCGACCATAAGTTTGGAAACTATGAAAGATTTGTTTTTCCGACGGAAAATATTCCGAACCTTGTGAAGAAAATTTTACGTTTTTAATATTTTAACCAATTATGGATTTTTCCGAGAGATGAAATATTTTGGACCAATAGGAGGGCGACATGTGTCACCCCTAGATGAGCCATGTTGGACATTTTTAGGAGGACAAGTGGCCAAGTCTTGCAAGATATTTGTTGGGCAAGTGGGCAAGAGGGACCCACACACACACATGTCCCCAATCTATACCATACACATGCTTCAATCCTAGCCCTTGGTTTTCTTATATAAACACCTCTAGTTGATGAAATCTTCCACACTTAGTATTATTTCAAGACTTGAAAATATCCTCCATCTCCCTTATAGTTGCTCTCGTCCAAGCCCCAATTTCTTGAGCAATTGTTGTCCAATAATTCTTAAACTTCTAAGTGTTCTTCCTTGATGTGTTAGGAAGATTAGTAACCAAGAGTTAGACAAGATTTCACACCCTAGCCTCAAACCCCACGAGAGTTGTGTGGAGTGAAACCTAAGTGTTCTTCACTTTTTGGAGTTTATTCTTGAAGAGAAGTTGGTTAGGAGCTTCTAAGGGTGACTTGTGGCAGATTGGAACATTAGGATTTGGAGCTAAACTTGCTTAGGAGCGACTTTAAGATCTTGGATATTTTTTGGGCTATTTGAGGTAATGAACCTTGTCCTCTTTGTGAAGTTGAATATTATGTATATTGGAAGTATATTATGGAGTATGAGATATGTGGAGTAAGGTTTGGAAAGATTTGGATCTTGTTAACTTGTTAAATGGAGAATTGACATGTTAGCCATTAAAATGGTAAAAACGTATCCATTACTTGCTAAGAAGTTAATAACAAAGTAACTATAACTTATATAAAGATTGGAATATAAGTTGGAAGATTAATGAAGTAATTGGATAGAGTGAAATTGTAATAGTTGGCCAAGAACCCCAACTAACGGACTGTATTTACTTTGGACTGTATTTACATTGGACTGTATTTACATTGTTTTAAGGGGAAAATTGTTTATCGCGTCCGTTTGGGCGTGTGATCCCCTTCTTTAGTTGTTGTTGTTGTTGTTAAGGGGAAGATTGTTTAATCGCGTCCGTTTGGGCGTGTGATCCCCTTCTTTAGTTGTTGTTGTTGTTAAGGGTAAGATTGTTTACCACGTCCGTTTGGGCGTGTGATCCCCTTCTTTAGTTATTGAATTATTGCACCTTAATTATGGCATGTTGATTACGGTTATCGGGCCTTGAAAAAGGTGGAAAAATGCGTAGAAACGGGGGAGGTGCTGCCCAATTTTTCATAGAATAAGAAATCTTACTTAGAAGAATTCTACGTAGAACTAGAAGTTGATAGGCGTGTTTTGACTATTATAGGTTGACACTCTGCGCGCGACATATCCGACTTGGCAAGTGGATTTAACCGAGGAGGTATGTGATTCTTCCTATCCCCTTGAGCATGATATTTGTGAAATATGTATAGTACGGTAGACGTACGTATGTTAACTAAATTTGGTTTCACTTTGATGTGTTTTGACTTGAGTTCTAAATAATAAGAATCTTGAAGTATTTCAAAAAGAGTTGTGAATCATTATTCGGAAGAAAAGTAATACTTGGTTTTAAAAGGTTTAAGTGTTGTACTAGCTTTATGGGAAGTTAGTTATAACGACTTAAGAAAGATGAAAAGGAACGGTTTACCTATTTGTTTCTAAAAGCCTTGTAATGATTTCTGAAGGTGTGGTAAGTTGGTTTGATAAGTAAACATGTTATGATGCTACGTGTATTAGTGTCTTGTGACGTTTGTGTAAGAGGTTTTTTCTTGTTGTGCTTATGTTGATTACAATAAGCTGGTTGTACTTATGATTATATCACTTACCCCCCTGACTTGTTACGAGCCGCGGGTTAGCTACCCCCGATGCGAGGAATACCTCATGCGGGTCCATGTGACCTATGCGAGTCTGCGGAGTTCGAGAATCACTCGGGTGTGTTACGCCGATGCGAGAATACCTCACGCGTCCATGTGACCACGCGGATTGCGGAGTCGGGGCGATGCCGCGGGTTAGCTACCCCGATGCGAGAATACCTCATGCGCCTAGGTGGCCTATGCGGATCGCGGAGTTCGAGATTAGGCTCGCATAATGATACTATGGGCGAATGGCCTTGCCCGATCATTAGCGCCTAGAAAAGACCATTGCGTTACATCTATTTGTTCTTGTTTATGCCCGCACTATGCGCGTTAAATTGGGTTGTTTAAATGCGTATTTGTGAATTGGTTTTAAAATGTTATGATTTCATTTGATTTTTACGATTTCACATACTTGGTACTGTTATCTTGACCTCCTTCGGGCTGCGTCATGCCGGGCGTAGGTACTACTTGTTGATCCCCGCTCTAGGATCACCGCTTCGCTGGGGAAAGCCCCGTTTCTCCGGAGGCTT
Organism: Przewalskia tangutica; assembly: GCA_029844215.1. NCBI lineage: Eukaryota > Viridiplantae > Streptophyta > Magnoliopsida > Solanales > Solanaceae > Przewalskia > Przewalskia tangutica. Next base: position 37,569,227 of record CM056739.1, read on the forward strand.
ATCTTTTGGGTATGATTTCCCTGTCATTGTAGGTTTATGTACATTCAGGGGTATGGTGGGGCCTTGTCCCATCATAGTTGGTTACATTCTTAGAGGTATGTAGTCCTGTTGTAAATTTGGGATGTAACTGTTCAGTTTTGATGTATATACAGAAAGGTGACCGTTTTGGTTAGCCTGTTTCTTACTCTATATTGTTTCATGACTTTGATTTTATTTCCGCTGGTTTTTCTCTGATGTATTATCACTAGGGTGCCCGGGGTAAGGCACCAGTCACGGGCCCGGGATCGGGTCGTGACATGAACTCCATGTCACTGATCCACCACCGATCGCTTTCACGACCGTCCTCGCTATTGGGCGATGGTTCAGCCACTACGGTGCTTCACCTCGGTTCGCACCACCGCATCGACTTTCGGTGTTAGGATAGCAGGCCCACTGCTTACTAGCCACTCCATCACCAATCCAAACTTTCCCAAAAATCCACCTAATTCTCCCTCGAGTCATAGACATGTTACTCATAATCAAAAGAGTATTTTTAAACCGAAAAGACATTTTAATTTGAAATCTAATGTTCTTAAATCCCCACTACCTCGTAATCCAGTGTCTGCATTAAATGACCCGAATTAGAAATTAGTTATGAACGGTGAATATAATGCTCTTATTGAAAATAAAATGTGGGAGTTGGTACTACATCCTTCTGGTGTTAATATTATTCAATCTATGTGGATTTTTACTCACAAAGATAATTCTGATGGTTCTTTTGCGAGATATAAGGCTCGTCTTGTAGGTTATGGTAAAAATCAACATGTTGGCGTGGATTGTGGTGAGACATTTAGTCCAGTGGTCAAACCAGCTACCATTCATATTGTACTCAACCTGGCTCTATCAAAAGTCTGGCCCATTCATCAGCTAGATGTCAAGAATTATTTCCTATATGGTGATCTTAAGGAGACAATTTACATGCATCAGCCCTTGAGTTTTAGAGACCCCAAATATCTTCATTATGGTTTTTTATTAAAGAAGTCCTTGTATGGGCTTAAACAGGCCCCACAGGCTTGGTATAAGAGATTTGCAGACTATGTATGTACTATTAGATTTTCTCACAGCAGGTCTGATAATTCTTTGTTCATATATCATCGTGATACTTTCTTGGCATATATTCTATTATATGTGAATGATATTTTATTAATTGCTTTATCTGATGAGTTACGCAAGTCCGTTATGACAATACTCGGTTCTGAGTTTGCTATGAAAGACTTAGGGCCCTTGAATTATTTTTTGGGTATTGATGTCACTCGTCATGCAAGAGGGTTATTTATGTGTTATTTATACACACGCTAAACGCAAGTGCACATATCGTGACAAATAATATAGTCTAGAAGACCGAGTTATCGTCCTCAGGGATTAGTGTCCAATTACCAACTTCTATTCTGTGGTATCTATTTAGTGACCGATAATTTGATGAATTGTTTATAGCTATGATTATAGATGCTAACTAAAGTATTTTAATTTACTTCATATATGGTGGAAATAAGGTTTCCAAATCTCCTCGACTATCCGCTCGCTTTACTCGTTAATGCAAATAATTAAGGTTCTTCTTCTATGTTGAGATAGCAGGTTAACTAAGGCGTTTTATACTTCTGTTAAGGTAATATAAACACTCAACTCCAATGTAGAACCATTCTATCTTTCGATGACAAGATTGACTACAAAGGAGGATTAAGAGCAATAACCTATTAAGCTACAAGTATCGGGGTACTTTCGTCCACGATTTATACCTATGTTTATTCAACTATAGCATATTCAAAATCTCCCCTTTCAGATTTCGATTAGAAATCATATAAGTTATGATAATTAGTGATCAATTAATTACCAAGCAATCAAAACAATTATTGAATAAATCTCAACAATAATAAGAAGAAATCAAAATTTTTGCATTAATTCATAAAACGGGGTTCAAGCGATTCGATATAGAAAGCCCTAAATTAAGTTAGTTCCTAGCCATAAAGATGTTAAGAACTAAAATATTATCCAACATATACTAGAAATAAAATAAAATAAAGAACAAGAAATTACTCAAAAATAAGTCTTCAATCTTGATCTCAAGTTGTGATGAATGGTAAGGTGTGGAACTTCCCAAAACTGACCTAAAAGGCCCTATTTATATACTAAAAAACGTGCAAAACTTTTCCTCTTTGGCTTTGGCCCAATCCTATTTGGATTTGTCAATTTTCAGCGTCGCCGCGCGGCTATAACCGCACCGCGCGAAACTTCGCTGGTCTTCTTCGGGGCGCCGTGGCTCGCTTCTCACGATGGTGCAGCGCCGCCGCCTGCTTTCTCCCAGGTTGCCAACTTTTTAGCTTTTTGAGCTCTGGAACCTCTGTTTCTCCCCTCTTTTCGCTCCTTCTCACCAATGTGCCGCTTTAAACCATTGTGACTCAAAAGAAAGAGAATCTATCCTAACACGACACATATTTGTACAAAAATGGGCAAAGGACTAACTAAAAATGACTCAAAAGGTGTATATAATATACACCGATCAAACACCCCCAAACTTAACCTTTGCCCGCCCTCGAGTAAAGATCAAAAATAGAAACAAAGATACGAAAGAAAAGAAAATAAAAAGACTCAAAGACATTGATCAATTTGTTGCATCATTGTTACTTAGAAAAGCATGAAGGTTAGTAGAATAATATGCAAGAACATATAACATGGATTTTTAGCATTCTAAACACATCAAGTCAGATATTTCGCAAATTCAATTTAATCATGCTCAATGGAAGTAAGAATACCTAACTATGCATGTTAATTTCCAAATCTTATGGCCTGTTTACTTGTTATTCTCCACTAATCATGGATACACGCATTAGAGATCTTCAGGACTTTTCAGGGTTGTAATGTAGGCTTAGGCAGGGGTAGGTAAAAATAGGCTTTTAGGCTCAATCTTACGTACCATAAGCTCTTTTGCTTTCGATTCTTCCCTTTTCTTTTGATTTTCTTTTTAACCTCATACCTATCTTTCCCCTCTTTTGTTTTGAGAGAATAAGGTGTCTGATGAATAGTAGGCACCCCCAAACTTAGGCTTTTGCCTATTTATGATTACTTTTCCTTGGGGTGCATCAATATTGTTCACTCTCTTTTTGTCTCTTTTCAACACTTTATATTCCAATCACATCAATTTCTTCACTTATGGCACAAGTATGGAATTATAGGGTGTCAAAGAAATATCTTATTTTTAGGCTCAAAGGGGCTGAATAGGGATACAATTTTAATGTCATGGATAGGCAAAGAATGGTAAGAAAGGGCTAACAAAGAAATGTCTGAGTCATCTCCCTAACATGCATATCCTAACTATTTCGCCTCAAATAGCAAGCAAGAAGACACAGGTTTAATCACTAACAATGCATAAATCAAGCAAGATACCCCAAATAGTTTGACTTCATGATTTTTTGGCATATCTAACCTAAGTGTTCAGATGGTTGCTTCTAATTCCATTACATTATTCAACTTTACTTCACTAGGCGTTTCAAGTAACTACAACATGCATGATCATAAAAAAAAAATAGACTCAAATAAACATAGAAAATAACACAAAAAAGACTCAAAAACACATCAAAAATAACTAAGAATTCCCCCCCAAACTTAAATCACACATTGTCCCTAATGTGTGCAAGACTCAAAAATAAAAGAAAAACGGGACAACTTACAAACTTGGTTTAAAATGGTGGCGGTGGCGGCGGATAATGCATGGCAGATAACGTCAGAAATCCCGTCAGAATGGAAGAGGGAAATCGTTTCTAGGGCTCTTATTTTTCAGATTTTTCGTCGCGGCGCCGTGGCCCTCTGAGATTGGCGTCGTGGCGCTAAAACATCTGCGACCCTCTGAACTTCCGGCGCCGTGGCGCCGAGCCGATTTCCTCCTCTCTCACATTTTTCGTCCTCCATTTTTTATACCTGTCATCACAACATGTAAATAATACCTTCCGTGAGACTGTTCTAACTAAAACTAAATTGCATAAATTAAAAAAAACAAAAAAAAACCTTGGGTTACCTCTCAAGTAGCGCTGTCTTTAACGTATTTTAGCCGGACGCAGGTTCCCTATTCATTTTGGAATGAGATGGGTCACTAGGCTCATGTATTCTATTTCATTGATCAAATAGGGTTTTAACCTCTGTCTGTTTACTTTGAAAGGGGCTCTCTCTCTCCCTCTCACTTCAACTGCACCATAGGGGAATGCTCTTACAACAGTGTACAGTCCTGACCAACGCGATTTGAGCTTGCCTGGGAACAGCCTCAACCTTGAGTTGAATAAAAGCACTTGTTGTCCTGCTTGGAAGTCTTTTGGGATCAACATCTTATTATGCCATACTTTAGTTCGTTCCTTGTAGATCCTTGCATTCTCATAGGCATTGTGTCTGAATTCATCCAACTCGCTCAACTGTAGCAACCTCTTCTGCCCTGCTGCCTTGGCATCCATGTTCATCTTCCTCATTGCCCAATAAGCCCTGTGTTCCAACTCTACTGGCAGATGACATGCTTTACCAAAAACTAACTTATACATTGACATTCCAATGGGGGTTTTGAATGTTGTTCTGTATGCCCATAATCCAATTTGATAGACCAATCCTTCCTTGAGCCATCCACCGTCTTTTCCAATATGATATTCACTTCCCTGTTTGAAACTTCTGCTTGCCCATTCGCTTGAAGGTGATAGGGTAATGTGGTGCGGTGGTAGACTCCATATCGGGAAAGCAGTGTATCAAGCTGCTTGTTGCAAAAGTGGCTTCCTTCATCACTGATGATGGCCCTAGGAGTACCAAACCTTGTGAATATATTCTTTTGGAGGAACCTTTGGACAATCTTACTGTCATTTTCTTTAGTGGCTACCGCTTCTACCAATTTGGACACATAATCCACTGCAAGAAGAATGTACTGATTCCCAAAGGACGACGGGAATGGACCCATGAAGTCGATCCCCCATACATCAAATAGTTCCACCTCCAAGATCCCATTCGAAGGAATTTCATTTCGTCTTGATATGTTCCCTGTTCTTTGACAACGATCACAGCTCTTCACAAAGGTGTGGGCATCCTTGAAGAGGGTTGGCCAATAGAACCCACTTTGCAGTACCTTCACAGCTGTTCTTGATGCCCCAAAATATCCACCACATTGTAAGGTGTGATAATGGGTGAGAATCTGGTGCATCTCATCTTCTGGTATACATCGCCTGATGACTTGGTCGGCGCAATGCTTGTATAACATTGGCTCCTCCCAATAGTAGTGTTTTACTTCAGAGTAGAACCTCTTCACTTGCTGTCTTGTCAATCCTGGGGGTACTACCTTAGCTGCGAGAAAATTAACAAAATCAGCGTACCAAGGTAACTTAAAGACAGTACTTACTTGAAACAATTGCTCATCTGGGAAGTGATCATTTATCTGCACATCCTTGGTGTTCTGGCTCTCTATATTTTCAAGCCTCGATAAGTGGTCAACAACTGAGTTCTCTTTCCCCTTCTTATCACGGATCTCCATGTCAAATTCTTGGTATAGCAGAACCCATCGGATAAGGCGAGTTTTTGCATCCTTTTTTGTTATCAAGTACTTTATGGCAGAGTGGTCACTGTATACTATCAAATTATTCCCAATTAAGTATGGCCTGAATTTCTCGAATGCGTATATTATTGCTAGCAATTCTTTTTCTGTAGTGGCATTGTTATACCCCGTAGTTCTAACCCTACGTATGAGAGCGTATGAAATCATGTAAGACTTAAAATTTTCAAAGGATAGGTTGACGGATTATTCCGGACGGGTTTTAGTCAACTTTGAGGCGGGTTATGACCCGGTACATTGAGAGTTTCTAAGTATTTCAAAGGCCTAGGGCGTAGTTCATTGAGTCTAGATTCCAACGCAACCAACCGTTCGTCGATAGGACGTCGAAGTAGAAAGTTATGGGAGTTACAAGTTCAGAGCGCAGACGGCGAATGCGTTTCGCGGCGATGGCCGCGACGCCAGATGCAGGGTCGCGCGCCGGATATTCCGAGTCGCTGAAGTTGCAGCGCTAGCCCAGACAGCGGGCCGCGCAGAAGTTCGAAAGTCCGCAGAGGTTTCAGCGCGCCGAGTCGCGCATGGCGCGCGGGATTTCGGCGAAAAACTTAGAAAATCAGATTTCTCTTAAAAAGGCCATGGGCGGGTGACACGTGTCCCCCCCCCCCATCTGATTTCTTGCATGCCTTATATTGACCAAGTCTTGAAGACTTGGTCATCTTTCAAATCTCTCTCTCTCTCTCTAAGCTTAGCTCTCACTTCTCTCTAAAATTCCAAGAGGAATTCAAAGCCTAGGAAAAATCTGAAAAGTTAAGGACAAGAAGGAAGCTTGTGGCTAGCTTGTAGTAGTTGTTGTGGTGGTATTCTTGGAAAGGAGGCTAGCAAAGTTGTTGGAATAGTTTTGGCTAAATCTCCAAAGGTAACATTTCTTCTCTTGTAGCTAGTATTGATGTTGCATGTGAAGAAGAAGGGATTTGTAGTAGTAAATAATGCACTTAGAGTCATTGCATGTAAGAAATATGGTTTGAATGTGAAGGAATTTGTTAAGAAGATATTATGAGCATGTTGTAGCCTAAAAACTACCTTAGAATTGTTAAGTGAATTGTTGTACCTTTTGGGGCAGAATTTTACACACCCAAGTTTAGGTGTGTAATCCCCTTTGATATGTTTGGATTGTTGAGTCTTAAATGTGGCATTTGGATGTTGAATTCGGCCTTGAGAAAGGTGGCAAAGTATGTAGAAACAAAGGAAATGCTGCCCAATTTTCCATAAAATTTAGGGGCTTTGAACTTAGATTATTTCTACATTGAAATTAGAGGTTAATAAACGTATCATGGTTGTTATAGGTTGACTTATTACTTGTGGTAGTTTGGACTTAGCAAGTGGATTGACCGAAGAGGTATGTGGAGCTTTCCTATCTCTTGAGCATGAATAGTTATAACTATGTAGTACGGTAGACGTACAAAATTTGGTATTCTTACTTGTTTTAAGTATATAAAGACTTGTTTCGTTTTAAGAATGTATAAGTCCCTTGGTTAGGGGAAAAATATAATTTTACTAAAGTATAGGGTTAATATAACAACTTTATGGGGAGTTGGTTTATTAGCTCTATAAAAGGTTAATGAGAAGAGATTTACTCTAAGTAAGATAAGTATATGAAAAGACAAATTGATTTTAAGGCGTCAATTGCCCAAAGGTTTTATGTATGAAAAAGAGTCACTTTTAAAAGAGTTGAAGTATGTAGTACTTGAGTTAAATTCCCGGTTTCCTTTTATTAAAGATATGATTAAGTGCCTTAAGTAAACTAAAATGAGAGGGTATATGAACAAGGCTAATAAGAAGTTATAAGTTTTCTTAACTTATTTATGATTATGATATGATGTGATTTGAGCTAGGGTAAGAGTATATCCGAGGGCAAGCCCCAAGATCGTTATACCACCTTCTCCGTGGTAAGAGTATGAATGAGGCAAGCCCCAAGATCGTCATACCACCTCCTCCGCAAAGAGTATATCCGGCGGGTAAGTCCCAAGATCGTTATACCATCTGCTTCAGTGTAAGAGTATATCTGAGGGGTAAGTCCCCAAGATCGTTATACCATCTGCTTCAGGGTAAGAGTATATCTGAGGGGTAAGTCCCCAAGATCGTTATACCACCTGTTCCGTGGATTTGCTACCCACGATGCGAGGAATACCTCATGCGAGTCCTTATGGGCTTATGCGGGTGAAATAGTCCTATGCGAGGAATACCTCATGCGGGTCCACAGGACCTATGCGGGTGAAATAGTCCCAGGAGTAGGGGTGCTTATTGATACTACGGGCGAGGTACCCTGTTCTGATCATGAGGCCCCTATTTTATGCAGTATTATATATATATACTTGTCACTCTCATTGTTAGTAAGGCACAGTAAAAGGTGTTTTGATTGTCTTCCATGACTCCAGCTTACTTTTAGACTTATGATATCATTATTACAGTATTTTCCAGCTTTACATACTTGGTACATATTGTGTAATCGACCCTTCCTGGGCCGCTCATGCCGCAGGTGGTAAGCGGTGTGGATCCTCGTTCTTAGGATCATTGTTCGTGTCGAAGCTCCATCCTCCTAAGCTTGTTTTGTTGGTAATGCATTCTCGATGCTATAGGTATTGTGTACATTCGGGTATGGCGGCCCTGTCCCGCCACAATTGTTATCCTTAAGTGCGTGGTCACGTATGTGTTTTTGTAAGAACAAGTTGTATTGCTATACTTTTGATTAGTATGTTTTATGGAAGGCGACTTTATCTACCGCCGTGATGTTACCTTTTTATAAGCTATGTGTTATGTATGTTCCGCTGCTATTCTCTGATGTATACCTGACAGGGTACCCCGGTAGGGTACTAGTCGCGGCCCCGGGGTCGGGTCGTGACAGGCATAATTTAACTGTGCATCATTAAGAGTTTTACTAGCATAGTAAATGAATCTGAATACCTTATCGACCCTCTGCCCAAGCACTGCTCCCACTGCATAATCACTTACGTCACAAATTAGTTCAAATGGGAGCTCTCAGTTTGGTGCAATGACTATGGGTGCTGAGATAAGCCTCTCCTTGAGTGTCTGAAAAGCGATCATGCATTTCTTATTGAATTCAAAAGCAACCCCAATCATTAGTGTTATACCCCGTAATACCAGGGCTACTAATTGAGAACATGATTAAGGATTTAAGATTTGAATTTTGGAAGGAAAGAATAATTACATTTTCTTAAGGAAAATTACGGAAAAAAATGTGACGACGGAAAAATTATTAACTTGGAGTATAATACTTCTAATTGGATTTATGGACTTAGTATTGGATTATAAGGTGTTGGAATTGATAATATGGAGTCCGCCGAGAATTTCACAATTTCGCGGGAACCTTCGAAAAATTATAATATTTTGGACCAATCGAAGGGCGACACGTGGCACCCCTCCACTTGTCTTGCTAAGATGACAACAAATTAGATATTTTGAGAGGGGACAAGTGGACATGGGTCCCACTCCACTTGGCTATACATATCCAAGTCTTGCAAGACTTGGATCACTTTACACTTAGACCAAAAAATAAGCTCTCATCTTCTCCCCTTTAGCTCCATAATTTCGAGATCCCCTTGGCTAAGAACAACCATTGTTGATCAATTTATTTCTCCAAGATTATGCCCTTAAACCAAGTGCTAAGCCTAGATTAATATTATACACGTTTTTACTTGTCTTGGCCGAAAGTTGATGCCAAAACCCTAGGGGTTCCGTCGACTTTTTGGAAGTGAGATTCAAAGAGAAGTTGCTCCTAAGGTTGTAGGGGGTACATATATGTGATTGGAACTTGAAGAAGTGGAGTGAAACGAAAACTGCGCACCAATAAAGACCGGACTGTTTTGGGGCGTTTTTGGGCAAAAAATGAGGTAAAAGTCCTTCTTCTTTTAAAGTAATTGGATATTACTTATTGTTATTATGTATGGATGAACTTGTGTTAGAAAAGAATGAAGAATAAAAAGTGTTTGAGCCATTTTTGGGGCTAAAACCGATTTGGGACAGATTTGGTGCAAATGGAATTTGTTGGTTATTGTCGTTGTTATCTTCACCTATTGCATGTTATAATGGATTAATATTGTTGTTAATAAGTTGTTATAACTTATGTAGAAGTTTTGGAACTCGAATTGGAATAAAATGGATTAAGGAACGAGTTATCGGGTTGTAGTTGTTGTGGCGAGAAACCGCCAAAAGCGTTAGACGTTGTTGTGTCGTTTAGTGGACTGTTTTGAGGTATTAAATGCTGGAAATTTAGTTGTTGTTATGCATGTTTAAGTGTAGTAGTTGCTAATGAAAGTCCTAAGGAGTAAGGGTGTGGAAAGGCGTTAAAAGGCCTCACATTTTATCCTCGTTATGGTTGGATTCTCGATGTTTTTATGGGCTGATTTGTGGACTGTTTTGTATAAGCGTGGGCAGAATTTTACACGTCCAGTTAGGCGTGTAATCCCCTTTGGCTAACTGTTGGTTGTGCCTTAAATGTGGCTTGTTGGTTGATGAATACAGGCCTTGGAAAGGTGGAAAAGTACGTAGAAACAAAGGAAGTGCTGACCAATTTTCCGTAGAATTAGAGGGCCATTATTTGGTATAAGTCCTACACTTGATAGCTTGTAGTTGATAGAAGTGCTATTGTCATTTTAGGTTGAAGTACTACGTATAGCGTATTCTACTTAAAGGATGGAATAGCTATCAAAGTTAAGGTACTTTGGAGCATTTTGCTACTTGTCGATAATCGTCGCGAGGTATGTGAACCCCTTCCTTCTTTTGGCATGATTCTATGTATGAAATATACATGTGGTGTTATTTCATGATCCCTTCTACTCTTAGAAGTTATGAGGTATGTATGTTGATTTACTTTATGTAAAAGCTACGTCTAAGTTATCCTAAGTTCTTACCAAGTCTTATGGGGGATGTTGGTAAGAGTCGGTAGGAAGTATTTGGAGTCGAGTTGACTTTGCTAAGTTACTGCACGAATAAGAATAAGTATCGAACAATCCATTGCAGCGTTAATAAAAGAAAATGTATCGACAATCAATTAAATTAAAATGAGTAGAATTCTCCATCTGCATAGAAGCTAAGATAAGACAAAATTGTATTACATTTTCTAGATCATGGCTGCTTTAATAAGATCGTTATAAACAAGTATAACCTAGTCACAACGCACAAAAGTATATGTTACTTAATTTAAAGAGTTTACGTTATGAATTTTTAAGACTATGAACCTTAAATTCTTAAAAGGTTAAGAGACTTTATTTTTCAAGTTATGAGACTTGATTCTTTTTTTTTTTAGGTAAATGCAAATATTATTACTAATAACGAAAAGGAAGTGGCTACAATCAGTCGTTGAGGTATCTCAAGCCTCAACGTAATGCAAACAAGAAGAGATAGAGGGGAGGGGTGGTCACTCAAAAGGTGCCACTACAAGAGGGGATAAAATCATAGAGAACTCTATAAGATGTTGTTTTGATTCTTGCAATGACCTCTTCTGCCGGCAAGCTTGTGCCTTCAAAGAACATTGTGTTTCTTGCCCTCCAAATCTCATAAACCATTATGCAAAAAGTAAGCAAAATAGCTTTGGCTCGGATGCTTGTCCCGCGGTGTTCTTTCTTAATCCATTTAAGGAGCTTTCAACTTGCCATCTCTCTTCTAATACCCAACCAATCTTTTATGCTCTTCCAAATCATGTGTGTATAGGGGTCAAAGAAGAGGTGTTCCCTTGTTTCATTAGCTTGCTTGCAGAATCCAAGATTTATCCTCCAAGTTGAGAAATGATAGAGTATCATTTGTAGCTAACCGCTTCGCAATTTAGCCACATAGTAAAAGAGAATTTGGGAGGAATAAATCCTTTCCAAATTTGTGACATCGAAGGCTTTTTAGCTTGGAGTGCAAGATATCATATCTGAGCTTGAATCAAATATACCGTTGGCACAACATTTTGTAAAGCCACAATAGCATCACCATGGCTACCAAAGATAGAAACAAATTTGTCGCGAATCCCACAAATCTTTTTGAATAAAGGGAGTCCACTAGGGCGACCTCGTAGTCCCAAATTGTAATATCTCTCAAATAGTGGCTATTGATCCATTGGACCCATAGAGAATCAGCTTAGTGTGAGTTTGCCAAATCGTCCCGGATAGCAGGCATGATTCCATTCCTTGATGTTCATAAGACCAAGCCACCTTCGATTGATGCGCAGCAAATGTTATCCCAAGCAACTCTTGGTGGTTCCCCCCCCCCCCCCATAAGAATTGAATACAAGCAGACCTTACCTTGTTGATAGTGGCGGGATAGGAAGTGCGGAACCAAAAGCTCTCAACCTCGACGGCCAGACGATTAGTTCCGCTTACCGTAAGAAAGGGTGTGATGCCCCCATTTCTGAATGTAATTCGAAATAGCACTAGTGAATGGGGCAAATTGATCCACCGAGACTGAAATTGGGACAAAGGGATCCCCAAGTATCGTACCGGAAAGCTACCAATGGCGAAACCCACTCTGGTCAATATCAAGTCCCGAACTGTAGAATGCATTCCCGCTAAGTAGACAGAGGATTTATTTGGTTAAGAGTTAATCTGAGGCAGCCTCCAACTCTTCCGGACAATTCATAAGAATCCCAGTGAAGATATATCTCCTTTGGCAAAAAGCATGAGGTCATCCGCGAATGCCGATGAGTAATGCCCAATTTCTTACACTTTGGAAAATATGAAAGTTTGCCTCACCTTCATTTTAAGCGACCTTGAATCCCACAAATCTTTTTGAATAAAGGAGTCCTAGGACGTACCTCATAGTCCCAAATTGTAATATCTCTCAAATAGTGGCTATTGATCCATTGACCCATAGAGAATCACTTAGGTGAGTTTGCCAAATCGTCCTGGATAGCAGGGCATGATTCCATTCCTTGATGTTCATAAGACCCAAGCCACCTTCAGATTGAGGCAGGCAAATGATATCCCAAGCAACTCTTGGTGGTTTCCCCCCCCATAAGAATTGAATACAAGCAGACCTTACCTTGTTGATAATAGTGGCCGGGATAGGAAGTGCCCGGAACCAAAAGCTCTCAACCCCTTGGACGACCGACCTGATTAGTTCCACTACCAAAGATAAGAAAGGGTGTGGTGCCCCCATTTCTGAATGTAATTCGAAATAGCACTAGTGAATGGGGCAAATTGATCCACCGAGACTGAAATTGGGGACAAAGGGATCCCCAAGTATCGTACCGGAAAGCTACCAATGGCGAAACCCACTCTGGTCAATATCAAGTCCCGAATCAGAATGCATTCCCGCTAAGTAGACAGAGGATTTATTGGGTTAAGAGTTAATCCCGAGGCGACCTCAACTCTTCCGGACAATTCATAAGAATCCCAATCAAGATATATCTCCTTTGGCAAAAAGCATGAGGTCATCCGCGAATGCCAGATGAGTAATGCCCAATTTCTTACACTTTGGAAAATATGAGAAAGCTCTTGCCTCAGCCTTCATTTTAAGCAGCCTTGAATCCCACAAATCTTTTTGAATAAAGGGGAGTCCCTAGGACGTACCTCATAGTCCCAAATTGTAATATCTCTCAAATAGTGGCTATTGATCCATTGGACCCATAGAGAATCGACTTAGTGTGAGTTTGCCAAATCGTCCTGGATAGCAGGGCATGATTCCATTCCTTGATGTTCATAAGACCCAAGCCACCTTCAGATTGAGGCAGGCAAATGATATCCCAAGCAACTCTTGGTGGTTTCCCCCCCATAAGAATTGAATACAAGCAGACCTTACCTTGTTGATAATAGTGGCCGGGATAGGAAGTGCCCGGAACCAAAAGCTCTCAACCCCTTGGACGACCGACCTGATTAGTTCCATTTACCAAAGATAAGAAAGTGGTGCCCCATTTCTGAATGTAATTCGAAATAGCACTAGTGAATGGGGCAAATTGATCCACCGAGACTGAAATTGGGGAAAAAGGGATCCCCAAGTATCGTACCGGAAAGCTACCAATGGCGAAACCCACTCTGGTCAATATCAAGTCCCGAACTGTAGAATGGATATTTGCAGCATTGACGCCCCTCGAAATTGAAAGCTTGGATATTAGTGAGTTTGAAGGCAAAACTTCCGGCAGGACCATTGACGCCCCTAATGCTACTATGGTGGTCGATCATTCCACGGGCCAATTTGTTGGTAAAGGGTTCATTTCGGAAGAACTAGACGATACCCAAAGATTAGTACCCCGACACTACCTGGAAATTCTCTCAGGTTTGCTGGAAAAGGGTTGAAATCTGGGCCAGACATTGCAATTGGTGAAGCAAGACACGATGGCATTCTCGGGTCTAAACCGGGTCAGGGCGTGGGTCAAAGGTTCTTGGCGGGTCGTGAAGGGGTTCATGGGTCCAAGAGTAATCATGTCTTGTTTGATTCGAAGTCAGTTGAAAGCATTGATGGTACTTCTTTCCCCAAGAAGTTCAACGCGGATGTCAAGAGAGCAAACTTCAATGCCCCGGGAAACGATGGGACTACTCCAATTACGGGTCGGGTCTTGGGTCGAAGGCTAGGCGGTCACGAGGATAACAATGATACTAGGAATATGCACTCTATGCAAGGATCAAGATCAGATGTGGAATACGAAGGGGTTTCTAGCCCCAAGGTTTCGAACGTCACAATTGAAGGAGCCGAGGCGTCAAACTTTAATGCCGCGGGTATCAAGTTTACACTCCCAACTTTTGGCCTTAATGATGGTCTGATTTCCGCGGGTGGGGATAACCTAGGGACATTAACTACCCCGCTTTACAAGGAGCTAAGTCGATGGTGGGTTCCAACGCTTTGATTGAGGTGCCGAGGCGTCGCATTTATGAGGCGTACCAACGACTCTATCATTACTCCGGTTCTTTATGATGGTATTAGTTCCAAGACGGATCAGGGGGATAATCTAGGGGCATTGACTACTCACGTTACGAAGAGCCAAGTCAATTGTGAGAAACAAAGTTATTTCTTTGTCCAAGGAGCCTAGGAACTCCACGAGAGCCGAAGGGTCGGCATTGAATGTGGCGGGTATCAATGACTCTCTAATAACTCCGGGACTTTATGATGGTATTGGTTCCAAGACGAATCAGGGGGACAATCTAGGGGCATTGACTACTCACGTTACACGAAGAGCCAAGTCAATTGTGAGAAACAAAGCTATTTCTATGTCGAGAGCCTAGGAACTCCATAACCATCAATGATGCAAGAGCCGAGGGTCAACATTGAATGAGACGGCATTCAAAGTGCCTTCTCGTGATTCAAGTCAACAACCCAGATTTCTTTAAGTGTCACCAATGAAGCCTTCCCTACTTTAGCTAGTTTGCTAAGTGGAGCCAATCTCAAGAATCACAACACTCTTTCGTCTTTAACACTTCCTGGATTCAGTAGAGTCCTAAACTTCCCCCCTCTCTCATCTAATACCACTTCACTACTTCCTGAATTTCACAACACCACACCCCTTCTATCTCCTCTTCCTTCTATTCCTTCTGAAAACCAACACAAATTCCCTACCCTCCCAAATGGCACGAAAATCATCTCTTCTATCATGGCCCAAGCTCACTCCTTCTACCCTTCCCCTCCGCCTATACCTCCAGATATACCTCCCAATGATTTACACACTAATGCACCTTCTAAACCACATCATTTCCTACCACGGCCACAACTCACAACAATCTTCCCAAACCATGGCAAAGGTCCCTTCCTCCTAAAAAGACTTATCTTGAGTCTTTGGAACTAGGATTGAGGCAAAAGGTATGAAGTTACAATTTATTGAACAACAAGGAGGAAGTAAATATAGATCTTGAGGATGAAGTTCCTTTCATAGAAACTTGGGGCTATTGCCTAATAGGTTGCTTCACGGTCCTTTCAGGAAGAGAAGCATTGAATACGATTGTGAAAGGATGGGGAGTTAAATGCCGATTATACCATATGGCAAAGGTCGGATGATGTTCAAATTCATGACGGAGGAAGAGCGCACTAATGTACTTCACGGAGGCCCTTATATGGTCTACGGAAAACCATGATGCTCAAGGCTATCAATAAAGGAGTTCTTATAACGGATGATTTGTTTATGGACATTCCTATTTGGGTCACTTTCCGGACATTCCCTTCTATTTGAGGTAACGGCCTTAGTAAGATTGCTTCACGTGTAGGAAAACCTCTTTACCTGACCAATATACTAAGGAAAGGTCTAAAATGAACTATGCAAGAGTTAGTGGAAGTGGATGTTAGCGAGGAGCCGATAATGGATTTTGTCGCCAATCTCCCGATAACGTAAAGTATACTCAAAGGGTAAACTATGAGAATTACGGGACTTTTGCTATCATTGTGCGGCTTTTGGACACAACCACTTGAAGTGTAGGAAGGCGAGGGATGATGTCAACATTGAAGAAGCTCCAATAACATGCACATCGAGGTCCCCAACAACGGGGATGATTCTATTCATTTGAAGGTCAACAAAGGCACGGGTGGAACCAACCTCCTCTCATCCACCAACTTCTCAACATCCCGTAGATGCCGATAACTTGATGGACATTGAAGAAAGCGTGCACACAACACCTCCGGTACCGAAGCTTGGGAGAAGTATCACGTGCCGCGGTCCTCCGGTTGGTCATTCTCGCCCACCATGTTTGGATTCTCTAGCAAAGTCCTCACCGCCTAATTCTCACAATGGCAAGACACAACATGTTAGGATGAGGTGAGTCAAAACATTCTGATTACGAGATGCCTATGAACCCGCCACCTTCATTGGATGAAGTTACATTCAACTGCTACGGAAAAGGCTCAGCTTGTGTCAAGTAACGTTAACTTTGAACGTGGGAACATAGCTTGGCTGTACACGTTATGGCTTCCAGCAACAAAGATGATGGATGGCAAGAGGTTTTGTCCAAAAGAATGGGCAAGCGGTGGGAAAGCGAGCAGCGCGGAGGTGCTAATAAAACCTCCTTTGTTTCCTTATGGAAATACTTTGTTGGAATGTCCGTGGTCTTTGCGGACAAAGGGATAGGCTGCCACGCAAGCTCTAGTGTGTAGTATCACAAAACAACATGATGCGGCTATGATTTGTCTATTGGAAACTAAGCTATCTCAACCAAGCGACAGTCTTTCTACTCAAAGATTCAAAGCATGGAAGTTTTGCTCAAATTTGGAATTCATTGGAGCGGTAGAATGCTATTACTTTGGGATCCATCCAGGTTTGTTGCGAAGTGCTTGGTATGGACTCTCGGCATATCCATGTCCAGCAAGTTGCAATATAACACAAGTGTCCTTCCTGCCACATTTGTGTACTTGTTTATAGCATCTCGGATAGAAGGATGCTTTGGCATCACCTTTCTCACTGGGCGTTGGCATCAATAAGCCTTGGATGATTATGGAGATTTCAACACTTCATCGCAACCCTAATGATAAGGTGGGGGTCCTCCTCTCACGCCTTATGCACTTAGGGATCTTGAGATTTCAGGGAATTCTCATGGACTAGAAGACGCCTTCATCCGGTTCCTTCTACACTGGACGAATGGTTCGATTTGGTCTAAGCTTGATAGAGTGTTGATGAATCAAAATTGGAGTGATTTGACCTTAGAATGCAAGGCCAATTTCATGCCTATGGAGCTGTCTCGGACCACCGTCCCGTGATAGCCACGATTATTGCATCCTATAATGTTGGGAAACGCCTCTTTCAAGTTCATGAATATGTGGCTTTCACCCAGCCTTTGAGAACATTATGACTTCATGTTGGAGACAAGACATATGGGTCTTGCTCAATTCGCCCTTGCCTCCAAATTGAAAGCCTTGAAGCAACCTTTAAGGGCTTTGAACATAAGTGACTTTGGAGGTATCGAACAAAGAGCAAAGTGGCAAACATAGAGTTCAAGGAGGCTATCAATGCACACATGGAAAATCCCTTTGATGAGGAGCTTAAAGCCAAGGTTAAGTCCTCAAGAGCTAGAGCAAACACTCTTCGAAGTGAAAGACACTTCATAAGGCGTAAGTCAAGACGAAGCACTTGATTGGAAGTGATAGATGTTCCAAATACTTTCATAGTTTGATCAAAAGGAGTAATGTCGAATTCCATTAACTTTCTTGTTAAAGCTAATGGTACTATCACTACATCACCGAAGAAGTCGAAGTTGTTGAATTTTACAAAGATCTATTAGGTACTTCCCGACCCACCACCAACTTTGATTCTGATGTGTTCAACTATGGCCCAAAGCTGAGTGAAGAAGAGAGATTACAGCTTTTGCATTTCATCACCCCAAAGGAGATTTGGGAAGCACTCTCTGATATAGGCAATGACAAGGCACCTGGACCGGATGGTTATACGACTGCCTTCTTCAAGAATAGATGGAAAGATGTGGGCCTTGATGTTGTAAGATGTATCCAAGAGTTCTTCTCTACTGGAGTTCTTTGAAGAAGTTAATCATACCATCATTACCTCGCTACCAAAAACTGACCATGATCCCAAGGTAAATGATTTCAGGCCCATCAGATTGACTAATGTGATCTATAAGATCATCACAAAGATTCTAGCTAATAGAATGACATTGATCCTTCCTTCTCTCATTGACAAATCCCAAGGGGCTTTTGTGAAAGGAAGAAACATGATGGACAACGTATATGTGGCACAAGAGCTTGTGAGAGGATTTAATAGAGCCGAGTCTCACCAAGATGTATGCTTATGGTGGACCGTAAAGCATTCGATCTGATCTCTTGGAGCTTCCTCGAATTGGTACTAAGAAGTCTTAAATTTCGACAGATTTACAAGATGGATCATGGAATGTGTTAGCTCAACCTCCTTCTCCCTTTCTATCAATGGTGAGCTACATGGATACTTCAAAGGAAAGCGCGCCTAAGACAAGTGATCCTATGTCCCTACTCTCTTTATCTTGTGTATGGAATACCTCTCAAGGTCGCTTAAAATGAAGGTGAGGCAAGAGCTTTCTCATATTTTCCAAAGTGTAAGAAATTGGGCATTACTCATCTTGCATTCATGATGACCTCATTCTTTTGCCAAAGGAGATATATCTTGGTTGGGATTCTTATGGATTGTCTGGAAGAGTTGAGGCTGCCTCAGATTAACTCTTAACCCCGCTAAATCCTCTGTCTACTTAGCGAATGCATTCTGATTCGGGACTTGATATTGACCAGAGTGGGTTTCGCCATTGGTAGCTTTCGACGATACTGGGGATCCCTTTGTCCCCAATTTCGCCTCGGTGGATCAATTTGCCCCATTCACTAGTGCTATTTCGAATTACATTCGTAAATGGGGCACCACACTTTCTTACGCCTTGTTGGAACTAATCAGTCGGTCGCCCGGGGTTGAGAGCTTTTGGTTCCGCACTTCCTATCCCGCCACTATTATCAACAAGGTAAGGTCCGCTTGTATTCAATTCTTATGGGAGGGAAACCACCAAGAGTTTCTTGGGATATCATTTGCACGCCTCAAACCGGGCGTGGCTCGGGTCTTATGAACATCAAGGAATGGAATCATGCCTGCTATCCAGACGATTTGGCAAACTCACACTAAGCCGATTCTCTATGGGTCCAATGGATCAATAGCCACTATTTGAGAGATATTACAATTTGGGACTATGAGGTACGTCCTAGGGACTCCCTTTATTCAAAAAGATTTGTGGGATTAGCGACAAATTTGTTTCTATCTTTAGTAGCCATGGTGATGCTATTGACGCTTTACAAAATGTTGTGCCAACGGTATATTTGATTCAAGCTCAGATATGATATCTTGCGACCGCAAGCTAAAAGCCTTGATGTCACAAATTTGGAAAGGATTCATTCCTCCCAATCTCTTTTACTATGTGGCTAAATGAAGCGGTTAGCTACAAAGGATACTCTATCATTTCTCAACTTGGAGGATAAATCTTGCGGATTCTGCAAGCAAGCTAATGAAACAAGGGAACACCTCTTCTTTGAATGCCCCTTTACACACACGATTTGGAAGAGCATAAAAGATTGGTTGGGTATTAGAAGAGAGATGACAACTGTTGAAAGCTCCCTTAAATGGATTAAGAAAGAACACCGCGGGACAAGCATCCGAGCCAAAGCTATTTTTCTTACTTTTTGCATAATGGTCTATGAGATTTGGAGGGCAAGAAACACAATGCTCTTTGAAGGCACAAGCTTGCCGGCAGAAGAGGTCATTGCAAGAATCAAAACAACATCTTATAGAGTTCTCTATGATTTTATCCCCTCTTGTAGTGGCACCTTTTGAGTGACCACCCCTCCCCTCTATCTCTTCTTGTTTGCATTACGTTGAGGCTTGAGATACCTCAACGACTGATTGTAGCCACTTCCTTTTCGTTATTAGTAATAATATTTGCATTTACCTAAAAAAAAAAAAAAGTCCCGAACTGTAGAATGCATTCCCGCTAAGTAGACAGAGGATTTAGCGGGGTTAAGAGTTAATCCTGAGGCAGCCTCCAACTCTTCCAGACAATCCATAAGAATCCCAGTCAAGATATATCTCCTTTGGCAAAAAGCATGAGGTCATCCGCGAATGCAAGATGAGTAATGCCCAATTTCTTACACTTTGGAAAATATGAGAAAGCTCTTGCCTCAGCCTTCATTTTAAGCAGCCTTGAGAGGTATTCCATACACAAGATAAAGAGAGTAGGGGACATAGGATCACCTTGTCTTAGGCCGCGCTTTCCTTTGAAGTATCCATGTAGCTCACCATTGATAGAAAGGGAGAAGGAGGTTGAGCTAACACATTCCATGATCCATCTTGTAACTGTCAGAAATTTAAGACTTCTTAGTACCAATTCGAGGAAGCTCCAAGAGATCAGACGAATGCTTTACGAAGGTCCACCATAAGCATACATCTTGGTGAGACTACGGCTCTATTAAATCCTCTCACAAGCTCTTGTGCCACATATACGTTGTCCATCATGTTTCTTCCTTTCACAAAAGCCCTTGGGATTTGTCAATGAGAGAAGGAAGGATCAATGTCATTCTGTTAGCTAGAATTTGTGATGATCTTATAGATCACATTAGTCAATCGATGGGCCTCAAATCATTTACCTTGGGATCATGGTCGCTTTTTGCAGCGGTAATGATGGTATGATTAACTCGCTTCAAAAGAACTCCGAGAGAAGAACTCTGGACACATCTTACAACATCGTGGCCCACATCTTTCCATCTATTCTTGAAGAAGGCAAGCCGTATAACCATCCTGGTCCAGTGCCTTGTCATTGCCTATATCAGAGTGCTTCCCAAATCTCCTTTGGGGTGATGAAATGCAAAGTCAGAATCTCTCTTCTTCACTCACTTTGGGCCATAGTTGAACACATCGGGATCAAAGTTGGTAGTGGGAAGTACCTAATAGATCCTTGTAAAATTCAACAAGCAACTTCCGACTTCTTCCGTGATGTAGTGATAGTACCATTAGCTTTAACAAGAAAGTTAATGGAGTTCGACATTACTCCTTTGATCAAACTATGAAAGTATTTGGAACATCTATCACTTCCAATCAAGTGCTTCTGCCTTGACTTCTGCCTTATGAAGTGTCTTTCAGCTTCCAGTAAGGTGTTTGCTCTAGCTCTTGAGGACTTAACCTTGGCTTTAAGCTCCTCATCAAAGGGATTTTCCATGTGTGCATTGATAGCCTCCTTGAACTCTATGTTTGCCCATTTTGCTCTTTGTTCGATACCTCCAAAGTCACTTATGTTCAAAGCCCTTAAAGGTTGCTTCAAGGCTTTCAATTTGGAGGCAAGGACGAATTGAGCAGTACCCCATATGTCTTGTCTCCAACATGAAGTCATAATGTTCTCAAAGGCTGGGTGAGAAAGCCACATATTCATGAACTTGAAAGGCTTTCCCAACATTATAGGATGCAATAATCGTGGCTATCACAGACGGTGGTCCGAGACAGTGCTCCATAGGCATGAAATTGGCCTTGCATTCTAAGGTCAAATCACTCCAATTTTGATTCATCAACACTCTATCAAGCTTAGACCAAATCGAACCATTCGTCCCAAGTGTAGAAGGCCGGATGAAGGAGCGTCTTCTAGTCCATGAGAATTCCTGAAATCTCCAAGATCCCTAAGTGCATAAGGCGTGAGAGGAGGACCCCCCACCTTATCATTAGGGTTGCAGTAAGTGTTGAAATCTCCCATAATCATCCAAGGCTTATTGATGCCAACGCCAAGTGAGAAAGGTGATGCCAAAGCATCCTTCTATCCGAGATGCTATAAACCGGTACACAAATGTGGCAGGAAGGACACTTGTGTTATATTGCAACTTGCTCGACATGGATATGCCGAGAGTCCATACCAAGCACTTCGCAACAAACCTCGGATGGATCCCAAAGTAATAGCATTCTACCGCTCCAATGAATTCCAAATTTGAGCAAAACTTCCATGCTTTGAATCTTTGAGTAGAAAGACTGTCCTGGTTGAGATAGCTTAGTTTCCAATAGACAAATCATAGCCGCATCATGCTGTTTTGTGATACTACACACTAGAGCTTGCGTGGCAGCCTATCCCTTTGTCCGCAAAGACCACGGACATTCCAACAAAGTATTTTCATAAGGAAACAAAGGAGGTTTTATTAAGACCTCCGCGCTTAGTCGCTTTCGCTTTCCCATCGCTGCCCATTATTTTTGGACAAAACCTCTTGCCATCCATCATCTTTGTTGCTGGAAGCCATAACTTGTGTACCACCAAGCTATGTTCCCCGTTCAAAGTTAACGATTTGACACAAGTCGAGCCTTTTCCGTAGCAATCGCTGAATGTAACTTCATCCAACGGCGCGGGTTCATAGGCATCTCGTAATCAGAATGTTTTGACTCACCCTCATCCTAACATGTTGTGTACCGCCATTGTGAGAATTAGGCGGTGAGGACTTTGCTAGAGAATCCCGCAAACATGGTGGGCCGAATGACCCAAATCCGGAGGACCGCGACACGTGATACTTCTCCCAAGCTTGTACTGCGGAGGTGTTGTGCACGCTTTCTTCAATGTCCATCAAGTTATCAGCATCTACGGGATGTTGAGAAGTTGGTGGATGAGGGGAGGTTGGTTCCACCCGCACTTTGTTGGCCTTCAAATGAATAATCATCCTTGTTGCAGGGGACCTCGATTGCATGTTTTGGAGCTTCTTCAATGTTGACATCATCCTCGCCTTCCTACACTTCAAGTGGTTGTGTCCAAAAGCCGCACAATGATAGCAAAAGTCCGGTAATTCTCATAGTTTACCCTTTGAGTATACTTTCGTTATCGGGAGATTGACGACAAAGTCCATTATCGGCTCCTTGCTAACATCCACTTCCACTAACTCTTGCATAGTTCATTTTAGACCTTTCCTTAGTATATTGTCGTGTAAAGAGGTTTTCCTACACGTGAAGCAATCTTACTAAGGCGTGCACTCCAAATAGAAAGGGGAATGTCGGAAAGTGACCCAAATAGGAATGTCCATAAACAAATCATCCGTTATAAGAACTCCTTTATTGATAGCCTTGAGCATCATGGTTTTCCCGTAGACCATATAAGGGCCTCCGTGAAGTACATTAGTGCGCTCTTCCTCGTCATGAATTTGAACATCGTCCGGCCTTTGCCATATGGTATAATACGGCATTTAACTCCCATCCTTTCACAATCGTATTCAATGCTTCTCCGGAAAGGACGTGAAGCAACCTATTAGGCAATAGCCCCAAGTTTCTATGAAAGGAACTTCATCCTCAAGATCTATATTTACTTCCTCCTTGTTGTTCAATAAATTGTAACTTCATACCTTTTGCCTCAATCCTAGTTCATGAAGACTCAAAGATAAGTCTTTTTAGGAGGAAGGGACCTTTGCCATGGTTCAGGAAGATTGTTGTGAGTTGTGGCCGTGGTAGGAAATGATGTGGTTTAGAAGGTGCATTAGTGTGTAAATCATTGGGAGGTATATCTGGAGGTATAGGCAGAGGGGAAGGGTAGAAGGAGTGAGCTTGGGCCCGCAATAGAAGAGATGATTTGCGTGCCATTTGGGAGGTAGGGAATTTGTGTTGGTTTGAAGGAATAGAAGGAAGAGGAGATAGAAGGGGTGTGGTGTTGTGAAATTCAGGAAGTAGTGAAGTGGTATTAGATGAGAGGGGGGGGGAAGTTTAGGACTCTACTCGAATCCGAGGAAGTGTTAAAGACGAAAGGAGTGTTGTGATTCTTGAGATTGGCTCCACTTAGCAAACTAGCTAAAGTAGGGAAGGCTTCATTGGTGACACTTAAAGAAATCTGGGGTTGTTGACTTGAATCACGAGAAGGCACTTTGAATGCCGTCTCATTCAATGTTGACCCCTCGGCTCTTGCATCATTGATGGTTATGGAGTTCTAGGCTCCTGGACATAAAAATAGCTTTGTTTCTCACAATTGACTTGCTCTCGTGGTAACGTGAGTAGTCAATGCCCTAGATTGTCCTCTCGATCCGCCTTGGAACCAAGACCATCATAAAGTCCGGAGTTATTAGAGAGTCATTGATACCCGCCACATTCAACGCCGAATTTCTACTCGTAATATTGATGGTTGTGGAGTTCTAGGTTCCTGGACAAAGAAATAGCTTTGTTTCTCACAATTGACTTGCTCTTCGTAACGTGAGTAGTCAATGCCCTAGATTATCCCCGATCCGTCTTGGAACTAATACCATCATAAAGAACCGAGTAATGAGAGAGTCGTTGGTACCCGCCATAAATGCGCGACGCCTCCGCACCTCAATCAAAACGTTGAACCCACCATTGACTTAGCTCCTTGTAAAACGGGGTAGTTAATGTCCCTAGGTTATCCCCGCCCGCCTTGGAAATCAGACCATCATTAAGGCCCGGTTGGGAGTGTAAACTTGATACCCGCGCATTAAAGTTTGACGCCTCTTCCTTCAATTGTGACGTCAAACCTCGGGGCTAGAAACCCTTCGTATTCCACATCTGATCTTGATCCTTGCATAGAGTGCATATTCCTAGTATCATTGTTATCCTCGTGACCCGCCTTAGCCTTCGACCCAAGACCACCCGTACAGAGTAGTCCCATCGTTTCTGGCATTGAAGTTTGCTCTCTTGACATCCGCGTTGAACTTCGGGGGATAAGTACCATCAATGCTTTCAACCGACTTTGAATCAAACAAGACATGATTACTCTTGG
Source organism: Przewalskia tangutica (assembly GCA_029844215.1). NCBI lineage: Eukaryota > Viridiplantae > Streptophyta > Magnoliopsida > Solanales > Solanaceae > Przewalskia > Przewalskia tangutica. The sequence goes on from CM056739.1 coordinate 37,593,926, forward strand.
ACCTATGAACCCTCGCACGACCCGCCAAGAACCTTTGACCCACGCTCGACCGGTTTAGACCCGAGAATGCCATCGTGTCTTGCTTCACCAATTGCAATATCCGCCCAGATTTCAACCCTTTTCCAAGAAACCCGAGAGAATTTCTGTAGTGTCGGGTACTAATGCCGAGTGACTGCCTAGTTCTTCCTAAATGAACCCTTTACCAACAAATTGGCGTGGAATGATCGACCACCATAGTAGCATTAGTGGCGCTAATGGTCCCGCGAAGTTACGCTTCAAACTCCCTAATATCCAAGCTTTCAATTTCGATATTTTGCCCCATTCATGTATCCTTTGTAGCATAGAATCATCTACTACATTTTCTAAAGGAAAGCGCGAGTCCGAGTAACATGAACCAACACGGTATGGTCCGATTGCGAATAAGATTTTCCTGCAATTGTTGGACTATCGCCATTCTTTTTTTCTTCTTTGTTCTAGCTTTAGCCGAACCGCCTGAACCTCCCGAATCATTGCTAGAACGTGTAACGTTTAGACTTTTTCATATAGTGGACAATAACAATCAAACCATAATGATTCAAACGAAAAACTAAGGGGGAAGAAGAGGAAGAAACCTAAGGAGCAACTAAGGGAAACGTTGAGAGCGTTTTCTTAGTGAGAGAAACTTCTCTCTAACTCCAATTGCTTAAAGTTTTATGGGACTTGATTCTTAAAGGAAGGAATGACTTGATTTAAAAGTATAGAATACTTTATTTGGAATGTATTGATTTCTTCATATTCTAAAGATAAGAGACTTGATTTCTAAAGTTAAGAAACTTGATTTCTTAAAAGTTAAGTGACTTGAAGTATTTTTTTGAAAGCTATGTAACTTGAGTTTTTAAAAGAAGAAGTTTATGGATTTAAGAAGAGAAGGAGTTTTATGATTCTTTTTAAGTATGTATGTACGTAGTACTTTTGGGTTTAATTTTCCCTAATGTAAAAAGAAATAAAAGTGCCTTAAGTTCTCTAAAGTGAAAGGTTGTTATAATAGCTTTATGGGGAGTTGTTATAACGACTAAAGAAGAAGTGAAAAGATGATTCAAAATGTTATGTAAAGAGACATTATCGCGTCCCAGGAATGGGCCGGGCAGTATACCTTTATGGGCAGACTATATGACATTATCGCGTCGTGAATGGGCCGCAAAGATACCTTTATGGGCAGACTATATGACATTATCGCGTCCCAGGAATGGGCCGGGCAGTATACCTTTATGGGAAGACTATATGACTTTATCGCGTCCCAGAATGGGCCGGGAAGTATACCTTCGTGGGAAGACTTTTTATGAATTCGTCGTGTCCCGCAAATGGGTCGGGTTACGTTATCACGTATGTGTAATCAAAGTAAGCTCCCAAATAAGAAGTCCCTCCATAAAGGTCGGATTATGTAATGTAAGATATGTAAGTTATGTGGAAAAACTTGATCGAATTCTTAAGTATGTATGTAAGAATATGATGTTAATTCTTATTGAAAGAAGGAAAAGAATGATTAATGTACGATTGATTTCATGAGTTAAAATGGCACGGTAGGATCTGGTATTTTAATTTTTATACTTGCCCCTGTCATTCTTTTGTACAGTTATGATCTTGTTTACTGTACTTTATTTCCGTTCCATACTTAGTACTTGTTGTACTGACCCCCTTAGGGGGGCTGCGTTCATGTCCGCAGGTTTAGGTACACAGTTGTGGATCCGCGAGCTTAGGATCCTTGTTCAGCATTTTGAGATGGCTCCAAGTTCCGGAGTTTGTCATTATGGCTAGGTATATGCAGTGGGGCGGCCTTTCGTCATAGTTATGTTGTCACCTTCGTGAGGTCGTATTCATATGTGGGTTGGACTGGTGTAAGTTGTATTTACATTATTGTACAGCGTAGACCCTTTCGGGTGATTTATATTTATACGGAAGCCTTTCCGGCTTTGCCTTTGTTAAAAAAAAAATTAGTGTTATTTATCTTCCGCGATGTATTTATGTTGTATGGGTATGGTGCCCAGTAGGGCACCACCACGCCCGGTTTGGGGCGTGACAGAGTGGTATCGAGCGCTTAGTCCTCGCATGTCTACGCACCGCAGTATAGTAGAGTCTTGTTTATCGATGCATTGTGCACCACATCTATAAACAGTGAGGCTATAGTACATTTATGATTGGTTTCCTTCTTCTCACTCGAGATCGTGCGATAGAGATGTGTTGTTAGGTAGTCTCTCCTAACGTGTTATTTTGATTGCAGATATGAGAAAGGCAACATGACCCGTAAAGGATTATATGGACTTCAGATCCAAGTTGGTAAAACTATTGTACATTTGGTATAATGATGATGTATCCGCACGAGCGTATTTATTCGGGGTCATATGCGTTGCCGCTTAGAATGATTATGAGTTACCATGAGTCTAAGCCTTAATAATTACTTGGAAGGTGTGAAACAGCTTTATTGAATCCACACCTAGGCTTTATATATGACTTATTTGAAATAGTCAAGAGGTAATGAATCGACTAAGATTGTGATGTACTCTTGAAAGATCAAAGTTTAATTGACTTATGAACATACCATGTTATTAGATTAAGCTGTGTTGTATGCATAAGTGAGATGCACGAATAATATTTTTATGGAGTAAATATGGTTGTTGAGATTAGGGCAACATGATATTGAGATTATGAGAAACTATGATATTGAGATTATGAGAAACTATCTTACCCGTATGAGGGGAGAGATAATGTAAGATTGGTACATGAAATAATCGAGAATCGTGGAATACTAGCTATCTATTGAGACCTTAGATGAACATTCGAGGACGAATGTTTCTAAGGGGGGAAGGATGTTATACCCCGTAATACCAGGGCTACTAATTGAGAACATGATTAAGGATTTAAGATTTGAATTTTGGAAGGAAAGAATAATTACATTTTCTTAAGGAAAATTACGGAAAAAAATGTGACGACGGAAAAATTATTAACTTGGAGTATAATACTTCTAATTGGATTTATGGACTTAGTATTGGATTATAAGGTGTTGGAATTGATAATATGGAGTCCGCCGAGAATTTCACAATTTCGCGGGAACCTTCGAAAAATTATAATATTTTGGACCAATCGAAGGGCGACACGTGGCACCCCTCCACTTGTCTTGCTAAGATGACAACAAATTAGATATTTTGAGAGGGGACAAGTGGACATGGGTCCCACTCCACTTGGCTATACATATCCAAGTCTTGCAAGACTTGGATCACTTTACACTTGGACTAAAAATAAGCTCTCATCTTCTCCTTTAGCTCCATAATTTCGAGATCCCCTTGGCTAAGAACAACCATTGTTGATCAATTTATTTCTCCAAGATTATGCCCTTAAACCAAGTGCTAAGCCTAGATTAATATTATACACGTTTTTACTTGTCTTGGCCGAAAGTTGATGCCAAAACCCTAGGGGTTCCGTCGACTTTTTGGAAGTGAGATTCAAAGAGAAGTTGCTCCTAAGGTTGTAGGGGGTACATATATGTGATTGGAACTTGAAGAAGTGGAGTGAAACGAAAACTGCGCACCAATAAAGACCGGACTGTTTTGGGGCGTTTTTGGGCAAAAAATGAGGTAAAAGTCCTTCTTCTTTTAAAGTAATTGGATATTACTTATTGTTATTATGTATGGATGAACTTGTGTTAGAAAAGAATGAAGAATAAAAAGTGTTTGAGCCATTTTTGGGGCTAAAACCGATTTGGGACAGATTTGGTGCAAATGGAATTTGTTGGTTATTGTCGTTGTTATCTTCACCTATTGCATGTTATAATGGATTAATATTGTTGTTAATAAGTTGTTATAACTTATGTAGAAGTTTTGGAACTCGAATTGGAATAAAATGGATTAAGGAACAAGTTATCGGGTTGTAGTTGTTGTGGCCGAGAAACTGCCCAAAACTGTTAGACGTTGTTGTGTCGTTTAGTGGACTGTTTTGAGGTATTAAATGCTGGAAATTTAGTTGTTGTTATGCATGTTTAAGTGTAGTAGTTGCTAATGAAAGTCCTAAGGGAGTAAGGGTGTGGAAAGGCGTTAAAAGGCCTCACATTTTATCCTCGTTATGGTTGGATTGCTGACTGTTTTTATGGGCTGATTTGTGGACTGTTTTGTATAACTGTGGGGCAGAATTTTACACGTCCAGTTAGGCGTGTAATCCCCTTTGGCTAACTGTTGGTTGTGCCTTAAATGTGGCTTGTTGGTTGATGAATACGGGCCTTGGAAAAGGTGGAAAAGTACGTAGAAACAAAGGAAGTGCTGCCCAATTTTCCGTAGAATTAGAGGGCCATTATTTGGTATAAGTCCTACACTTGATAGCTTGTAGTTGATAGAAGTGCTATTGTCATTTTAGGTTGAAGTACTACGTATAGCGTATTCTACTTAAAGGATGGAATAGCTATCAAAGTTAAGGTACTTTGGAGCATTTTGCTACTTGTCGATAATCGTCGCGAGGTATGTGAACCCCTTCCTTCTTTTGGCATGATTCTATGTATGAAATATACATGTGGTGTTATTTCATGATCCCTTCTACTCTTAGAAGTTAAGAGGTATGTATGTTGATTTACTTTATGTAAAAGCTACGTCTAAGTTATCCTAAGTTCTTACCAAGTCTTATGGGGGATGTTGGTAAGAGTCGGTAGGAAGTATTTGGAGTCGAGTTGACTTTGCTAAGTTCTCGCATCTAATAAGAATAAGTATCGAACAATCCATTGCAGCGTTAATAAAAGAAAATGTATCGACAATCAATTAAATTAAAATGAGTAATTCTCCATCCGCATAGAAGCTAAGATAAGACAAAATTGTATTACATTTTCTAGATCATGGTCGCTTTAATAAGATCGTTATAAACAAGTATAACCTAGTCACAACGCACAAAAGTATATGTTACTTAATTTAAAGAGTTTACGTTATGAATTTTAAGACTATGAACCTTAAATTCTTAAAAGGTTAAGAGACTTTATTTTTCAAGTTATGGGACTTGATTCTTAAAGGAAGGAATGACTTGATTTAAAAGTATAGAATACTTTATTTGGAAAGTATTGATTTCTTCATATTCTAAAGATAAGAGACTTGATTTCTAAAGTTAAGAAACTTGATTTCTTAAAAGTTAAGTGAATTGAAGTATTTTTTTGAAAGCTATGTAACTTGAGTTTTTAAAAGAAGAAGTTTATGGATTTAAGAAGAGAAGGAGTTTTATGATTCTTTTTAAGTATGTATGTACGTAGTACTTTTGGGTTTAATTTTCCTAATGTAAAAGAAATAAAAGTGCCTTAAGTTCTCTAAAGTGAAAGGTTGTTATAATAGCTTTATGGAGTTGTTATAACGACTAAAGAAGAAGTGAAAAGATGATTCAAAATGTTATGTAAAGAGACATTATCGCGTCCCAGGAATGGGCCGGGCAGTATACCTTTATGGGAAGACTATATGACTTTATCGCGTCCCAGAATGGGCCGGGAAAGATACCTTTATGGGCGCACTATATGACATTATCGCGTCCCAGGAATGGGCCGGGCAGTATACCTTTATGGGCAGACTATATGACTTTATCGCGTCCCAGAATGGGCCGTGCAGTATACCTTCGTGGGAAGACTTTTTATGAATTCGCCGTGTCCCGCAAATGGGTCGGGTTACGTTATCACGTATGGGTAATCAAAGTAAGCTCCCGAATAAGAAGTCCCTCCATAAAGGGCCGGATTATGTAATGTAAGATATGTAAGTTATGTGGAAAAACTTGATCGAATTCTTAAGTATGTATGTAAGAATATGATGTTAATTCTTATTGAAAGAAGGAAAAGAATGATTAATGTACGATTGATTTCATGAGTTAAAATGGCACTAGAGGATCTCGTATTTTAATTTTTATACTTGCCCCTATCATTCTTTTGAACGTTATGATCTTGTTTAATGTACTTTATTTCCGCTCCATACTTAGTACTTGTTGCATCGAATTTAGTGGGCTGCGTTCATGTCCGCAGGTCTAGGTACACAGTTGTGGATCCGCGAGCTTAGGATCCTTGTTCAGCATTTTGAGATGGCTCCAATTTCCGGAGTTTGTCATTATGGCTAGGTATATTCAGTGGCACGCGGGCCTTGTCCCGTCATAGTTGTTGTCACCTTCAGAGGTCCGTATTCATATGTGGTTGACCGGTGTAAGTTGTATTTACATTATTGTACAGCGTAGACACTTTCGGGTGATTTATATTTATCTAAGCCTTCCGCTTTGCCTTTGTTTTAAAAAAAACAATTAGTGTTATTTATCTTCCGCGATTTATTTATGTTGTATGGGTAGAAGGGTGCCCAGGTAGGGGCACCAGTCACGGGCCCGGGTTTTGGGGCGTGACAGAGTGGTATCGAGCGATTAGTCCTCGCATGTCTACGCACCGTATAGTAGTCTTGTTTATCGATGTGTTGTGCACCACATCTATAAACAGTGAGGCTATAGTACATTTAGGATTGGTTTCCTTCTTCTCACTCGAGATCGTATGCGATAGAGATGTGTTGTTAGGGTAGTCTCTCCTAACGTGTTATTTTGATTGGCAGATATGAGAAAGGCAACGATGACCCGTAAAGGATTATATGGACTTCGATCCAAGTTGGTAAAACTATTGTACATTTGGTATAATGATGATGTGTATCCGCATTTGTTTATTTATTTGGGGTCATATGTGCGTTGCCTAGAATGATTATGAGTTACCATGAGTTCGTTAAGCCTTAATAATTACTTGGAAGGTGTGAAACAGTTTATTGAATCCACACCTAGGCTTTATATATGTACTTATTTGAAATAGTCAAGAGGTAATGAACTGACTAAGATTGTGATAGACTCTTGAAAGATCAGGTTTAATTGACTTATGAACATACCATGTTATTAGATTAAGCTGTGTTGTATGCATAAGTGAGATGCACGAATAATATTTTTATGGAGTAAATATGGTTGTTGAGATTAGGGCAACATGATATTGAGATTATGAGAAACTATGATATTGAGATTATGAGAAACTATCTTACCCGTATGAGGGGAGAGATAATGTAAGATTGGTACATGAAATAATCGAGAATCGTGGAATACTAGCTATCTATTGAGACCTTAGATGAACATTCGAGGACGAATGTTTCTAAGGGGGGAAGGATGTTATACCAGTAATACTGGGCTACTAATCGAGAACATGATTAAGGATTTAAGATTTGAATTTTGGAAGGAAAGAATAATTACATTTTCTTAAGGAAAATTACGAGAAAAAAATGCGACGGAAAAAATTATTAACTTGGAGTATAATACTTCTAATTGGATTTATGGACTTAGTATTGGATTATAAGGTGTTGGAATTGATAATATGGAGTCCGCCGAGAATTTCACAATTTCGCGGGAACCTTCGAAAAATTATAATATTTTGGACCAATCGAAGGGCGACACGTGGCACCCCTCCACTTGTCTTGCTAAGATGACAACAAATTAGATATTTTGAGAGGACAAGTGGACATGGGTCCCACTCCACTTGGCTATACATATCCAAGTCTTGCAAGACTTGGATCACTTTACACTTAGACCAAAAATAAGCTCTCATCTTCTCCTTTAGCTCCATAATTTCGAGATCCTGGCTAAGAACAACCATTGTTGATCAATTTATTTCTCCAAGATTATGCCCTTAAACCAAGTGCTAAGCCTAGATTAATATTATACACGCTTACTTGTCTTGGCCGAAGTTGATGCCAAAACCCTAGGGGTTCCGTCGACTTTTTGGAAGTGAGATTCAAAGAGAAGTTGCTCCTAAGGTTGTAGGGGGTACATATATGTGATTGGAACTTGAAGAAGTGGAGTGAAACGAAAACTGCACACCAATAAAGACCGGACTGTTTTGGGGCGTTTTTGGGCAAAAATGAGGTAAAAGTCCTTCTTCTTTAAAGTAATTGGATATTACTTATTGTTATTATGTATGGATGAACTTGTGTTAGAAAAGAATGAAGAATAAAAAGTGTTTGAGCCATTTTTGGGGCTAAAACCGATTTGGGACAGATTTGGTGCAAATGGAATTTGTTGGTTATTGTCGTTGTTATCTTCACCTATTGCATGTTATAATGGATTAATATTGTTGTTAATAAGTTGTTATAACTTATGTAGAAGTTTTGGAACTCGAATTGGAATAAAATGGATTAAGGAACAAGTTATCGGGTTGTAGTTGTTGTGGCCGAGAAACTGCCCAAAACTGTTAGACGTTGTTGTGTCGTTTAGTGGACTGTTTTGAGGTATTAAATGCTGGAAATTTAGTTGTTGTTATGCATGTTTAAGTGTAGTAGTTGCTAATGAAAGTCCTAAGGGAGTAAGGGTGTGGAAAGGCGTTAAAAGGCCTCACATTTTATCCTCGTTATGGTTGGATTGCGATCGCTTTTATGGGCTGATTTGTGGACTGCTTTTGTATAACTGTGGGGCAGAATTTTACACGTCCAGTTAGGCGTGTAATCCCCTTTGGCTAACTGTTGGTTGTGCCTTAAATGTGGCTTGTTGGTTGATGAATACGGGCCTTGGAAAAGGTGGAAAAGTACGTAGAAACAAAGGAAGTACTGCCCAATTTTCCGTAGAATTAGAGGGTCATTATTTGGTATAAGTCCTACACTTGATAGCTTGTAGTTGATAGAAGTGCTATTGTCATTTTAGGTTGAAGTACTACGATAGCGATTCTACTTAAAGGATGGAATAGCTATCAAAGTTAAGGTACTTGGAGCTTTTTGCTTATTGTCGATAATCGTCGCGAGGTATGTGAACCCCTTCCTTCTTTTGGCATGATTCTATGTATGAAATATACATGTGGTGTTATTTCATGATCCCTTCTACTCTTAGAAGTTAAGAGGTATGTATGTTGATTTACTTTATGTAAAAGCTACGTCTAAGTTATCCTAAGTTCTTACCAAGTCTTATGGGGGATGTTGGTAAGAGTCGGTAGGAAGTATTTGGAGTCGAGTTGACTTTGCTAAGTTACTGCACGAATAAGAATAAGTATCGAACAATCCATTGCAGCGTTAATAAAAGAAAATGTATCGACAATCAATTAAATTAAAATGAGTAGAATTCTCCATCTGCATAGAAGCTAAGATAAGACAAAATTGTATTACATTTTCTAGATCATGGCTGCTTTAATAAGATCGTTATAAACAAGTATAACCTAGTCACAACGCACAAAAGTATATGTTACTTAATTTAAAGAGTTTACGTTATGAATTTTTAAGACTATGAACCTTAAATTCTTAAAAGGTTAAGAGACTTTATTTTTCAAGTTATGGGACTTGATTCTTAAAGGAAGGAATGACTTGATTTAAAAGTATAGAATACTTTATTTGGAAAGTATTGATTTCTTCATATTCTAAAGATAAGAGACTTGATTTCTAAAGTTAAGAAACTTGATTTCTTAAAAGTTAAGTGACTTGAAGTATTTTTTTGAAAGCTATGTAACTTGAGTTTTTAAAAGAAGAAGTTTATGGATTTAAGAAGAGAAGGAGTTTTATGATTCTTTTTAAGTATGTATGTACGTAGTACTTTTGGGTTTAATTTTCCCTAATGTAAAAAGAAATAAAAGTGCCTTAAGTTCTCTAAAGTGAAAGGTTGTTATAATAGCTTTATGGGGAGTTGTTATAACGACTAAAGAAGAAGTGAAAAGATGATTCAAAATGTTATGTAAAGAGACATTATCGCGTCCCAGGAATGGGCCGGGCAGTATACCTTTATGGGCAGACTATATGACATTATCGCGTCCCAGGAATGGGCCGGGCAGACTATATGACATTATCGCGTCCCAGGAATGGGCCGGGCAGTATACCTTTATGGGCAGACTATATGACTTTATCGCGTCCCAGAATGGGCCGGGCAGTATACCTTCGTGGGAAGACTTTTTATGAATTCGCCGTGTCCCGCAAATGGGTCGGGTTACGTTATCACGTATGTGTAATCAAAGTAAGCTCCCAAATAAGAAGTCCCTCCATAAAGGGTCGGATTATGTTATGTAAGATATGTAAGTTATGTGGAAAAACTTGATCGAATTCTTAAGTATGTATGTAAGAATATGATGTTAATTCTTATTGAAAGAAGGAAAAGAATGATTAATGTACGATTGATTTCATGAGTTAAATGGCGCGAGTAGATCCGTATTTTAATTTTTATACTTGCCTATCATTCTTTTGAGCGCTTATGATCTTGTTTAATGTACTTTATTTCCGCTCCATACTTAGTACTTGTTGTATCGACCCCTTGAAGTGCGTTCATGTCCGCAGTCTAGGTACGATTGTGGATCCGCGAGCTTAGGATCCTTGTTCAAAGATTTTGAGATGGCCCACTTCGAGTTTGTCATTATGGCTAGGTATATTCAGGTGCGGCGGGCCTTGTCCCGCCATAGTTGTTGTCACCTTCGTAGAGGTGCGTATTCATATGTGGTTGGACCGGTGTAAGTTGTATTTACATTATCAGACAGTAGACCCTTTCGGGTGATTTATATTTATACGGAAGCCTTTCCGGCTTTGCCTTTGTTAAAAAAAAAATTAGTGTTATTTATCTTCCGCGATTTATTTATGTTGTATGGGTAGAAGGGTGCCCAGGTAGGGGCACCAGTCACGGGCCCGGGTTTTGGGGCGTGACAGAGTGGTATCAGAGCAGTTAGTCCTCGGCATGTCTACAGACCGTGTATAGTAGAGTCTTGTTTATCGATGTGTTGTGCACCACATCTATAAACAGGAGGCTATAGTACATTTAGGATTGGTTTCCCTTCTTCTCACTCTGAGATCGTGCGATAGAGATGTGTTGTTAGGGTAGTCTCTCCCTAACGTGTTATTTTGATTGCAGATATGAGAAAGGCAACAGTGACCCAGAAAGGATTATATGGACTTCGTATCCAAGTTGGTAAAACTATTGTACATTTGGTATAATGATGATGTGTATCTGTACGAGCGTATTTATTTGGGGTCATATGTGCGTTGCCTAGAATGATTATGAGTTACCATGAGTTCGTTAAGCCTTAATAATTACTTGGAAGGTGTGAAACAGTTTATTGAATCCACACCTAGGCTTTATATATGTACTTATTTGAAATAGTCAAGAGGTAATGAACTGACTAAGATTGTGATAGACTCTTGAAAGATCAGGTTTAATTGACTTATGAACATACCATGTTATTAGATTAAGTCGTTGTCAGCGTAAGTGAGATGCATTTAATAATATTTTATGGAGTAAATATGGTTGTTGAGATTAGGGCAACATGATATTGAGATTATGAGAAACTATGATATTGAGATTATGAGAAACTATCTTACCCGTATGAGGGGAGAGATAATGTAAGATTGGTACATGAAATAATCGAGAATCGTGGAATACTAGCTATCTATTGAGACCTTAGATGAACATTCGAGGACGAATGTTTCTAAGGGGGGAAGGATGTTATACCCCGTAATACTGTGGCTACTAATCGAGAACATGATTAAGGATTTAAGATTTGAATTTTGGAAGGAAAGAATAATTACATTTTCTTAAGGAAAATTACTAAAAATGTGACGATTTAAAAATTATTAACTTGGAGTATAATACTTCTAATTGGATTTATGGACTTAGTATTGGATTATAAGGTGTTGGAATTGATAATATGGAGTCCGCCGAGAATTTCACAATTTCATGGAACCTTCAAAAATTATAATATTTTGGACCAATCAGGGGCGACACGTGGCACCCTCCACTTGTCTTGCTAAGATGACAACAAATTAGATATTTTGAGAGGGGACAAGTGGACATGGGTCCCACTCACTTGGCTATACATATCCAAGTCTTGCAAGACTTGGATCACTTTACACTTAGACCAAAAATAAGCTCTCATCTTCTCCCTTTAGCTCCATAATTTCGAGAGTCCCTTGGCTAAGAACAACCATTGTTGATCAATTTATTTCTCCAAGATTATGCCCTTAAACCAAGTGCTAAGCCTAGATTAATATTATACACGCTTTTTACTTGTCTTGGCCGAAAGTTGATGCCAAAACCCTAGGGTTCCGTCGACTTTTTGGAAGTGAGATTCAAAGAGAAGTTGCTCCTAAGGTTGTAGGGGTACATATATGATTGGAACTTGAAGAAGTGGAGTGAAACGAAATCACGCACCAATAAAGACCGGACTGTTTTGGGGCGTTTTGGGCAAAAAATGAGGTAAAAGTCCTTCTTCTTTTAAAGTAATTGGATATTACTTATTGTTATTATGTATGGATGAACTTGTGTTAGAAAAGAATGAAGAATAAAAAGTGTTTGAGCCATTTTTGGGGCTAAAACCGATTTGGGACAGATTTGGTGCAAATGGAATTTGTTGGTTATTGTCGTTGTTATCTTCACCTATTGCATGTTATAATGGATTAATATTGTTGTTAATAAGTTGTTATAACTTATGTAGAAGTTTTGGAACTCGAATTGGAATAAAATGGATTAAGGAACGAGTTATCGGGTTGTAGTTGTTGTGGCCGAGAAACTGCCCAAAACTGTTAGACGTTGTTGTGTCGTTTAGTGGACTGTTTTGAGGTATTAAATGCTGGAAATTTAGTTGTTGTTATGCATGTTTAAGTGTAGTAGTTGCTAATGAAAGTCCTAAGGGAGTAAGGGTGTGGAAAGACGTTAAAAGGCCTCACATTTTATCCTCGTTATGGTTGGATTGCTGACTGTTTTTATGGGCTGATTTGTGGACTGTTTTGTATAACTGTGGGGCAGAATTTTACACGTCCAGTTAGGCGTGTAATCCCCTTTGGCTAACTGTTGGTTGTGCCTTAAATGTGGCTTGTTGGTTGATGAATACGCCTTGGAAAAGGTGGAAAAGTACGAGAAACAAAGGAAGTCGCCAATTTTCCGTAGAATTAGAGGGCCATTATTTGGTATAAGTCCTACACTTGATAGCTTGTAGTTGATAGAAGTGCTATTGTCATTTTAGGTTGAAGTACTACGTATAGCGTATTCTACTTAAAGGATGGAATAGCTATCAAAGTTAAGGTACTTTGTAGCAGTTTGATACTGTTCGATAATAGTCGCGAGTTATGTGAACCCCTTCCTTCTTTAGGAATGATTCTATGTAAGAAATATACAGTAGGTGTAATTTCATGATCCCTTCTACTCTTAGAAGTTAAGAGGTATGTATGTTGATTTACTTTATGTAAAAGCTACGCCTAAGTTATCCTAAGTTCTTACCAAGTCTTATGGGGATGTTGGTAAGAGTCGTAGGAAGTATTTGGAGTCGAGTTGACTTTGCTAAGTTCTCGCATCTAATAAGAATAAGTATCGAACAATCCATTGCAGCGTTAATAAAAGAAAATGTATCGACAATCAATTAAATTAAAATGAGTAGAATTCTCCATCTGCATAGAAGCTAAGATAAGACAAAATTGTATTACATTTTCTAGATCATGGCTGCTTTAATAAGATCGTTATAAACAAGTATAACCTAGTCACAACGCACAAAAGTATATGTTACTTAATTTAAAGAGTTTACGTTATGAATTTTTAAGACTATGAACCTTAAATTCTTAAAAGGTTAAGAGACTTTATTTTTCAAGTTATGGGACTTGATTCTTAAAGGAAGGAATGACTTGATTTAAAAGTATAGAATACTTTATTTGGAAAGTATTGATTTCTTCATATTCTAAAGATAAGAGACTTGATTTCTAAAGTTAAGAAACTTGATTTCTTAAAAGTTAAGTGACTTGAAGTATTTTTTTGAAAGCTATGTAACTTGAGTTTTTAAAAGAAGAAGTTTATGGATTTAAGAAGAGAAGGAGTTTTATGATTCTTTTTAAGTATGTATGTAGTACTTTTGGGTTTAATTTTCCCTAATGTAAAAAGAAATAAAAGTGCCTTAAGTTCTCTAAAGTGAAAGGTTGTTATAATAGCTTTATGGGGAGTTGTTATAACGACTAAAGAAGAAGTGAAAAGATGATTCAAAATGTTATGTAAAGAGACATTATCGCGTCCCAGGAATGGGCCGGGCAGTATACCTTTATGGGCAGACTATATGACATTATCGACCCAGGAATGGGCCGGGCAGTATACCTTTATGGGCAGACTATATGACATTATCGCGTCCCAGGAATGGGCCGGGCAGTATACCTTTATGGGCAGACTATATGACTTTATCGCGTCCCAGAATGGGCCGGGCAGTATACCTTCGTGGGAAGACTTTTTATGAATTCGCCGTGTCCCGCAAATGGGTCGGGTTACGTTATCACGTATGTGTAATCAAAGTAAGCTCCCAAATAAGAAGTCCCTCCATAAAGGGTCGGATTATGTAATGTAAGATATGTAAGTTATGTGGAAAAACTTGATCGAATTCTTAAGTATGTATGTAAGAATATGATGTTAATTCTTATTGAAAGAAGGAAAAGAATGATTAATGTACGATTGATTTCATGAGTTAAAATGGCACGGTAGGATCTGGTATTTTAATTTTTATACTTGCCCCTATCATTCTTTTGTACAGTTATGATCTTGTTTAATGTACTTTATTTCCGTTCCATACTTAGTACTTGTTGTAATCGAAATTCTGTGGGCTGCGTTCATGTCCGCAGTCTAGGTATTACGATTGTGGATCCGCGAGCTTAGGATCCTTGTTCAGCATTTTGAGATGGCTCCAATTTCCGGAGTTTGTCATTATGGCTAGGTATATTCAGGGGTACGGCGGGGCCTTGTCCCGTCATAGTTGTTGTCACCTTCGTAGAGGTCTGTATTCATATGTGGGTTGGACTGGTGTAAGTTGTATTTACATTATTGTACAGCGTAGACCCTTTCGGGTGATTTATATTTATACGGAAGCCTTTCCGGCTTTGCCTTTGTTAAAAAAAAAATTAGTGTTATTTATCTTCCGCGATTTATTTATGTTGTATGGGTAGAAGGGTGCCCAGGTAGGGGCACCAGTCACGGGCCCGGGTTTTGGGGCGTGACAATTAGCAAGGTGGAAAGAGGTTTTGAAACTTTTGAGAAGTCTTTGATGAATCTTCTATAAAAACCGGCATGCCCAAGGAAACTTCGAATTTCTTTTGTTGAGCATCGAGTGGTAGATTTTTTATTACTGAAATCTTTGCTTTGTCCACCTCAATACCTTGGTTGGATATTTTGTGTCCAAGAACAATCCCCTCTTTTACCATGAAGTGACTCTTCTCCCAATTCAGCACAAGGTTGGACTCTTCACACCGTTTCAACACTGCTTCCAAGTGCCTTAAACACTCGTCGAACGAGGACCCAAAGACAGAGAAATCATCCATGAAAATCTCTATAGTCCTCTCCACCATATCAGAGAAAATTATCATCATACACCTCTGAAAGGTCGCAGGTGCATTGCAAAGCCCAAATGGCATCCTTCTGAATGCAAGCGTCAGCGGCGGTGAATGTTGTCTTTTCTCGATCTTACGTGCTATGGCAATCTGATGATACCCTGAGTAACCATCCAAAAAGCAGTAGTAATTGTGCCCTGCAAGTCTATCCAACATCTGATTTAGAAACGACAACGGGAAGTGGTCTTTTCTGGTTGCCTTGTTCAACTTGCGATAGTCAATGCAAATTCTCCACCCAGTAACTATTTTAGATGAAATGAGCTCGTTTCTTTCGTTGGTCACTACTGTCATACCACCCTTTTTGGGCACCACTTGCACCGGACTCACCCATGCACTGTCAGATATAGGATAAATTACCCCAGCATCAAGCCATTTCATGATTTCTTTTCTGACTACCTCCTTCATATTTGGATTCAGTCTCATCTATGCCTCAATGGAAGGTCTGCTCTCCTCATCTAGACGGATCTTATGCATCACTGTTGACAGACTTATCCCCCTGATGTCTGCTAATGTCCACCCAATGACACGCCATGAGCCCTCGATTTCTCGGCCTTCTCAACCTCATCGTGATAGATGACATGAGATGATCACCGGTAAGGATTAATTCTCACCTAGATATCGGTACTACAAATGATCTGGTAGAGTCTTCAACTCTAACTCTGGAGTTTTTTCTGTGGATGGTACTGATCTCTCTGGCATCTGCCCAAGCTCTTATATCTCTTCTTATCACACTGCTCATAAGAATTCATCCAATTTGCATACTCCATCAGATTCGAGTCATTGCCACTATTATCATCCCATCGTGTCAGCACTTTTTCAAGCACATCAACATTTCTGAACCCATTTTCCGACACTTCTTCTTCGATCACATCAATGACGAAGCAGTTGTCACTTGCCTCTGGAAGGTTGTTGCTCAAAAAACATTGAAAATCACCTCTTCTTCTTTCACACGAAGTCTCAACTCACCTTTTCGAACATCAATGCGTGTCTGTCCTATGGCTAGGAAGGGTCTGCCAAGGATGATGGGGATCGTGTCATTATCTCTCATGTCTAAGATGATGAAATCAGCGGAAAAGATGAACTTGTCCACCTTCACCAACACATCCTCGATGACTCCTCTAGGGTGGACGATGGAGCGGTCAGCTAGCTGCAAAGTGATGTTTGTAGGTCTGACTTCTCCCATTCCAAGTTTGCAAAACACCAGATAGGGCATCAAATTTATACCTTCCCCCAGATCACACAACGCCTTCTGACACTAAAACTTTCCTATAGTGCACGGGATGGTGAAACTCCCCGGATCTTTCAACTTCTGAGGTAGATTTCTCTGTAGGATGACACTGCATTCTTCAGTCAACACCACTGTTTCGTAGTCATCTATCCTCCTCTTTTTGCTGAGAATCACTTTCATGAACTTTACATAACTCGGCATCTGCTCTAGTGCCTCAGCAAACGGGATGTTGAGTTGCAATTGTTTGAGCACTTCCAGGAATTTAGAGAACTGTTTGTCAAGAGAACTTGTTTTTAGCCTCTGGGGGTACGTTATCTTCACCTGGGGTGCATCCACAACTGCTCTCAAAATCATTGTGCCTTCTGAGCCTTGGGCGCCACGGCCCTGAGATTCGGCGCCGTGGCGCCCAAACTTCTGCAATGTCTAAGAATTATCGGTGTCGTGGCGCTTCTCAATGGCATCGTGGCGCTGCAACTTCTGCGAGAAGTCTAGGCCCTTCTTTTCTGGACACGGTGGTGGTGAGTTTTCTTCCACTGGTTCGCCATTTCTCAGGTCAATCGCCTGACATTGCTCTTTTATATTCTCTCCAATATGTTCAAGGTGATTCCCTTATATTCTGTTGCTTAGCATGCCCGCGAGTTGTCCTGTTTTTCCAAATTCTTAGGGACACTCTCGTCTCATCCATAAACTGAGTTTGGTGCCTAGTTAGCCTGAGTATGGCTGCTCGTATCCCATCCTGCTCTTCCTGTGGGGCATGGGGATTACATTGCTGTTGATAGTTCGGTAACCCTTAATAGTGGTAATCCATGTTTGCAGGGTCCCTGAGATAAATCAAAACCAACAAACGGATCACGGCGCACGATTCCACCAATAAAAAAAATAATAAAAAGAAAAATAAAAACCAAATTAGAAATTAAGAATAGATAGAATGATATCGAACTAAGCCAATCCCCGACAACGACGCCAAAAACTTGATGCGCGATTTATACACACGCTAAACGCAAATGCACGTATCGTGACAAGTAATATAGTCTAGAAGACCGAGTTATCGTCCTCAGGGATTAGTGTCCAATTACCAACTTCTATTCTGTGGTATCTATTTGGTGACCGATAATTTGATGAATTGTTTATAGCTATGATTATAAATGCTAACTAAAGTATTTTACTTTACTTCATATATGGTGGAAATAAGGCTTCCAAATCTCCTCGACTATCCGCTCGCTTTACTCGTTAATGCAAATAATTAAGGTTCTTCTTCTATGTTGAGATAACAGGTTAACTAAGCCGTTTTATACTCCTGTTAAGGTAATATAAACACTCAACCCCAATGTAGAACCCTTCTATCTTTCGATAACAAGATTGACTACAAAAGAGGATTAAGAGCAATAACCTATTAAGCTACACAAGTATCGGAGTACTTTCGTCCATGATTTAAACCTATGTTTATTCAACTATAGCATATTCACAATCTCTCCTTTCGGATTTCGATTAGAAATCATATAAGTTATGATAATTAGTGATCAATTAATTACCAAGCAATCAAAACAATTATTGAATAAATCTCAACAATAATAAGAAGAAACCAAAAATCTTGCATTAATTCATAAAACGAGGTTCAAGTGATTCGATATGGAAAGCCCTAAATTAAGTTAGTTCCTAGCCATAAACATGTTAAGGACTAAAATATTATCCAACATATACTAGAAAGAAAATAAAATAAAGAACAAGAAATTACTCAAAAATAAGTCTCCAATATTGATCTCAAGTTGTGATGAATGGTAAGGTGTGGAACTCCCCAAAACTGACCTAAAAGGTCCTATTTATATCCTCAAAAACGTGCAAAACTTTTCCTCTTTGGCTTTGGCCCAATCCTATTCGGATTTGTCAATTTTCCCGCCAGGCGCGCCAAACTTCGCGCTGGTCCGCTTCGGGCGCCGTGGCTCTACTGCTGATGGTGCAGCCGCGCACGCCGCTTTCTCGCCTGGATTGCCAACTTTTTAGCTTTTTGAGCTCTGGAACCTCTGTTTCTGCCCTCTTTTCGCTCCTTCTCACCAATGTGCCACTTTAAACCATTGTGACTCAAAAGAAAGAAAATCTATCCAAACACGAAATATATTTATACAAAAATGGGCAAAAACTAACTAAAAATTACTCAAAAGGTGTATATAAAATACACCGATCAGTTATTCTAATAACAAAGGAAGTATGCCGCATAGATAATTGAGAGAGCTGGTATGTCCTCGTGTAAGTCTACTTATACTCAAGTTGATACTAAACTGAAGCTTGGTGATGCTGCTGGCTCACCTTACGAGGATCTCACCCACTATCGGAGCCTTGCAGGGGCACTTTAGTATCTTACTTTCACGATACCTGATATTATATATATCGTACAATAAGTGTATTTATTTATCCATGATCCTAGGGTTGAGCACATGAATGCACTAAAACGCATTATACGATACTTACAGGGAACCCTTGATTATGGCTTGCATCTGTATCCGCCGTCGGTCTCTACACTTATCTCTTATACAGATGCTTATTGGGGTGGTTATCCGGACACCAGACGCTCTACATCTGGTTAATGTATGTTTCTTGGTGATAACTTGGTCTCTTGATCTACAAAATGACAGGCTACCTTGTCACGCTTTAGTGCAGAGGCCGAGTATCGCGGAGTAACCAATGTGGTTTCTGAATCGTGTTGGTTATGTAATATTCTCTTAGAATTTCACTTTCCCATTCAAAAAGCTATATTGGTGTATTGTGATAATGTTACTATTGTCTATCTTTCTGGAAATTTGGTTCAATATCAGCGCAATAAACATATTGAGATGGATATCCATTTTGTTCACGAAAAAGTACCTCGTGGACAAGTATGCATCTTACATGTCTCTTTCAGGTATCAAATTGCAGATATCTTTACTATGGGTCTTCCCTCGATTATATTTGAAGATTTTAGGGACAGTTTCAATGTACTAAGATCGTCCGCTATGACTGCGGGGGTGTGATACATATATCTGTGATATACACAGTATATACATTGTCCTTTGTATATACCGTGTATATCACAGAATCTCAAGAAAAGTTGGACACTGATATACATGGTATATCATCCGTGTATATCCCTAATTTGGTAATATGTTATTTGTATTTAATTAGTATTGTACACTTACCATAATTATAGTATTCTTGTACAAATAGAATCTAGTTTTGGGAATAGAATAGGAATGAGATTTTCCATATTATGGAGATTATAAATTGTATATATACTCATTCATTAATGAAAATAATCAAGTAGATTATTTCTTTTACTTTTCAAAGGCTGAATTCATTTTCATAATTCAATTCAACAACTTCTGATTACGGATGGAATGATACTTACTCTATTCTCTTTCCTCAAATGAAAAATATAATAAGCCCTTTTCGGAGTAAGGGCGGTTAGCTTCAATGTGTTTGAATCAATCTTGGAAGAATGCGCTCCTATTTCGTCAGCTTTTGGGAATAGAAGACTCTTTAGTCTCTTAACAACAAAATCGGAGAGTAGGGAGGTTGGGTAGGGCCCGCTCACTTATAGTTTTTGCTCTTATTCATCAGGTTTTGGTCTATGGTATTTTCTTCTATATTTCGCTTTCTTCGCCTTCTTCGGCCTGTTATTGTATAGAGTTATTGTCTTTTTCTCTTCAGTAGATCCATCATACTATTAATATTCTTATTGATTGTCAAAATATTCTTGTACTGTTGCACATAAACGTCCAAAGTTATTTTAATTTTTTATGATTGTCTCTCATATTTTGTGCTAAAATTAATGAAAGAAATAATTCCTTGATTATTTTCATTAATTGAATATCAATATATACACTTTATATATCTCTATAATAGGAGAATCATATTCCTATTCTACTCCTAAAACCATATTATATTTGGATACTAACTATACAATTATGGTAAAGTATACAAGACTAATTAAGGTACAATACTAATATACAATATTTACCAAATCTTCTACTTTAGCCGAGATGACCGAGATGGGATACTTCTTCTCGGACTAGATAATGTTGACTGACGCTTAACAGACCATGAGACCAAGTTATTACCAAGAAACATACAATAGACAGATGTAGACCGTCTGGTATCCAGACAGCCACCCCAATCAACATCTGTATACGAGACAAGTGTAGACATCGACGAAAGATATAAATGCAAGTCATAATCAAGTGTCCCCTAGATGTACCTGAGAATATGTTTTAGCGCATTCATGTGCTCAATCCTAGGATCATGCATAAACAAACACACATGTTGTACGACATATGTAATATCTGGTCGCATGAACGTAAGATACTGAAGGGCCAGGATGCGACAGCGTGTCGGATCCTCGTAAGGTGAGTCAGCTGCAGCCCCTAGCTTGGGTTTAGTATCAACCGAAGTGGAAGTGGACTTACATGATGACATCTCAGCCCTCTCAATGATCTCAGCTGCATACTTTCACTGGGATAAAAATAACCTACCTACTTGACGAGTGATAGCAATCCCCAAAAAATAACTCAAAGGCCCCAAGTTTTTCATAGCAAATTCAGAACTGAGCATTGTCATGATAGACTTGTGTAATGCATCAGAAGAGGCAGTCAAAATAATATCATCCACATATAAGAGTATGTAAGCCAATGAAGAACCCCAACGATATATGAACAATGAATTATCAGACCTGCTGTGAGAGAACCCAATAGTCGAAACATAGTCTGCAAACCTCTTTTACCAAGCCCTCGGGGATTGCTTAAGCCCATATAAGGACTTCTTCAATAAACAGACATGATAAGGATATTTGGGATCCCTAAACCCCAAAGGCTGATGCATATATAAAGTCTCTTTGAGATCACCATGTAAGAAAGCATTCTTTACATCTAGCTGATGAATGAGTCATGCTTTCAAAAGAGCCAAGCTGAGCATAGTGTGAATTGTAGCCGGCTTGACCACCGGGTTGAACGTCTTAACACAATCTACACCAACCTGCTGAGTCTTACTATCACCTACAAGACGAGTCTTATGCCTTGCAAATGAACCGTCAGAATTGTCTTTATGAGCAAAGATCCACATAGAACGAATAATATTAACACCCGATGGATGGGACACCAACTCCCATGTATTATTATCAATGAGAGCATTATATTCGTCAGTCATAACAATCTTCCAATTCGGGTCATTTAAAGCAGACACATGATTACGGGATAGTGGTGATTTAAGAGCATTAGAATTTAAATTAAAATGTCTTTTTGGTTTAAAAATACCCCGTTGACCGCGGGTGACTGTTACATGACTTCGGGCAAGATTGGGTAAATTTTGGGAAATTTCAGACATACGACGGCGGCAAGAAAGTGTGCAATGGGCCCGCCACTGACGAGAAACTGATGACGTCGAGAACGCAGGAACTGGACCAGTTCCATTATTGGGCTGGACTAGCCCAATATCAGAAATTGGCCCAGTAACGTTACTCAGGGCAGTGGGCTGGGACATATTCGTGGGACCAGCGGGTAGTGGGCCAGCCGGAGAATTTGGGGTGCGGGACATGTCTGAAAAATGATGAATAATATACGGGGATATATCATCATCAAAAAAATTATACGAACTAGGCACATGACTATTTACCTTAACAAAAGGAAATTGAGACTCATCAAATATTACATGACGATTAATAATGATTTATTAGATGATAAATCAAAATATTTATAACCACGATGATTTGACGGATAACCCAAAAACACACAAGGGGTAGAACGGGCCTGAAGTTTGTTAATTATGGTGGACAGAAAAAGTGGATAACACAAGCACCCAAAGACTCTAAGATGTGAATACGAAGGAGTCTTATTATATAAAATTTGAAGAGGGGACGAATATGTTAAACCTTTGGAAGGAAGAACGTTAAGAATATTTGTAGTCGTTTGTAGAGCATGATGCCAAAAAGACAGGGGTACAGAAGCATGAATCAATAAAGTTCGGATAATGTTTATAATGGTATAAATTTTGCGTTCGGCTTTCCCATTTTGTGAAGACGTATGAGGACAAGAAAAATAAAAATTGATCCCATTTTTAGCATGAAAGTCCCGAAACTCGCCATTGTCATATTCTTTATCATTCTCACATTGAATCTTTTTTATTTCCCATTCGAATTGAGTTCTAATGAATGCTCTAAATTTTAAGAAGATGAAAAAAAATTGAGATTTTTTCGCTATCGGAAAAGTCCATAAAAACTTAGAATAATCATAAAAAATATAACATAATACCGATGACCCATAGAACTAAGAACAGGAGACGTCCATAAATCACTATGAATAGTATCAAATGACATTAAAGTATGAGAATTAGAGTCTATAAATGACAACTTAACATTTTTTTCCTAAAGAACAAGATTGACAATTCGGAGTACTGCACGTACCCTTAAAAGAAATAAGATTGTTTTTCTAAGACCGACAAAATAGATGATCCCGGATGACCTAGACGTTCATGCCACAAGGAAGGAGCAAGAGCTGCAAAAGTTGAAGGCATGGCTTCACGCGAGAAACTGAGACTTGGTGTGATTGGATACAGTTCGCCCCTACTATCTGTTACACCCCGTATTTCCAACAGTGTGAAATAAGAACGTACGTGAGAAACTGAGATTTGAATTTTGGAAAGAATGAAAATTCTGGAAAATCTTCCGAGCCTCGTGAAGGAAAAAAGTTTATTAATTGGAATTTGGTTCTCAAATTTGGTATTTGAGGCTTTTGGAATTTATTGGAATTATGGAATTTTATTTTCGGATTTGGTCATGTGGGGCCCACCCGGGGAATTTTACGACTTTGTGGGGCCCACAAGGTTTTCGATATTTTGACCAATTATTGAGATTTTGGAGGATGAAAATATTTTGGACTAATGAGAGGACGACACGTATCACACCCACTTGTCTTGGTTGACTACTTGACCTTAGATATTTGTTGAAGTAGGACAAGTGGACATGGGTCCCACATCCACTTGTCCGTACACTTTTCCTCATCTCACTACATGGAGTGCTTTGTTATATACATAGAGGGAGTGAAAGACAACTCCCAGACTTAGAAAAATCTCCAAGTCTCTTCTCTTGATAAAGAGCTCTCGGCCAAGGGGTTATTTGGAGACCAAAAATTCTTCAATCTTTGTTGTAAATCCCCATACTCAAACCTAAGATCCCTAGTGGTATACTAAGCATAAACAACCCCTTAAACCCCGGAAATACTATGTTGTTCTGTTAGTCGCACCTTGAAAACCTAAGGTGTTCTTGGACTTTTGTGTTGGAACTTGAAGAGAAGTTGGTTATGAACTTCTAAGGATTGTATATTGTGGATTGGAACGTAAAGAAACGGAGCTAAACATGCTAAGGATCGACTTTAAACTTGGATTATTTTGGGCTATATTGAGGTAAGGATCATCTTTCTCTCAATGTAATTAGATATTACATGTTGTAGATATATGTAGATGACATTGTGCTTGAAAGAATGAATATTAGAAATGGGTTGGACCACATTTGGATGTTGAGGCCGAGATTTGGTTGATATTGGCCATTGGAATTGTTGACCATTTTGTTGTTAATAACAATTGGCCATTGGCCACTTGTCGCATGTTATATAATGAAGGAAATATTGTTGTTGATAGTTAATATAACTTATATAACATGTTGGAACTTGATTTGGATTAAAAAGGAATTAAGGAAAATGGATTTGGATTTAAAGTATGTTGGCCGAGAATGGCCCTTTATGTTGGTAAATAATGGACTGTTTTAATATAGATTGTGGGGCAAAATGTTATACATCCAGTTAGGTGTGTAATCCCCTTTGGCTAACTGTTGGTTGCGCCCTAAATGTGGCTTGTTGGTTGATAAATACGGGCCTTGGAAAAGGTGGAAAAGTACGTAGAAACAAAGAAAGTGCTGCCTAAATTTCTGTAGAATTAGAGGGCCATTATTTGGTACAAGTTTTATACTTGTAAGTATGATATTGATAGAAGTGCTATCGTCATTATAGGTTGAAGTACTACGTGTAGCATATTCTACTTGGAATGTGGAATAGACGATAAAGTTGAAGTACATTGGAGCGTATTGCTACTTGTCGTTTGGGTTAGTCGCCAACGAGGTATGTGAACTTCTTCCTTCTTTTGACATGATTATTTGGAAAGTCTATGTGACTTGATTTTGGTGAGTCTTTGTGACTTGATTTATTGAAGTAGGTAAATTGATTTTGAAAGTATATGAGTCTTGATTATGAAAGTATGAGTGAATTGGTTTGAATTGTATAAGTTACTTGAAGTACTTTAATGTTATGAGATTTGATTTAAAGTTATGAGACTTGATTTCTTTAAAGTTTGAGACTTTATTTTTCAAGTTATGGGACTTGATTTCTAAAGTTAAGAGACTTGATTTATTTGGAAGTTATGAGACTAGAGTTATTTGAAAGTCATGAGACTATAATTATTTTACAAGTATAGATTACTTGGTTTAAAGAGAATGCATGACTTGATTTTAAAAGATAGGAGTAACGTTATTTGAAAAGAATGAGATACTTGAGTTAAAGAAATAATTTCCTTAATGTTGAAAGTAGAAGTTACTTGATTTTAAAGCTTTGAGTTGAACTTAAAAAGGTGTAGTAACTTGATTTGAAAAGTATATGTTACTTGATTCCAAGAGAATAAGTAACTTGATTTGAAAAGTATATGTTACTTAATTTAAAGAGCAGAAGTAACTTGATTTAAAGGTATATGTTACTTGATTTTGAAAAAGGGAGTTTACTTGATTTAAAAGTAAGTTACTTGAGTTTTGAAAGAAGAAGTGACTTGATTTAAAGGCATAAGTTACTTGGTTTTAAATGTGTAAGTTACTTGAGTTTAAAAGGGTAAGTAACTTGGTTTTAATAGTGAAAGTGCTTTTGGGTTCAACTCCCTAAATATTGCATGAAACGATTCATTTATAAAGAATAGACGTACATAGTACTTTGGGTTCAAATCCCTTACATGACATGATAGTGTCGTGGTTGTATTAAAAGGAAAGATGTGGTAGTGCTTTAGTTTTCTAAAAATGAAAGTGTTATAACAGCTTTATGAGAAGTTTGTTATAACAAGGTTCGTGGAAAGTCAAGAGAGGGTTTAAAATGTTGTAAGGAAATCATGTGAGAATGTCCATGATTAAGTCCTTAATATAGTACATGATATGCGGCACTTTGATTTTCAAAGATGTTTTAAAGTAATACGTGATGTCTATTGCCTTGATTTGTCAAACCATGTCTTAGAAAGATACTTGTTATGATAAGTGTCTTGATGATGGTTTCAAAATGATACATGTATTGGATCCTACTTCCTAGTGATACATGTAGTACTTGGGCTTTTCTAAAATGGAAATTTAGTTTATAAAGTGAATGTACGACTCACGTATATTGTTGTAATGGACTTTAATCCTTAGTGATGTAAGGTGTGATAGTGCCTTGGTGTTATAAAATGAAAGACTTGTTAGTGTCTTGGTTATTTTAGAAAGGAATGCATGGTATTATCTTGTTTGTTTTAAACATGGTATTGTCTTGGTTATTTTAGAAAGGAAGGCATGGTATTGTCTTGGTTATTTTAGAAAGGAAGGCATGGTATTGTCTTGTTTGTTTTAAAGGAAGGCATGGTATTGCCTTGATTGTTTAAAAAGATGGTGCATTCATTTTGTCTAATGAGAGTTAAAGATTACTTAACTTGCATATGTTGTTCATGATAGCCATTAGTGCTAGTGTTATAAGTATAATTGCGGGGTAAAACCCAAAGACATTATACATATCCGTGGATTTGCTCTCCACGATGCGAGTATTGCGTATAAGCTCATTGCGGGTCCGTAGGGCCTAAGCGGGTGAAATAGTCCTATGCGGGGCAAATTGTCCTATGCGGGTCCACAAGACCCTTGCGGGTGAAATAGTCCCAGGAGTAGGATTGCATAATGATACTACGGGCGGGTGGCCCTAGATTGATCATAAGCTTCCTATTTTAAAGCATGTAAAGTTTACTCTTATTACTCTACTTTTAAAAAGGCACAGTGTACTGGTATTTGATTATTATACTTGTTACATGCCGACAGTGATGTTGGAATTTTACGGGCATGCTTATCTGATGATGGTTGTATATTATACTTGTCTCTGGTTATTCGTTGGACATGTTATAATCTCATCTACAGTAGTTCAGTGATACAAAGGGTACTGTTACAAAGAGTCTGATGAAACAAGGTACAGTTGCCTCTGATTGTTAAATGACACGGTAGAATATGGTATTTGATTTTCATACTTGCCCCTGTCATTCTTGTGTAGAGCTATGATTTTAATATTGTACTTTATTTCCGTTCCATACTTGGTACCTGTTGTACTGACCCCTTTCGGGGGCTGCGTTCATGTCCGCAGTTCTAGGTACTCAGTTGTGGATCCGCGAGCTTACGATCCTTGTTCAGCTTTATGGGATAACTCCAATGTTCCAGAGCTTGTCATTATGGCTATGTATATTTAGAGGTACGATGGGGCCTTGTCCCGTCATAGTATTTATCCAAACTCTTAGAGGTCTGTATTCATATGTGGGCTGAACTGGTGAGAGTTGTATTTACATTGTTGTACGGTTGTAGACCCATTCGGGTGTTATACATCATGGCAGCCTTTCTGGCTTTGCCTTTATTTAGAAAGAAAAAAAATGAGTATTATTTACCTTCCGCGAGTTACTTATGTTGTATGGGTAGAAGGGTGCCCAGGTAGGTCACCGGTCATGGGCCCGGGGTTCGGGGCATGACACTATCACACCTCATGAGAGGGCTCTCCGTCTTGAAATCTTTCACAGAAAACCCAAAAGGATCAAAATCAATAAAAACCCAATTATCATTTGTAAATTTACGGACATACACCAAATTTTTAATTAATTTTGGGGCATGAAGGATATTTTTCAAGACAAGTGGTGGATGGGGGAAGACAAAGTTTTATGACCATAACCCCGAATTGGAATTAAATTACCATTACCAACAATTATACCACGGTTACTGCTCAAATTGGAATAAGATGAGAGAGTACCTTGGTATGATGTCATGTGGGTAGTGGCGCAAGTGTCCGTGTACCAATTCGTGTACGGAGGAGTTAATCCTAGCGTGTGCATTATGGTTTCAATATATGTCGAAGAAGAGACGCACGTGGGCCCCGCAGCCGCAAAGGCCTAATGTGACTAAGGCCCAAGCAGGCCTGGGGCTTGCCAAGGCCCAACTGGGCGTGACTGCCACTGGGACTGGGCTGGAATTCCAACAGGCTACTGTACCGTGGGCCTGGGCAGTGGCCCAGTTCCGATTTCCAGAAGCAGGTTGGCGCGACGCCACCGTAGTTGCCTACGCCGGTTGTTGGTGGCCCACCGCCGGACCCACCAAAGGCCTCGCCATCCGCTCATACTACCATGTCCACCAACTGTATTCTTATTTTTGCGATTCTGACCTTTCTTGTTGCCACCGTTGTTATGATTTTTGTCGGAATTGTCATAATATGCTTGAGAACTATTGGATGTGGCTATAAAGATGGAGTTTGTGCCAGTAGCCACCTTTTTAGCCAACCCAGCCTCCTCCAGTGTAAGCATTGTTATACCCCGTATTTCCAGAGTATATACGTGAGGACGTACGTACAAAAGTTTAGCCTTAGTTAGACACTTTGGACGAAAATATTGTGCACAACACTCGAAAAGAATCGTTTTCCGATGAAACGTTTTCCAAAGCTTGCGTAGGGAAAATTCCGGCTATGTCATTAATAATTTTTATGATTTTTCCGAGAGATGAAACATTTTGGACCAACGAGAGGTGACACTTGTCACCCTGCCGACGCAATTGGGCAAAGTTGGCACGTTTTTTGTGCCTTTCCCTTAGTCAAGGAGTTGGTAGGATATTTGTGTAGTAGATGGATAAGGACACTTGCCTAAATCCTCACCCTACACTTGCATAGCACTTGGCTTCATCTTGGCCATTGGTTGGCCATTGGTTGGCCTATAAATACTCCCTAACTCAAGGTTTTCTTCATCCACAAATCACTCTCCAAGTCTTGAAAATCCTCCCCTCTCTTTGTAGTATTCTCGCCCAAGAGCCCTCCTCCCCTCGAGAAGGCCCTCGCCGAATACCACCGTAGAAGTTGCCTTCTAGTATAGTTACTATACCAAAATACCCTAGCCCAAATCCCTTATAGTAGTTAAGTAGAAGTTGTTAGAAACTTCTAAGGTTTCTTGAGATATCGGAGCGTGCAATTAGGAGCTAAACCTTGCTCAGGATCGACATTTAACTTGGATAATTTTTGGGCTTATCGAGGTAAATACTCTTGTCCTTCTATTGTAATTGGATATTACATATAAGAATAGTTAAGACTTGAGTATAGGATATAGAAGAATATTAAAGAATAGAATTGAACTGTTATCACAGTAGGCGGTATAAATGAAGAATAATTGAACTGCATTTACATAGACTGCTTTTTACTGAGACTTGAGTATCTTGACGGGTAGGGAAGTGCTGCCCAATTTTCCGTAGAATAGAGAACCCTCTGCTTAGAACTGTATACAAAATAGTCTAGACGTTGATAGACGTATCTGACTATTATAGGTTGATTCTCTGCGCGCGACATATTCGACTTGGCAGGTGGATTTCACCGAGAAGGTATGTGATTCTTCCTATACTCTTGAGCATGATATTTTAAGAATATATATATAGTACGGTAGACGTACGTGTGTTAACTGAACGTAGTTTTACGGCAATGTCTTTTGACTTAAGCCTGAATAATAAGAATCTTGAAGTATTTCAAAAGAATTATGAATCATTTTTAAAAGAAGAGTAATACTGGATTTTTAAACAGAAAGCTTAAGAGTTATACTAGCTTTATGGGAAGTTAGGTATAACGACTTAAGAAAGATAAAAGGAACGGTTTCACTTATTTGTTTATGTAAATCTTGTATTGACTTCTGCAAATTGTAGTAAGATGGTTTGATAAGTAAACATGTTATGATACTACCTGTGTTAGTGTCTTGTGACGTTATTCTTGTTGTGCTTACGTTGTTAAACGTTAAGACCGTTATCTTGTTATTATATCACATACCCTATCGACTTGTTATACCGAGGGCTTGCCACCTCGATGCGTCTATACGGCCTATGCGGTCTGTGTGACTATGCGGAGCTGCGGGAGTTCCAGGATTGATCATTCCGGGTGTTTTAGCCCGATGCGGGGGATGCCCTATGCGGTCTGTGTGACTATGCGGTCTATTGAGACTATGCGATCGCGGAGTCCGAGGAGGTACCGGTTAGCTACCGTCGCGAGGAATACCTCACGCGGGTCTGCGTGTGACCATGCGGATCGGAAGTCCGTGATTAGGCACGCATAATGATACTATGGGCGATCGCCTTACCCGATCATTCGCGCCTAGAAAAGACATTACTGATTTACCTATTATTGTTCTTGTTTGTGATATGACACTATGTGCAATTGAACTGATTGTATTTGCAAATGGTTTTAAATACTTTGATTTCATTTAAGTACTTTACAGTTTCACATACTTGGTACTTGTTATCGACCTCCTTCGGGCTGCGTTCATGCCGCGGTGGCAAGCAGTGCTAGATCCACATCCTTAGGATCTTTTGCTTTGGTGTCGAGCTCCATCTTCTCCGAGGCTCGACTTTTGGGTATGATCTCCCGTTGTTGTATATAGTTTTGTACATTCAGGTATGGCGGGCCCCGTCCCGCCATAGTTCTTTAACTTCTTAGATGTCATTCGTCCTAGTGTACAGGTGGGATGTAACTTATAAACCATCTTTATATATATATGCCGAAAGGAGACATTGTCTCACATAACACTGTGTCTCATTTTACAATTGTTTCATGTCTTGTTTTTATATTCCGCTGATTACTCGATGTATGACTACTTGGGTGCGGGTAAGGCACGATCCACGCCCCGAACGGGTCGTGACAAAAGTGGTATCGAGCGATTAATCTCGGAAAGTTTCTACGCATCGTATCTAGTAGAGTCTTGATTATCGGTGTGTTGTGCACCACACCAATAATCGTGAGGCTATAGGATATTTAGGATTGGTTTCCATTCTTCTCATTACGAGATCGTGCCTTAGAACGTGTTATGAGTTGGACCTCTAACGTATTCCTTTCTCAGAATGATTATGCCTCCACGTAAGGCAACCCGGGCCCAGAAGGGCAAGGAAGCCGAGGGAGCTGCTAGTAGGACACCGAAAGTCACGAGGGCTCAGGCCCAGTATATACCCGAGACAGCGAGTTCCATGACGCCACGCCCCAGAGAGACCACGATGCCGACCTCTCCTGTCCCACAGCCTGGGGCGGAGGAGTTAGGGTACAAGGAGATGGCCCAGCTTGTTATACCCCGTATTTCCAGAGTATGTACGTGAGGGCGTACGTATTTAAATTTGAGCCTTAAGATTAGGCAAGGTTCGAAATTTGGGCACAAGTGCCAAAAGGAGTCGTTTTTCGACGAAACGTTTTACTAAACTTGCGAAGGGAAAATTCCGGCTATGTCATTTATAATTTTTGCGGATTTTTCCGAGAGACGAAACATTTTGGACCAACGAGGGGCGTGTGTCACCCTCACATCGATGAGTGGACGGCAAAGGGGACGAATTGGGCCACTTT
Source organism: Przewalskia tangutica (assembly GCA_029844215.1). Classification (NCBI taxonomy): domain Eukaryota; kingdom Viridiplantae; phylum Streptophyta; class Magnoliopsida; order Solanales; family Solanaceae; genus Przewalskia; species Przewalskia tangutica. Next base: position 37,625,167 of record CM056739.1, read on the forward strand.
AGTTGGTAGGATATTTTGTGCAAGTTGTTGTGGTAGATGGATAAGGTGCACTTGGCTTAAATCTAGCCCTACACTTGCCTTTACACTTGATAAATCTTGGCCATTGGTTGGCCTTTGCTTGACCTATAAATACCCCTAGTTGAAGACTTTCTTCATCCAAACTTGAGTAATCTTTCTAAGTCTCACACTACTCCCTCCTCTTGAGTTCGTCCGCCACTCCTCCCCTTTGTTGAGGCCTTTGGCCGAGAGAAATACCTCCCCTGTGGTGTCTAGTCTGGGTACCCCAGCCTAGTTGTTTCGTATAATACCCCTTCAGGTATAGAAATACTCTCCAAGTATTGTTATAATGCCCAAATATTTTAGCCCAAATACCTTGTAGTACTTTCCAAAGTTACCTCTATACAGAGTCAGGAAATACTATTATACTTCCTTTAGCCACTAAACGAAACCCTAAGGAAATCTTCATTGATAGTTGAAGTATTTGAGTAGAAGTTGGTTAGAACTTCTAAGGGTTGGTTGGAGCGGGTCGAGCGCCGGAGTAGAGCTAAACCTTGCTCAGATCGACATTTATACTTGGATAATTTTGGGCTTATCGAGGTAAACACTCTTGACCTTCTATTGTAATTGGAAATTACATGTAGGAATATATAGTTGAAGTATACTATATATAGAATGAACTTAATTGTGCGGCAATGTCTTTTGACTTAAGCTGAATTTTAAAGAAGAGAATCGAATCGTAATTACATAGATCAGATATTTCACGACCCGATCCGGCCCGTGGATCGTGCCTTACCGCACCCTAGTGATACAACATCGAGAAAACCAGCGGAAAATAAAACATAAACATGAAACAAGATATATGATCATAAACAAAGCAACCAAAAGCGGTTGTCTTCTCAGATATATACATAAAACCCGATAGCCTAATCCTTTTTACAACCCCGCCACAACAAGATTACATGGACTTAAGATTTACAACAACCATGACGACAGGCCCCGCCATACCACGAATGTACAAGAACCTACAACTCAGTGGAACACATACCAAAGAATAAGCCTCGTGAACGGAGCTTCCTAATACGCCGAATCGTGATCCTATGGCGAGGATCCACTACCGATGTACTCTACTGCGGATGAACGCAGCCCCGGGCGAGGTCAAGACAACAGTACCAAGTATGTGAAACGAAAAATATCAGAAATGAAATCATAATGCTATATAAAAACAGAGACATGTATGATAACAAAACCACGATCACAATATAAAAGCGATCATGTCAAGTCGTGACTCACGCCTCAAGTCATCACTCAAATATAACTATGGGTCTCACGCCCACAACATTAATCATGTTCGCATCACGGCGCATGTCCCGAATTCAGACGGTGTAGACATGTCCATGATGCAACAATAATAACAATGCCCCACGGCCACATGCCCCGACCAGACGGTGTAGACATGTCCATGATGCAACAATAATAACAATGCCCACGGCCACATGCCCCTTACCAGACGGTGTAGACACGTCCATGTGACATTAACAACAATATCTTGGGTGATCAACCCCGCCGCGTGGCCACACGCCCGAATTCGTGACGCAGACATGTCCATGTAACCACAATAACAAGATATCGTAATCAACCCCGCCGCACGGCCACATGCCCCGGACTCAGACGGTGTAGACATGTCCACGTGACATCAACAACAATAAACCGCACAACCAGGCTATCACAAACAAGCTCAAGCAAATTACCATACTTCTAGACTTTTATAAAAAGATCCACTCCTTCCCAAGAAGTCACCTGATATCAACACTTGCACAACAAAGGCTATCACAACAAGCATAGGCGAGTTACACAACAACAAGCATAGGCAAGTTACACACAACTCAAGGTACTTCCATTTCAGATCGTAGTGCGGTTTTAACCTAAAGTACTACGACGTTAAATTCCTTTTAAGAGATCCATTCCTTTCATAAAGGTCACCCGATACCGTAGTATAAAAATAGAGTGACTCACATTTTTAGGTAAACCAAAATACTTCCCTTTGTAAAATCAAGTAACAACATTATTTTCCAAACGTTCAAGTTTGCCTAATTTCAAATGCTCAAGTTTCTCATTTTAGAAGGGTTTCATAACTCATAGTCTTAATCTCTTTTAAAACAATTGAGTAACATATGTCTCAGACGTGAGCCGTTTATTCTTGTTTACAACAATCTTGTTACTGACCATGATCTAGGAAATGTAATACAATTTTGTCTTATCTTAGCTTCTATGCAGATGGAGATTTCTCTTGGTTTTAATAACAATTAGTTATTTGTCAATACACTTTCCTTTATTAGCGCACGTGGTTTGTTCGACACTTATTCTCATTTCGAAATCAATAAAACATTTTTTTAAAACCAAGTACTCATTACTCGCGAATGAGGTTTCACAATACTTTTAACAAAATGTTAATTACCAAGTAAAACAAGTTAAGTCTCTTATCTTTCAAGATCAAGTCTCTTAACTTCTACAATCAATAAACCAATCTTTTACCTACATAGAGTCGTTATAACTAACTTCCCATAAAGCTATTATAACACCCTATGTTTTAAACCAACCAACTCATTTAGCACACGACGCTACCGCACTACATAGTTTACAAAGCATCATGCTAGAAGGATAGGAAGAGGTTCACATACCGCGACGATTATCGATAATAAGCAAAACGCCCACAAGATCTTGTAGCACGGCTAGCCGTTTCCACTCTTCAAGTAGAATACGCTACTCGCAGTACTTCCACCTATAAGGCCACAAACGTCTATTAACTTCTAACCGCACGGTTCCATATTCTACAGAAAATTCGGCAGCACCTCCCCCCCCCCCCCCCGCAACAGCGTAAATCTCCTCCTCTATCGAGGCCGGCTACCAAGCCAACCAGGGGGGGTTTATACGTCTAACCGGACGTATACAATTTCTACTATACAGTAATACCACAAGTCTCATCTGAATACCCATGTAATTACAGTCATTTTCTTTTTATATTCAGGCTTAAGTCAAAAGACATTGCCGCAAGCTATGTTCAGTTCTATATAGTATACCTCAACTATATAATCCTACCATATGTAATTTCCAATTACAACAAGGGGACAAGAATATTTACCTCGATAAGCCCAAAATTATCCAAGATAAAAGTCGATCCTGAGCAAGTTTTAGCTCCTACTCCGTGCGCTCCAATCCACTCCAAACAACCCTTAGAAGTTCTAACCAACTTCTACTTAAATACTTCAACTCGCTATGAAGATTTCCTTAGGGTTTTGGTTTGAGACTAAAAGGACAAAATGTAGTATTTCCGGGCTCTACGTATAGAGGTAACTTTTGGAATACTACAAGGTAAAGGCTAAGGTATTTTGGGCATTATAACAATACTTGGAGAGTATTTCTACCAATAGTGGGTGTATTATACTAAACAACTAGGCTGGGGTACCCTCGCCAACACTACTAAGGGGAGGGAGGCCTCTCGCCAAAGCTTCTCAAAGGGGACCTCTTGACGAGAACACAACACAAGAGGAGGGAGGATTTCAAGACTTAGTGAAATTTAGGATGAAGAAGTCTTCAACAAGAGAGGGGTATTTATAGGGAAGCCAAAGGCCAACCAATGGCCAAGATCAAGCCATGTGCAAGGCAAGTGTAAGGCCTTGATCAAGCCAAGTGCACCCTAACCCTACACCACAAAGTAAGGCACAAAACAAGGCACCAATCGGCCAAGGCCAAACCGCCCCTAAGGCGTCCACTTGAGGGTGACAAGTGTCACCCTCTCGTTGGCCCAAAAATGTTCCGTCGCTCGGAAAAATCCGCAAAAATACAAAACGACATAGCCGGAATTTTCCCCACGCAAGCTCTGTAAAACGTTTCGTCGAAAAACGACTCTAATCGGGTGTTGTGCACAAATTTGAACCTAAGCCAAACTTTAAGTCTCAAACTTTCAGACGACGTCTCCACGCATATACTGGAAATACGGGTATAACAATTCTGAGACTTGTGTAGCATTCCGTGAAGTAGAATTGTACACGCCCGGTTAGGCGTATAAACCCCTCGGTTGGCTTGGTAGCCTACCGATAGAGAGGAGATTTACGCCGTTGTGGGGAGGCGCCAATTTTACGTAGAATGTACTACATTGAGATCTAGATGTTAATAGGCGCCTTGTGGCCTCTATAGGTTGAAGTACTACGTATGGCGTGAGCTGCTTGGCTTAAGGTGTAGCCAACGGTTTGAGGTACTTGGAGCGTTTTGCTATTAGTCGATAATCGTCACGAGGTATGTGAACCTCATCCTATCTTTTCTAGTATGATATGTGTATAACTATGTAGTACGGTAGACGTACATGTGTTAAATGTATTTGATTGGTTTAAAACATAAAGTGTTATAACGGCTTTATGGGAAGTTGGTTATAACAGTTTTATGTAAGTAAGAAATGCTTTGTGGCTTTTAAAAGATAACTGATTTGACTTATAACTGACTTGATGTGTGATAATGTCACGACCCGAACCCGGGGCCCGTGACTGGTGCCTTACCCGGGCACCCCAGTAGTCATACATCAGAGTAATCAGCGGAATATAAAATAACCAAGATATGAAACAGTATAAATTGAGACACATATATCTGAAGAAAGTTGCCTTTCGGCATAAATAATAATAACAACTCTTTCAAAATGAACAGTTTAATCCTTTCTTTACAAACCTCGCCACAACAAGATTACTGCACTCTACGAATGATATGACAACAACGACGGGACAGGGCCCCGTCATACCCCTGAATGTAAGCACCTACAACAACAGGGGACTATACCAAGATAAGCCTCCGGAGGAACGGAGCTTCCCAAACGCTGAACTGTGACCCTAAGAGCGAGGATCAACGACTGGTGTACCTTTACTCGCGCAGATGAACGCAGCCCCAAGGAGGTCGACAACAAGTACCGAGTATGCGAATCGAAAATATCAGAAATGAAATCATAGTAGTCTATATAAAGCAGAGACATGTATGATAACCAAACTACGATCACAATAAATAAGCAATATATCGTCGTGACTCACGCCTCAAGTCATCACAAATACATAAATATGGGTCTCACGCCCACAACATCAATCATGCGTGGAATACCTTCCCATCGCTGATCAATGATAGAAAAGCACGAAGGAATACACATGAACAGCAGTCCCACTGTGTCCAAATAAAACAAGACAGTAAGTAAGGCGCATAGCCGACTACTAACACCTACGCATTTCAACAAGGTCATAAATCAGATCAAGATATATGTCTAGATCACACATGATCAAAGCCGGTCGCCGCTCGCAATATCAAATGTGCGCGTCAGCCACGAACTCCCCCGCAGCCCGCATAGGCCAATCTCATAGGCCCGCATGAGGTATAACCCCGCATCGAGGGTAGCTACTCCGGCATCGCCCCGACTCGCGATCCGCATGGCCACATGCACCGCATGACCATAAAGGCCGCGACACTAACTCGAACTCGTAGTTCCGCATAGGCCCCCGGGACCCGCATGAGGTATTCTCGAATCATGGTCCCAGACCGCCTGAGTCTACCCCGCATCGGAGGGCAGCTTAACCTCCGGAAACACGGTGAGTGGTATAATACCAACATAACAGTTTATCGTTTAAACAACATAAGCACAATCAAGGGAAAACCCCTTTACACAAACATCACAGAATACTAACACACGTAGCATCCTAATATGATTACTTATCAAATCAACACGAAGGTATTACAAGGCTATCACAAACCAACACAATCAAGTTATACACACAAGGTACATTCTATTATATGATTAACAAGATCGAGTATCTATTCCCAAAGTACTTCATACATTATCTTTTAAAAGATACGTTACGTTTACAAAAGTCACACAATACCCGTAGTATATGAAAAATAGAGTGATTATCTTTTGAAGTAAAGCAAAACACTTCTCTTTGTAAAATCAAGTAACAACATTATTTCTCAAACGTCCAAGTTTGCCTAATTTCAAATGTTCACGTTTCTTACTTTAGAAAGGTTTCGTAGTTCATAGTCTTATTCTTTTAAGAATATAATTCTCTTTTAACTATCTGAGAAACATAAGCCTTATATGTGAGTAGGATATTCTTGTTTATAACAATCTTATTACAGCAGCCATGATCTAGGAAATATCATTTTGTCTCATCTTAGCTTCTATGCAGATGGAAGTTTCTACTGGTTTTAATAATACTAAATCTGTCAAAACATTTCCTTTTATTAACGCTGCAGTGGTTTGTCGATACACATTCTGATTTCCGAAATCAGTAAAACATTCTTAAGCCGTTATACCTAACTTCCCATAAAGCTAGTATAACTCTTAAGTTTTCAAAACCCAAGTATTACTTCTTCTTTCGAAATGATTCAAAAATCTTTTGAAATACTTCAAGTTCTTTATTAACACATAACAAGCCGCTTATAGTTCAAATCGCTTACCTTTTAAAACCACAAGTATTTTCTTACCAACATAAAGTTGTTATAACCAACTTCCCATAAAGCCGTTATAACACTTTATGTTTTAAACCAATCAAATACATTTAGCATATGTACGTCTACCGTACTACATAGTTCACACATATCATGCTAGAAGAGATAGGAAGAGGTTAACATACCTCGCGACGAGTATCGACTAATAGCAAAACGCTCCAAGTACTTCCAACCGTCGGCTACTCCTTAAGCCAAGTAAATCGCGCCACACGTAGTACTTCAACCTATAAGGCCACAAGGCGCTTATTAACATTAAGATCTCATCGTAGAACATTCTACAGAAAATTCAAAGACCTCCCCGCGCAACGTAATCTCCTCCTCTATCGGGCCGCTACCAAGCCAACCGGGGGTTAAACGTCTAATCCGGACGTGCACAAATTCTACCTCACAGGAAAGCTACACAAGTCTACTGTAATACAGTCCTATGTAATTACAGTTCAGTTCTCATCCTGAAATTCAGGCTTAAGTCCAAAGACATTGCCACAAGCTATATTCAGTTCTATATATAGTATACTTCAACTATATATTCCTACAACATGTAATATCCAATTACAATAGGGGGACAAGATAATTACCTCGATAAGCCCATAATTATCCAAGTTTAAAGTCGATCCTGGGCAACGTTTAACTCCAACTCCGTGCGCTCCAACCCGCTCTAAACCACCCTTAGAAGTTCTAACCAACTTCTACATACTACTCCAACTAACCATGGAGATTTTCCTTGGTTTCGGTTTGGTGGACTGACGGAAGTATAATAGTATAACTGGCTTTTGTAAAGGTATAACCTTAGAATACTACAAGGTATATGGCTAAGGTAATTTGGGCATTATAACAATACTTTGAGAGTATTTCTAACAAGAGTGGGGTATTATACGAAGACAACTAGGCAGGGTGTATACCTCTCAACAGACGTACCAGTGGGGACTCTCGCCATGGAGGGAGGGTGCTCTCACAAGGGGAGGGGGACGAGAACTATACTACAAGGAGGAGGAATTTTAGACTTAGGAAATTTATTTGGATGAAGAAGTCTTCAAAGGAGAGGTATATATAGCACAAGCCAAAGCCAACCAATGGCCAAGATCTAGCCAAGTGCATAGCAAGTGTAGGCCAAGATTCACCCATGTGTCCTTAACCAACTAACACACAAAATATCCTACCAACTCCTCATCAAATCGCCCAAGTCCGCCTCACGCCCGCTAACGGGGAGGTGCCAAGTGGCGCCTCGTTGGTCCCAAAATGTTCGTCTCTCGGAAAAATCCGCAAAAATTAAAATGACATAGCCGAATTTTCCTACGAAAGTCGTGAAACGTTTCGTCGAAAAACGACTCTAATCGGGTGTTGTGAACAAATAAATTTCGGCCAAGCCACTTTTAAGGTACAACTTTTCTACGTACGTCCTTACGTACATACACTGGAAATACGGGGTATAACATTCTCCCCTCCTTAGAAACATTCGTCCCGAATGTTCCTTCTAAGTCTCAAAACAAACGCGCGCCGGTATAGTCTTTACTACTATACTTGTTATACCCCGTATTTCCAGAGTATGTACGTAAAGGAATACGTACAAAAAGTTTGGTCTTAAAGTTAGGCCTTGGACGATTTTTTTGGGCACAACTCACAAAGCGAATAGTTTTCCGACGAAACGTTTCCACAGCTTTCGTAGGGTAAATTCCGGCTATGCCATTTCTAATTTTTGCGGATTTTTCCGAGAGACGAAACATTTTGATCAACGGAGGCGACACTTGTCACCCTCCAATTGATGGATGTGAGGCGTTCATATGGCCGATTGGAGTCGCCAACTTGGTCAAGTTGTTGGTAAGATATTTTGTGTGCAAGTTGGCTAGTACACTTGCCCTAATCTTGACCTTACACTTGCCTAGCACTTACTAAATCTTGGCCATTGTTGGCCATCCTTGACCTATAAATACCCCTTAAGATGAAGAGTTCTTCATCCACAAATTACTTTCCAAGTCTTGAAAATCCTCCTTCTCCTTGTTAGCCATTTCGTCCCAAGCCCTCTTCCCTCTAGCCTAAGTGACCCTTGGCCGAGGCTTACTCCCTAGCCTGGCCAGAAATCTACCCCCTCCTCGTATAAAGTTGCCTTCTAGTATTGTTATAATGCCCAAAATACCCTAGCCCAAATCCCTTAGTCCTTAGTAGAAGTTGTGAAGAACTTCTAAGGTTTCCTTGGAACTATCTGAGCTGCTCAACTTAGGAGCTAAACCTTGCTCAGCGACTTTTATCTTGGATATTATTGGGCTTACCGAGGTAAATAAACTTACCCTTCTTTATAATTAGAGAATATATACTGTAGAAGTATAAGAATAAGTATAAATACTTAGACGAATATTACAGAATAGAATTGAACTGTTATCACAGTAGAAGGTTTAAAAGAAGAATAATTGAACTGTACTCACATAGGACTGTTTACACAGTAGACTCATATAACTCACCAGGTAGGGTCTTGCCCGACTTTCCATAGAATTGTGAACCCTCCGTTTAGAATGACCTTGAGTAGTCTAGACTTTGATAGATGTATGTGACTATTATAGGTGATTCTCGTGCGCGACATATTCAACTCGCGTAAGGTTTTCACGAAGGTATGTGATTCTTCCTAAAGCATGATATTTTAAATATATATAGTACGGTAGACGCATACGTGTTAACCGAATAATAACTACGCAATGTCTTTCGACTTAAGCCCGAATAATACTTACGGCAATGTCTTGCGACTTAAGCCCGAATAATAAAGATCTTAAAAGTCTTTCAAAAGAATTATAACACGCTTTGAAAGAAGAAGAATAGTTGTTTTTAAAACAAAAGCTTAAGGGTTATACTAGCTTTATGGGAAGTTAAGTATAACGGCTTAAGCTTTATAAAAAGGAACAGCTTTACTTATGTGTTTGATAAAAGACTTGTATTGATTTCCCAAAGGTATAATAAGATAGTTTTGGTAGTAGACATATTGTGACCCTATGTGTTAGTATCTTGTAACGCTTGTGTAAAGAGGTCACTTTACTTATGCTTATGTTGTTTGAACTATAAGTCGTTGTGTTAGTACTATATCACTCACCTCTTGAGATGATACCGGGGTTGTCGCCTCCGACGCGGGTAGACTCGAGCGGTGCGGGACCATGATTCGAGAATACCTACGCGGGTCCGGGGGCCTACGCGAGCTACGAGTTCCGTGTTAGTATGCGGGTTATGCCTCACGCGTCTATGTGCCATGCGACAACGAGTCGGGGCGATGCCGAGGAGTACCACCGACGCGGGTCATACCTCATGCGGCCCACGCGAGTGGTCCATGCGGACTCGAGTCCAGATTAGGCTAGCAGAATGATGATGTGGGCAGTGGCCCTGCTTTCGATCATTCGCGGCCTAGACAAGACCTATTACGCTTACCTATCACGCTCTTGTTTGTGATGTGGCACTATGCGTTTCTTGGTTGTTTCACACATATTTGTAAACCGGTTTTAAAAATGATATGTTTTCATTTAAGTACCTTACGCCGCATACTTAGTACTGTTATCCGACCTCTTCGTGGGCCGCTCATGCCGCAGGGCAAGGCAGTGCTAGATCCACATCCTTAGGATCTCTTTGCATTGTGTCGTGAGCTCCATCTTCTCGGAGGCTCTACTTTTGTATGATCTCCCAGTATTGTAGGTAGTTTTGTATAGTGGTATGGCGGGCCTGTCCCGCCATAGTTGTTTACTTCCTTAGAGGTCTCAGAGTACTATTGTACAGTTGGGATGTAATCGCAAAACATGAGTTATATATATTATGCCGAAAGGCAAGCTTTTCATCGATAAAGTTTGCTTTACTGTTTCTGCCTTGTTTTATATTTCCGCCGTTACTCGATATATGACTACTGGGTGCCGGTGAGGCACGACCACGCCCTAACGGGTCGTGACAAAAGTGGTATCGAGCGCTTAATCCTCGGAAAGTGTCTACAGACCGTATCTAGTAAGTCTTGATTATCGGTGTGTTGTGCACCACACCAATAATCGTGAGGCCATAGGATATTTAGGATTGGTTTCATTCTTCTCATTACGAGATCGTGCTTTAGAGTTGTGTTATAGGTTGGACCCTCTAACGTATTCCTTTCCTCGAATGCTTATGCCTCCACGTAAGGCAACCCGCCCGTGGGCAAGGCAAAAGAGGAGTCGCTAGCAGACACCCAGAGTCACGAGGGCTCGTGCCCGCCTATACGAGACGGCGAGTTCTATGACGCCGCCCCAAAGAGACCACAGTACCCACACCTCCCGCCCCACACCGGGCGAGGAGTTAGGTACAAGGAGATGGCCCACTATTGGCTAGAGTTGTGGCTGACACGGCGAGAGGCCGACGCGGCAGCCCAGCCCAGCCTCCGGCTCGCACCCGTGGTACACCCGAGGCGAATAGTTTGAGACTACGAGATTTCTTGAGTTGTAGCCCGCCAGAGTTTTACTGGTCGAGGCGGAGGATGATCCGCAGGAGTTCATCCGTCGGCCAGAGGATCACGCGGTGGTCAAGGCCTCGAGAGACAGTCTCAGGATCTCGGTTGCGACGGCCGCGTGATACCGCAATCGATTGGTTTGATTCATGGGAGTTATCCCGAGGAGAGCACGCCCCGCCTACTGGGATGAGTTCTCGAGGCTTTCTCACTCACTTCTTGCCTCCACAGATGGCGAGGGCGCGGCCGATAGATTTTTACCACGAGGCAGAGGACGACGACCGTCGTGAGTACAATGTCGAGTTTGATTCATTGCTCGATATGTCCCAAAGCATTGGTAGCAGATATGGAGGATAGGTGCACCGCCACGCCACCGCTAGATGATTATATGGCCGAGTCATGTGCGGGTGTTTCTCTCCACCGTATGGACATTACCCAGACGCAGTGCTCACGCCTTGGATGCGAGAGCGCAGAGGTCGACGAGCGACAGACAGCAGAAGGCGCCAGGCGGAGGGTCTTCTCGTGGCTATCGTGGGCGGGCGCCTCGGCTAGCCTAGATTTGCACCACGGCCACCAGAGCACTCCGCACCGCCCTCGGCACACCAGAGTATTCGAGGGCGCACCAGGCCCTGTGGCTTCGTGACGCCCGCAGTAGCAGAGGTATCGCCGACGGACCACCCCAGGCTGGCCGATGCGTAGATCCCATTACGGGAAGTGTGGTGCTGCTTTTGGAGCTTGTTACGCCAGGGCAGCCAGGTCACTTTGCGAGGGATCGTCCGACCGGGCGCCACGCGGTGGCTCACCTTCGTGTTCTCGCTGCCGCTCATCATCTCCTACAGATTATCGCCGAGGCGTGGTACACATGGGTCGCCAGGTCGCGCAGAGGTCGTGGCTCGTCGATTCTAGCGGTCCTCGAACCGCATTTATGCTTTGTCCACCGACAGATCGTGAGGCCTCACCGATGTCGCCACGTACCTTATCGGGCCGGGTTTGATGTTTATGCTTTGATAGATCCGGTTCTACTGGCCCTATATATCTCCCTTGTTGCTAGTAGGATAGGGGCAGAGCTCGAGTCCATAGACCCTTTCGAGGTAGCTACGCCATGGGTGATTCGGTGGTAGCTCGGCGGTATATATAGCTTGTCTGTGACCATATACGATCGTCGACTCAGCCGACTTGATAGAGTTGGAAATGATTGACTTCGACGTGATTATGGGGATGGATTGGCTAGCTTCTTGCTACGCCAATGTAGACTGCAGAGAGAGAGTAGTACGGTTCCAGCTCGGCGAGCCGGTTGTTGAGTGGGAGGAGCACCAGACGCTGGTGGTAGGTTTATTTCCTACCTCAAGGCTAGGAAGATGGTGCAGGGGTATATCTACCATCTCGTCGTGTTTGATATCGAGGTCGCAGCATCGATTTTCGGTCCATCCAGAGTCGAGAGTTCCCAGACGTGTTTCCAGACGACCTCCCGGGTATCCCTCCTGAGAGGGAGATTGAGTTTTGTATAGACACATTGCCAGACACTCGGCCTATTTCCATTCCGCCATACGTAATGGCACCCGCCGAGTTGAGAGTTGAAGGATCACTTAGGATTTGGCCGAGAAGCGGCTTCATCAGCCTAGTGTTTCACCCCGGGAGCGCGGTATTGTTCGTGAAGAAGAAGGGCGACGCCGCGCATGTGTGTTGACTACTGCGGTGAACAAGGTGACCATTAAGAACGATACCCTTCCCAGATTGATGATTTGTTCGACCATTAGGCGCGAGATGTTTTTCCAAGATTGATCTACACGGGCTATCATCAAAGTGCGAGTCGAGAAGGCGGATGTCCCTAGGATCGCATTCAGACCCGACGCATTATGAGTTCGTGGTCATGTCTTTGGTTGACCAATGCTCCGCCAGATTCATGGATTTGATGAACCGAGTGTTCAAACCATTTTTGGACACGCTTGTAATAGTGTTCATTGATGATATCTTGGTTTATTCTCGCCAGAGCGAGCACGCGAGCATTTGGCGATCGGGCCGACAGCTTCTCCGGATCGCAGCAGTTACGCCAAGTTTTCCAAATGTGAGTTTTGTTGACTTCGTGGCATTTCGCATATTGTCGGGCCGATGGCATTCGAGTGGATACGCCAAGATCGAGGCGCCAGACTTGGCCTAGACCTACTACTCCGGCTGCAGGTTCGCAGCTCGGGCCTCACGGATATTATCGGCGTTCGTGGGAGAAGTTTGCTTCTATCTCTCGCACCATTGACCAGCCGACTCGAAGGCACCAAGTTTCATGGATCGATGCTTGTGGCGGGGTTTCGATTCTCGAAAGAGAGATCGACGACCGCCTCGCTTTACTCTTCCGCAGGTCCGCACGGTTATGTTGTGTATTGTGATGCGTCAGCATCGGCCGATGTGTGTTGATGCGGCATGGTAGAGTTATAGCGCACGCATCCCGACAGCTTAAGAAACACGCAGAGGAACTACCCCACCCATGATTTGGAATCGCGCAGTGATTCACGCCTTTGAAGATCTGGAGGCACTATTTGTATGGGGTTCACGTGGATATTTATACGCACCACAAGAGCCTCCAGATATCTTCACCGCAGGAGCCGAACTTACACGCAGAGGCGGTTAGAGTTGCTTAAGGATTACGATGTTGATATCCCGTACCACCCGGGAAGGCCAATGTCAGGCGCGATGCTCTTAGTCGTAGGTCGATGGGAGCCTATCGACGCGCAGCTGCAGAAGCGGACATGGTTCGTGATTTGCACCGATTAGCGAGCCTCGTGTCCGCTTGATTGATTCCGATAGCGATGGGGTTAGAGTTCGTGAGGTTGCCGAGTCTTCCATCGTCGAGGAGGTGAAGAGGCAACACCGAGGATCCACTTTGATTCGATATCGTGATACGCCTCTTCGTGAGGCGCGGTCCGTTTGAGGTAGCACGATGGGTGCTAAGGTTTGAGGGCGTGTCAGGTGTTCCGGATGTTTCGACTTGGCAAGAGTTCTTTGTTATACCCCGTAGTCCCGTGGTATGTATGCGAGGACGACGTGCGAGAATCACGTAAAGATCGAGGAAGAAAGAGGCGATTTTTCCACTAAAAGTTTCCTGTTTTGTGAAGGAAAAAGGTTCGTTAATGGGAATTGATTCCCAATTTGGTATTCGGACTTCCGGAATATTAGAGAATTATGGAATTTTATTTTGGAAATGGTCACGTGGGCCCACGAGAAATTTACTTTGCCAAGGGCCCACTTTGTTCTCGAGATTTTGGCCATTGTGATATTTTCTGAAGATGTTTTTGGGCCAATAGAAGGGTGACACGTGTCACCCCGCTAGTGGCTCGCCGAACGGCCTTGTGCACAACACCTTGCCAGAGTCGCCGACTAAACGCTTTACATAACTTAGGGGAAAATTCCGCTATGTCTTTTCTTATTTTGCGGATTTTTCCGAGAAACGAACATTTTGGATCAACGGAGGTGACACGTGTCACCCTCACATCGAAGCAGTCGGGCGACAGGCCGATCAGCGGGCAAGTTGTGGGTAGATATTTGTGTAGATATTTGTGAGGGTTTTAAGGAGTAGGGACTAGGGCACTGGGCATATCTTGCCCTACACTTGCCTAACACTTGGCTAGATCTTGGCCATCGTTGGCCTCGCTTGTGCTATAAATACCATCTCTAAGGTCAAGACTTCTTCATCCAAAATGCCTAAGTCTTGAGAGCCTTCCCTCCCCTTTTCGAGGCCCTCGCCGAGAGTTCCCCAGTGGGTAGGCGAGGGTAGCCACCCTCTCCAGGTGTGGCGCTGGTACCCCTAGCCTAGTTTGTTTTCATATAATACCCCCTCTCGTAGAAATACTCTCAAAAGTATTGTTATAATGCCCAAATTACCTTAGCCGTATACCTTGTTGTATTCTAAGGTTATACCTATCTGAAAAGCCCGTAAATACTATTATACTTCCCACAATACAAACCGAAACCCTAGGAAAATCTCCATACCGTCTGGAGTGTTGTGTAAGTTGGTTAGAACTTCTAAGGGTGGTTTAGAGCGGGTTGAGCGCTGAGTCGAGCTAAACGATTGCCCGTGATCGACTTTATACTTGGATAATTATGGGCTTATCGAGGTAAATATCTTGTCCCCCTATTGTAATTGACGTTACATGTCAGGAAATTATAGTTGAAGTTTACTATGTATATAATGAACATAGCTTGTGGCAATGTCTGGACTTAAGCTCAAGAATCGAATCGAACTGTTTTTACATAGATCAGACATAAGAGAATTGTACCCGTCGTTAGATGTATAACCCCTCGTTGGCTCGCAGTACCGCTAGAGAGGAGATTTACGCTGATGCGGGAGGTGCCGAATTTTCAGAATGTTCTACGATGTTAATAAAGCGCCATGGCCTTATAGGTTGAAATGCTACGTGTGGAATGATCCACTTGACTTAAGGAGTAGCCGATCGTTTGAGCGCTTTGCTATTAGTCGATACTCGTCGCGAGGTATGTGAACCTCTTCCTATCTCTTCTAGCATGATATGTGTGAAACTATGTAGTACGGTGACGCATACGTGCTAAATGTGTTTGAGTGGTTTAAAACATAAAGTGTTATAACGGCTTTATGGGAAGTTGGTTATAACTTTTTATGTTAGTAAGAAAATACATGTGGTTTTTAAAAGGTAATCGATTTGAACTATAAGCGCTTGTTATATGATAAGAAAGAACTTGAAGTATTTCAAAAGATTTTGAATCATTTTGAAAGGAGAAGTAATACTTGGTGTTTGAAAACTTAAGAGTTATACTAGCTTTATGGGAAGTTAGGTATAACGCTTAAGAATGCTTTCTTCGATTTCGAAATCGAATGTATCGACAAACCACCGCAAATACATTAAAAGGAAATGTTTTGAATAATTAAGTATTATTAAAACCGAGAAACTTCCATCCGCATGAAGCTAAGATGAGACAAAATGATATTTCCTAGATCATGGTCATTGTAATAAGATTGTTATAAACAAGAATATCCTACTCACATATAAGGCTTATGTTTCTGATTGTTTAAAAGAGAATTATATTCTTAAATGAATAAGACTATGAATCAAAACCTTTCTAAAATAAGAAACGTGAACATTTGAAATTAGGCAAACTTGACGCTTGGAAAATAATGTTGTTACTTGATTTTACAAAGGTAAGAGTTTTGGTTTTCTTAAAAGATACCACTCTATTTTATACTACTGTATTGTGTGACTTTTGGAAAGTAACGATATCTTTTAAAGAGTTAATGTATGAAGTACTTGGGGATAAAACCCGAACTTGTTAGCATATAGTAGAAGGCACCGTGTGTATAACTTGATTGTGTTGGTTTGTGATAGCCTTGTAATACCTTCTTGTTGATTTGATAAGTAAACATGCTAGGATGCTACGGGTGTTAGTATCTTGTGATGTTTGTGTAAAGGGGTTTTTACTTTGTTGTGCTTATGTTGTGTAACGATAAGTCGTTATGATAGTATTATACATCACTCATCTCGAGATGATTCCGGGTTGCTCGCCTCCGACGCGGGTAGATCAGCGGGTCGATGGACCTATGATTCGAGACTACCTACGCGTCGAGGGGCCTATGCGGAACTGCGGAAGTTCCAGGTTAGGATGCGTCCCTTGTGGTCATGCGGTCCTTGTGGCCATGCGGACGGCGAGTCCAGGATGCTGCCGGGGAGTAGCTACCCTCGATGCGGGTATACCTACGCGCCGATCCGATTGGCCTACGCGAGTGCGGAAAGTTCCAGGGCTAGACGCGCACATTAGATACTGCGCAAGTGGTCGCTTTGATCATGTGGCGATTCAGACAGATCTTATGATCTGATTCATGACCTTGTTGGTACTGTAGGTGTTAGTAGTCGGCTATGCCTTCGTATTACCCCGTATGTGTTATTATGGCACGTGGGACACGTGTTCGTGTGTGTTCCTTGGTGTTATATCATAAAAGCGGCGGAAGGTATTCCACGCATGATTGATGTTGTGGGCGTGAGACCCATTGTTATATTTGAGTGATGACTTGAGGCGTGAGTCCCCGACTTGACATGATCGCTATTATTGTGGAATCGTAGTTCGTTATCATACATGTCTCACGCTTTGTATAGACTACTATGATTTCATTTACGATTTATCTTTAGTTTTACATACTCTGCACTGCATCGACCTCCCGGGCCGCTCATGCCGCAGTTGAGGTACATCGATCGTTGATCCTAGCTCTCGTGGTCACGCGTCGTTGGGAAGCTCCGTTTCTCCGAGGCTTATCATGTATAGTCCTATCGTAGTAAGTGTTTACATTCGTGGTTTGGCGGGCCCCGTCCCGCCATTGTGGTCGATCATTCTTAGGTGTAATCGTTTGGGCGGGTTGGTAAAAGGATTGCTGTTCATTTGTAAAAGAGTTGATGGTTATATATATGCCGAAAGGCAAGTTTTCCTGATTATTGTTTTATATTTACGTTATCTCGTTGTTGTTTTATGTTCGATTACTCGATGTTGTGTCACTAGGGTGCCCGGGTAAGGCACGACCACGCGCCCAGATTCGGTCGTGACAAAAGTGGTATCGAGCGATTAATCCTCGGAAAGTGTCTACGCATCAGATCCAAGAGATTCATGATTATCGGTGTGCACCACACCAATAATCGTGAGGCTATAGGATATTTAGGATTGGTTTCTATTCTTCTCACTCGAGATCGTGCCTTAGAGCCGTGTTGTAAGTTGGACCTCCGACGAAATTCATTCCTTATCGTTATGCTCCGCAGGGCAACCCGCCTGTGAGGCGTGGCAGGCGGCGAGGCGCGAGTTGAGTTCGGCGTCGAGAGGCACAGCCCAATCATTACCTAGGGTAGTGCTTCATTCGGGATTTCGCGACGTCACTAGCCCCAGCAGAGTTTAGCATGACGGCGGCCCATCTGCCCACGATATTTGAACCTTCGCCCACGATCGAACAGTGAATATGGATTGCAAAGAGGCAACCCTATTACTAGCTATAGATTTGGCTACCAGAGATTATACCGATGTACCACGAGTCTTGATGACTACCTAAGAGAGGGTTGTGCAAGAGTAATTCTTCAGTTGGGCTTGAGCATGGCCTGTGTACGGGCTTATGTACAGCAGGCCGAAAAACGTAGAGATTGACGGGTTAACCAAGGACAGCAGAAGAGGGCCAGAGCAGCAAGGTCCTTCGGTAACTTTCAAGGTGAGTATACCTTAAGTGCTAGGTTCTGATAGCAGTGTGTTAGTTGTGATTAAAAATCATGGTGGGTTAACCGAGTAAGATTTTGGAGGATAGAGAAAGTGTGAGCCTTAGAGCTTTATACGCAAAGACCTTAGAGGTAAGGCCATCTCGAGAAAGGTGTAGTGTTATGTTTGACCCTTATAGGAGTGCATAGTGCACGTGAGCTATGTTCGTGGGATAAGTCCCTGAGTAGCGTGATTTGAAAGAAGGTAGTCGAGCTAGGAAGACCGCTAGGTTTTCGTAATATGATTTGTGAAATTATTCCTTCGGGGAGCTAGTGTTTTGCGCAATGCCGGGTCGGGTTGAGGCCATGCTGGTCAACCCGCGGCAGTGGTGGGTCGGTTGTGGTGGTCCCGCCTTGTGGTAGGGTCACGAGGGTGTTAGGCGAGTTTAGTTAACCAGCAGATGAGTTCGTGGATGCGTCGACCGCTGGTCGGCCGATGGGGCGACCATCGTGTTCTTCTGGCCGACCGCTTTACTCGACGTGTTGGTTATCGGAAAGGTTGTAAGGTTGCACGGTGCCTACCTTCACCTTATGATCGATGGAGCCGTGGTACGCTGTTTTTGTTTCGAAGTTTTGCCGGCATGTGTTAAGAACTCGTAAGTCTCGACCGCATTCGCCTCGCCGGTGTTTGGATTTCGGTAGTTGTGAGGATTGTTGTCTCTGTGGAGGAGCGTTTGAGCTACCATTTCGATGTTCGGATGTCGCCTTTGAAGCCTTGTAGGGCGGAAGTGTAGGTTGCCGATTGGTTCGAGGTTGGCAAGGTTCGATTAGTTGGTTGAGCTTGTTCCAGCAGATCGGATAGGCGAAACTTGGCTAGAAGAAGTTACGCACCGAGGAATCGTGGCGGATAATCGGCGACGACGCCAGAGTTCAGCCGACGGTCTTCTTGAAAGTACCACCGGTTAGGTGTGACGAGTTTGGAAACTAAAGCCGACGAATGTGGTAAGAGTTCGAGTGTACGAGATCCTCCGATCGCAAGGCACCATTTGTCGGGTCGTCGAGCAAGGCTCGCGACAAAGTGACAAAAGTGGTATCGCGACTAAGGAAGTATATTTTGACCCGGGAAGAGGTATTTGTGGTGATATAGAGGTGTTTTCCTCGTAGACTTGGATATAAGTATGCGCAGTATTTACGTGGCCGTACGGCAGATTGTTTCGTAAGTATAGTAGTGAAGACTATATCAAGCACGCTTGTTTTTGAGACTTAGAAGGAACATTCGGACGAATGTTTCTAAGAGGGAAGAATGTTATACAGTAGTCCCGTGGTATGTATGCGAGGACGCACGCATGCGAGAATCTGACAGAAAGATTGGAAAGGAAGAAAGAGGCGATTTTTCCACGGAAAAGTTTCGGTTTGTGAAGGAAAAGGTTCGTTAATGGGAATTGATTCCCAGATTTGGTATTCGGACTTCCGGAATATTAGAGAATTATGGAATTTTATTTTGGAAATGGTCACGTGGGCCCACGGAGAAATTTACTGGTTTTTAGGGCCCACTTTGTTCTCGAGATTTTGGCCATCAGGATATTTTCTAAGATGTTTTTGGGCCAATAGAAGGGTGACACGTGTCACCCCGCCAGTGGCTCGCCGAACGGCCTTTGGCACAACACCCTTGCCAGAGTCGTTTCGACGAAACGCTTTACATAACTTAGGGAAAATTCGCTATGTCTTTTCTTATTTTTGCGGATTTTTCCGAGAAACGAACATTTTGGACCAACGAGGGTGACACGTGTCACCCTCACATTGAAGAAGTCAGCGCTTAGGGCGATCAGTGGGCAAGTTGGGTAGATATTTGTGTAGATATTTGTGAGGGTTTTAAGGAGTAGGGACTAGGGGCACTTGGGCATATCTCGCCCTACACTTGCCTAACACTTGGCTAGATCTTGCCGTTGGTTGGCCTTGGCTTGTGCTATAAATACCCTCTAAGGTCAAGACTTCTTCATCCAAAATGCCTAAGTCTTGAGAGCCTTCCCTCCCTTTCGTGAGCCCTCGTCGAGAGTTCCCCAGTGGGGTAGGCCGAGGTAGCCACCCCCTCCTTTGTGGTGTCGTGGGTACCCCTAGCCTAGTTTGTTTTCATATAATACCCCTCTTGGTAGAAATACTCTCAAAAGTATTGTTATAATGCCCAAATTACCTTAGCCAGTATACCTTGTTGTATTCTAAGGTTATACCTATCTGAAAAGCCCGAAATACTATTATACTTCCCAGTCACCACAAAACCGAAACCCTAGGAAAATCTCCATAGTCCGTTGGGTGTTGTGTAGTTGGTTAGAACTTGGGGTGGTTTAGAGCGTTGAGCGCCGGAGTTGAGCTAAACGATTGCCCAGATCGACTTTATACTTGGATAATTATGGGCTTATCGAGGTAAATATCTTGTCCCCTATTGTAATTGGATGTTACATGTTGTAGGAAATTATAGTTGAAGTTTACTATGTATATAATCGAACATAGCTTGGCAATGTCCTTGGACTTAAGCTCAAGAATCGAATCAACTGTTTTTACATGGGGATCAGACATAAGAGAATTGTACCCGTTCGGGTTAGATGTATAACCCCAGTTGGCTTCGTAGCCGCCCAGTAGGAGAGAGATTTACGATGCGGGGAGAGGTCGCCGAATTTTCTCGTAGAATGTTCTACGATGTTAATAAGAGACTTGTGGCCTTATAGGTTGAAAAGCGACGTGTGGAATTATCCACTTTACTTAAGGAGTAGCCGATCGTTTGGAGCGCTTTTGCTATTAGTCGATACTGGCCGCGAGGTATGTGAACCTCTTCCTATCTCTTCTAGCATGATATGTGTGAAACTATGTAGCGGTGAGACGCATACGTGCTAAATGTGTTTGAGTGGTTTAAAACATAAAGTGTTATAACGCTTTATGGGAAGTTGGTTATAACACTTTATGTTAGTAAGAAAATACATGTGGTTTTTAAAAGGTAATCGATTTGAACTATAAGCGCTTGTTATATGATAAGAAAGAACTTGAAGTATTTCAAAAGATTTTGAATCATTTTGAAAGGAGAAGTAATACTTGGTGTTTGAAAACTTAAGAGTTATACTAGCTTTATGGGAAGTTAGGTATAACGCTTAAGAATGCTTTCTCGATTTGAAATCGAATGTATCGACAAACCATCGCATACATTAAAAGGAAATGTTTTGAATAATTAAGTATTATTAAAACCAAGAGAAACTTCCATCTGCATAGAAGCTAAGATGAGACAAAATGATATTTCCTAGATCATGGTCAGTAATAAGATTGTTATAAACAAGAATATCCTACTCACATATAAGGCTTATGTTTCGATTGTTTAAAAGAGAATTATATTCTTAAATGAATAAGACTATGAATCATGAAACCTTTCTAAAATAAGAAACGTGAACATTTGAAATTAGGCAAACTTACGCTTGGAAAATAATGTTGTTACTTGATTTTACAAAGGTAAGAGTTTTGGTTTTCTTAAAAGATACCACTCTATTTTATACTACGTATTGTGTGACTTTTGTGAAAGTAACGTATCTTTTAAAGAGTTAATGTATGAAGTACTTTGGGGATAAAACCCGAACTTGTTAGCATATAGTAAGGTACCGGTGTGTATAACTTGATTGTTGGTTTGTGATAGCCTTGTAATACCTTCTTGTTGATTTGATAAGTAAACATGCTAGATGCTACGTGTGTTAGTATCTTGTGATGTTTGTGTAAAGGGGTTTTTCCTTTGTTGTGCTTATGTTGTTTAACGATAAGTCGTTATGATAGTATTATACATCACTCATCTCTTGAGATGATTCCGGTTAGCCGCCTCCGACGCGGGTAGACTCAGCGGGTCGATGGACCATGATTCGAGACTACCTCACGCGGGTCCGGGGCCTGCGCGAATCGCGAAGTTCCGTGTTAGACGCGCCTTGTGGTCATGCGGTCCTTGTGGCTACGCGACGGCGAGTCGAGGATGCCGCCGGGAGTAGCTACCCTCGATGCGGGGTATACCTACGCGGGCCGATCCGATTGGCCTACGCGAGTCGCGGAAAGTTCCAGTGGCTAGACGCGCACATTAGATATCGCGCAAGTGGTCATCTTTGATCATGTGGCGGTCAGACAGATCTTATGATACGATTCATGACCTTGTTGGTACTGGTGTTAGTAGTCGGCTATGCCTTCGCATTTACCTCAGACAGTTATTATGGCACAGTGGACTCGTGTTCGTGTGTGTTCCTTGGTGTCGTTATATCATAACCGCTGGCAGTGAGGAAGGTATTCCACGCATGATTGATGTTGGGCGTGAGACCCATTGTTATATTTGAGTGATGACTGAGGCGTGAGTCACGACTTGACATGACCGCTATTATGTGAATCGTAGTTTGTTATCATACATGTCTCTGCTTTGTATAGACTACTATGATTTCATTTACGATTTATCTTTAGTTTCACATACTCAAATTCGACTTCTCGCCGGGCCGTTCATGCCGCAGTTGAGGTACATCATCGTTGATCCTAGCTCTCGTGGTCAGCGTTTGGGAAGCTCCGTTTTCCGAGGCTTATCGATGGTATACCCCGTCGTAGTAAGTGTTTACATTCGTGGTTTGGCGGCCCCGTCCCGCCATTGGTCGTATCATTCTTAGAGGTCTGTAGTAATCTTGTAGGCGTGGTTGGTAAAAGGATTAAGCTGTTCATTTGTAAAAGAGTTGATGGTTATATATATGCCGAAAGGCAAGTTTTCCTGATTATTGTTTTATATTTCGTTATCTCACGTTGTTGTTTTATGTTCTGATTACTGCGATGTTGTGTCACTAGGGTGCCCGGTAAGGCACGATCACGCCCATTCGGTCGTGACATTCTTGGGAAGCACACGTACGCGTTACTCTATCCATCCGTGGTCGACCAAGATGTACCACGACCTTAGATCCGTGTATTGGTGGGATGGCTTGAAGAGGGACGTTTGAGTTCGTAGCTCGGCCCGTGTTGTCGCAGTGAAGGTAGAGCACCGGAGACACGGTGGTTTGTTGCAGCGATAGAGATCCCGACACGGAAGTGGGAGGTAATCAACATGGACTTCATCACGGGATTACCTCGCACTCGGAGGAGACATGATTCTATATGGGTTATCGTCGACAGTCGACGAAATCAGCCCACTTTCTTCCCGTCGGACGACTTTTTCTACCGAGGATTGTGCGCACTTTACATCCGAGAGATCGTCGACCGCATGAAGTCCCTACTTCGATCATATCGCATGCAGGAGCCCGGTTTACGCCAACTGGAGGTCCTTCCAGAGGGTTTAGGACGCAGAGTGAGCAATCGCATTTCATCCACGCATGACGACAGCAGAGCGCACTATCCGGACTTCGAGGATATCTGCGAGCCCGTGTTATTGACTTCAGTGGTAGTTGGGAGGATCATTTGCCTCTAGTTGAGTTCGCAGATAATAATAGCTACCACTCAAAGATTCGATGGCGCCTTATGAGGCCTTGTATGGGAGGAAGTGCGATCGCCTATAGGTTGGTTCGAGGTGGGCGAGTGCGGCTAGTGGGACCAGATTTGGTGCAGCAGATGGATAAGGTGAAGCTTATCCGAGAGCGGCTATCGATACTCGAGTCGGCGAAGTCGATGCAGATCATCGTCGCCGACATCCGGAGTTCGTAGTTGATGATTGGGTTTTCTGAAGGTGTCACCCATGGCGGTGTGATGAGATTCGGGAAGAAGGAACTCACCAAGGTACATTGGGCGTTTGATTGTCCGCAGGCAAGGTTGCCTATGAGTTGGATCCGCCGTCCGATTTGGAGGCAGTGCATCCGTGTTTCACGTTTCTATCTTTGAGAGATGTATCGGGGATCCATCTAGAGTACATCCGATTGACAATGTCCAGGTGACCGAGGGGTTATCGTATGAGGAGATTCCCATAGCGATAATCGATCGTCAGGTTAGACGTCTGCGGACGAAGGACGTGACTTCCGTCAAAGTCTTGTGGCGGAACGAGCTCAGGGAGGAGATGACGGGAAGCCGGCGAGGACATGAGGCGAAGTATCCTCACCTATTCCCCACACCTCCAGGTAATTCACTTTCCTACTTGTAAATCTTCATTATCGTTTATGCCTAAGTGTTGTTTTATGGCCGTGTGGCTTTTGTAAATCGCTTAAGTTTTGAAGAACCTTATCGTTATATGTCTTGGGAAGGAACATTCGACGAATGTTTCTAAGGAGGGGAGAATGTTATACCCCGTATTTCCAGAGTATGTACGTAAAGGAATACGTACAAAAAGTTTGGTCTTAAAGTTAGGCCTTGGACGATTTTTTGGGCACAACTCACAAAGCGAATAGTTTTCCGACGAAACGCTTTCCACGCGTCGTAGGGTAAATTCCGCTATGCCATTTCTAATTTTGCGGATTTTTCCGAGAGACGAAACATTTTGGACAACGGGAGGGCGACACTTGTCACCCTCCAATTGATGGATGTGAGGCGTTCATATGGCCGATTGGAGTTGCCAACTTGGTCAAGTTGTTGGTAAGATATTTTGTGTGCAAGTTGGCTAGGTACACTTGCCCTAATCTTGACCTTACACTTGCCTAGCACTTGGCTAAATCTTGGCCATTGGTTGGCCATCCCTTGACCTATAAATACCCCCCTTAAGATGAAGAGTTCTTCATCCACAAATTACTTTCCAAGTCTTGAAAATCCTCCCTTCTCCCTTGTTAGCCATTTCGTCCAAGCCCTCTTCCCCCTCTAGCCTAAGTGACCCTTGGCCGAGGCTTACTCCCCCCCTAGCCTAGCCGAAATCTACCCCCCCTCCCTTGGTAGAAAAGTTGCCTTCTAGTATTGTTATAATGCCCAAAATACCCTAGCCCAAATCCCTTAGTCCTTAGTAGAAGTTGTGAAGAACTTCTAAGGTTTCCTTGGAACTATCGGAGCGTTCAACTTAGGAGCTAAACCTTGCTCAGGCGCGACTTTTATCTTGGATATTATTGGGCTTACCGAGGTAAATAAACTTACCCTTCTTTTATAATTAGAGAATATATACTGTAGAAGTATAAGAATAAGTATAAATACTTAGGCTAATATTACTGTATAGAATTGAACTGTTATCACGAGAAGGGTTTAAAAGAAGAATAATTGAATCAGACTTACATAGGATGTTTACAGTGAGACTCATATAACTCACTGTAGGGTTGTCTGCCCGACTTTCCGTAGAATTGTGAACCTCTGCTTAGAATGACCTTGAGTAGTCTAGACTTTGATAGATGTGCGTGACTATTATAGGTGATTCTCTGCGCGACATATTCAACTTGGCGAAGGTTTTCGAGAAGGTATGTGATTCTTCCTAAAGCATGATATTTTAAATATATATAGTGCGGTAGACGTATACGTGTTAATCGAATAATAACTACGGCAATGTCTTTCGACTTAAGCCCGAATAATACTTACGGCAATGTCTTGCGACTTAAGCTGAATAATAAAGATCTTAAAAGTCTTTCAAAAGAATTATAACACGCTTTTGAAAGAAGAAGAATAGTTGTTTTTTAAAACAAGAAGCTTAAGGGTTATACTAGCTTTATGGGAAGTTAAGTATAACGGCTTAAGCTTTATAAAAAGGAATGATTTACTTATGTGTTTGATAAAAGACTTGTATTGATTTACGAAAGGTATAATAAGATAGTTTTGGTGAGTAGACATATTGTGACCCTATGTGTTAGTATCTTGTAACGCTTGTGAAGAGGTCGGTTTACTTATGCTTATGTTGTTTGAACTATAAGTTGTTGTGTTAGTACTATATCACTCACCTCTTGAGATGATACCGGGTTGTCGCCTCGACGCGGGTAGACTCAGTGATGCGGGACCATGATTCGAGAATACCTCACGCGGGTCGAGGGGCCTATGCGAGCTACGAGAGTTCCGTGTTAGTATGCGGGTTATGCCTCACGCGGTCTATGTGCCACGCGACAACGAGTCGGGGCGACGCCGAGGAGTAGCTACCCTCGACGCGGGGTCATACCTCATGCGCCCACGTGAGTGGCCATGCGGACTCGAGTCGAGATTAGGCTAGCGAATGATGATGTGGGCGAGTGGCCTGCTTTCGATCATTCGCATCAGACAAGACCTATTACGCTTTACCTATCACGCTCTTGTTTGTGATGGCACTATGCGGTTTCTCGTTGTTTCACACATATTTGTAAACCGGTTTTAAAAATGATATGTTTTCATTTAAGTACCTTACAGCCGCATACTTAGTACTGTTGTACCGACTCCTTCGGGGCGCGTTCATGCCGCAGTGGCAAGCAGTGCTAGATCCACATCCTTAGGATCTCTTTGCATTGGTGTTAGAGCTCCATCTTCTCGGAGGCTCTACTTTTGGTATGATCTCCTGTATTGTAGGTAGTTTTGTGCCAGGGGTATGGCGGGGCCCTGTCCCGCCATAGTTGTTTACTTCCTTAGAGGTCTGTAGTACTATTGTACAGTTGGGATGTAACTGCAAAACATGAGTTATATATATTATGCCGAAAGGCAAGCTTTTCATCAGATAAACTGTTTCTGTTTTACTCTGTTTCCTGTCTTGTTTTATATTTCCGCTGGTTACTCTGATATATGACTACTTGGGTGCCCCGGTAAGGCACCAGTCACGGGCCCCGGAACGGGTCGTGACAATACTTACGAGAACAAATCTGCCACACCTGGCCACAGAAAACACCTGCGCAAATAGTCACATCTAAGCCCACGAGGAAACACCTCTAACATCACCAAAGTAATGATCACAACTATGCTTGCCATACATGCTCGCTTCTCCCTTAACTCGTCGTGATACCACTTTTGTCACTTTGCCGCGAGGTTCTAGTGTCACTCCGGCGACGCAACAAATGGTACCGGGCTGCATGCGATCCCTGAGGCTGTCGTACACTCGAACTCTTAACACATTTCTGATACTGCTTCAGTTTCCAAAACTCGGGGTTACTATCTCTAGTGTGGTCATCATTAACTGGGAACACTCTGGATGGATCACCGATACTTTCCCGATCATAACAATACGAAAGACCGGACGTACTGCCTCCTAAGTCGGACGGCAAATGCTAACATATAGGCAACCTGGCCTATTCTTCACATGAACTCGTGCGGCCCAAAGTAACTCGGGCTAAGTTCCTCTGTTTCCAAAACTCGTCACACCCAAACCGGTGGTACTTTCAAGAAGACCGACCCAACTCGAACTCTAGCGCCGCCGATTATCCGCACGATTTCTCCGAGCCGCCAAAACCTCTCCTAGACGACTTCCCTATCCACATCACCTGGAACAAGCTCAACCAACTATTTGCACCTTGCCAACATCGAACCAATCGACCGCAACTTACACTTCCGCCCCTACAAGGCCCCATAAGGCGACATTCAAAACGAAATGGTAGCTTAAACACTCTCTCCACAGAGACAACAATCCCCACAACTACCTCTCAAATCCAAACACCGCCCGGTGGCGAATGCGATCTGAGACTCACTGAAGTTCTTAACCAATGCTTGGTAAAACTTCGAAACAAAAACCGACCACTGGCTCCACATGCGTCATAAGGTGAAGGTAGGCACCTGCGAGCCTTACAACCTTTCTCGATAAATCAACATCGCTGAGTAAACGGTCTTTGCTAGAAAACAAGACGGCCGACCTCTCGCCCGACCATCGGTCGAGTGCATCCACGACCAGACACTGTTAACTAAACTTGGGCCTAACACCCTCATAACCCCAACCCAAAGCGGACCACCACAACCGACACCACCAAACTCGCCGCGGTTGACCCGCAACGTGGCCTCAACCCGACCAAGAACGCCGCACCATACTAGCTCCCGATCCGAACAATCTCACTAATCACGTTTAAAACCTAGCGGTCTTCTTAGCTCAACTACCCTCTTTCATTCCACACTACTCAGGGACGTATCACACAATATATCTCACGTGCACTAAGCACTCCGATAAGGATCAAACATAACACTACACCTTTACTCGAGATGGCCTTACCTCTAAGGTCTCTACGTATAAAACTCTAAGGCTCACACCTTCTATCCCCAAACTCTTACTCCTGTTAACCCACCATGATTTCTAATCACAACTAACACACCGCTATCGTAACATAGCACTTAAGGTATACTCACCTCATCCCACATACCGATCTCTGCAGGTTAAGGATATATCTATATCTCTCGCTTCACTCCCTTAGTCGTTCTAATCAAACTCGCCCGTAGGCGATAGCTAAGAAGATGACAAACTACCCACCGATCCTCGAAGGCTAAGTCCTCCCGCAAGGACAAGCTTTCAACATCGCACTCGACGGTCATAGTACAACAAGTACCAACTAAGAGACGACATTCCCGAGATGACGCCGCCACATCGTGAACACCGAGAAAATCAATCGGATGGCCGAACCTTCGCGTGTGACGGTGAACGGAAGCTCGAGCTCGACCAACTCCTGCATACCGAACGCCCCGAACCTGTGAGGACCTTTCGCACCGTGGATGCGCATAATCTATTCACGCGAGGCGACTCGCCTCGAAAGTTACCAAAGGACCTTGCCGCTCGCCCTCTTCTCGCCCTCGTTAACGTCGATTTCTACGCTTGGCACATTGCGCATAAGCCCGCATACGTGCCATGCTCAAGCCTAATCAAGAATTTCTCTCGCACAACCTCTCTTAGATATTCATCAAGACTCGCAGTACATCGGTATACTTTCTCGTAGCCAAATCCATAGCTAGTAATGTGGTCGCCTTGAAATCTATATTCTCTGCTCCCGCCATGGAACCGGCGTTCAAATATCATGGCCGCAGATGGAATCGCCGCCGTGCTAAACTCACTGGGCTAGTGACGTTGCAGAACTCCCGAATGAAGCACCACCCAAGGTGAAGATTTGGCCCATGCCTCGCAACCCTCTCGAACTCTACTCGCAGCCTCCTCACCGCTTTGCCTCCCGGGCCCGGTTGCCCTACGCGAGGCATAGCGGTAAGGGAAAGAAATACGTGAGAGGTCCAACTTACAACACAACTCTAAGGCACGATCTCGAGTGAGAAGAATAGAAACCAATCCTAAATATCCTATAGCCTCACGATTATTGGTGTGCACAACACACCGATAATCAAGACTTCATCGATACGGCTCAGTAGACACTTTCCGAGGATTAATCGCTCGATACCACTTTTGTCACGACCAACCCGGGCGGATCGTGCCTTACCCGCACCCCAAAGAGTCATACATCGAGTAATCGGAATATAAAATAACCAAGATATGAAACAAAGATAAATTGAGACACGATATCTCGAAGAAAGTTGCCTTTCGGCATAAATAATAATAACAACTCTTTCAAAATGAACAGCTTTAATCCTTTCTTTACAAACCCCGCCACAACAAGATTACTGCACTCTACGAATGATATGACAACAACGACGGACAGGGTTCCGCCATACCACGAATGTAGCACCTACAACAACAGGACTATACGAAGATAAGCCTCCGAGGAACGGAGCTTCCCAAACGCTGAACCGTGACCCTAAGAGCGAGGATCAACGATCGTGTACCTTTACCGCGCAGATGAACGCACTTCAAGGAGGTCAAGATAACAAGTACCGAGTATGCGAATCAAAATATCAGAAATGAAATCATAGTAGTCTATATAAAGCAGAGACATGTATGATAACCAAACTACGCTTCACAATAAATAAGTCATATCAAGTCGTGACTCACGCCGAAGTCATCACTCAAATACATAAATATGGGTCTCACGCCCACAACATCAATCATGCCCGTGGAATACCTTCCCACCGCCGGCCGATGATAGAAAAGCACCAAGGAATACACATGAACAGCAGTCCCACTGTGTCCAAATAAAACAAGACAGGTAAGCACGAAGGCATAGCCGACTACTAACACCTACGGTACTAACAAGGTCATAAAGCGTATCAAGATATCTGTCTGCACCGTCACATGATCAAAGCCGTCGCCGCTCGCAATATCAAATGCGCGCGTCTAGCCACGAACTCCCCGCACCCGCATAGGCCAATCTCATAGGCCCGCATGAGGTATAACCCCGCATCGAGGGTAGCTACTCCGGCGTAAATCGCCCCGACTCGCGATCCGCACGCCACATAGACCGCATGACCATAAAGGCCGCACACTAACCCGAACTCGTAGTTCCGCATAGGCCCCCGGGACCCGCATGAGGTATTCTCGAATCATGGTCCCAGACCGCCTGAGTCTACCCCGCATCGGAGGGCAGCTTAACCTCCGGAAACACGGTGAGTGGTATAATACCAACATAACAGTTTATCGTTTAAAAAACATAAGCACAATCAAGGGAAAACCCCTTTACACAAACATCACAGAATACTAACACACGTAGCATCCTAATATGATTACTTATCAAATCAACACGAAGGTATTACAAGGCTATCACAAACCAACACAATCAAGTTATACACACAAGGTACATTCTATTATATGATTAACAAGATCGAGTATCTATTCCCAAAGTACTTCATACATTATCTTTTAAAAGATACGTTACGTTTACAAAAGTCACACAATACCCGTAGTATATGAAAAATAGAGTGATTATCTTTTGAAGTAAAGCAAAACACTTCTCTTTGTAAAATCAAGTAACAACATTATTTCTCAAACGTCCAAGTTTTCCTAATTTCAAATGTTCACGTTTCTTACTTTAGAAAGGTTTCGTAGTTCATAGTCTTATTCTTTTAAGAATATAATTCTCTTTTAAACTATCTGAGAAACATAAGCCTTATATGAGTAGGATATTCTTGTTTATAACAATCTTATTACAGCAGCCATGATCTAGGAAATATCATTTTGTCTCATCTTAGCTTCTATGCAGATGGAAGTTTCTACTGGTTTTAATAATACTAAATCACAAACATTTCCTTTTATTAACGCCGCAGTTGGTTTGTCGATACACATTCGATTTCAAATCAAGAAACATTCTTAAGCCGTTATACCTAACTTCCCATAAAGCTAGTATAACTCTTAAGTTTTCAAAACCCAAGTATTACTTCTTCTTTCGAAATGATTCAAAATCTTTTGAAATACTTCAAGTTCTTTATTAACACATAACAAGCCGCTTATAGTTCAAATCGATTACCTTTTAAAACCACAAGTATTTTCTTACCAACATAAAGCTGTTATAACCAACTTCCCATAAAGCCGTTATAACACTTTATGTTTTAAACCAATCAAATACATTTAGCATATGTACGTCTACCGTACTACATAGTTCACACATATCATGCTAGAAGAGATAGGAAGAGGTTCACATACCTCGCGACGAGTATCGACTAATAGCAAAACGCTCCAAGTACTTCCAACCGCTTCATTACCTTAAGCCAAGTAAATCGCGCCACACGTAGTACTTCAACCTATAAGGCCACGCGCGCTTATTAACATTAAGATCTCATCAGAGAACATTCTACGTAAAAATTCGGCAAAGACTCCCGCCCGCAACAGCGTAATCTCCTCCTCTATCGGGGCCGGCTACCAAGCCAACCAGGGGGGGGTTAAACGTCTAATCCGGACGTGCACAAATTCTACCTCACAGGAAAGCTACACAAGTCTACTGTAATACAGTCCTATGTAATTACGATTCGCTTCATCACGAAATTGTGCTTAAGTCCAAAGACATTGCCACAAGCTATATTCAGTTCTATATATAGTATACTTCAACTATATATTCCTACAACATGTAATATCCAATTACAATAGGGGGACAAGATAATTACCTCGATAAGCCCATAATTATCCAAGTTTAAAGTCGATCCTGGGCAACGTTTAGCTCCAACTCCGTGCGCTCCAACCCGCTCTAAACCACCCTTAGAAGTTCTAACCAACTTCTACATACTACTCCAACTAACCATGGAGATTTTCCTTAGGGTTTCGATTTGGTGACTGACGGGAAGTATAATAGTATAACTGGGCTTTTGTAAAGGTATAACCTTAGAATACTACAAGGTATATGGCTAAGGTAATTTGGGCATTATAACAATACTTTTGAGAGTATTTCTAACAAGAGGGGGGGTATTATACGAAGACAACTAGGCTAGGGGGTGGGTGTATACCCCTCGGCCTACCCCCCACTGTGGGGCACTCTCGCCGAGGGGAGGGTGCTCTCGCCAAAGGCCTCACAAGGGGGAGGGGGACGAGAACTATACTATGCTGAGGAGGAATTTTAGACTTAGGAAATTTATTTGGATGAAGAAGTCTTCAAAGGGAGAGGTATTTATAGACAAGCCAAAGCCAACCAATGGCCAAGATCTAGCCAAGTGCATAGCAAGTGTAGGGCCAAGATTCACTCACGTGTCCCAACCAACTAACACACAAAATATCCTACCAACTCCTCATCAAATCGCCCAAGGTCCGCCTCACGCCCGCCAATGGGAGGTGCCAAGTGGCGCCTCGTTGGTCCAAAATGTTTCGCCTCTCGGAAAAATCCGCAAAAATTAAAAATGACATAGCCGGAATTTTCCTACGAAAGCGTGGAAAACGTTTCGTCGAAAAACGACTCTAATCGGGTGTTGTGAACAAATAAATTTCGGCCAAGCCACTTTTAAGGTACAACTTTTCTACGTACGTCCTTACGTACATACACTGGAAATACGGGGTATAACAGATAATAAGAATCTTGAAGTATTTCAAAAGAATTGAGAACCTTTTTGAAAGGAAGAGTAATACTTGGTTTTGGAAACATAAGAGTTATACTAGCTTTATGGGAAGTTAGGTATAACGTCTTAAGAATGGTAAAAAGAAATGGTTTACTGATTTTTAGAAGTTAAGAGACTTGATCTTAAAAGATAAGAGACTTGACTTAATTGTATTGATATAAAGTTTGTTAACAATGTGAAACCTCATTCGTGAGTAATGGGTACTTGGTTTTAAAAGGAATAATGTTTTACTGATTTCGGAAATCAGAATGAGTATCGACAAACCACGGCAGCGTTAATAAAGGAATATGTAATGAATAATGAAGTATTATTAAAACCAGTAGAAACCCCCATCTGCATAGAAACTAAGATGAGACAAAATGATATTACATTTCCTAGATCATGGCTGCTTAATAAGATTGATTATGAATAAGAATAACCTACACTCATATAAGGCATATGTTACTCAAAATGTTTTAAAGGAGATTAAGACATTGAACTATGAAACTTTTCTAAAATAAAGAGCCTTGAGCAATTGAAATTAGGCAAACTGGAACCTTAGGGAAAAGAATGTGGTGGAAAAGGAAAGTGTTTTGGTTTACCTATAAATGTGAGTCACTCTATTTTATACTACGGGTATCGGGTGACTTTTATAAAAGGAATGGACCTCTTTAAAAAAGGAATTTAACGTACGTAGTACTTTAGGGTTAACACCCGGATTTTGACTTAAAATGAAAGTACTTTGAGTTGTGTATAACTTGCCTATGCTTGTTGTTGTGTAACTTGCCTATGCTTGTTGTTGTATAACTTGCCTATGCTTGTTGTTGTGTAACTTGCCTATGCTTGTTGTTGTGTAACTTGCCTATGCTTGTTGTTGTGTAACTTGCCTATGCTTGTTGTTGGGTAACTTACCTATGCTTATTGAGATAGTCTTTGTTGTGCAAGAATTGTATTTCTATTCTACCGCGTCTCTCGATGGAGGGCCGGTTGACTTGTTGAGAACTTACTTGGACGTACCGGCAGTGACGGAAGATTCCACGGGTACGCTTCCATTATTATTATTACATGGGCGTGTCTACACCGATGATGTGGACATGTGACCATTATGGTTATTTATGGCGAAGTATCGTGACTTACGGTTGTGATCGCGCGTACTGCTTATTTGCCCCCGTCAGCTACGTGACGCAGGTGGATCTGGTATAGGTTATTGCACCTGCCACGTGTCTTCTTCGCGGCGAAGTATCGTGACTTACGGTTGTGATCGGGTGCCTTGCCGATTCACTTGCCCCGCCGCCACGTGACGCAGTGGATCCGCGAGGCTAGTGTACTTGCACGTCGCCTTCGCGAGTCAAGATTTGGATGGAGCCGTGACTTACGGTTTGTGATCGGGCGAGCCGATTCACTTGCCCCGCCGCCTACGTGGCGCAGGTGGAGCTGGTGGAGGCTATTGCACTTGCCACGTGTCGGCTTCATGATATGGTTGTACAACATATTGTACGGCGGTCGGATCCGTAGTTATACTTGCCCGCACGGTTTTATTGACACGGTAGGACACGGTGTTCACATATACTCTTTGTCGTTGTTATATCATAGATCGCGGTGAGGAAGGAATCCACCGCACGTGTGATGATTTGGATGGCGTGAGTC
Source organism: Przewalskia tangutica (assembly GCA_029844215.1). Taxonomy (NCBI): domain Eukaryota; kingdom Viridiplantae; phylum Streptophyta; class Magnoliopsida; order Solanales; family Solanaceae; genus Przewalskia; species Przewalskia tangutica. Next base: position 37,659,661 of record CM056739.1, read on the forward strand.
CCTGACTTGATATGACTGTTTATTTGTGGTGCACTGTAGTTTGGTTATCATACATGTCTCCTGCTTTATATGATCGCTATGATTTCATTTACTGATTTTACGCTTTCACATACTTGGTACTGTTCAGATCGACCTCCTTCGTGGGGCTGCGTTCATGCCGCAGGTAGAGGTACATCTTTGTCGATCCTCGCTTAGGATCACCTTTCAACAGATTGAAGCTCCGTTCCTTCGGAGGCTTATCTTTGGTATGTTACCCCGAGCCTCGCTGGTCCTTGTTCATTCAGGGTATGGCGGGGCCTGTCCGTCATAGTTGTTGATAAATCTTAGAGGTCCGTAGCAATTGTTGTGGCGGTTGTAAGGATTGTAATCGCTCAAAGGTCGTTATATATATAAATCTTTGAAAGGCAACCGCTTTGGTTGGCCTATTTTCTTTCATCTTCATTTATATCTATTTATATGTTTAAGTTTTCATTTCACGGTTTTTCTCTCGATGTTGTATCACCAGGGTGCCCGGTAAGGCACGACCACGCCCGGTTCGGTCATGACACGCCTATTGGCCGTGATCGTGGCGATACGAGGACAGCCGATGCAGCAGCCCAGCCCCAAGAGTACCGTGGTTCACCCGAGGCGTATAGTTTGAGGCTACGGACTTCGAGTCAGAGCCCGCCAGAGTTTTACTGCCGAGGCCGAGGATGATCCGCGAGTTCATCCGCTACCACAGGATTATGAGAGTGATCAGGCGCCGAGACCGAGTCCGTGATCTTGATTCGCGACGGCCGCGTGATACCGCGATCGATTGGTTTGATTCGCGGAGTTATCCTGGGAGAGCACGCGCCCCAGCCTACTGGGATGAGTTCTCGAGGCTTTTCTCACTCACTTCTTGCCTCCATGATGGCGAGGGCACGCCGACAGATTTTCTTCTTGAGACGAGAGGCGCACGCCAGGAGTACAACGCCGAGTTCGATTCTTTGGCTCGATATGTCCTCAGATTGGTAGCGGATATGGAGGACATGGTGCATCGCCACGCCACCGGGCTAGATGATTATATGGCCGAAGTCTTGTGCGCGTGGCCCTTCACCAGTATGGACATTACCCGCACGCAGCTCATGCACTTGGACGCGGCGAGCGTAGAGACCGACGCGGTCGACAGATATCGCCAGCAGGAAGGCCAAGACGGCCGTTCTTTGGTAGTTCTCGGGTGGGCGGCCTCGCAGACGTCTAGATTTGCGCCACGGCCATTTCGAGCACTCCCACATCATTGTCGGTACAACGAGTATTCGGGCGTGTCGGGGCCCAGGGACTTGGACTTCGAGTGCAGGGTGCTAACCGATCGAGGTCCGCCAGCGGTGTCCGCTGTGGTAGATTCCATTCAGGAGTCAGAGTACTACTGAGCTTGCTACACTTGTGGCCGCAGGTCATTACGCGAGTCTGTCCACCGCAGGCGGTCACAGGTAGGGTCACCGTGGTCCGCATTCGGTCTTCATCCCTTCGATTACTCGCCCGAGGCGTGGTACTCATGGACCGCCAGGTCGCGGCAGAGGTCGTGGCGCGGTCCCAGATTCTAGCGGCCTCGAATCGCATTTATGCCTTGTCCACCGGCAGACTGCGAGGCGCCGCCGACGCCGCTGTACTCTATCGGGCCGTTACGACGTTTACGCCTTGATAGATCCGGTTCTACTGGCCCTATATATCTCCCCTTATTGCTAGTAGGATAGGGATAGAGCCTGAGTCCATACACCCTTTCGAGGTAGCTACGCCAGTGGGTGATTCGGTGGTAGCTCGGTGGGTATATAGGGCTTGCCCAGTGTCTTTATGCAGTCGTCAAACCCTAGCCGACTTGATAGAGTTGGACATGACGGATTTCGATGTGATCATGGGTATGGATTGGTTAGCTTCTTGCTACGCCAGTGTAGACTGCAGAGAGAGAGTGGTATGGTTCCAGTTTCCTGGGGAGCCGGTTATTGAGTGGGAGGGGAACACGGAGAACCTTTGCATCAAGAGTAACCCATAATTTTGGATCTTCCTCCTTGGTGGGCACCCCCTCCGTACCAGGAGCCGGAGGGATTATGTGATGGAGGACTTGATGTGCTAGTGCATGAATTTTGAACAACTCTGTTCACGTTTCATAATGAACGTTGTCTAAGTCAAGAACAATAGGAAGAACACTCTTGATGTTAAAAACCGTTAGGGCAGGATGAAACATGTTCTTATCAGTCATAGTGAATAGAACAAGAAACTTTGGAGAAGGGATTTTTTTTTTGGTGACCTCGGGTTTTGGAAGAAAACCGAGAGGGGGTGGAGGGGGGTTCTCGGATTTTGAGAAAAATAGAGAGTAGCGGAAGCAAGGAAAAAATAACCTAGACTTTTGATACCATAAAAGAAATAATCCCTTGATTATTTTCATTAATTGAATACCAATATATACACTTTACATATCTCCATAATAGGAGAATCTTATTCATATTCTACTCCTAAAACTCTATTCTATTTGGAGACTAACTATATAATTATGATAAAGTGTACAAGATTAATTAAGGTACAATACTAATATATAATATTTTCCAAATCTTCTAGTTTAGCCGAGATGACCGAGATGGGATACTCTTCTCGGGCTTTGACTAATATATCAAATATACATGTATATGATGTGTATATTATATGTATATCTAAAAATTAACCAATAGGAAAAAAGGGGTAAATTTTGAAAAGAGAGAATCAATGCACATATTCCAAGGGAGAGATGAAGACAAACAGATGGAAGAGTAGTAGAAAACAGGGAGAGTTGGAAATGGTCATACTCTCGAAGGGGACGTTAGCAAACTTGTGCTGACAAGTGACAATGAAAGGGGTATGGTTATGGTATCAAATATCAATTACAAACACTAGAAATCAATAAATAAACAAAATATACATAGAGAAGAAATATGAAAACTCTTGAGGGGTTGTTTGGTCCTTGGACAAAATCATGTCAGAATTATAATGCAGATATTGCTGGTTGTTTACATGAGCATAGGAAATGTATGTTCGCGCGCTTCAATTAATAGGCCCCTTGATAAGATAGGTAAAAGATCATTCTGGATCTTTATATTTTTATATATTTTTATAACTTTGCGAGCCGATTAGCTTCCCTTTACCCTGTGCATTTTGCGGAAAAAATAGTATAGAAAGTTTATATTTAAATGTTCAAATTAGGTGAGAAATCACATTGAATCTTTTTTTTTTTGATCTTCGTGAGCGACTAACTTCCCTTTGTACTGTTCATTTGCGAATAAAGAAGACAGTACTTTATCTTACCTTTTTCTGCAAATGCTTTGATTCACCACATTTTATAAGGTAACTAACAATAACAACAACGATCCAGTGTTGTCTCACGAGGTGAAATCTGGAGATAATAGGATGTACAAAGACTTTATCTCTATAATTATGAGATAAAAAAGTTGTTTCCGATAGACTCTCGGCTCAAAAGAAAACATGTCACAAAAATATATGAAAGGAGACAGCAGATAGCAAGATATAAAATAAATGTGGCAACATATAGTAATACCCATCAAGGAAATAAAAACAATGTGATATATAAAAGGAAAAGAGGAGAGAAGGAAAACTCGCCCCCTTCCTCCCCACACCTAGCTACATACTATTAACTTTCTACTCTAATCCTAGACCCCCACATCTTCCTATCTAAGGTCATGTCCTCATTCAGCTGAAGATGAGTCATGTCTTGTCTAATCACCACCTTCCAGTTCTTCTTCGGCCTATCTTTACCTCTCCTAATTCCAACTGCGGCCAACCTCACACCTCCTCACTGGCGCATCTTCACACCTCTTCTTCACATGTCCGAACCACCTCAGTCTTTCTTTCCTCATCTTGTATGCCACTAATATCACCCCCACCTTGTCTTGTATACCTTCATTCATAATCATATCTCTCCTTGTATGTCCACGCATTCATCTGAGCATCCTCATCTCTGGTACCTTCACTATTGAACGTGACATTCTTGACTGGTCAACGCTCTTCACTATACAATAATGTTGGTGTAGAATTATGAAATTTTCCTTGTTGGAGACTTCTCATTAATGCAATATATATAGGTGTTTACAATTACAACCCTAATTGTATAAGGATATCTACTTTACATAATTACATCAAATTAATAATTACAGAACATATAGGTAATATATACATATTATTCTCTATCACACCCCCTCAGTCAGAGCGGGAGGAGTCCAAATGCTCAGACTGGATCTGTAGTCAAGGAACATTTGCCGATGAATTCCCTTAGAAAATATATTTGCGTACTTATAGGAAGAAGAAACATGTAACACACGAATGTGATCTATGGCAACATTCTCACAAATAAAATGAATATACATCTCAATATATTTAGTTCGCTGATGTTGAACTAGGTTATGAGACAAGTAGACAATAGATATGTTATTACAGTAGACCATAGATGCCTTACGCAAGGGACAATGAAGCTCTAGAAGAAGATTTTTTAGCCAACAAGTTTCAGTAACAATGTCCGCAATGCCTCTATATTTTGTTTCTACACTCAACGGGAATGCGTGGCTTTCCATTTTGCAGACTACGAGATGAGGCTATTACCCAAGAATACACAATAGCCGGAGGTAGATTGATGTGTATCGGGACAGTCACCCCAATCAACGTCCGTGTAAGATATCAATCTGGTCGGTGCATACGGATAAAGATGTAATCCATAGTCAAGAGTACCCTTAACGTATCGAATGATACATATTAGAGTGGTAAAGTGAGGCTCCCTGGGAGCATGCATGAATAAGCACACTTGTTGAACGACATAGGCAATATCAGGCCTAGTGAAGATAAAATACTGAAGTGCACTAGCGAAACTCCTATAAAAGGAATGATCAAGCACTGGATCCCCATCATTGGCGGTACGTTTCGACTTCAAGTAGACTTAAGTATGCATAATCGTTCAATTTTCTATTTAGCCCTATAAATAATCTCGTCGGCATACTTACGCTGACTCAGGAATATTATATTCTCGGATCTGGTCACAGAAATCCCCAAGAAATATTTCTGCTTACCCAAATCTATCATGGCGAATTCGAATGTGAGTAAGGCAATGATCTCATTTTTAGCACATCAGATGAGAAAGTCAGGACAATGTCATCCACCTATAGTAAAAGGTATGCAGTGTCATTACCTCGATGAAAGATGAAAAGTGAATTATCACTTTGCTGCACACGAATCTGATATGTATGATATAAGTGGAAAACCGCTCATACCAAGCCCCGAGGGCTTGTTTCAAACCATAGAGTGGCTTTCGAAGATGACATACATACTGTGGAGCTAATGGATGCACAAAGCCATGTGGTTGGTGCATATAGACGGTTTCTTTCAAATCCCTATGTAAGAATGCATTTTTCACATCAAGTTGAGGAATTGCCCAGTTCTTTCCCATAGCAATACTCAATACTGTACGAATGGTGGCAGGTTTGACCACTAGACTGAAGGTCTCACCATTATCCCTGAATTTGTGATGATATAGCCACAAACAATGAATCACATCGACCCTCTCTGATTTCAAAAAAATATCCCACGTGTGTTGTTGATGCGCTTTATGCACACACTAACGCAAGTGCACGTGTCGTGACAAGTAATATAGTCTAGAAGACCGAGTTATCGTCCTCAGGGATTAGTGTCCAATTATTAAACTCTATTCTATGGTATCTATTTGGTAACCGATGATTGATGAATTGTTTATAACTATAATTATGGATGATAACTAAATTACTTTATGTTACTTCAGATATGATGGAAATAGGGCTTCCAAATCTCCTCAACTATCCGCTCATCTTACTTGTTAATGCAATTAATTATGGTTCTTCTTCTATTTTGAGATAGCAGGTTAACTAAGACGTTTTATACTCCTGTTAAGGTAATATAAACACTCAACCCCAATATAGAACTCTTCTACCTTTCGGTGATAAGATTGACTATAAAGGAGGATTAAGAGCAATAACCTATTAAACTACACAAGTATCGGGTACTTTCGTCCACGATTTAACCTATGTTTATTCAATTATAGCATATTCACAATCTCCCCTTTCGGCTTTCGATTAGAAATCATATAGATTATGATAATTAGTGATCAATTAATTATCAAGCATTCAAGACAAATATTGAATAAATCTCAACAATGATAAGAAGAAACAAAACATGCATTAATTCATAAGAATGAGTTTCAAGTGATTTGATATGGAAAACCCTAAATTAAGTTAGTTCCTAGCCATAGACATGCCAAGAACTAAACTAATATCCAACATAAACTACAAAGAAATAAAACAAAGAATAAAGAATTTACACAAAAGTAGTCTCTAATCTTGATCTCCAAGTTTGTGATGAATCGGCAAAGGTTGGAACCCTTAATCTGACATAGAAAGGTCTTTTTTATAGCCTCCAAGACGTTCTCCAACTTTTCCTTCTAGGCCTTGGCCCATTCCCATTCGAATTTGGCAGAATTCCCGCCTCGGCCACGTTCGCAGAATCAGCCGCGTGGCCAAACTCCTCCGGCTCTCGGTATTTTGGACGTCGTGGCGCTCGATGTCTTCTGGCCGAGGCCACGCGCCGCTCGCTTTCTTGCCCGGATCGCCAACTTTCTAGCTTTTTGAGCTCTGGAACCTCTGTTTCTGCCCTCTTTTCGCTCCTTTTTGCCAATGTATCACTTTAAACCATTATGACTCAAAAGAAAGAAAATTATCCTAAGACTACACGTATTTGTACAAAAATGGGCAAAAGACTAACTAAAAATGACTCAAAAGGTGTATATAAAATACACCGATCAAACACCCCCAAACCTAACCTTTGTTCGCCCTCGAGCAAAGATCAAAAGAACGAAATAAAGACACGAGAAGAAGGACTAAAATGACTCAAAGACATTGATCAAGTTGCTACATCATTGTTACTTGGAAAAGCATGAAGGTTAGCAGAATAATATGCAGGAACATATGACATGGATTTTTGGCATTCTAAACACATCAAGTTATATATTTCGCAAATTCACTTTAATCATGCTCAATGGAAGTAAGAATATCTAACTATGCATGTCAATTTCAAAATCCTATGGCATGTTTACTTGTTATTCTCCACTAATCATGGATACACATATAAGAGATCTTCAGGGCTTTTCAGGGTTGTAATGTAGGCTTAGGCATGGGTACGTAAAAATAGGCATTTAGGCTCAATTTATGTACCATAAGCTCTTTTGCTTTAAATTCTTCCTTTTTCTTGTGATTCTCTTTTTTACTTCATACCTATCTTTCCCCTCTTTTGTTTTGAGAGAATGAAGTGTATTATGAATAGCTGGCACCCCCAAACTTAGGCTTTTGCCTATTTATTATTACTTTTTCATTGGAGTGCATCAAAATTGTTCACTCTCTTTGTCTCTTTTTAACACTTTATATTTCAATCACCTCAATTTTTTACTTATGGCACAAGTGTGGAATTATAGGGTGTCAAAGAAAAGTCTTATTTTTAGGCTCAAAGGGGCTGACTAGGGATATAATTTGAATGTCAGGGATAGAAAAAAATGGTAAGAAAGGGCTAATAAAGAAATGCCCGAGTCATCTCCCTAACATGCATATCCTAACTATTTCGCCTCAAATAGCAAGCAAGCAGACACATAGATTTAATCACTAACAATGCATAAATCAAGCAAAATACCCCAAATAGTCTGATTTCATGAATTTTTGGCATATCTAACCTAAATGTTTAGATGGTTGCTTCTAATTCCATTACATTATTCAACCTTACTTCACTAGGCGTTTCCAGTAACTACAGCATGCATGATCTTAAAAAAAAATCTGACTCAAAAATACTCAAAAACACACAAAACAAATTAAAAAGACTCAAAAACAATAAGACACCCCCCAAACTTAAATCACACATTGTCCCCAATGTGTGCAAGACTAAAAAAAATAAAAGAAAACATGACAACTTACAAACTTGGTTTAAAGTGGTGGCGGTGGCGGCGGATAATGCATGGACCACTAGTTGAACAAGGAACTCATCCCATCAAATCTTTGGTGCAACTGTTGTTGCTCCTGCCTTAGTTCTTGTTGTCCTTGCCTCAGGTCCTGTTGACCTTGTATCATTATGTCAAAGCTCTTCATCATCCTCCTCTGGTTCATGAGCACTTGCTCCATTATAGGCATCGGAGGTTCTAATTACAAGGGCTAATTGCACTGTCTCGTCCGAGCCTCTGTCTCAGGCTCATCTTCATCCATGGTAGTCTCTCGCCGCCATCTTTGCCGTGGCCGCTTCTTTGGTGTTGGTCTCCTTCGTGCTGCTGCTGGAGGGATTGGTTCTGGGAAGGCATGTACTATCCCATATGACACAGGAGGTTGGCCCTTCTCATATGTATCAGTGGGTAGGGTTGGGACTCCATGTCTGGAACACAAGCTGCTAATAAGTGATCCATGTCCCAACCCACCTGTCGTTACCAACCTACTGGTTTCTTCAATGTTTTTCAATATTTCCTTCCCAACGTCAATCGTCTTCCCTAACATGATTCCATATATCATTTTTATTCTATCTGTCGGCACTCTGGTGAAGTGCATCGATGGAATTAGGCGGGCACTGACGAAATATAACCAACCCTTGATTGTTTTGTTGAACTGGCATCTGCTCAGTCCTCTTGATCCATTTCTTGCAATATCATACTCATCCCAGGGTAGCATAATGTGCTTACGACGACATCCCAGTCGATGTTGTTGGCGTCTCTAGACCATGTTCTGAAATAGCTCTGATCGTCGCCTCTTTCTTCAACATCGGTTGTTCTTAATAGCACATTCACCACTTCGGTCGTCACAGTCACATGTTGTCCTCTCACAAAACATCTACCATCTACCCTCTCTGGAAAGTTAGCATAAAATTCTTTCACCATTACAGTGTTCTGTGGTGCTATTCTTTCTGGATTAACAAATCTCTTCCACCCCATGACCTCTATCATCGCCCGAATAGGCTCATAGGCATCTCCCTCCTCAAACGACTCCCTTTAGTACTCCATTCCTCTCTCAGGGATCAAGGGTCTAGTACTAAGTTTGTGATATCTATCTTCAGCTTTTTGACTGACAAACCTAGTAGTATCATATTGAGGGACGGAGGTGGATGTGGAAGCTCTTCTCTTCTTGGCAGACATTTTTAGATAAATTCGGCAGCGTTTCCTTTGTTTCAGTGATATTACCCAGCACTATCAATCAAACCAATCAACACACAGTGTAATCAACAAGCTGCAACACTCTTCAACCCCCAACTTCACTCAAGGCACCGGTACAACACCCCACGCTCACTTCGTATAATCTTCCGCTAAATTCCACACCCAACTTCAACACACCACACACCACACACCATCCACCAATAAAACACCTCTCCAAACCTATTACCTCCCCTGATTATATTGAAGATTTCAAGAAAAGTGATAAAAGGTTACCTTGGATGGTGTTCTTCAAGATTTTCTTGTTCCTAATGATGTATTGAGGCAATGGAATGAGGGTTGTTGTTTTAGATGGCTAAGGGTGTAAGGAATTTAAGTACTTTGGTTGTGATTGAGTTTATTTTGTGGAAGATTTTTAGGAAAAAGGGGTTAATTTCATGGGTTTTGGAGAGAGGAAAGGTTTGGGTTTTTTGATTTGGAGAGAGGAAAATCGGATTAGGGCTCCTTTAAAACTCAGATTTTTCATCGCGGCGCCACGGCGCCCAAACTGCGACCTGAACTTCCAACTTCCAGTGGCGCTCGATTTGACTGCGGCCAAACTTCGTGAGCTCTTACGACTTTTGGCGCCGCGGCCCTGCAACTGGCGCCGCGGCGCTGAACTTTCTGCGCCCTTCTGCACTTCCGGCGCCACGGCCCTCTGCTGGGCGCCGTGGCGCTGAGCCGATTTTTTTTCTTTTGATCTCTCCGTTTTTGTCCTCCAAATTTTTGGCCCTATACCTGTCATCACACATGCAAACAATACATTCCGTGAGACTGTTCTAATTAAAACTAAATTGCAAAAACTAAAAAAAATAAAATAACCTTGGGTTGCCTCTCACGTAGCGCTGTCTTTAACGTCTTTTAGCCGGACGAAAGTTCCTTATCAAGAGGCATGGAGTAAAGTAACCCCACAACCTATCAATTTCATCAACATTTTTCGCTTCCGCCTTCTGTTTTTCTTTTTCTCTTTTTTCTCAAGAGGAGGTTTAACATTGCTTACCTGTTTTGGCGGACTTATTTCCCTTGCTTTGGCTTGTGCTGGCTCAACCGATGTGCTGACAGTGCTAACTGCAAAACACTTGCTCATTACTGGGGGTTCAATGATGTGTTTGAACACCTTGAACACCATCTCTTCATTCTCCACTCTGAGTGTCAGCTCGCCCTTCTCCACATCAATCAGGGCTCTCCCGGTGGCCAAGAATGGTCTTCCCAATATGATGGGGATCTCATCATCTTCCTCCATATCAAGGATGAGGAAGTCTGCGGGAAAGAAGATTTTTTCCACCTTAACTAAGACATCTTCAATCGTTCTCCTGGGATGCACCACTGTCATATCCGCCAACTGCAAGCTCGCAGTGATTGGTTTAGCTTCACCCAAACCCAACCTCTTGAAAACGGACAAGGGTATGAGATTTATGCTGGCCCCAAAATCACACAGGGACCTATTACATATCACCCTACCAATTGTGCAAGGTAATGTGAAGCTCCCTGGATCTTTAAGCTTGGAGGCAATTTCTTCTGCAAGATGGCACTGCATTCCTCTGTTATTACCACTGTCTCATACTCAGCCAACTTCTTCATCTTCCCAAGAATTTCCTTCATGAATTTAAAATAAGTAGGCATTTTCTCCAATGCCTCAATGAACGGAATGTTAATGTGTAGCTTTCTGAATACCTCCAAGAACTTGGAGAATTGCTTGTCAACCACTTTCCTTTGCAACCTCTGCGGGTAAGGAATCCTCTCAGTGTATTCCCTTACTGGGACTGTTGGAACTTTCTCTAACATAGGGCGGTCTTCAGTAACCCTCTCCCTCTCTGCATCTACTCTCTGTTCAACTATAGGCTGGGGTGTAAGCTGTTCTAACTGTTTTCCATTCCTCAGCTGCACCGCTTGGCACTGTTCTCTGGGGTTCATCTCTGTATTACTAGGCAAAGTGCCCTGTGGCCTGTTGTTTGTCATCTTCGCTAGTTGTCCCACCTGCGTCTCCAAATTCCTGATAGAGGATCTGGTCTCTGCCATGAACTGGGTCTGTGAGTTGGTGAGTGTCAACAGGGCTGCTCTCAACTCATCTGGCTTCTCTTGTTGAGCAGGTGCACTGAATTGTTGTGAAAATGAGGCCTGAGTGAATGGTTGCTGATTTTGGTATTGGCCTCGAAATTGGTTCTGCTGCCCTTGATCACCCCTCTATGAAAAGTTATGGTGATTCCTCCACCCTGGATTGTAGGTATTTGAATAGGGGTTGTTCTGGGGCCTTTGATAATTCCCTACTGCTTGGCATTCTGCTTGCTCGATCGAGATGTTGTTGGGGTCTCACATGGGCACTGTCAAAGGTATGTGGACCTCCACACATCTCACAACTCAATGGCATTTGAATCGCATTCACCGACATCGTGTTCGCTGCGCTTGCTTGGTCAAGAGAGCAACTTGTGCATTTAATGCTGTGATGGCATCAATCTCATGAACTCCTATTGCTCTTCTTCCACTCACCCCTCTGTCCTCTGTTACATGATTATTGGTGGTCATGTCTTCTAACAAATCATGGGCTTCGTGAGCTCTCTTCCTCATGAAAGTTCCACCTGCGGCTGCGTCAATGATAGTTCTTGTGGTCCCGCTTAGCCCATTGTAGAAAATATGGACCAAATTCCACAGCTCAATGCTATGATGTGGACACTTCCTTTGCAAATCTTTAAATCTCTCCCAAGCCTCATAGAATGACTCTCCATCAGCCTGATAAAAGTTGTTCAACTCCCCTCTCAGCTTAGCGGCTTTGGACGGTGGAAAGAACTTTGCTAAAAACTTATGTGCCAACTCCTGCCATGTGAATATAGAATCTGTAGGCAGGGAATTCAACCAAACTTTAGCTCTATCCCTGAGTGAGAAGGGAAAAAGCCTCAATCGGATGGCGGCGTCAGTAACGCCATTATACTTGAAAGTTGCACACAACTCCAAGAAGTTCGCTATGTGCATGTGAGGATCTTCCGATGGTAACCCTCCGAATTGAACAGTATTCTGCACCATACTCAGAATCGCAGGCTTGATTTCGAAATTATTTGCTCTTATTACTGGGAGCCTAATGCAAGTTTGTGCTCCATTCACTCTTGGCAGCACATAATCTCCCAAGCTTCTCTCAGCTTGGACCTGGACCCTCTCTTCCACATCCATTGGTAACCGCCGGGGAATCCTTTGGTTAGGTTGATGATCACCTAACCCTTCGTTCATCTCATTGTTGTTCTGCAAGCCCCCCATTGCTATTAAGGCCAAAATTGCCCTGCTTTCTCCTGCTCGCTTTGCAAGTCTTTTCAATCTCCGGGTTGAAGGGAACAAGTGTATCTGCTCCTCTTCTTCTTCGCATAAACTAGATGCCTGCAACAGATCAAAATCAACAAACGGATCACGGCGCACGGGTTTCACGAATAAAAGAGAAAAATATAGTAATAGAAATAAAAAAAATAAAAAAAAACCAAATTAGAAATTAAGAATAGATAAAATGATATTGAACTACGCCAATCCCCGGCAACGGTGCCAAAAACTTGATGCGCGATTTATGCACACACTAACGCAAGTGCACGTGTCGTGACAAGTAATATAGTCTAGAAGACCGAGTTATCGTCCTCAGAGATTAGTGTCCAATTATCAAACTCTATTCTATGGTATCTATTTGGTAACCGATGATTGATGAATTGTTTATAACTATATTATGGATGCTAACTAAATTACTTTATGTTACTTCAGATATGATGGAAATAGGGCTTCCAAGTCTCCTCAACTATCCGCTCATCTTACTTGTTAATGCAATTAATTATGGTTCTTCTTCTATTTTGAGATAGCAGGTTAACTAAGCCGTTTTATACTCATTTTAAGGTAATATAAACACTCAACCCCAATATAGAACTCTTCTACCTTTCGGTGATAAGATTGACTATAAAGGAGGATTAAGAGCAATAACCTATTAAACTACACAAGTATCGGGGTACTTTCGTTCACGATTTAACCTATGTTTATTCAACTATAGCATATTCACAATCTCCCCTTTCGGCTTTCGATTAGAAATCATATAGATTATGATAAATTAGTGATCAATTAATTACCAAGCATTCAAGACAAATATTGAATAAATCTCAACAATGATAAGGAGAAACCAAAACATGCATTAATTCATAAGAATGAGTTTCAAGTGATTTGATATGAAAAGCCCTAAATTAAGTTAGTTCCTAGTCATAGACATGCCAAGAACTAAACTAATATCCAACATAAACTACAAAGAAATAAAACAAAGAATAAAGAAATTACACAAAAGTAGTCTCCAATCTTGATCGCCAAGTTTGTGATGAATTGGCAAAGGTTGGTACCCTTAATCTAACCTAGAAAGGTCCTTTTTATAGCCTCCTAGGCGTTCTCCAACTTTTCCTTCTAGGCCTTGGCCCATTCCCATTCGAATTTGGCAGAATTCCCGCCTCGGCGCCGCGGCGCCGAAACTCTTGCGGCTCTCTGTATTTTGGGTGTTGTGGCGCTCTGATGCTGCTGGCTGGAGGCGCCGCCCTGTTTCTTGCCCGGATCGCCAACTTTCTAGCTTTTTGAGCTCTGGAACCTCTGTTTCTGCCCTCTTTTCGCTCCTTTTTGCCAATGTGCCACTTTAAACCATTATGACTTAAAAGAAAGAAAATATATCCTAAGACGACACGTATTTGTACAAAAATGGGCATAGACTAACTAAAAATGACTCAAAAGATGTATATAAAATACACCGATCAGTTGTATAGTGAGCGCATCAAATTCCTCACGCATGGTCGCATTCCAATTCGGGTCCAGTTTGGCTAATTTTGGATTGTTGTGTATAGGTGAGATAGCTTGAGTGGATAGGTTAAAGTGAACTTTCGATTTAAAAATCTCATATTGGGCACGGGGTTCCATTCGGTGCGTAGGAATAGGGGCTGGTTGGGCAGTGGGGTTGGGTAGTGGGGTCGGTTATGGTGGATTTGGGTTGTGGGGTTGGTGGCGGTGGATTGCGGGTAGTGGTGGTGGAGGGATTACTAGGGGGTTGTCGATGGGAGAATTGGGCAGTGGGGTGGTCGACGGGCTATGAGGCAGTGACGGGACAACAGGGAGGTGTCGTGATGGGACAGTCGGAATACTAGCACTATGTATTTCGTTTCGAATGAGAGAGGAGGTGTCCAGAATATAAAGAAAGTCGTATTTAGTGACTTGAAATTTTCGAAGGTTTGCAAATGGGAAAACGTTCTCCTCAAATCTAGGATTTTATTTGTGAACAAACCATAGCATAAGTACCCTCTATGGTCCGACGAGAAACCTAAGAAAATGCAAGGGATAATCCTAGGTGCTAATTTGTGAGGGGACGTGGAGGCGAGATTAGGGTAGCATAAACAATCGAAAGTATGAAGGTCACTAGGGATCCGACGGAATAAAATTTCGGTAGGAGTTTTATTTTGAAGGGTGCGTGTAGGTAATATATTAAGAATGTATGCTATTATTGGTAGCGCATAGACCCAAAAGGGAGGGGGAACTAACCAGTGGATCTAACCACCACTTTGTAAAACTTTCTTTTAAGGTAATTAAGGTTTTATAATATAAGAACTCACACATTTACCATTGTTATTAGGGATGTCAGTGGGGCAGGTAAATACGGGTACAGTCCCGCACCCGCTCCAGTTGGGGCGGGTATGGAGGATGGTTTGGTGGGTGGTGGGGCGGGTATGGGTATCAAAAGTTCTACCCGCCATGGGTAGTGGGGCGGAAGTGGATTTCATATATGACCCGCACCGTACCCGCCCCGCCACGCTATCCGCATCGTACCCACACCGCACGTACCCGCCTTTCTTCTTTTAATACCATACGTGCATTTCACTCTCAAGTTTAGCATCCTTTCTCCTTCTCCAGTAAGTAAAACTCACTATATTTTCCTTACAAAAATCTCCTCTATATCACTTATTTATAAAGTACCAAACAAGTAGAGATATAAAGTATAGCAAGATGAAGTGTTGCATAAAAAAATGGGAACAGATTGGGCGCCATCGATAATAGCGGTGGGATTATTCATATTATTGTCACCGGGGCTGCTATTTCAGTTGCCTTCAAGAACAATATTCTCTGAGTTCGGGAATATGTACACCAGTGGGATTTCAGTACTTGTTCATGCCATCTTATACTTTTATATATTTACCCTTTGTATTATCGCCTTTAATCTCCATATATGGTTCGATTTTTCCTTTCCTCCAATCAAGATTTAGTAATAATCTTAACCTTTTTTTTGTGTTTCTTCCCCGTATAGTTATACTATTTCACAGGTAATTCTAAAAGTGTTTTTCAGGGTGTTATCATGATCAGTTCATGCAAATGAAATCAACACTTTTTGGATCAGCTTTTGATCATGAGATACTTTATATATCTTCAAAATACTACATAGTATCTTTAAACTAGCTACCTAGGTTCATACATGTTAGGGATTCACTACTAAAAAAACAAAATTCTGCTATGCAGTTTCATTCAACTTATTTAGGTGGGTACCCGCCCGGGGTAGGTGGAGCGGGGGCGGGTGGAGGAATTACTATCCGTGATGGGTGGTGGGACGGGGATGAAAGTGGATTTTAGGTGGCTGATACGGGTATGGGGTACCCTTCCCCGCCCTCGCCCCATTGACATCCCTAATTGTTATTTTAAAATAAATAACCGTTAAAAGATAAAATCAAGGGCATTTTGACATTTTAGGTGTTTTATCGCGGTAGAGCTAGAGAAGAAGTTTTTTTGGGATAATTCCCGTGCCTTTATCTCCTTTTTCTAGTCGCAAAAAATTCTTAGGAACAACATCTAATCGATCTATTCCGACTTGTAATAATTCTTAGTTGTCGCTCTTAATAAGTGGAATTTCCTCTTTTCTAACTCTTAATAGGAAACATCGATTCTAAATAAATCAGGCAATTATAATAAAATATTATTATAATGAATAACAATTATAAAAAAGTTTAACTGTATCGAAAATGAAATGTTCGCCAAACATAGTACTATAAAATAATATTTTTTAATCCCAATAATCAAACGATCTCTAAAAGTCTTATAACTACTTGCGGGGCACTGTGTACTTACAGCCTCTACGATAAGCAAGTGAATGTGACCGGTACATGGCGAACGGTTCATCAAGTCATTTTTCTCCTCAACTCCCTAAATTATTTAGTGTCTGCCCACCATTAGTTTTTGGATACTTCCTTTTCCCTTCATTTCTTTTCCATGATAGGGTTTTATTTCACTCTTTATAGTCCTCTTGGTTTTTGATAGATAGATATATGTCAACAAAGTAAGGAAACATGTAACCTACTGTCACCCACTCCCTAGCATCCAACATAAGCCTCTTTTTCTCTAACTTTTTGAAGTTTCAAAGTTTTATTTGTACTAGTCTTAAGAAAGTATTGCAATATAATTAGATTTACCTATTGTAATATATAGGTTAAATTAAATTGTTAATATAAAAATGGTAAAAAATTATTCACATCCTACATTTATACCAATTTAATAAATGAATGATATGTGCTTGTGCATAGAACTTTTGCACTAACAACAACAACATACCCAGTAAAAACTCACAATGTAGGGTCTGGGGAGGGTAGACTGTACACATACATCACCTCCATCTTGATAGGTAGAGCGGTTGTTTCCGAGAGACCCTCGACTCAAGACAAAACATAATCAGGCAAAGCAAGCAAAACAAAATAAAATATGAGAATCAGTCAGACTCATACGAGAAATTAAAACATTGTGGACATGCATATAGTAAAAATCAAATACGGAATGGTAGTTCATTCTAACAATAGGAAGTAGTAGCTAACAGGAAGCAGTAGCTAACACAACTAAATAAGATAAATAACTTACACTAAAGAACACATAGCTACAGGAATCAAACTACAGAATATTATAGAGCAATAATGTGCCTATAAGTGTGACAGACTAATCGAGCCTACAGTAATAACACTACACTATCATTTTGTAAGCGTAAAGAGGACTACGCTCGACTATATACTACCTTAATCTGTGTCCTTCACAACCCCCTATCTAAGGTCATGTCCTCAGTAAGTTGCACTTCCGACATATCCCGTCTAATCACCTCTACCCAATACTTCTTTGGCCTACCTATACCCCCACTACTACATTTCTAGGCTAAGGCAACACCCCAAGCCGTCGCATTAGGCCCTTCTGGCCGTTGTATTAGACCTAATGCAACAGCTAGGGGACGTGGCATCTCCTGGCGTTGCATTAGGTCTAATGCAACGACCAGAAGGGCCTAATGCGATGACTCTATAAGTGTCGGATTAGATATGAAGCTAATGCGACAGCTGTGTTTAGTCATCGCATTAGCTTCATATCTAATGCGACGCCTATACCCCTCTAATGCGACGGCTCCCAGCCCCCCTAATGCGATGTCCCCCCCTAATGCGACGGCCAGACAGAGCCGTCGCATTACATATTTGACTGTTTTGAGGCTTTTTCAACCACCTAATGCGACGACCATGTACACAATATTACAAAATAAATAATTAAAAGAGAAAAATAATAATAATAAAGAATTGTATTACTAATTGTTCACAAATGTACAATAATACAATATTAGACCCCTTATGACATATTACAAGATAATTGTTCACAAAATTAAAGTATCTACACATAAGTCTCCACCTACACGCTCATTTGTTAGATTGCTAGATTTATTTTCCATTTAGCTCACCAGACTCCTACAAGGTAACATAAAGAATAGTCATAAATAAAAAAAAGGTAGACTAGCCAAACATCATAAATAATAACTTCAATGTAGTTTACTCATATAAAAATATATAATTTCACAGTATAATAATATATAAAATTTCAAGCTCCAGAATATTACTATGTGTTGGAAAGAAGGGAAACAAAAAAATTACCTGATTAGTTGTCCCAAGAGACTGTCTATTTGGTTCACTAACATGCGGTGCACTAGACGAATCATTTGGAATTGATGGACTCCCAAAAGAAGGAATCACAAGATTTATTCCAGGATTGGCTTCTTGAAGTTGTGATATAATCACTGATGCAACGGTCGGTGCAAGCTATTAACTAACTCAGCTTTCATACTCTGCAAGAATTCCTCCGGAATTATGAAATCTGATTTTTTTCTTTTTTCTTTAAATCAGTCTTTGTCACACCTTTTCCGACAAGTCGTAAGCGATCTTTGCTTTTGGGACCTTGAAGCACTTCAGAGTAAAGAACTAGATCCATAGAGTTGCTACCTTCTCCGTGTTGGGTGGACTCCATAGCATCTATCTTTGCCTATTTATAGAATGTTAAGTCATTGTCTTACTAAATTATCAATAGTACGCAAATATATTATAATACAATTTGTTAACTCACAATATTATGTTCAGTTTGCTCGTTGATGGTATGGTATGTTCTCCCTGGAACTCTTTTCCTTGATTCTTTGTAGACATTTTCTTGAGAAGGTTCTTCCTTATTCGGATCATTTTGTTGCTGTAGAAAAAAACAAAATTTAGCACACAAATACCTAAGTCTTAATTTTTTACAAATTAAAATTAGTGAGAACTAATGGAAGCAAAGAGATAATTCAATTATTGAAAAAGAAAAGTGTATACCAATTCATGACGTAACATTGCAAATGACTTACTATCCATCGTGTGCATAACATCCATCAATAGACGATTGTCTCTATTTCTCTTACATTCTGCCTGTGAGATAAAAATAATAAGTTAGAATAATATTACCTCATTATTAATACACGAAAACGTAAGAAAATTTAATTGAATACCTCAATCTTTTCACAATGCCAATAATTTAAGAGGTCTTGAAACTGAGGTACTGAAATAGTCTCAGGTTTGTGAAACCATCTTAAATCATCAATATCATATTTATAGAAGTGATTCTTCTTAACTCTGCATTTATAACTTCGTCAACTTGCATTAACTGTCTCTATTACATATTTTCTTCCGTCTTCAACAACCATATACTTTTCCTATATCAATAATTAAAGCGACACATTAGTAATAAATAAAGGTCTAGAACCAAAAATATACTCGTAATATTTCAACATACCAAAACATAATCTCATATTTTGTCATGTGTGGGAAGACTTGGAAAACAAGTATAATTCAATGGCGCAAGCTCGGAATCCTTCCCCAAAGTTCCCAAGAAAAATTTGAATTCATCAAGTATTTCCTTCGTAGGTCCAACTGGCTGGCCTAATGAGTTCAAAATAATAACTTGGCACTTCTCTTTTGTACGCGCATGAACCTTTGTAAGCTTTGTTGGCCCTCGACGCTTCTTCTTATTGGCAGTTGTTTTAGATTCAACTATTAATTCATATATTAATTTAGTATGCTAATAAGCTATATGATTAATAAATAGTAATGTGTACCTTCATTTTCGTCTTCAGCCGCTGATTCCAAATCTTCATGGTCATGTCCCGCATCATTGGCATTATCATTTAGTTGGACATAATCATTATCATCTCTTTCATTATCTTGTCTTTCTGCTGATGCATTAGTATGTGTGACAATCTGATTCCTTGTTGCAACCATTTCTATGTTTTCTAGTTGTTTTTTCCGCAATTCAAGATATGCTGACATAGAACCTGGAGAACAAAATGACCTCTTTTTCTGTTGTTTTTGCGGTACAAAAGATTGTTGATTATTCTCAACTTGATGATCCTGCTGTTTTAGATTATTCGTTTTCACAAAATCCTCCATATTTTGTGCCCGAGCTAAAACCTATAATGGACGAAATTAGAATATGAACGAATTTAGGCAAAGAAGAAGAAGTGTACCGGCGAGGCGGCAACAACAACAACAAAGAACAGACGCCGAGGCAAAGAAGAAGATGCTACGAGGCAACAAAGAATACCGCTCGTCGAGGCAAAGACCACTACCAACATCAATAATGCAGCAGGTTCAAAAGTTCAAACGTTTACCTTCCTTTTTGCACCCATATTGCTAGTGGTTTCCTCCTCGTTACTGCCTCCATCATATGCAGATGTGGCCTCATCATCTCTTTCTTCCAACTGGTCATTGCGATGTACACCGCTACTTGGACGATCCAAACCAAGAATCTTTTTACGTAGTATTTGATTAGCCAAATATCCAGCACCTTGAGCATCCATAAATTCTGCATTCAATTTCAAATTCTCGATCCGTTGTCGCTCATACTCTGGAATCTAACTTTGCGGAGCAGAAAATTTAGACTTATTAGCTTTCATCTGCACATATCAACAAATATAAAAACAAGTACATAAGTCAAAATGTGATACAAAATTAACAAGAAAGTAAAAATAAGTTAAAACACGAGTAAATAATTAGATATTTTAATACCATCAGAAATTTCTCTAGGAGGGATTTCAACAGCATACTGTCAACCCTTTTTGTTTAAATTTTCAACAAAAAAAACTTGATGTGCCTGAGATGCTAAGATAAATGGTTCTTCTACATAAATTGTCGTATTCATGTTAACCATGATAAAATCATCATCATTTTTTTTCGAGTGAAACCACAAATATTTGAACAAGACAACACTAAAATGCCCATGATAAGATATCTCAATGATGTCTTGTATTGAACCATAATAATTGACATCTCCCAGTATAGGATTTTGATCTTTGGAACTCGCAAAGCTATGTGTTACGGCTGTGAGTGTGACTCTATTGTTTTGAGTTACGCACTTCGCGTCACGCTTCATGGTATGAAACTTATATCCGTTAGCAGAGTACCCTGTGTACTTTTTAACAACATAAGAAGGTCCTTTCAATAACCATAAGATATGATTCAGAATAATGTCTTGACCTTCTTGAAGTTTCACTTCAATTTTCTCCCTAAACCGATCAATGAAATCCTTATTGTGATCTTGTGCACTATCCCATTTTCTTTTCTGTTTGGTGCTTACACACATTTTGTGTTCACTGTGATAAAAAATAGAAAAAACAAATATCTTAATAACATAATACAATTGAATAATACATATAAAAATAAGGTAAAAAATTATCATCATGGTTTGTCATCTTACTTTATGTATCTCTCAACTTCCTCACAATTGCAATTGAATAAGACATAGCGATGTTCTTGTGTCCATATAGTTTGATCAATCATGTGTCCACAATGCTTTTTCTTTGAGGTCCTTCCCTTTCTCTTGATAGGACGCCCAAATCTTAGGTAAAAATAATTTTGAGACACTATCCTTATTAACATTAATTGTGGACGAGTTTGATCATTTCAGATGTCTAACAATGAATGTAATACATTCTTTAGCTTGGTATCCTTCTGCTATTGAGCCTTCTGGACGACTCTTGTTTCGAACATCCAACTTTAACTCTCGAAGATACCTCTCAATCCCATACATACATCTTGAACTAACTGGTCCACCCAATTTAATTTGGTCCACTAGATGTACATGTAAATGCACCATTATGTCGAAAAATGCGGGTGGAAAAATCTGTTCAAACAGGCAAAGTGTTTCAACTACATCTGACTTGAGTTTTTCAAGATGTCGAGGATCAATAACTTTATTCCATATGCCTCTGAAAAAAGCACAAAGTCTTATCAATAGAGTAGCAACATCTTTGGGTAATGTTGTTTTCACAGCAATAAGGAGCAAGTAATTCATCATAAAATGAGCATCATGACTTTTGTAGCATATGATTTTCCTTTCTTCAACATGCACACATCGAACAATATTAGAAGCATACCCTTGTGGTAACTTAGTATTTTTTATGACTTGGCAGGACTTGCGCTTTTCTTCAATTGACATCCAGAAGCGAGAGCATGAAATTTCTTCGCTACCATATTCTAATTCTATTGGTTGAAACTCTGGCATAATTTTAAGTTCTATCAAATCTCGACGAGCACTTACATGATCTTAGTCTTCCCCTGTATGTCTAACAATGTTCCAATGACATTATCAAACACATTTTTTTTTATATGCATTGGGTCAAGATTATGACGATTAGAACAATGCTTCCAGTATGGCAACTGAAAAAGTATGAATATCTTTCTCCATGGATTTGGATCATCATTATCATTACTCCTCTTTTTCTTTCGCTTCTTTCCAAATTCATTTGAAAAATCACGCAACATATTCTCAATATCAATTCCTGTCAAAGGAATAGGTTCACTTCTTTCCTCGGTTTTTCCATAGAAATTCCTCTTATTTTGACGCCAAGGGTGAGTTGGATCAAGAAATCTACGAGTGGCCCTGTAGCAATTCTTATTACTATAAGGCAACCTCTCAGAATTTGTTTCATAATGACATGAAGGGCATGCCAAATATCCTTTTGTGCTCCACCCGGACAACATTTCATAAGATGGAAAATCACTAACAGTAGTCATCAAAGCTACACGCATGTCAAACCTTTGATTACTTGAAGAATCGTAAGTTTCCAACCCAGACACCCACAAATCCTTCAAATCCTTGATTAGTGGCTGCAAATAGACGTCATTATCATTACCCGGGGAAGAAAGACCAGGGATAAGTAAAGTCAATATCAAAAACTCTAGCTTCATAATCATCCATGGAGGCAAGTTATAATTGATTAATATAACAGGCCATATACTATGAACAATGCCCATCGAGTTGAATGGGCTAAATCCATCTATGGCTAACCCCAACCTCACATTGTGCGGATCTTCTGCGAACTTTGAGTATACAGAATCAAACTCTTTCCAAGCTTGTTCATCCACTGGATGTTGTAAAATCCGATCTTTTTCACGCCCATCAGCATGCCATGTCATGTACTTCGCCGTCTCTTCGCACATAAATAACCTTTGCAATCTTTTCTTTATTGGAAAGTACCTAAGGATATTATTAGGAATCATATGGATCTTTCCATTTTAATGTCGAGTGTCATTCTCTTTATCATTCGACTTCCATCTTGGTGTCTCACAAACATGGCAGCTTGTAGCATTTGCATGTTCTTCCCAATACAACATGCAATCATTGGACATGCATCTATGTTAGTATAATTCAACCCTAGTACTTTTAAAACACTCTTCGCTTCATTAAAAGACTTAGACATTTTTTTGCATCGGGTAACACCTCCCTTACAAGCTCTAATATATCATCAAATGCAACATTGGTAAGCCTGTGATCACACTTCAAAATAAATAGTCGAATCATAAAGGAAAGCTTTGAATGTTTCTTGCATCCGGGATATAGTTCCTTCTGACCTTCTTCAATTAACTTGAAAAACTTTTTTGCCTCATCATTTGGCCCCTCTGTAAAAACATCACGAGCATCATTCAACAACCCTGCTATGTCATCATTGCAATCATCCATATTTGATTGTTCATCATGATCCAGATTAGTTCTTTCTCTTTCAATTTCGATCCCTAATTCAGATAACTTATCTGTTCTTGGCACAAAACCATTACATATTACGTGATCTCTCACAACATTCTCATGCTTCCAATAACGATAGTGACAACTGTCGCGCCCTTTTTCGGCCGCGGCATTATTTTCTAAATAGCGAATCCTGCTCAACAATGCAAATGTTAGAAAAATAAAATAAAATGCTAATAATGTTCAAAAATGCTTAAAGGATGCTAAAATTGTCAAAGATGCTAAAGTTTAAAAGGGTGCTAAAATGCTAAAGGGTTGCTAGAATGCTAAGGGTTCGCGGAGTCGCCACCTAATTAATTTGGGTGAATTAGGACACCTAAATGTTTAACTAGTTTAAAGTAAAACATTAACTCCATTTTATGGTCTGCTAAACTTAGTGAGATTCTGGGTAAGGGTTCTTTATTAATCTAGAGGGAAGGGGTTAGGCACCCTCTAAGATCCGCTAACTTGCGGTTGTCCTGCCAAACCTAGGGTAATTATTATGCTATTGAAAATGCATGTTTGAAAGATATTTTAATAGAAAGTATTTTTTGGCAAAAGATTAATAAGATTAGTGCTATAAAATGCGTGTAAAGTTTAAAGCATGCCTTAAATAATATATAATGCAAAATAGATCATTTGACTAAATGTACACATTTGCCTGCCTTGATTAGTATAACACATGCTTAAGGGGGTTTTCTTAATATATAAAAAATAAGATTTCTATATGGGTGCTATAGCAAATGGGTTAGAAATCTTGAAAATAATATCATAGCTACATATGATTAATTATGCAAATTAAGATTATTGAGTGGTTTATTATAAATGCTAAACAATGTATGGCGTGCCTAAAGTAATTAACTTAAGGGAAGCAAAATTAAATTAATTTCTATTTATTGATTCAAGGTTTGACTATTCTAAGTATTCTATTAATTAGTATAGCGTTAGACAATTAATTACAATAAATAAACGGGGCGGGGTAGGAAATAAAAGAAGATGACTCGGAGGGATGCGCCGGTGGCTTGGAATTCCGAACACATATGCGGACGTGGATGAAACGTATATGCAAGTCTGTGCCCTTTATAAAGCAGATTGAGTCTCATATTAAGACTCGTCATTTGCTCCCAGATATTGCGATTCATGCAAAGAAAGGAAAAGATAAAGATTAGCATCCGTCCAAATAATATCAAGCATAGATAATTGTTATTCAAACTTTATCTACTAACAGGTAGTCATTCAGCATAAGGATCGACACATGTATACCATACGAATCAGTAGTGCAATAGACAGTCAATAACGGGAACCAAATGGAACGGACCAGACCCAAGTTTAGTTATTAAGACAAGATATAGCTTCGCATTCGCTTTCTTTCTAACTCAAATAGTTTTCATGCACGCGCAATCAATGAAGACAAACAGTCCATATATCCCAATATCAAAGGCAGTGCTTATATTACTCCCTGACAGAATAACACATAACCTCGACATGTTCGGCACCAACCGCTTTAAAGCGGCGTGGATCGCATACACATTGCATAGATAAGGCATCATATCATTTTGACTTGGGCAACTTGATCAAAATGAAAAGTTATTTTTTATTTAGTTAACAGACAGGGCAAACATGTGCACAAACCAGGATAGGTACAGAGGTTGTAGGATGTCTCATATCTACCAGGCTAACAAACTAAACATACAAGAAAAAAACTTGTAAAAGATAGATAACTGGTAAATAAACAACAACTTCTATATTCTCCTGATGCAAGTTAACAATACTAATACTCTTTGTCCAAGAAATGCAGATAATATCCCAACTAATAAATTGAAGGAAAACAGAACTCCGAACAAACTTTCAATCAGAATGGCCAAGTAGCATAAAACGGGAGTTCATAACTCGATAACAAAGAAATGAATAGGAACAAATCCTACCTAGACAACATGAAACCAGGCTACAAGTAACCTGCATAAAAATTATGCAATTTCAAGGAGCTTCATATATTTGTACTATCTTAGACTAACATAATGAATGTTTAATCCAACTAAGCAGGTAATAAACATTCTAATAATTAGGCAAACAGTGGCCAAACTCATCTTAAACATGCCAAATGATAATGCCGACTGGACATGATTGATAATCCCTCTAGTAAGCTTCTACAAACATAACAATACACAATGCGACTATATACTGGATATTACACTAAATGCCAACAGTAGCTTAATAAGCCTATTAGTTATAATCGGAGATCGAATAAGTTATCATTTAACTTAATAATCACAATCAGTCAATACTACTACTTGATTTTACTCAACAGACATAAACAATATCTAATCATGCTTAAGAATCAACTAGTAAACACAAATAAATGCCTAACTTAACTAAACATGCTCACTAGCTAATCTAACAGATTCAAGCAACCAACTGACATGTCTAGTAACTTAAAATGAATCTGACTATTGTTAATCACGTAAACACATCATATTAGGCAATTCATACGAGAAGTTAAAAGGGAGATTGAGTTTACCTTCTCCGGCACCGAGGTCGTCGGTACACTCGACGGGTTTTGCGATAGAAAAGGGAAGGAAAGCTTTGCGACAAAAAGAGAGAAAAAAAAAGGCTGTTTGTTCTTGACTGGATTTCGAACAGGGTTTTTGATTTCCTACCCTTATGCTGCTAATCTTCTGGATGCTGGGTCCTTAACCCCGATTCCGGTTGGTTGTCGATTGATTCTGGGAGTTAGGTGATGCTGCCCCCCCCTGTCTCTTAAACTGCTGGTGGTTGCTAACTATTGCTAAGGTGTAAAATGATTGCTATCTCCCCGACTCTCAGTGTCTTGCCCTAAATTGCTATGTAGTTGCCCCCCGACTCCGCTATCAACTCCTCCCCTCTCGATGTCTATTGCATGTCGTTTAAATAGCCTAACTCTAGGTTCTACAATTGGTAAGTAAATAAAGGCTGAGATTTCGTGGGTGACTTGGACTGATTTGAGGCTGATTCTTATGGTAAGCTTTGATCTGGGTAGATTTGGCTAAGATTTTGATTCTGAAAAGATTTTGCTAGTTTGCTTATGGTAAGGGCAAGCTGGCTTCGTTTGCGTGGGTAAGGAAGGTGAATTCTGATTTTTCGCGATTTGGGTCACGATTAAGGAATGGTTCTCCTTATGGCAGGTTTTGGGAAAGGAAACCTGAGGTTTGGTGAGTACGAAGGTGAGCTGGCGGAATGGACGAGGGCGAGAATGGCGGAGTGCTGGCGGCGATTGCATCCTTAGGTTTAGGTTAAGGGGAGCGTTTTCTCTGTTGAGGACGATGGGAATGAATTATAAGGGTAATGGGGGCCTGGGCGTAATGGGGTTTAGAGAAGGTGGGGCGTGGGCTGGGAAATGATAAGGTGGGCTTATGTCGCGATCGACGAATGGGTCGCGGGTTTGGGCCAGGGCGTGGGCTGCTGGGTAGTTATTTAATTAGGTATTAATTTAGGTGGGCTATTAGTGTTAGGTTAGTTTTAATTAGGTGTTAATTTTAGGCTTTTAATTAAAATTAGTGATAAATTAATAAATTAATGATTAAATTATCTAATTGTTATAAAATAAATGCGGGTGTGTTATTTAATTAGTGCTTAATGCTTTAGAATGTGGCGCTATTAAAATCTTATTATTGCGAAGTTAAATTAAAATTGAATTGAGTTTAGATTAAATTATTTAAATGCTAACTGCAAGTATGATATTTAGGAATTGTTTAAAGCTTTATAAATGCGGTGCTATTAAATGCATATATCAGATTAAAATTGATTTTAAATTACAAATGATTACTAATAAATGCGGCTATGCTACCTGACACGACGTTATCGCTAAATTGTTTATTTTATGCATTTATTAATTATTTAAGAATTACGACAAAGCTTAAAGTTAATAAATGCGGGCGCGGGACTCTAAATGCTTAAAACTCTACGTAAGACGCGACGCCATTATTAAATTAATTATTTATGCCTGTATTTAATGTTTTATTCGCTGCATTTTATTATAAAAATCCTAAAAAATTATTTTACAAAATTAGTGTAATTTTATAGTTAATGGCTGGACGGGAGGGTCAAAATTGGGTGTCAACAGCTGTCCCTCTTTGTATGGAGATGATGGAAGAATCTTCGGACAAAGACGTTGACTCATAGCCAATTTTGTCTCGATCTTCAGAATTGCAAAAAAAAAAAAAATGTTGGGCAGGTAGACAAGGCTGACGCAAAAATCAAAATCTGTCCCAGTGTCGAGTTATGACGACACTGGGTTACCATGGTCAAAACACCAAGGCGGGCTAACGCGGACTCAAAGCTGTCCCAGTGTCGAGTTATGACGACACTGGGTTACCATGGTCAAAACACCAAGGCGGGCTAACGCGGACTCAAAGCTGTCCCAGTGTCGAGTTATGACGACACTGGGTTACCATACCAAGGCGGGCTAACGTGGACTTAAAGCTGTCCCAGTGTCGAGTTATGGTGACACTGGGCTATGGTGCAAAAAGTAAAAGAAAATAAGCGCTTGAACACAGGGTGTCGCTATGGCTTGTGGTGCTGGGTTCTACGGTGATGTGGAGCGAGTGGACCGACGCTTGAGGCCGCTTCTGCCAATCGTTGGGAAGGTTGGCCCCCCAACAGATTGCCCCGGTTCGCTGTAAGAGAAAATCCACGTTGTGCTCCTGCTCCTGCATGCTAAGACTTGAACAAACGGTTAGTGCATAACTGTTAAAGCGAAAAATGATGATGTATAATTTTAAAAGTAATGCAACTGTGAGTAAAAAAGGTTATCCTGCAAAAGTGTGATGCCTGCTGTGTTGATGCGATGTTGCGAATGCTGTGATTTTCGTCCTTGCGCAGATGTGTTGCGATTGTGAACGCGGGTATGTTGTTCTTGCTGCAATTGCCCCCTGTAGACTAAAGCTCGAGAAAGAGTTAGTGCATAACTGCTAAGACAGAATAATAAAGCATGCGTAAGAAATGCAATTTCGGGAGTATAGAAATCGTCCCTGCGTGATATGCTGATGATGGCGTCGTTTTGACTTGTTGTCCGATAAGCGCCGCTTGGACGTATTGCTGCTGGCGTCATTGCATGGACTTGCTGATTACGTCGTTGTCCGGACGTGTTGCTGCTGACGTCGTTGCATGGACTTGTTGATTACGTCGTTGTCTGGACGTGTTGCTGTTGGCGTCGTTGCATGGACTTGCCGACACGCCGTCGTTCGACGGGCGTGTTGCCGCGCGCCGTTGCATGGATTTGCCGATTACGCCGTTGTCCGGACGCGTGTTGCCGGGCGCCGCTGCATGGACTTGCCGATTACGCCGTTATGCGGACGTGTTCTTGCCGGCGTTGCGTGGACTTGCCGATCACATCGTTGTTCGACGGGCGCCGCCGGGCGTCGTTGTGTGGACTTCTTTGGCCGATAACGCCGTTGTCCGACGCGGGCGCCGCCGGGCGCGTCGTTGCGTGGACTTGCCGATTACGCCGTTGTCGCACGCCGCCGCCTGTCGTTGCGTGGACTTGCTGATCACGTCGTTGTCCGACGTGCCGCCTTTGGCGTCGTTGCGTGGACTTGCTGATTACGTCGTTGTCCGACGGGCCGCCGGCGTCGTTGCGTGGACTTGCCGACACGCCGCTGTTCAGACGTATTGCCGGGCGTCGTTGCGTGGACTTCCGATCACGCCGTCGTTCGACGTGTCGCCGCTTCCTCAGAATAAATGCTCCTGCAAGCTAAACTTGAGAAAAGACGTTAGTGTATACCTGTTTAAATGAAATGATAAATACATATGAGAAGTGCAATTTTATGGGTAGAGATGTCATCCCTGAGATGTTGTCTTTGCACGGACATGCTGAACGTTGCAGCTGACGAATGCCATGATGCCTTTGCTGTGTGCGATGCGTGGGTTGCCAATTTGACTTTATGCTCGAGTTGATGCGCTAGGTCTCGTCAGTCCGTCCATGACCAAGGCAAATAGGAATGGGCTAAGAGTTGATCCCTGATGCAGCCCCATTGTCACAGAAAAGTGCTCCGAGTCTCCTCCTACTGACGGTACCCTAGTCTTGGCTCCATCACACATATCCTTGATAGCCCTAGTGCGCGCCACAGGTACACCTCTAACCTCCAAACATCTCTATAGAACCTCCCTAAGGACTTTGTCTTATGCATTCTCGAAGTCGATGAAAACCATATGTAAATCTTTCTTCCTCTCCCTATACTGCTCCACCAACCTCCTAATAAGATGAATGACTTCAGTAGTCGAACGCCCCGAATGAATCCAAAATGGTTTTCAGAAATAGACACGTATTTCCTCACCCTCATCTCCACGACCATTTCCCAAACTTTCATAGTGTGGTTCAGCAGTTTGATACCCCTATAGTTGTTGCAACTCTGGATATCACCTTATTTTTGTACAAGGGAATCATTGTACTCCACCTCCATTCTTTGGACATTCTTGTCATCTTAAAAATGACGTTAAACAACTCAGTCAGCCACTTCAAACCTGCACTGCCTGCGCTCTTTCAAAATTTAACTAGGATCTCATCAGGCCCGGTCGCTCGTCCCCTGCGCATCTGCGAATAACACCCTTAACCTCCTCAACCTTAATGTTTCTACAATACACAAAATCCTGGTACCTACCAGAATGCTCCAGATCTCCCAGCACAATGTCTTCATCTCCTTTTTCGTTCAAGATTTTATGAAAGTAAGACTGACACCTCCGCCTAATATGCACTTCCTCCATCAGTACTTTTTCGTCCTCGTCCTTGATGCACCTCACGTGATCGGGCCCTTCTTTCCCTTGTCTTGACTAGTCTGTACAACTTTTTATCCCCGTCTTACTCCTCTAATTCCATATAATCATAATTAATTAACATATATTTTATCTTATTAAATTGTTTTACTATAGTAAATTTATATGATTTGATAAAAATACGAGATAAGAATAAGTATTTAACTATAAAAACACAAAATGTACATAACTTCTCCTAAAATTTCGGAATCTACGTTAAAAAAAAGTCTATGATTAGTTAGGGTATGCCCCGTCGATTAGTTTCACAGTGTGTGCTGTAACTACTTTGCAGAAGCAACCTCGAAGTTAGATCCAAATTATCTGTTCCATCAGCTTTTGTTTGCAAATACGGAGTAGTATATTTGCTTATAGGCTGAACCTTAATTAATTAACTCTTTTTTGTTTTTTTGTTTTGCAGAAATATTTAATTTAATTTAATATTTGTATTAGTAATAAACAAGCCGTTGACACAAGGCAAGCATATCAGAGATTAGGAGTTAATTAATTACAATAATTCCATGTTAATGGCCAGCACATGTTACCTTATAATTATAATCCTCCATATCCACAACAAAGGCTAGGGTTCTGATATTATTCAAATATTAATAATTTAATATAATCCAACATGTACAACTTATTGCAATAAATAATGCAGTTTCAGAATCCACCATATAGCCACTCCATAGGCTCTTACTTAACAAGATATTCTTAAATATTTCCACTTACATTTTTTATTATAAGATTAAGAAATAAATATTGCAACATTCAGAATTGTAATATAATGCCAAATTATCCAGCCATGATGCCAGAGATAATCTATCCTTTCTTCACATGATCCCATAAAAGAATTAACGAATTACTAACTTGATCTTCCTCTAACTTTCTTCTAATTAAGTATATAAATTATAATTTAATCAGTTACATACATTAACAAAAGATATATTTACATTGTTAGTAAATTTTAACATGTAATAGTAGGTTAGTTACTATTTTTATCAGATAACTAATTAATTGAAATAATAAATTTACATGTAATTACTTAATAAATGACATGATTATGTAAAAAGTTTTATCCGGTTAGTGAATTTTAATTTGTGATAGACTGATAGTAGGTTAGTTACTATTTCTATCAAATTATTAATTAATGTTTAACAATAAATTAATCTATAATTACCTAACAAGTACCATGATGTGTAAATAAATCAAAGAATTTTAATCAGTGACAGTAGCCGGTTGCTATTTTTACCATATTATAATTAATGATTAACAAAAAAAAATACCTATAATTACTTAATAAGTGATCTGATCGTATAAATAACAATTACACCGAGAGTGCATATAGAACTAAACTAAAAAAATAGAAGATAATCCACTAGGGTTTAATTACCGTGCAGATTAAGTGACTTGATAGTGTAAATAGAGGTTACATCAAGATTGCATATAGAACTAAACTAAAAAAAAATAGAAGATAATCCACTAGGGTTTTTTCATGCAGATTTGTCACATACTTGCTTGTTATTATTAGCTAACCGAATCTAGTGTTCATATTGATAAGAAACAACTATGAAAAAATATATTTAAAATTTTTTCATGCAGATATGTCTGTGATTCTTGATTTGATTTTTTCTACCCTCTACCACTTTCGTCCTAAGTTATAGTAGTGGAGTATTAATATTTTATTACTCTTCTTTCCTGTCGTTAGTACAGTCACCTGTGCAGAAGTTCTTTAATATTGTTAATGTTGAGTCCCGGAGTATACTATGGAACAATAAAAATAAAATAAAAGTAAAACTAAATCGAATGTTAATACAATTTACAAATGTCAGTGATAATGTTGTCTGTCACAACTGACAACACTTCGATAAAACAGAAAAATTTGAAGAGTAAAATGCAGCGGAAATAATAAAGAACACAAAGGTTTAATATTTACATATATGTTATATTGAATATATAACCTATGACGGTCAGTGATCGAAAGTATTGTATATATTTATACAATTGAATAAATTTCTTCTTGTACAATTTTACAAAATAAAACAAAAGGAATCAAAAAGTTGGAGTCACATATGACTTCTGCCTTAAAAATCTATCTAAATAGACATAGACAACATCTCATTACAATTGCTTCAATGAAGAAAAAATCTAGAATCTAAGAAACCATTATAATG
This sequence comes from Przewalskia tangutica, assembly GCA_029844215.1. NCBI lineage: Eukaryota > Viridiplantae > Streptophyta > Magnoliopsida > Solanales > Solanaceae > Przewalskia > Przewalskia tangutica. The sequence continues at coordinate 37,692,193 of CM056739.1, forward strand.
TTGGACAAAATGTTGTCGACACGCTCAGGCAACAATTGTGATTCCGATTTCTGAGATGAAATCCCGAGAGCTCTCTTGGTATTTTTACATTTTGGTTCTGGATATCGATTCACTCTTCTTCCCTCTCTATTTATAGTAGAGGGTCTTCCTTGAAAATCACATCTACTTGTTGTAGAGGTTAAGGGAAAGGTGGACAACCGATAAGGTTTGTTGGAGAAGATCATGGAGCAAAATCTTCTAACTTCTTGGACTTGTTCCCCAAGCTTAGCAACATCTATGACTTTTTCTTCCCACGTTTTTCATTAGTTCCTAAACACGTTTCCAAGTTACTTTTCCATCGTGGTAAAATATCCACGAGATTTGCTTCAGTTCCGTGAAGTAAGGCAAAATTGTTTTACAGAATGTTGGTCCGAATGTCATGACGTTTGTTCCAACATTTTTGAATTTTAACTTAGTACTAAAAATGATATGTTGGGGAAAATGTCACAACACCAAACCCAACATTAACATTCTCCCCTTTCTGCCTTTCTTCACAAAACTTATTCTAATATGTGCAAGTGACTTACGACAATATCATAGATGTTGTCCCAATATCTATGATTACAATATTGCTCCCCCTTAATCTATGACGACATACAAAAAATATATGTATACCAGTGTATACTACTATATAGGATTACACACCATGTTAACACAACATAGATATACATATCATAAAGGATTAGAAGAAATAACTTAGCATATTAACACATCATCCAAATATAGTAAGAATTGTTAGTTACATCACCCAATATCTAAACCCAAAAAAATAACCAAACACGGTCCATAACACAAACAAAAATCATCAACAGTAGCAACTCCTCCTTTGCTCATCATGCAGCAGCAGCAGCTTCCAGCAGCTTTCTACTTCTGCATAATGACTTCTCTGCACAGAACAACAGTCTCTAGCCTTCTTCCTCTGCTCCCTATGTATCAACACTTTCTCTTGCTTCAACAACTTTATCATTTTCTTCCCCTTTCTCTGAAGAAAGCAGTAACATGAAATTTGTTGGTTGATCTTTGAAATTTGATTTACAAGCCATTAAGTAGACAGTGGAGACTGTTTGGGTCCAGTGTTGTCAAGAATGTTGGTGACATTCCTGTCAACATCTGTACTATTTCCTTTCTTATTCCAGGGCAAATCAATGACTCTATCTCTACTCTTCAAACTGTTTTGTTTACTATATTCAGTTCAGGATCCTTCCCTAATGTGTCATCTCTCTTAGGCTTAAGACCTAGGGTAGTTAACACTTTGAATATCAGAGAGGGATAAGGGAGGATTCATGTTGATTCTTTCTGTGCCAAGTTGACAACTTGATGGAAGATTATTGTGCCAAGATCAACTCTCAACCCTTTCTCTATTTTATACAGTAGAGTGGCTTGTTCTGTAGTCACAATTGACTAATTCATCGAAGGAAGCCAATTGTGTATCACAATTTTGTGAAGGGTAGTAAACATGGATGTTAATTTAGAGGAGGACACCTAGAGATCCACTTATGCATTATTTCTCATGTGAGGTACTCAATCACTTCATCTCTGTTGTCCACTATAGAGTCTACTTCTCTAACATCCTCTTCAGGATTTACTCTCATACATTGGTTTATAATAGCAGGTGCAAAAGAATATACTCTGTTATAGATATATACCTTTCCAAACTTTTTTGAGGAGGTATTCCCTATAGCAGTGCTCAAATTCGCGTAAAATAACCTAACTATTTTATCAACATATGGTCCATTTTCTGTAACAGATCCTAGAAGCTGTCTTTCTTTCAAGAACTCTATCAAACTATATTTAGAGCATGAGGCAATGTCTAACACTTTTTCCAGAGCTAATAATTATATTTTTGTACCAGTCCCAATTATCAAAGTTAGTTGTTGAATATAATTTGTCTGAGTAGATAGATACCTCAAGATCTGAATCAGACCTATCTGAACTGCTGGAGGAAGTTGGGTGTGTGCTTCTTCAGGTGTCGGATGAGATGTTACCTGAGATGTTGTGGCTGATGCGCGATTTATGCACACACTAAATGTAAGTGCACGTGTCGTGACAAGTAATATAGTCTAGAAGACCGAGTTATCGTCCTCAGGGATTAGTGCCCAATTATCAACTTTTATTCTGTAGTATCTATTTGGTAAACGATAATTGATGAATTAGTTATAGCTATGATTATAGCTGCTAACTAAATTACTTTACTTTAATTCAGATATGGTGGAAATAGGGCTTCCAAATCTCCTCGACTATCCGCTCGCTTTACTCGTTAATGCAACTAATTATGGTTCTTCTTCTATTTTGAGGTAGCATGTTAACTAAGCCGTTGTATACTCCTGTTAAGGTAATATAAACACTCAACCCCAATGTAGAACCCTTCTATCTTTCGATGACAAGATTGACTACAAAGAAGGATTAAGAGCAATAATCTATTAAGCTACACAAGTATTGGGGTACTTTCGTCCACAATTTAAACTTATGTTTATTCAACTATAGCATATTCACAATCTCCCCTTTCGGATTTCGATTAGAAATCATATAAGTTATGATAATTAGTGATCAATTAATTACCAAGCAATCAATACAATTATTGAATAAATCTCAACGACAATAAGAAGAAACCAAAACATGCATTAATTCATAAGAACGAGGTTCAAGCGATTCGACATGGAAAAAGCCCTAAATTAAGTTAGTTCCTAGCCATAGACATGTCAAAAACTAAACTAATATCCAACATAAACTAAAAAGAAATAAAATAAAGGACAAGAAATTACACAAAAGTAAGTCTCCAATCTTGATCTCCAAGTTGTGATGAATTACCAAGTGTGGAACCCCCAAATCTGACCTAAAAGGTCCTTTTATAACTTCAAAAAACGTCCAAACCTTTTCCTTCTTGGCCTTGGCCCATTCCTATTCGGATTTGGCTGATTTCCCGCCTCAGCGCTTGATCGGTGTATTTTATATACACTTTTTGAGTCGTTTTTAGTTAGTCTTTTGTCCCTTTTTGTACAAATACGTGTCATATTAGGATAGATTTTCTTTCTTTTGAGTCAAAGTGGTTAAAATGGCCCAATGGCGGAAAAGGAGGGAAAAGAGGGCAAAAGTGGAGGTTCCAGAGCTTAAAAGCAGAGAAAGTGGCGAACGAGGCACGCCGGGCCGCGACGCCTCGCGATCGAACTGGCCGGCGCGCCAATATCCGTGGCGCAGAGTTGCGGCCGCGGCTGCTAGACAGAGCGAGGTCGCGGCGCCAAATCACCAGAACAGCGCAGAAGTTCCGGCGCCGCGGCGCCGACGCGGGAAAATCAGGTTTTCAGACGTGTTTTGGGCCAGGCCTGAAGGGAAAAGTTTGAGGCGGTTTTGAGCCTATAAAAGGAGAACCCTAGGCAGTTTTCAAGGGTTCCCTTTCTTGCACAAACACAAGATTCTTGAAGTTGAAGATTGGAGACCTTAACTTAGTAATTTTCTTTTCTTTTCTTTACTTTACTTTCAGTTTTTATGTTGGATATTGAATTAGTTCTTGTCATGTCAATGACTAGGAATTAATTCTATTATAGGGCTTTCCATGTCAAATCACTAGAACCTTATATTATGAATTGATGCATGTTTATGGTTATTCTTCTTATTGTTGAGATTTACCCAATAATTGCTTTGAATGCTTGGTAATTAATTGATCACTAATTATCATTATTTATATGATTTCTAATCAAACTTCGAAAGGAGGAGGTTGTGAATATGCTGTAAGTTGGGTAGACATATTTTGGATTGGGGATGAAAATACCTCAATTACTTGTGTAGCGTTAATGAGAGGTTTAAACACCTAATTTTACGCATGGCGCGTGATGATTAACTAGGTTTTTGGTCTTAATCCTCCTATAGAGTCATCCTTATCACCGAAAGGTAGAAAGGAGCGATACTGGGGTTGAGTGTTTATATAGCCTTAACGGGAGTATAAAACGATTTAGTAAACCTGCTAGCTCCAAAAGAAGAAGAACCATAATTCATTGCATTAATAAGTAATATAAGCGGATAGTTGAGGAGACTTGGAAGCCCTATTTCCATCACTACTGAAGTAAACACATAGTTAATTAGTATTTATAATTGTTAGTATAATCAACAAACTCAAATATCGATTACCAAATAGATAACAAAAGATAGATAGTTGGTACTTGAACACTAATCTTTGTGGACGATATTCGGTCTTACCTAGACTATATTACTTGTCACGATAACGTGCACTTGCGTTAAAGTGTGTGCATCTTTTCGCGCATCAAGTTTTTGGCGCCGTTGCCGGGGATTAGGCATAGTTCAATATCAATTTTATCTATTTTTAATTTCTAATTTGGTTTTTAATTTTTATTTTATTTTTTTCATTTTTTTTATTTATTTCGATAAAAATCAGGGTGCCGTGATTCGCTTTGTCTGCTTTTGATCCGCTTGTGAAATCAGTTTATGCGAAGGAGAAGAGGGGCAGACACTCTTGTTCCCTTCAATCCAGAGATTGAGAAAACCTGTAAACTGAACAGAAAGAACCAGCGGATTGCAGCCTTAGTTGAGATGGACGGCGTCCAAAACTATAATATGATGAGAGAAGGGTTAGGTGAAAATCAACTAACCAAGGAATGCCTCGGCGAGTACCTATGGATGTCGAGGAAAGAGCTCAAGTCCAGCCAGAAAGAAGCTTGGGAGACTACGTGCTGCCGAGGGTGAACGGAGCACAGACATGTATTAGGCTCCCAACAATAGGAGCGAATAACTTTGAGATCAAACCGGCGATTCTAAGCATGGTGCAGAACACATTGCAATTTGGAGGACTGCCATCAGAGGATCCACATATGCACATAGCTAATTTCTTGGAGCTATGTGCAACTTTCAGATATAATCTACATCGATGACGCTGTCAGATTGAGGCTCTTTCCCTTCTCACTCAGGGATAGAGCAAAAGTATGGTTAAATTCCCTACCAGTTGATTCGATTTTTACATGGCAAGAGCTGGCACAGAAATTTTTGGCCAAATTCTTTCCCCCGTGCAAAGCAGCGAAATTGAGAGGGGAGCTGAATAACTTCTACCAAGCAGATGGAGAGTCATTATACGAAACTTGGGAGAGGTTCAAGGATTTACAGAGAAAGTGCCCACACCATTGTATTGAGTTGTGGAACTTGGTCCACATATTCTATAACGGGGTGAGCGGTACAACCAGAACAATTATAGATGCAGTAGCAGGTGGGACATTTATGAGGAAAACAGCCTACGAAGCTCACGAATTATTAGAAGATATGGCCACCAACAACCATGTCACTGAAGATAGACCAATGAGTGGGAGGAGAACAGTGGGAGTCCACGAGATAGATGCCATCGCTGCCTTGAATGCCCAAGTGGCCCTTTGATTTAAACAATTGCAAGAACATACAAGATCGTGAAATGCAGTACATATGCCAAAGAGCTGTGAAATATGTGGAGGCCCACATACATTCGATAGATGTCCTGTAGTTGATCCTAATAATGTGTCAATCGAGCAGGCAGAGTGTCAGGCCGTGGGTAATTATCAGAGGCCACAAAACAACCCATACTCCAACACATATAATTCAGGGTGGAGGAATCACCCAAATTTCTCATGGAGAGGAGACCAGGGGCAGCAGAATCAATATAGGCGATGCAAAACCAAAGAAGACTAAAATCAGCAGCTTTTTACTCAGGCCCCACCCTCTCAACAGTTCAATGCACCTGTTCAGCCAGAAAAGCAAGATGAGCTGAGAGCAGCTTTGTTGGCACTCACCAACGCCTGCACACCAGAATGTAAACTAGATCCTCGCTCGTAAACTTGGAAACACAAGTGGTCACTAGCAAAGCAATCGAACAAAGAGCACGTGGTACACTGCCAAGCAACACAGAGGTGAATCCGAGAGAACAGTGTCAGGCAGTACAGTTGAGAAGTGGTAAACAGTTGGAGCAGCAGTCACCTCAGCCAGTAGTTGAACAACGGGCAGATATAGAGAAGGAGAAGGTGGTTGAAGCTCGCCCAGTGGTAGAGAAAACTCCAGAGAAGGAGTGTACTGAGAAGATCCCATTACCACAGAGATTGCAGCGGAAGGCGGTTGATACACAATTCTCCAAATTTTTGGAGACATTCTGAAAGCTGCACATCAACATACCTTTTATAGAGGCATTGGAGCAGATGCCCTACTATTTCAAATTCATGAAGGAGATTTTGGGGAAAAAGAAGAAACTCGCAGAGTACGAAATAGTAGCACTGACGGAGGAGTGCAGTGCTATCCTGCAGAAGAAGTTGCCCCCTAAACTAAAAGACCCAGGGAGCTTTACACTACCTTGCACAGTTGGCAGGGTGACATGCAACAGGGCTCTTTGTGATTTAGGAGCAAGCATAAATTTGATGCCTCTATCGGTATTTAAACGGTTGGAGTTGGGTGAGGCAAAACCAACCACTTTGAGCCTGCAACTCGCCGATAGGAGAGTGGTTCACCCAAGGGGGAAGATTGAGGACGTGATTGTTAAAGTGGGAAAATTCTTTTTTCCTGCGGATTTCCTCATTCTCGACATGGAAGAAGATGCAGAGATCCCTATCATATTGGGGAGACCATTCCTGGCGACAGGGAGACCCCTGATCGATGTAGAAAGAGGAGAGCTGACGTTGAGGGTGGAGAAGGAAGAAATGGTGTTTAAAGTATTTAAACACATCATTGAGCCACCAACCATGAACAGGTGCTTTGCAATCAGCACCATCAAACCCCCCTGTGAGCCAGTACAAGTCAAACAAAGGGAGATGAGCCCACAAAAACAGGTATGTGATGTTGAACCTCCACAAAAGCAGGTATGTGTTCCTGAACCCTCCCTTGATGATAATTCTAAGAAGAGAAGAAGAAGAAGAAGAAGAAAACGAGAAATGTGGAAAAAATGGATTGGTTGTGGGGTTAATCCATCCCACACTGATTGAGTTAAGGAACTTGCGTCCGGCTAAAAGACGTTAAAGACAACGCTACTTGAGAGGCAACCCAAGGTATTTTGATTTATTTTTTAATATAGTAGCTTTTATTTAAGAACAGTCTCACGGAGGTAGTGTTTGTGTTGTGATTGACAGGTATAGGCCAACAAATTTTGAAGGGCGAAAAACTGAAGAACAACCAGGATTTCCAGAAAAACGGGTGGCCATACGCCAAAAGAGCGTAAAGGCGCTGAAGATTGGCCGCGCTACCAGAAGTGGCCGCGACGCAGAAATTCCCGAAGTAGTGCAGAAAGTTGGGCGCCGCGGCGCCAAATGCAGGGTCGCGGCGCCGAAGCGGAAATCCAGAAAGTAATAAAACGCCCAAAGACCCGATTTTCCCCAAATTCAAACCAAAACCTAACCTTTCTTCTCCACAAAACCCACGAAAATTCAAACCTCACCCACAAATCTTCCATAAATCAAACCCAATCACAACCAAAAACTCCTAAAGTCCCTAAACCCTTAACCATTTCAACCAACAAAACTTCATCAAAGTGCCTCAAATCACTATTAGAAGCAAGAAAACCTTGAAGAACACCGTCAAAAAAAGGTAATCTTCATCTTTTCTTGAAAGCTTTCAGTAGTCAAAGGAGGTAATAGTTTGGAGGAGTATTGCATTGTTGAAGTCATTGGGGTGTTGAAAAAAAAATGGTTGTGAAATTTAGAGGAGGAGTATACAAAGAGGGTGTGGGTATTGTGTAATACAGGAGTTGGAGTTTGGGGGTGTTAGTGTTGTAGCTGCTAGTTGTTGTGTGATTGTGTTGGGGAACATTTGTGATACCAAGTTGTAAGCTGCAAAAAGTAATTTAACCATGTCCGCCAGAAAGAGAAGAGCCTCTACATCCACCTCAGCCCCGCAATACGATGATACTAGGTTCCTTAGCCAACAAGCTTATGAAAGATACAAAAAGCTTAGTACCAGGCCCTTAATCCCTGAAAGGGAAATGGACTATCAGAGGGAGTCGCTTGGGGAGGAGGATGTCTATGAGCCCATTCGGGAAATGATTGAGATGATGGGGTGGAGGAGATTTGTAAACCCGGAAAAGATAGCACCAATGAACACAGCGATGGTGCGTGAATTCTATGCTAACTTTCCGGAGAGGGTGGACAATAAATGCTTTGTAAGGGGAAGATATATGCCTGTGACGGCATGAGTGATAAATATGTCTCTAAAAACAGCAGATGTTGAAGAAAGGGGTGATGACCGAAGCTACTTCAGAACATGGTCGAGAAGCACCACCAGCATCAACTGGGACGCCGTCGCAGACACAGTGAGCTACCCTGGGGCTGCATTTGATATTGCCAGAAATGGGTCAAGAGGACTGAGCAGGTGTCAGTTCAACAAAGCAGCCAAGGGTTGGCTGTATTTCGTCAGTGCCCGTCTGATCCCATCAACGCACTTCACCAGAGTGTCAGAAGATAGGATTAAATTGATATATGAAATCATGACGGGGAAGACGATTGATGTGGGGAAAGAGATAGTGCAAAATATTGAAGAAATCAGCAGGTTGGTAACAACAGGTAGGTTGGGACATGACTCACTTATCACTAATTTGTGCCACATGAATGAGGTCCCAATCCTACCCACTGATACTGTTATACCCCGTAGTTCCAGGGTATGTATGCGAGGACATACGTACGAGAATACGACAGAAATATTGGAAAGAAAGGAAGATGTGATTTTTTTTCGACGGAAAAGTTTCCGGTTTTTGCGAAGAAAAAGGTTCGTTAATAGGAATTGGATTCCCAGATTTGGTATTTGAACTTCTCGGATTATATTAGAATTTTGAGATTTTATTTTCGGAAATGGCCACGTGGGGCCCACGGGAGAAATTTACGGTTTTGTGGGGCCCGCTTTGTTTTTGAGGTTTCCGGCTTTTTGGATATTTTCGGAAGACGTAATATTTTGGACGAATCAGGGGGAGACACGTGTCACCCCTTGTGTGGCCATGTGGGCCGAAATGGTGTGACAAGTGGCTAGCCACTTGTCACCTACTCACCTTGGCCGAAATGGCTTTACACTTGGCACCCAATTTGGTTGGCCATGTGGTGTGGTGGGACCCACACACACATGGCCCAATCTTGGCCATACACTTAGATGGATCTTGACCCTCCATTGTTCTATAAATAGACCCCTTGGTTGATGAATAAGTTCATCTCACTTGAAAGCTTCCAAGAGCAAAATACTTCCTCCCTTTGTATTGGTTTCGTCCCACACCTCCCCCCTTGTGTAGAATACTTGGTGTATTGTGGTATAATTCCAAATACACTAGCCTAGTATCCCTAGTAGTATTCCAAAGTTGTTTAAATACTAGAGCAGGAAATCCTACTTTATTCCGAAAGTCGCAAAATGAAACCCTAGAAAAACCTTCATAGCTTGGTTGAAGTGTTTAGAGAAGTTGTTTAGAAACTTCTAAGGGTCGCTTGGAGCGGGTTGGAGCGTAAGGACTTGGAGCTAAACGTTGCTCAGGATCGACATTTAATCTTGGATAATTTTGGGCTTATCGAGGTAATGATTTATGCCCCCCCTATTGTAATTGGATATTACATGTTGTAGTAATGTATAGTTGAGTATACTATATTTAGAATGAGTATTGAACTGTATTTACATAGGGTTGTATTTACAGTAGACTGTTGTATTATTGTGAAGCAGATTTGAACACGTCCGGTTAGACGTGTAATCTAGGAGTTATTGGCACAGTAGCGCCTTGTTAGGAGAGATTTATGTGATTTCGGGAGGTTACGCGAATTTTACGTAGAAAATGGAACCGTGTGTTTAGAAGTTAATAGACGTTTGTGGCCTATATAGGTGGAAGTACTACGAGTAGCGTATTCTACTTGATGAGTGGAAAAGGCTAGCGGGTTACTGATCGCGAGCGCTTTTGCTTATTATCGATAATCGTCGCGAGGTATGTGAACCTCTTCCTATCCTTTCTAGCATGATGTTTTGTAAACTATGTAGTGCGGTAGACGCATACGTGCTAAGTGTTTTGGTTGGTTTAAACATAGGGTGTTATAATAGCTTTATGGGAAGTTAGTTATAACGACTTTATGTAGGTAAAAGAATGGTTTATTGATTCCGAAAGTTAAGAGACTTGATCTTCAAAGATAAGAGACTTGACTTATAGACGACTTGATTTTGAAAGTTAAGAGACTTGATCTTCAAAGATAAGAGACTTGACTTATAGACGACTTGATTTTGAAAGTTAAGAGACTTGATCTTCAAAGATAAGAGACTTGACTTATAACGACTTGTTTTCGGAAAAAGAGAAGTAACTTGATTTTAAGTATAGGTTACTTATTTTGAAAAGAGTACATTATTTGGGTTTTAAAAGAATACTTATTGTTGTTTTAAAAGGAAAGAGACTTGTAGAATTGAAGAGTTTTTTTGTTTAGAACATAAAGTGTTATAACAGCTTTATGGGAAGTTAGTTATAACGACTTTATGAAAACAAAGGAATGGTTTTATCATTGGTTTTAAAATGGTAATTTGACTTTAAAGGGAGAAGTGTTTTGGTCTAAAAAGGAAGGCATGTTATTGTCTTAATTTGGTTTAAAAAGGAAAGTCCGGACGTTGTTTTGGTTTAATTAAAATATTAGTCACTTTATTTTCTTATACTACGTATTGTGTGACTTTTGTGAAAGTAACGTATCTTTTAAAGAGTTATTGTATAAAGTACTTTGGGGATAAAAACCCGATCTTGTTAATCATATAGTAGAAAGTACCTTGTGTGTATAACTTGATTGTGTTGGTTTGTGATAGCCTTGTAATACTTTCTTGTTGATTTGTTAAGTAAACATGCTAGGATGCTACGTGTGTTAGTATCTTGTGATGTTTGTGTAAAGGGTTTCCGATCGCGCTTTAAGTTGTTTAACTATCACCGTTATGTTGGTATTGTACCACTCACCTTGACATGTTTCCGAGGTTGGCGCCTCCGACGCGGGGTAGACTCGAGTGATGCAGGACCATGATTCGAGAATACCTCACGCGGGTCCAGGGACCTATGCGAGCTACGAGAGTTCGAGTTAGTGTGCGACCTTTATGGTCACGCGGTGCATGTGGCCATGCGATCGCGAGTCCAGCGGATGCCGGAGTAGCTACCGACGCGGGTTATACCTCACGCGGCCTATGAGGTTGGCCTATGCGAGTCGCGAGGAGTTCGAGGCTAGACGCGCACATTGATATCGCGCGTGTGACCGGCCTTTGATCATGTGACGCCTGCAGATCTCATGATACGCTTTATGACATTGTTAGTACTATGGGTGTTAGTAGTCGCTATGCCTTCGCATTTACCTCAGACGGTTTTATTATGACACAGTGGGACACGTGTTCATGTACTCGAATGTTTTATATCATGGATCGCGTGATGAGGAAGGTATTCCACGCATGAGTGATGTTGTGGGCGTTAGACCCATTGTTATATTTGAGTAATGACTTTGAGGCGTGAGTCACGACTTGACATGACTATTTATGTATTGTGGACTGTAGTTAGGTTATCATACATGACACCTGCTATATATATACAATTATGATTTCATTTACGATTTTTACAAGTTTCACATACTTGGTACTGTTATCGACCTCCGGGCCATGCGTTCATGCCGTAGAGGTACATCGGTTGTGGATCCGCGCTCTTAGGATCACAGTCACTTTTGGGAAGCTCCGTTTCTCCGGAGGCTTGTCTTTGGTATAGTCCTCTGTCAGTGTAGTTACTTGTACATTCAGGGGTATGGCGGGGCCCTGTCCCGTCATAGTTATGGTTACATTCTTAGAGGTCTGTAGTACTGTTGTGGGCAGGGTTGTAAAAGGATTTAACTGTTCAGGTTGATATATATATGTATATATTTCAGGAAGGTGACCGTTTTGGTTAGCCTAGTTCATGCTTTATGACTTGTCTCATGTTTAAGTTTTTTTATTTTCCGCTGATTTTCTCTGATGTTGTATCACTAGGGTGCCCGGGGTAAGGCACCAGTCACGGGCCCGGGATCGGGTCGTGACAAAAGTGGTATCAGAGCAGTTAGTCCTCGGAAAGTGTCTACGCATCGTGTTCAGTAGTCTTGATTATCGGTGTGTTGTGCACCACATCTATAATCGTGAGGTCGCAGGACATTTAGGATTGGTTTCCATTCTTCTCATTACGAGATCGTGCCTTAGAGCCGTGTTGTAAGTTGGACTCCTGGCGTATTCTTATGTACGTTATGCCTCCGCGCAGTGCAACCAGGCCGGATGGGCAAGGCAGAGGAGCTACGAGTTGAACACGAGAGGGTTACGAGGCACAGAGCTTGGTTCTTACGAGATAGTACTTGACGACGAGTTTTTATGATGCCGCTAGCCCAAGAGAGTTAGAGCGGCGGCAGCTTTCATTGAGGCCACGATACCGAGCCTCAGCCCACGGCCAGAGCCGAAGATATGAGTTCAAGGTGATAGCCGATTACTAGCTAGGCTAGTGGCCGGGAATGAACGACTGGAGCCGGTGGTTCCGGCAATATCAGTGATTCCCCCGAGATCCGATAGTCTAAGACTTAGGGATTTCTAGAGTTGCAGTTCTCCAGAATTCTATGGATAGAGAGTAGAGGATGATCCTCAGTGTGTCGTACTTGTTGGGAGATTGTTATACTGTGGCCGTGGGGCCGTGTGATGGGAGGATGTCGGTAGGAGGTTACGGAGGGATGACTCACCACGGTCCGGGTCATCGGTTGATTGTTCGGGAGAAGGGGTGTTAGTCGACGAGGTCACCCCACCTCGCTTCGGCCATAGTAGTAGACTCCATTACGGTGAGTGTCGCATCGCTCGACAGCTTTTGTGTTTGCGGCCAATAGGGCAATTTGGTGAGAGTTTGTCTGACCAGAGGTAGCACAGATGTAGAGCCTCATCCTTCGGGATCGGTGGCTGGTTCAACGCCTTATATAGCTAGGCTCCCTGCAGGGCAGGATTATGATTAGAACGACAAAGGGAAAGTGAGGCAGTTGCAGAGATATCTTTAGCCCTTAGGAGATTTGTTTATGATATTATGGTTGGTACATGTTAGGTGCTATGTACGGATAGCATTGTGTTAAGTGTGAATTAGAAAACATGGTTAGTTGAAAGGATAAGTATGGGTCATGGAAGGTGTGAACCTTAGAATAGTACACGTTGAGACCTTAGATGTGCGCCGTCTTGAGAAAAGGATTTTACGGTTAATCTTTGTCGAAACACTTGGTATGCGTGAAATGTTTTGAGGGATATTTTCCTTGGGATGTGTAAGGTGAAAGTGGTAGCTTTCATGACTATAGGTAAGATTGTTCCGGATCGGGGAACAAGAGTTTGGTGCGACATGGTCGGGTTGAGGACCGTTCGCGGTCAACCCGCCCGAAATGAGATGTGGTCAATTTGTGGTGATCCGCTTTTGTGATAGGATTACGAGGGTGTTAGGTCCAAGGTTAGTTAACCATCGACGAGTTCGAGGATGCGTCGACCGATGGTCGCCGATGAGGTCAGCCCATCTCGTCTTTCAGGCAGGACTATTTACTCGGCGGAGGGTGGCGATATGTTATATATCGGGAAGGTTGTAAGGATGCACGGGATTCCTACTTTTTATGACAGGCAGTGGAGCCCAATTTTTCGGCTATGTCTTTTTGTCCAAGGTGTTACAGCAGGTTGGAATTCGTGAGTCTCGATGTGCATTCACCCTGGCCGATGTAAGAATAACGCGTTTTACCCAGATAGTTAAGAATAGGTTGCGGGCCGATGTTTTGATTTCAGGGGTAGCCGTGAGGATTGTGTGCCTCTTGGGTAAGTGAGTTTTATGATAGCTATCTTTACAGTATTCGGATGTCGCCTAATGAAGCCTTGTATAGCAAGAAGTGTAGGTGCCGATCGATTGGTTCAAGGTTGGCAAGGTTCAGATAGTTGGTCCCTACTTGTTTCACCAGGATGTGGATAGGGTGAAGCTTATCCAGAGGAAATTGTTAGCAGCTCAGAGTCAACAGAAATGTGGTACGTTTATTAGGAGGAGTTCGAGTTACGGCGAGGTAGCGAGTAAGGAAGTGAACATATGTTATGAACGGAAGTGGTCATTCTGTGAAGATGTGAAGGAGTATCGTTTGATCATGGGTGAGAGCTTTTGAGATGATTGAGGTGATTCCTCGTTAGCATGAAATGGAGTTTTGCGACATGTTATATTCGCCATTGATGGCATGATCGGTTTGTAAGTGTAGTAGTGGAGACTACACGGCATATGTATGTTTAGAGACTTAGAAGAAACATTCGGACGAATGTTTCTAAGGGGAAGAATGTTATACCCGTAGTTCCAGTGGTATGTATGCGAGGACATACGCATTTGCGAGAATCTGACGTAAATATTGGAAAGAAAGGAAGATGTGATTTTTTCGACGGAAAAGTTTCCGGTTTTTGTGAAGAAAAAGGTTCGTTAATAGGAATTGGATTCCCAGATTTGGTATTTGAACTTCTGATTATATTAGAATTTTGAGATTTTATTTTGGAATGGCCACGTGGGGCCCACGAGAAATTTACGGTTTTGTGGGGCCCGCTTTGTTTTTGAGGTTTCCGCTTTTGGATATTTTGGAAGACGTAATATTTTGATTTAATCGTGGCGACACGTGTCACCCTCAGGTGGCCATGTGGTCGAATGGTGTGACAAGTGCTAGCCACTTGTCACCTACTCACCTGGCCGAAATGGCCTTACACTTGCACCCATTTGGTTGGCCATGTGGTGTGGTGGGACCCACACACACATGGCCCAATCTTGGCCATACACTTAGATGGATCTTGACCTCCATTGTTCTAAATAGACCCTTGGTTGATGAATAAGTTCATCTCACTAAAGCTTCCAAGAGCAAAATACTTCCTCCCTTTGTATTGGTTTAGTCCCCACCCTCCCCTTGTGTAGAATACTTGGTGTATTGTGGTATAATTCCAAATACACTAGCCTAGTATCCCTAGTAGTATTCCAAAGTTGTTTAAATACTAGGAGCCCAGAAATCCTACTTTATTCCGAAAGTCGCAAAATGAAACCCTAGAAAAACCTTCATAGCCTGGTTGAAGTGTTTAGAGAAGTTGTTTAGAAACTTCTATGCTTAGGCGGGTTGGAGCGTAAGACTTGGAGCTAAACGTTGCTCAGATCGACATTTAATCTTGGATAATTTTGGGCTTATCGAGGTAATGATTTATGCCCTATCAGTAATTGGATATTACATGTTGTAGTAATGTATAGTTGAGTATACTATATTTAGAATGAGTATTGAACTGTATTTACATAGGGTTGTATTTACAGTAGACTGTTGTATTATTGTGAAGCAGATTTGAACACGTCCGGTTAGACGTGTAATCCCCGGGGAGTTATTGGCCTGGTAGCGGGCCTTGTTAGGGGAGGAGATTTATGTGATTTCGGGGGGGGGGGAGGTGCCAATTTTCAGAGAAAATGGAACCGTGTGTTTAGAAGTTAATAGACGTTTGTGGCCTATATAGGTGGAAGTACTACGCAGCGATTCTACTTGATGAGTGGAAAAGGCTAGCGGGTTACTGATCTTGTGAGCGTTTTGCTTATTGTCGATAATCGTCGCGAGGTATGTGAACCTCTTCCTATCCTTTCTAGCATGATGTTTTGTAAACTATGTAGTGCGGTGACGCATACGTGCTAAGTGTTTTGGTTGGTTTAAACATGGGTGTTATAATAGCTTTATGGGAAGTTAGTTATAACGACTTTATGTAGGTAAAAGAATGGTTTATTGATTCGAAAGTTAAGAGACTTGATCTTCAAAGATAAGAGACTTGACTTATAGACGACTTGATTTTGAAAGTTAAGAGACTTGATCTTCAAAGATAAGAGACTTGACTTATAGACGACTTGATTTTGAAAGTTAAGAGACTTGATCTTCAAAGATAAGAGACTTGACTTATAACGACTTGTTTTCGGAAAAAGAGAAGTAACTTGATTTTAAGTATAGGTTACTTATTTTGAAAAGAGTACATTATTTGGGTTTTAAAAGAATACTTATTGTTGTTTTAAAAGGAAAGAGACTTGTAGAATTGAAGAGTTTTTGGTTTAGAACATAAAGTGTTATAACAGCTTTATGGGAAGTTAGTTATAACGACTTTATGAAAACAAAGGAATGGTTTTATCATTGGTTTTAAAATGGTAATTTGACTTTAAAGGGAGAAGTGTTTTGGTCTAAAAAGGAAGGCATGTTATTGTCTTAATTTGGTTTAAAAAGGAAAGTCTGGACGTTGTTTTGGTTTAATTAAAATATTAGTCACTTTATTTTCTTATACTACGGGTATTGTGTGACTTTTGTGAAAGTAACGTATCTTTTAAAGAGTTATTGTATAAAGTACTTTGGGGATAAAAACCCGATCTTGTTAATCATATAGTAGAAAGTACCTTGTGTGTATAACTTGATTGTGTTGGTTTGTGATAGCCTTGTAATACTTTCTTGTTGATTTGTTAAGTAAACACGCCAGGATGCTACGTGTGTTAGTATCTTGTGATGTTTGTGTAAAGGGTTTCTCGATCGCGCTTAAGTTGTTTAACTATCACCGTTATGTTGGTATTGTACCACTCACCTTGACATGTTTCCGAGGTTGTCGCCTCCGACGCGGGGTAGACTCAGCGGTCCGGGACCATGATTCGAGAATACCTACGCGGGTCCAGGGACCATGCGCGAGCTACGAGAGTTCCGTGTTAGTGCGGCCTTTATGGTCACGCGGTGCATGTGGCCACGCGGATCGCGAGTCCGGCGGATGCCGGGAGTAGGTACCGACGCGGGTTATACCTCACGCGGGCCTATGAGGTTGGCCTACGCGAGTCGCGAGGAGTTCGAGGCTAGACGCGCACATCGATATCGCAGGCGTGTGACCGGCTTTGATCATGTGACGGTCTAGACAGATCTCATGATACGATTTATGACCTTGTTAGTACTATGGGTGTTAGTAGTCGGCTATGCCTTCGCACTTACCTCAGACGGTTTTATTATGACACAGTGGGACACGTGTTCATGTGTACTCCTTGAATGTTTTATATCATGGACTGCCGGCAGTGAGGAAGGTATTCCACGGGCATGAGTGATGTTGTGGGCGTTAGACCCATTGTTATATTTGAGTAATGACTTTGAGGGCGTGAGTCCCTGACTTAACATGACTATTTATGTATTGTGGATCGTAGTTTGGTATCATACATGTCTCCCGCTTTATATAGACTATTATGATTTCATTTACGATTTTTACAAGTTTCACATACTTGGTACTGTTGTCTTGACCTTCGGGCCGCGTTCATGCCGCAGTAGAGGTACATCGGTTGTGGATCCGCGCCTAGGATCACAGTCCGCTTTTGGGAAGCTCCGTTTCTCCCGAGGCTTGTCTTTGGTATAGTCCCCGTCGGTGTAGTTACTTGTACATTCTGGTATGGCGGGCCCGTCCCGTCATAGTTATGGTTACATTCTTAGAAGTCTGTAATCTTGTTGTGGGCAGGGTTGTAAAAGGATTTAACTGTTCAGGTTGATATATATATGTATATATTTCAGGAAGGTGACCGTTTTGGTTAGCCTAGTTCATGCTTTATGACTTGTCTCATGTTTAAGTTTTTTTATTTTCCGCTGATTTTCTCTGATGTTGTATCACTAGGGTGCCCGGGGTAAGGCACCAGTCACGGGCCCGGGATCGGGTCGTGACAGATACTAATGAGAGAAACCAACTTCCTGTGTCATATGGGATAGTGCACTCTTTCCCAGACCCAAGCCCCCAGCAGCAAGAAGAAGAGCAACAACACCACCAGCAGCAGCAACAGAGGCCGCCATGAATGAAGATGAGCCTGAAATAGAGGCTCAATATGCGGCAGGGCCTAGCCACCAGCAAACCACAGAATCAGAACCTCCAGTGCCTATGATAGAGCAGTTGCTCCAGAACCAGAGAAGGATGATACAACATTTCGACACAGTGATACAAGGACAGCAAGAGTTGAGACAAGGGCAACAAGAATTGAGGCAGGAGCAACAACAGTTGCACCAGCAATTTGACGAGATGCGTTTCCTGTTCAACCAATGGTCGATGTATTATCCACCGCCACCGCCACCATTTTAAACCAAGCCTGTAAGTGTCTTGTTTCTTTTATTGTCTTTGAGTCTTGCACACATTGGGGACAATGTGTGATTTAAGTTTGGGGGGGTGTCTTATTTGTGTCTTATTGTTATAGTATGTTTAAGTCTTTTTGTTGTTTTTGTGTATTCTTGAGTCACAATTTTTTTCTTTTTTGAGTCATAATTGTCTGTCAAAGATCATGCATGCTGTAGTTACTAGAAACACCTAGTGAAGTAAGGTGGAATAATGTAATGGAATTAGAAGCAACTCTTTAAACACTTAGGTTAGATATGCCAAAAACTCACAAAATCTGTCTATTTGGGGTTTCTTGCTTGGATTGTGCATGATAAATGATTAAAACCTATGTGTTATGATTGCTTGCTATTTGAGGCGAAATAGTTAGGATATGCATGTTAGGGAGATGACTCAGACATTTCTTTGAGAGTCAATTCTTACCACTCTTTTCTATCCCTGACATTAAAAATATCCCTAGTCAGCCCCATTGAGCCTTAAAATTTAACTTTTTCTTTGACACCCTATATTCCCATACTTGTGCCATAAGTAAACATGTGAAAAAGTTGGAATAGACTGTGTTAAAAAAGAGACAAAAAGAGCAAACAAAATTGATGCACCCCAATTAAAAAGTAATAAGAAATAGGCAAAAGCCTAAGTTTGGGGGTGCTTGCTATTATGATACACTTCACGCTCTCAAAACAAAAGAGGGGAAAAATAGATTTGAAGTGAAGGAAAGAATCAAAAAAAAAGGGAAACACTGAAAGGCTAAAAAGCTTATGGTACACAAAAATGAGCCTAAATGCCTACTTTTACCTACCCTTGCCTAAGCCTACATTACAACCCTTAAAAGTCCTGAAGATCTCTTAGATGCATATCTATGATTAGTGGAGAATAGCAAGTAAAAATGTCATAGGATTTTTGAAATTAATATGCATGATTCAGTATTGTGACTTCCATTAAGCATGATAAAAATGAGTTTGCGAAATATCTAGCTTAATGTGTTTAGTGTGCTAAAATTTCATGCTATATGTTCTTGCATATTATTCTGCTAATCTTCATGTTTTTCTAAGTAACACCAATGCAGCAAAGTGATCAATGTCATTGAGTCTGTTGATTTTTCTTTTTTTTTCTTGAGTCTTTATTTCTTTCTTTTTATCTTTGCTCGAGGGTGAGCAAAGGTTAAGTTTGGGGGTATTTGATCGGTGTATTTTATATATACTTTTTGAGTCGTTTTTAGTTAGTCTTTTCTCCCTTTTTGTACAAATACGTGTCATATTAGGATAGATTTTCTTTCTTTTGAGTCAAAGTGGTTAAAATGGCCCAATGGCGGAAAAGGAGCGAAAAGAGGGCAAAAGTGGAGGTTCCAGAGCTTAAAAGCAGAGAAAGTGGCGAACGAGGCACGGACACGGGCCAGCGCCGCGGCGCCCGCACGAACTGGGCCGCGCCAATATCCGAGGCGCCGCAGAAGTTGCAGCGCCGCGGCGCCTCTAGACAGCAGAGTGCAGGGCCGCGGCGCCAAATCACCAGAACAGCGCAGAAGTTCCGGCGCCGACGCGGGAAAATCAGGTTTTCAGACGTGTTCTGGGCCAGGCCTGAAGGGAAAAGTTTGAGGCGGTTTTGAGCCTATAAAAGGAGAACCCTAGGCAGTTTTCAAGGGTTCCCTTTCTTGCACAAACACAAGATTCTTGAAGTTGAAGATTGGAGACCTTAACTTAGTAATTTTCTTTTCTTTTCTTTACTTTACTTTCAGTTTTTATGTTGGATATTGAATTAGTTCTTGTCATGTCAATGGCTAGGAACTAATTCTATTATAGGGTTTTCCATGTCAAATCACTAGAACCTTATATTATGAATTGATGCATGTTTATGGTTATTCTTCTTATTGTTGAGATTTACCCAATAATTGCTTTGAATGCTTGGTAATTAATTGATCACTAATTATCATTATTTATATGATTTCTAATCAAACTTCGAAAGGAAGAGGTTGTGAATATGTTGTAAGTTGGGTAGACATATTTTGGATTGGGGATGAAAATACCTCAATTACTTGTGTAGCGTTAATGAGAGGGTTAAACACCTAATTTTACGCATGGCGCGTGACGATTAACTAGGTTTTTTGTCTTAATCCTCCTATAGAGTCATCCTTATCACCGAAAGGTAGAAAGAAACGATACTGGGGTTGAGTGTTTATATAGCCTTAACGGGAGTATAAAACGATTTAGTAAACCTACTAGCTCCAAAAGAAGAAGAACCATAATTCATTGCATTAATAAGTAATATAAGCGGATAGTTGAGGAGACTTGGAAGCCCTATTTCCATCACTACTGAAGTAAACACATAGTTAATTAGTATTTATAATTGTTAGTATAATCAACAAACTCAAATATCAGTTACCAAATAGATAACAAAAGATAGATAGTTGGTACTTGAACACTAATCCTTGTGGACGATATTCGGTCTTACCTAGACTATATTACTTGTCACGATAACGTGCACTTGCGTTAAAGTGTGTGCATCTTTCGCGATCACGCGTTCGCAGAATCGGCCATGGCGCTGAAACTTCGCGTCGCTCTTTGGGTGCCGTGGCGCTCTGCTGCTGCTGGTTGGTTGGCGTCGCGGCGCTGCCCTGTTTCTCGCCCGGATTTCCAAATTTTTAGCTTTTTGAGCTCTGGAACCTCTGTTTCTGCCCTCTTTTCGCTTATTTTCGCCAATGTACCATTTTAAACCATTGTGACTCAAAAGAAAGAAAATTTATCGTAACACGACACATATTTGTACAAAAATGGGTAAAAGACTAATTAAAAATGACTCAAAAGGTGTATATAAAATACACCGATCAAACACCCTCAAACTTAACCTTTACTTGCCCTCGAGTAAAGATAAAAAATAGAAACAAAGACACGAAAGAAAAGAAAATAAAATGACTCAAAGACATTGATCAAGTTTCTGCATCATTGTTACTTAGAAAAGCATGAAGGTTAGCAGAATAATATGCAGAAACATATAACATGGATTTTTAGCATTCTAAACACATCAAGTCAGATATTTCGCAAATTCAATTTAATCATGCTCAATGGAAGTAAGAATACGTAACTATGCATGTCAATTTCAAAATCCTATGGCCTGTTAATTTGCTATTCTCCACTAATCATGGATACACACATTAGAGATCATTAGGGCTTTTCAGGGTTATAATGTAGGCTTAGGCAGGGGTAGGTAAAAATAGGCTTTTAGGCTCAATCTTACGTACCATAAGCTCTTTTGCTTTCGATTCTTTCCTTTTCTTTTGATTTTCTTTTTAACCTCATACCTATCTTTCTCTTCTTTTGTTTTGAGAGAATGAGGTGTATGATGAATAACATGCACCCCCAAACTTAAGATTTTGTCTATTTATTATTACTTTTTCATTGGGGTGCATCAACAATTGTTCACTCTCTTTTGTCTCTTTTTCAACACTTTATATTCCAAACAACTCAATTTTTCCACTTATGGCACAAATATGGAATTTTAGGGTGTCAAATAAAAGATCTTATTTTTGGCTCAAAGGGGCTGACTAGGGATTCAATTGTAATGTCAGGGATAGGCAAAGAATGGTAAGAAATGTGTCACGCCCCGAACCCCGGGCCCGTGACGGGTGCCCTACCTGGGCACCCTTCTACCTAACTGACACAAGTAAACTGTGGAATTTAAATAACACCTTTTTTTTTAAAACCAACATACGTGCAAGGGAAAAGCCGACAAGGCTGCCATATAATATATATAATCAAAAGACACTACACTGTACACGAGTCCAATCTCACATATGAATACAGACCTCTAAGAGTTTTTTACTGAACTATGACGGGACAAGGCCCCGCCGTACCCATAACTGTACAAAAGCCTGTACTGAAGGATCTATACCAAAAAGATAAACTCCTGAACATATGGAGCTATTCAGAAACTCTGAGCAGGGTCCTACACCTGCAGATCACCAAACTGCGTACCTAAACTCGCGTGACGCAGCTTCCGGGCGAGGTCGACGAAGAATGTACCAAGTATGTGAAACAGTAAATACTGTAATGAAATCATAACAGTCTAACAAAACAGGAGACATGTATGATAGCCAACCTACAGTACACAATACATAAGCAGTCATATCAAGTCAGGGACGCATGCCCTCAAAGTCATTACTCAAATATAACCATGGGTCTCACGCCCAAAATATCAATCATGTACGTGGAATCCTTCCTCACTGCCGGCAGTCCATGATATAATACAACATCAGTAAGCACAATGAACCTTGCAATCATGAGAGTAATGCAATCCTTTTTATCTTTTTAAGTTATGTCTTTAACAATGAGAATTAATGTTCCACTTTAAATCATACCCACACTGCACCCTTTCATTAATGAAATTACTACCGTTTCAAAACATGAAGGCCGTGTCAGTGCCAGGGTCAACCACCCTCTGTGTTATAATGCAACCTATCATAGGACTATTTCACCCGCAAGGGACTATTTCACCCGCTTAGGTCATGTGGACCCGCAATGAGTCATCGGTACACGATACTCGCATCACGGATAGCTAATCCATGGCTTATATATATCCCGGGAATTTAACCCGCCCGAGTCAAATACCGACCCGCCGTGAGTGTGTACCACTCACCCCCATGGGGAGCTAACCCATGGTATCCTTGAAACAAGTTGCCGGCCCTTTATGGAGGGACGCGGAGATGTGGAATATGACACTTGCACGAATGTCTATATGAGCAACCCATATGCAAGCAAACCAAGACAATACCATGCCTTTCACACCAAGACAATACCATGCATTTCCTTTTTACATAAACCAAGACAATACCATGCCTTTACACAAACCAAGACAATTACCATGCCTTCTTTTTACATAACCCAAGACAATACCATGCCTTCTTTTTACATAAACCAAGATAATTACCATGCCTTCTTTTTACATAAACCAAGAGAAATACTTATTCAAGCAAGCCAAAATACTATCAAGGCACAAATAGAATAATTCTCTTTTAACAAGCCAAAGTACTACGTACGTACATTCTTTTCAAAAGACTCATTTTTATGTAAAACCCCAAGATACTAACACCCGTAGTATCAAGGCGTGTCTATTTTTCAAAGTAAGTTACTACACTTTTAGAAACTCATTTCAAAGCTTAAAACCAAGTAACTTCAAATTTTCACAATCTAGACAACTTATGCCCATTAATCAAAATAGACAACTTTTTTAACCTTCCATAAAGCCGTTATAACCAACTTCCCATAAAGTCGTTATAACCATTTATGGTTTTAGACCAATTTATTCCTTTTTATATCCAAGAGACTTACACTTTTAAAACCAAGTATCACATACTTACAAATCAAGTTTCTTAACTTTCAAAATACTTCAAGTCTCTTAATATTTAGAAATCAAGTTTCTTAACTTTAGAAATCAAGTTTCTTCTACTTTTAAATCTCAAGTAACTCATACCTTCAAAACAAGTTACTTCTCATTAAATCATGTCATTTCTCCTTTTTTAAAACAATTAAGTAAATCACTCCTTTGACTTCCATAAAGTCATTATAACAACCTTTAGGTTTTGGAACTAAGGCACTAGCCAAAAGGTTTGGAAACCACTTTCTTTTCAAGACTCTATGTACTTTAAGTAAAATACTTTCACTTTTGAGAATCCAAACTTCATTAAGGAAATGGATTATAACAACTTACAATTTAATCATCCAAAGTACAATCAAGGAAGTATATAGAACAACTTCTATATTAGGCAATCCAAGTACAATCAAGGAGTGTATCATTTAAGGAGCATGACTTACTTTCTTTATCTTAAGGAATCATGCTAGAAGAAGAGGAGATGGTTCACATACCTTTTCGGCTTAATCCACAAGCTAAGTCGAATACGCCGCACATAGAATTGTCAACCTATAATGGCCACAACATGACTATCAATTTCTATCTTCTAACGTAGAATAATACTAAGTATACGGTCTCTTATTCTACGAAAAATCGGGCAGCACCTCCTTTGTTTCTACATACTTTTCCACCTTTTTCAAGGTCCGATAATCAATAACCAACATGCAACATTTAAGGCTCAATACATCAACCAACAAAGGGGATTACACGCCTTACAATACGTGTAAAATTCTGCCCCACAATTCATACTATGTAGTTTAATATCCAAAGCCATTCTCGGCTAATATGTATAACAACACAATGTCCTTTCCAATTCTTTTTCAATCCAAGTTCTTAGGTCTAACATGTTATATAGTCGCAAACAACTCAAACAACTATAATCCCTTCTTTATATAACATGTGACGACTTAAACTAATAATCAAATTGAATTGTAATCTTAAGGCTAAACATGCTAGTTTTCGGATTAGGGTTCCAATAGTCAATACACTTATCAAACTTCATACTATATACCTCATTCTTGCTAATATCCATAGCTACAACAATAAGTAATCTTTAATTGCTAAAACGACAAGATTTTTACCTTTACAAGCCCTTATAATTTCCAAGATTCAAAGTCGCTCCTTAGCAATTCTTAGCTCCTTTATTTTACACTCTAATCCACTATTTTAAGCCCTTAGGAGTTCACAACCAACTTCTCTTCCATTTCCAATCCAAAACTAGGAAGACAACTTAGGTTTTCGCCTTGCGACTAACGTGAAAACGACGTTTTTCCAAAATCTTTCTATTGAGATATCCTTACAATACCCTTAGGGACCTTGGGTTAAAGTTTTGTAAATAAAGAACCACAATTGCAAATTTTTTGTGTGGGAAAGTCCTCAAAGCCGAGAGCTAGCTTTCAAGAACAAAGGTTTCTCTAATTTTTCTAAGTGTTGGAAGAGATTTTCTTGCACTAGTGTGGTATATAAAACACAATGGAGGGCTTAGATTTCAACACTTGAGTGGTTAGGATGAAGAATACTTGGATAATTAGCCAAGTGGACAAGTTGACAAGTCAACAATCTCAAGCTAGCAAGACTTGATCTTTTACCATGGTCAATGACCATAATACCCTTGCAAAAATTTTTGTCCAAGACCATGTGGGGGAGGTGCCACATGTCACCCTCTCATTCGTCCATAAAATTTCGTAACCCTCGTGGGCCCCACAAAACGTAAAATTCCTCGGGTGGGCCCCACATGACCAAATCCGTAAAAATAAATTTCCATAATGTTAATAAGTTCCATATTCTTCAAATAATGCATTTTGAGAATCCAATTCTCATCAACGAACATTTTTCCTTTCCGACGTTCGGAAGATTTTCCGTCGGAAAAACAATTCTTCCTTTCGTACCAATTTTCAAGTCTTGTGTTCTCGCGTATATTCTCTTATACATGTCCTGGACTTACGGGGTGTAATAAAAGGGCTAACAAATAAATGCCTGAATCATCTCCCTAACATGCATATCCTAACTATTTCGCCTCAAATAGCAAACAAGCAAACACATATGTTTAATCACTAACAATGCATAAATCAAGCAAGATACCCCAAATAGTTCGATTTTATGAATTTTTGGCATATCTAACCTAAGTGTTCAGATGGTTGCTTCTAATTCCATTACATTATTCAACCTTACTTCACTAGGCGTTTCAAGTAACTACAACATGCATGATCATAAAAAAAATGAGACTTAAATAAACATCGAAAATAACACAAAAAGACTAATAAAAACATATAAAAAATAACTAAGAACTCCCCCCCCCCCCCAAACTTAAATCACACATTGTTCCTAATGTGAACAAGACTAAAAAAATAAAAGAAAAACGGGACAACTTACAAACTTGGTTTAAAATGGTGGCGGTGGATAATGCATGGCCCACTGGTTGAACAAAGAACTCATCTCATCAAATATCAGGTTCAACTGTTGTTGCTCCTGTCTTATTTCTTGTTGTCCTTGCCTCAGGTCCTGTTGACCTTGGATCATTGTGTCAAAACTCTGCATCATCCTCCGTTGGTTCATGAACAACTGCTCCATCATAGGCACCGGAGGTTCCAATTCCAGGGGCTGCTGGCGGCTGCTACCTGCCTCATGCTGAGCCTCTGTCTCAGGCTCATCCTCATCCATGGCAGCCTCTGCTGCTGCTGCTGGTGGTGGTGCTGGTGCTGGTCTCCTTCTCGCTGCTGCTGGAGGGACTGGTTCTGGGAAGGCATGCACTATTCCATATGTCACAGGAGGTTGGCCCTTCTCATATGTATCAGTAGCTAGGGTTGGGACTCCATGTCTAGAACATAAACTGCAAATAAGTGATCTGTGTCCCAACCCACCTATAGTGACCAACCTACTGGTTTCTCCAATGTTATGTAATATCTCCTTCCCAACATCAATCGTCTTCCCTTCCATAATTCCATATATCATTTTTATTCTATTCTCTGACACTCTGGTGAAGTGCGTCGATGGAATCAGGCGGGCACTGACGAAATATAACCAACCCTTGGATGTTTTGTTGAATTGACATCTGCTCAGTCCTCTTGATCCATTTCGTGCAATATCATACTCAGCCCCAGGGTAACACAATGTTCTTGCGACAATATCCCAATCGATATTGTCGGCATCTCTAGACCAAATTCTGAAATAGCTTCGATCATCGCCTCTTTCTTCAACATCTACCATTTACCAAAATTAGCATAGAATTTTTTCACCATTGTTTGTAGAAAATATCAAGAAAAAAGTACTTTAGTTGTGATTAAGTTTAGTTTGGAATATTTTTTTGGAGAAAGGAAGGGTTTTGGGTTTTTGATTTGAAGAGGGGAAATCGGATTAGGGCTCCTTTAAATTTCAGTTTTTCCGTCGCGGCCCTGAGATCGGCGTCGTGGCGCCCAAACAAACTGCCGACCTGCGGACTTTCCGGCGCCGTGGCGCCCAACTTCCTGCGCCGTTCTGCATTCTCGGCGCCACCGCGGCCGTGGGCGATTTCCTCTCTTCACGTTTTCCTCCACTTTTATATGTGTACGCCATCACAACATGTAAATAATACCTTCCGTGAGACTGTTCTAACTAAAACTAAATTGCATAAATTTTTAACAACCTTGGGTTGCCTCCCAAGTAGCGCTGTCTTTAACGTGTTTTAGCCGGATGCAGGTTCCTTATCTAGAGGCATGGGGTAAATTAACCCCACAGCCTACCCATTTCATAATCATTTTTCGCCTCGCTTTTTTCTTTTCTCTTTTTCTCAAGAGAAGGTTTAGTGTTGCTCACCTGTACTGGCGGACTGATTTCCCTTGCTTTGGCCTGTGTTGGCTCAACTGATGTGCTAACGGTGTTGACTGAAAAACATTTGCTTATGACTGGGGGTTCAATGGTGTGTTTAAACACCTTGAACACCATCTCTTCTTCCTCAACTCTGAGTTTCAACTCGCCTTTTTCCACATCAATCAAGGCTCTCCCAGTTTCTAAGAATGGTCTTCCCAAGATGATAGGGATTTCATCATCTTCCTCCATATCAAGGATGAGGAAGTCTGTAGGAAAGAAATTTGTTCCCACCTTAACCAATACATCTTCAATTATTCCCCTGGGATGCACCACTGTCCTATCCGCCAACTGCAAGCTCACAGTGGTTGGTTTAGCTTCACCCAAACCCAACCTCTTGAAAACGGACAAGGGCATGAGATTTATGCTGGCCCCCAAATCACGCAGGGACCTGTTACATGTCACCCTACCAATTGTGCAAGGTAATGTGAAGCTCCCTGGATCTTTAAGATTGGGGGGGCAATTTCTTCTGCAAGATGGCACTGTATTCCTATTTCAATGCCACTGTCTCATACTCAGCTAGCTTCTTCTTCTTCCCAAGAATTTCCTTCATAAATTTGAAATAAGTAGGCATCTGCTCCAACGCCTCAATGAAAGGGATGTTAATGTGTAGCTTTCTAAATACCTCCAAAAACTTGGAGAATTTCTTATCAACTACTTTCCTTTGCAACCTCTGAGGGTAAGGAATCTTCTCTGTGTATTCCCTCATTGGACATGTTGGAGCCTTCTCTAAAATAGGGCGGTTCTCAGTAACCCCCTCATTCTCTGCATCTACTCTCTGCTCAACTCTCTGTTCTACCACGGGCTGAGGTGTAGGCTGTTCTAGCTGCTTTCCACTTCTCAGCTGCACCGTCTGACACTGCTCTCTGGGGTTCATCTCTTATTACTAGGAAGAGTGCCATGTGGCCTGTTGTTTTCCATCTTTGCTAGATGTCCCACCTGCGTCTCCAAATTCCTGATAGAGGATCTTGTCTCTGCCATGAACTGGGTTTGTGAATTCGTAAGTGTCAACAAAGCTGCTCGCAATTCGTCTGGCTTTTCTTGTGGAGCAGGTGTACTGAACTGTTGGGAAGGTGAGGCCTGGTTAAATGGTTGCTGATTTTGGTATTGGCCTCGGAACTGGTTCTGTTGCCCTTGATCACCCCTCCATGAAAAGTTAGGGTGATTCCTCCACCCTGGATTGTAGGTATTTGAATAGGGGTTGTTTTGGGGCCTTTGGTAATTCTCCACTGCCTGACATTATGCTTGCTCAATAGGGATGTTATTGGGGTCTGCTGATGGGCACCTATCAAAGGTATGAGGACCCCCACACATCTCACAACTCAATGGCATCTGAACTGTATTCACTAACACTGTGTTCTGTTGCAGTTGCTTGGTCAATAGAGCAACCTGTGCATTTAACGCTGTGATGGCATCAATCTCATGAACTCCTATCGCTCTCCTTCCACTTACCCCTCTATCATATGTCACATGGTTATTGGTGGCCATGTCTTCTAATAAATCATGGGCCTCATGTGTTGTCTTCTTCATGAAGGTTCCACCTGCAGTTGCGTCAATGATGGTTCTTGTGGTCCCGCTTAGCCCATTATAGAAAATATGGACCAAATTCCACAGCTCAATGCTATGATGTGGACACTTTCTTTGCAGATCTTTAAATCTCTTCCAAACCTCATAGAGTGACTCTCCATCAGCCTGGTAAAAATTGTTCAGCTCCCCTCTCAACTTAGCGGCTTTGGACGGTGGAAAGAACTTTGTCAAGAACTTCTGTGCCAACTACTGCCATGTGAATATATAATCTGTAGGTAGGGAATTCAACCAAACTTTTGCTCTATCCCTGAGTGAGAAGGGAAAGAGCCTCAATCGGATGGCGTCGTCAATAACGCCATTATACTTGAAAGTTGCACACAACTCCAAGAAATTTGCTATGTGCATATGAGGGTCTTCAGATGGCAACCCTCCGAATTGAACTGTATTCTGCACCATACTCAGGATCGCAGGCTTGATTTCGAAATTATTTGCTCCTATTGCTGGGAGCCTGATGCAAGTTTGTACTCCATTCACCCTTGACAACGCATAATCTCTCAAGCTTCTCTCAGCTTGGACCTGGACCCTTTCTTCCACATCTATTGGTAACCTCCGGAGCATCCTCTGGTTAAGTTGATGATTACCTAACCCTTCGTTCATCTCATTGTTATTCTGAAAGCCTCCCATTGCTATTAAGGCCAAGATTCGTTTGTTTCTCCAGTTCTGCATGCAAGTCTTTTCAATCTCCGGGTTGAAAGGAACAAGTGTATCTGCTCCTCTTCTCCTTCGCATAAACTAGATGTCTACAACAAATCAAAATCAACAAACAGATCACGGCGCACAGTTTCACCAATAAAAAAAAAAATAAAAAAAAATAATAACAATAATAATAATAAAAAAATAAAAAACAAATTAGAAATTAAGAATAGATAGAATGATATTGAACTACGCCAATCCCCGACAACGGCGCCAAAAACTTGATGCGCGATTTATGCACACACTAAACGCAAGTGCACGTGTCGTGACAAGTAATATATTCTAGAAGACCGAGTTATCGTCCTCAAGGATTAATACCCAATTATCAACTTCTATTCTGTAGTATCTGTAGATGCTAACTAAATTACTTTACTTTAATTCAGATATGGTGGAAATAGGGCTTCCAAATCTCCTCGACTATCCTCTCGCTTTACTCGTTAATACAACTAATTATGGTTCTTCTTCTATTTTGAGATAGCAGGTTAACTAAGTCGTTTTATACTCCTGTTAAGGTAATATAAACACTCAACCCCAATGTAGAACCCTTCTATCTTTCGATGACAAGATTGACTACAAAGGAGGATTAAGAGCAATAACTTATTAAGCTACACAAGTATTGGGGTACTTTCGTCCACAATTTAAACCTATGTTTATTCAACTATAGCATATTCACAATCTCCCCTTTCGGATTTCGATTAAAAATCATATAAGTTATGATAATTAGTGATCAATTAATTACCAAGTAATCAATACAATTATTGAATAAATCTCAACGACAATAAGAAGAAACCAAAACATGTATTAATTCATAAGAACGAGGTTCAAGCGATACGATATGGAAAGCCTTAAATTAAGTTACTTCCTAGCCATAGACACGCCAAGAACTAAACTAATATCCAACATAAACTAAAAAGAAATAAAATAAAGGACAAGAAATTACACAAAAGTAAGTCTCCAATCTTGATCTCCAAGTTGTGATGAATTGTCAAGTGTGGGATCCCCCAAAATCTGACCTAAAAGGTCCTTTTATAACTTCAAAAACGTCCAAACCTTTTCCTTCTTGGCCTTGGCCCATTCCTATTCGGATTTGACTTATTTCCCGCCTCGGCCCTGCAATCGGCGCCGCGGCGCTGAATGTTCTGCGGCTCTCTGCTCTTTGGGCGTCGTTGCGCTCTGCTGCTGCTGGTTGGTTGGCGCTGCCCTGTTTTTCGCCCGGATTTCCAACTTTTTAGCTTTTGAGCTCTGGAACCTCTGTTTCTGCCCTCTTTTCGCTCCTTTTCGCCAATGTGCCATTTTAAACCATTGTGACTCAAAAGAAAGAAAATCTATCCTAACACGACACATATTTGTACAAAAATGGGCATAAGACTAACTAAAAATGACTCAAAATGTGTATATAAAATACACCGATCAGTGGCATCTAGGGCAACATCTGGGATAACACTTGTAAATTTGAGAACTCCTTTCGAAAGAAATTGTTTCAATGGTGTTTCATTGGGAATTTCCCTTTCTAGTGGCACGCCTTGATGTTCAGAAGCAGCAGTTTCCAGTGGCAGATTCTTCTGGTTCTCCTTGGGTTTATAAAGAAGACAACTCATAATACATGTCCTCTGTGTCACTACTCGAACAGGCAGGAACCTTAGTCTCAAACCTGGATTTCTTGGTGACAGGTTCCTGTTGGACAGTTCTCTCAAACACCCTGCTTAACCTTCGAGTAGAAAAGGAGGAAGAACTGGTCCTTTTGCCGAGTCTGGAGAAATCTGAAGTAGCATCTACATCAATGGGGTTATTATCATCCCCAGAATAGCTGATTTCTAAAGGGTATTGAACTTTGCTAAGAATAATGGATGTACATTGTGGTGGACTGATGCTCATAGGTGTGTTATTGGTGGTGTTGACAAACATAGGAGATGTTTCCATGGGAGAGTTTGGAGGAGAGGCTTTAGGGTTTTTTGAGGTTTTTGGATGAAGAGTGAAGTGATGGTTCCATCAATTTTAGTAGGGGTTTACCAAGACCGATGTGATCTTATCCTTTTCTTTTTTTATCTT
The DNA here is from genome assembly GCA_029844215.1 of Przewalskia tangutica. Classification (NCBI taxonomy): domain Eukaryota; kingdom Viridiplantae; phylum Streptophyta; class Magnoliopsida; order Solanales; family Solanaceae; genus Przewalskia; species Przewalskia tangutica. Next base: position 37,723,891 of record CM056739.1, read on the forward strand.
TTTTGGAAAAGACCAAGATGATAAAAAAGAAAAACAAATGAGGTAGATATTTACACTCTTGGAAATTTGTAAAATTCCTTATTTTTAGGTGTTTCATTTTTATTCAAAATTTGCACCTAAAATCTTGTGATAAAAAGATAGACATCATATTTGGAATTTAATCTTATCCTATTAAAGTTTAAATTCCAATTAAAACATGACATAAAAATAGGGAAGATAAAAAACTGATTTTTCAAAATTCAGTTAAGAGCAACGTCCCAATAAATATCATTATCTGAAAATGTCAACAATAATGTCGACAACATTTTGGACAACACAAGTATTATGATCCGCAAGAATTTTTCGTTTTGACAACAAATCAAGACACGTTTTATATGTATTTTATGAGTTTAAACACTGGACCAATGTAACATTTTCCCATCGTGTCCTTGATCTAAATCATAAAACACATACAAAATTATTTTTTGTGTAAAAAATAAGAATACTTATAATTCTTTTTAAGTGATACTCCTATAGAATAGGAACGATATCATTTCAACGGCTTTGTCCATTTTGCACAGTTGCAAAAAATTGTAAAGGCTTTGCCTTATTTTCTTTTCTGATATCTAATATCAACGCAGAGAACATTATCACCTTGGAATCATGTTCTTCTTGAATGATCATGTTTGTGTGACAAAAAATTAATGCACTATACAACAACAATAATCAGATTATGATATTACATATGATAAATGTCACCTGAAATGTTAGAGACATTTCAGCCGACATTCATCAAAAATGCCTTTTTAGAGATTACAAAGACTAAGAGATTTTTTCAAACTAGAAAATCTCACATGGTCCAAAACGTTTATAAAATATTAGCTAGTTGATGAAGAGTGTCAATATATTTAACTTGAACTAGCTATTTTTCAACCAAATTTCTTAAAAAATTATGTCTAATATCAATATATTTTGTGCATGAGTGTTGAACTGGATTTTTGGAAATATTTATGGCACTCAAATTATCACAGTACAAAACTAATATGTTATTTGAAAAACCATAGTCGTCTAGCATGTATCTTAGCCATATTAATTGAGAGCACCAACTTTCAACTACTATATATTCAGATTTAGCAGTTGAAATTGTGACACAATTTTATTTACGACTATACTAAGAAATAAGATTATTGCCAAGATAAAAACATCCTCCACTAGTACTCTTTATATCATCCACATAACTAGCCAAATCCGAGTCACTATACCCTATTAAATTAAGATTAGTGTCTTTGGAATACCAAATTCCCAACTCACATGTGCCGGCAACATATCTAATGATACATTTATGACATTTAAGTGGGAGATTTTAGGATATGCTTGGAACCGAGCACAAACACAAACACTAATCATTATATTAGGACGACTAGCAGTGAGATATAGAAGGCTACCTATCATAGATCGATACAATGTTAGGTCGACATTTTCATCAATATTATCCTTACATATCTTGTGTGACGATCCCATTGGAGTTTTCATCTGCTTAGCATTTTTCAATCCAAACCTCTTAACTAGATTCTTGGCATATTTGCCCTGGGAGATGAAGATTCCATCTTCACTTTTCTTAATCTGCAAGCCTAATAAAAAAATTAGTTTTCTAATCATGCGCATCTCAAAGGTTGATGACACTGCTTCAACAAATGTTGTTAGGTAAGACTGTGAGGTCGAACCAAAACTATGTCATCTACAAAGATTTGAGCAATAATAATATCTACACCATGATGTATAATGAATAAAGTACGATCAACTTTACCACGATTAAAACCAAATTAGTTAAACGACCATACCATGCACGAGAAACTTGTTTCAATCCATACAAAGCCTTTTTGAGCTTGTATATATACTGTGGATGTGGATGGCAAAGATCTTCAAATCCTTTTGGTTGTTCAACATATACTTCCTTATCTAGAATACCATTTAAGAATGCACCTTTTAAATGCATTTGGTTTAAAGTAATTTTTAGAAAGCAGGCAATGACAAGAAGCAGTCTAATTGATTCAATACTAGCCACATGTGCGAAGATTTCATCAAAATTGGTTCCTTCAACCTGAGTATAACCTTGTGCAACTAGACGAGCTTTGTTTCTAACAACGATCCCAATTCATTTGATTTATTTTTAAAATCCACTTAATTCCAATTACATTTGTATTATTTAGACGTGGAACTAAGTTTCAGACTTGATTTCGAGAATATTGTTCAAGCTCTTCTTGCATTGCTTGAATCCAAAATCATCTTTAAGTGCTTCTAAAATATTTTTTAGTTCTAAAGTAGATTTAAAACAAGAAAAACTAACCTTTTGATATATGGTAGACATACACATATACCTTACCATATCTCTATAATTGAGTGGTTTTTCCCCTCTTGTTCTAATCCCCTCAAAAACTACCTCTATCACTTGACCTGTTGGACGATTCTTCCTAATCCTTGATGAGGGGTCCCTTCGAACTTGATCTAGCAATTCAGCATTTGACTCCTCATCCGCACCTTATGTGATCTCTGGTTCAGGTTCAGATGTTCCTTCGGATGTGGTAACATTTGGGGCAACATTTGATTCTTCAGCAGTCTGCACATTTTCCACTTAAACTATAATGTTATTTTCAGTTACTTTCCGTGTAAAATCATCAAAAATAACATTTACACTCTTGTACAGTTTTTGTCCTTACATTGTAGTTTTACACTCTGTAAGCATGACTATTTTAGGAATAGCCAACAAAAATTTATTTATCACTCTTAGAGTCAAACTTTGCCAATTGATCTCTATCATTTAAAATGTAACAAATACACTCAAAAATATGAGAGTAACACAAGATAGGTTTCTTTCCATTTATTAGCTCATAGGGTGTCATCTTTGTTGCAGACCTTAGATAGACTCTATTAGTGACGTGACAAGCAGTATTTAAGGCTTCAGCCTAAAAACGTTTCAACAGTTTTTTAGAACTAAGCATAAATCTAGCCATTTCTTGAAATATTCTATTCATCCTTTCTGCTACCCCCTTCAGTTGAGGAGTTTTTGGAGCAGAAAACTCATGGAAAATTTCCTTTTTTCACAAAATTTTGTGAAGGAGCAATTTTCAAATTCTTTTCCATTTTCGGATCTAATCCGAAAGATAGGAGAATAGAACAATTCCTAATTCTAGAGTGCAAAATTTTAAACATGTAAAAAAATTGTGATTTTTTTTCCAAAAAATATATCCAAGAGTATCTAGAAAAATCATCCACTATCACATAGGAATACTTCATGCCTCCTAAACTGTCTACCTCAATTGGACCCCTAAAATCCATGTGCAATAATTGAAAACAGTGAGACGTACCTGAATGTTGTCTGTCATTCTGGACAACATTATAGAAAACACAGGTTTGCTTACCTTGGAGACAATATGCACAGACTATTTTACCTTTTTGGTTAAGGTTGTGTAAGCCTCTAACCGCTTCATATGAGATCAAGTTTTCCAGTTTGCGGTAGTTGACATGCCCAACTTATGATGCCATAGTATTGTGTTGTCTATCTTGAAATTATTGCATGTTTCTTTACTTGCAACAAGATAGAAATTATCACATGTTCTAGTACATGACATGACACATTCATTAGCTTCATTCGTAACTTTACAACCATTTTTATTAAATTTTACCTAAGATTGTCATCACACAATTGACTAATACTAATCAAATTAGTCATTAAACCTTTATTACACCCCGTAATTCCAGGACATGTTTATAAGAACGTACGTAAGAACTCAAAAGCATTAAGATTTGAGACTAGAAAAAATTTATCGGAATTATGGAAATGTCGGGAAACGAAATATTGCGACGAATGGGAGGGTGAAACTTGTCACCCCCCCTCTTGGTTGGTCTTGGTCGAATTAGACCATGGGTATAATGGTCATTTGACCAAAGCAAAGATGAGCAAGTCTTGCAAACTAGAGCTTGAGTTTATTGACCAAGTCAAAGAGCCACTTGGCTTGATATTTTAATCTCATGCATCCAAGCCACACATTTGTTCTAATCTAGACCCTCCATGTTGTTATATATTCATCCTAAGTAGCAAGACAAGGCTTTTTACACTTAGAAAAATTTGAAAACTTTGAAGACCTTATTGTGAGCTCTCGGGTTAGGGTTCATTTGAAGAACAAAAAATTTCGTTTGTTGTCCACAATTCACAATACTTTAATACAAGGTTTCTAAGGGTATCTCAATAGAAAGATTCCGGAAAAGTGTCGTTTTTGCATTAGTCGCAAGGTGAAAACCTAAGTCGCTTTCATAGGTTTTGATTGGAAATTGAAGGAAAGTTGTTTGTGAACTTCTAAGGGCTTCAAGTAGTGGATTGGAGTGTCAAGGAAAGGAGCTAAGATGCTAAGGAGCGACTTTGAAATCTTGAAGTTGGATTAAGGCTTGTCAAGGTAACAATCTTGTTCTCTTAAGTGTTATAAGATTACATATTGTTGTAGTTATACATTTTAACAAGCATGAGATATATGTATTAGAGATTTATAAGTGTAATGGATATTGGAAGCCTAAATCCAAAATGACCTTGTTAGCCATTTGAAATTGAAATACAATTTAGTCGATAGTTAGAATCGTCGCATGTTATCTAATTGAAGATTGTAGTTGTTATAATAGATTGCGGCTATATAACATGTTAGACTAAACAACTTGGATTGAAAAAGAATTGGAAAAGACTTTGTGTTGTTGTACCTCAAATTGCCGAGAATGACATTGTCTTTTGGACTAGTTTGATATCAATTGTGGGGAAGAATTTTACATGTCTTGTTAGGCGTGTAATCCCCTTTTGTTAACTACATTGTTGAGCCTTAAATGTGGCATGTTTGGTTATTGAATTCGGGCCTTGAAAAAAGTGGAAAAGTACGTAGAAACAAAGGAAGTGCTGTCCGATTTTCCGTAGAATTTGGTGACTTTACACTTAGAATATTCTACGTTTAAGCTAGAAGTTAATAGACGTATTATGGTCATTATGGGTTGACATACTACGTACGACATATTGGACTTAGCAAGTGGATTGAAACGAAGAGGTATGTGGAACTTTCTTATCTCTTGAGCATGAGTAGTTGTAAATGTATAGTATGGTAGACGTACGAGATTTAAATGAATTTAGTTTCATTTGACATCCTTGAATTGTTTTAAGAATGTCCAAGTTGGTTGAGTTAGGGAATTAACTCACTTCTTTTAAAGGTTAAAGATATCTTAGTTTCTAAAGCATAAAGTTAGTATAACGGCTTTATGGGAAGTTGGTTATAATAATTTTATGGAAAGTTAAAGGAATGGTTTACTCTAGGGATGTAAATAAAGATAAAATGACTTGAAAGGAAGAAAGGCAAATTGATTTGAAGGCATCAATTGCTTAACGTTTTAAAGTAAAAAAGTCACTTGGTTTAGAAGCCTATAAATGTATTTCTAAAAGGTATTGTGACTTGTATTGAACAGTAGATATGACTTGATACTACGGTTATTAGTATCTTGGTGTTTTATATGAAAAATGAGTCATTTTAAAAGAATAGAAGTACGTAGTACTTTGGGTTAAATTCCCGGATCTTTCATGATACGATAGTGCCTTAAGTTAAAAGAAATGAGAGTGTATGCTAATTAAGTCAATGAGAAGTTAAGGGGTTTCTTAACTTGTTTATGTTATTTATAGTAGCCGATTGTGCTTGTGATATATTGTTCATTACGGGTTCATTCCCCGGGCTTGTGGCATTTGCATATTCCGTGGATTTGCTACCCACGATGCGAGGAATACCTCATGCGAGTCCGTAGGGATCATGCGGTGAAATAGTCCTATGCGGGGCGGACCAGTCCTATGCGAGGAAATTACTTCATGCTGGTCCATACGGCCTATACGGATGAAATAGTCTCAGGAGTAGGATTGCGTGATAATACTACGGGCGGATGGTCCTAGGTTAATCACAGGCTTCCTCTTTTAAAAAACCGGAAATGTATATTTTGTTACTCTCATTGTTAGTAAGGCACAATATACTATTAATTTGATTATCATACATGTTTCCAGCTTTATTTTAGACTTATGATGTAAATTGCAGTATTTTTCGGTTTTACATACTTGGTACATATTGTGTACTGACCCCCTTTCCTCGGGGGGCTGCGTTCATGCCGCATGTAGGGGTAAGCAGGTGGTGGATCCTCATTCTTGGGATCACTGATCAGTTGTCAGAAGCTCCATTTCTCCGGAGGCTTGTATTTTGGTATGATTTCCCTGATGTTGTAGATTTATGTACATTCAGGGGTATGGCGGGGCCCTGTCCCATCACAATTTTTATTCTTAGAGGTCTGTAGTCATATATTGTGGATTGGGTTGTAAGAACAAAGATGTAACTGTTATTTTTGGTTATGTATATTTCACGGAAGGTGACCTTATCGGCTAGCCTGTTGATTTTTACTGTCTAGTATTTTATGAGTTTTTGTATGTTCCGCTGCTATTCTCTGATGTATACCTATAAGGGGTTCCCAGGTAGGGCACCAGTCGCGGGCCCGGGGTCGGGTCATGACAAAAGTGGTATCAGAGCAGTTAGTCCTCGAAATGTGTCTACAGACCGTGTCTAGTAGAGTCTTGATTATCGGTGTGTTGTGCACCACATCTATAATCAGGAGGCTACAGGACATTTATGATTGGTTTCCATTCTTCTCTCCGAGATCGTGCGATGAAATTTGTCTTATTAGGTTGAATCCTCTCGACCTATTCTTATGTATCGATTATGCCTCGCGGAAGGCGACCGGGGCCCGAAGGGCAAAGCGGCAGGAGGCGCTAGTGGTACGCAGAGGTTACTAGGACTCGAGCCCGGACTATGCACGAGGTTGTGGTAGTCGGCGAGTTCACCACGCCGGTATTAGAGAGTCGAGCGGCGGTAGCTCAGAGGTTCCGATACACGAGCCTCGATTCGCGGCTAAGGCGAGTATAGAGATTATGGAGAGCGGTCGGGTTATTGACTAGCATAGTGGCGAGCGGCAAGCGGAGCAGGTAGCTAACCCTAGAGTCGACAATTTGAGGATTCGGGATTTTCTGGGTTGCAATCCACCCGAGTTCTATGGTTTGAGATCTGAGGAGGATCCTCGGGAGTTCATTTGGTAGGTACATCGGACTATGCAGGTGCTTAGGGCCTCGAAGACAGAGCCAGTAGTGTTAGCTTATTACCGGTTACGTGATATTATGTTGAACTGGTTTGAGTCATGGGAGCTGTCTAGAGGTTTGGGTGCTCTTCCAGCTGTTTGGGATGAGTTCACAGAGGCCTTCCTTGATCACTTTTTGCCTCCTGAGATGAGGAGAGCCCGCGTGGATAGATTCTTGACATTGAGACAGAATGGGAGGACTATCAGAGAGTACAACCTGGAGTTTGACTCGTTGGCCAGGTATGCGATCACTATTGTGGCTGACATGGCAGATATAGTTCACCGCTATGTGATGGGGCTAGACTGTTATATGATTACAATATGTCTGGGAGTGGCCCTTCAGCTAGGTATGGATATTACCAGGATGCAGGCTTATGCACAGGGGATAGAAGACAGAGAGAGAGAGGATCAGCCTGACCCAGGCTAGCCCAAGAGTGCCAGGATAGCAGGGTTTCAGGGTAATTTTCGAGGCGGACATCCTCAGCAGCAGGCTAGGTCCACATTTCAGCCAGCACAGAGTGCTCCTTCTCGGTTTTCTGGTAGGAGGTTTGATCGTAGGGTTATTCGAGGCAGTCGGGGCTCCAGGACTTCGGGGTTTCAGGGAGGCAGAGACCGTAACCGATCTATACTGCCCCTATCTCGGTGTGTTCGATGCGGTAGATCTCACCCGGGCGAGTGTCGTACTGCTTCGGGAACTTGTTTCTCTTGTGGCCAGCAGGGCCATATGAAGAGGGATTGTCTGACCAGAGGCGGCGTGGGTGGTATGGTTCGTAAGCGGAGTCGATTCTTTGGGTCTTCTTCTTACGTGGTTATGCGCCGGGCGAGTGTTCACGGGCGGCGGTCGCGCGAGTTGTGGTGGAGGTCCTAGTTCTAGCGGTCCACAGAACCGCATATATTCCTTAGCCAGTCGACAAGATCAGGAGGCTTCCCCGGATGTCGTCACAGGTACATTATTGATTTCATGTTGTGACGTTTATTCTTTGATAGATCCAGGTTCTACCTTGTCCTATGTGTCCCCTATTATTGCTGGTAGAATAGGGATAGAGCCGGTGTCGATAGAGCCTTTTGAGGTAGCTACTCCAGTGGGTGATTCGGTGTTAGCTGAGCGGGTGTACAAAGAGTGCCCGGTGTTTATATACGATCGTCGGACCACTAGAACTTGATAGAGTTAGATGACGATTTTGGCGTCATTATGGGTATGGTGATTGGCTTCTTGTTATGCCAACGTTGGTAGAGAAACGAGTTGGTCGATTCGATTTCTGGTGAGCCAGTTATCGAGTGGAAGGGCAATACAGTGTCGTCGAGGGGTAGGTTTATTTCTTACCTCAAGGCTAGGAAGATGGTGCATAAAGGGTACATCTATCATCTGGTTCGAGTATTCGATCTGAGTGAGTGCAGTTCTTGATCGATTCGGTGGTTAGAGAGTTTCTGGATGTATTCCCAGATGATCTCCCAAGTATTCCTTCCGAGAGGGAGATAGAGTTCTGTATTGATACGTTGCCAGACATTCGACCTATATCTATTCCGCCGTATAGAATGACACCTGCTGAGTTGAGGGAGTTGAAGGACCAGCTGAAAGATTTGCTGGAAAAAGGCTTTATCAGGCCTAGTGTTTCTCCCTGGAGAGCGCCGGTTTTGTTTGTAAAGAAAAAGGATGGGATGATGCGTATGTGTGTTGACTATAGGCAGCTGAATAAGGTAACCATCAAGAATAGATACCCCCTCCCCAGGATTGATGATCTGTTTGACCAATTGCAGGGTGCGAGGTATTTCTCCAAGATAGACCTGCGGTCTGGTTATCATCAGGTGCGAGTTAGAGAGGCAGATATCCCAAAGACTGCATTCAGGACCCGGTATGAGCACTATGAGTTCAAGGTGATGTCTTTCGGTTTGACCAACGCTCCAGTGATATTTATGGATTTGATGAACCGGGTGTTCAGGCCATTCTTGGATACGTTTGTTATAGTATTCATTGATGACATCCTGGTTTATTCCGCTGAGCGGAGCATGCGAATCACGAGGCGGTACCAGGGTCCTCGGGCGGCGATTGTTCTCCAAGTTCTCCAAGTGTAAGTTTTGGTTGGCCTCTGTGGCATTCTTGGGGCACATTATTGGGGCTGACGGTGTTCAGGTTGATACGACAAAGATTGAGGCGGTCAAGACTTGGCCGAGACCTACTACTCCGACGGAGGTGCACAGCTTCTTGGTGCTTGTAGGTTATTATCGTAGGTTTTTGGAGTAGTTCGCTTCGATATCAGCACCACTGACTAGGCTGACTCAGAAAGCAGCTAAGTTCTAGTGGACAGAAGCTTGTGAGAAGGGCTTCCAGTTACTGAAGGAAAAGTTGACGACGGCTCCAGTTCTTACTCTTCCCGAGGGGTTAGAGGGCTACGTGATTTATTGTGATGCCTCGGGTATCGGGCTTGGGTGCGTATTGATGCAGCACAACAAGGTTATAGTCTATGCTTCCCGGCAGCTACGGAAGCATGAGAAGAATTACCCTACTCACGACTTAGAGTTGGCCGCAGTTATTCATGCCTTGAAGATTTGGAGACATTATTTATATGGAGTTCATGTGGATATTTATACAGACCACAAGAGCCTCCAGTACATCTTCAGGCATAGGGAGCTGAATTTGCGGTAGAGACTGTGGTTAGAGTTGTTGAAGGATTATGATGTTGATATCCTATACCATCCGGGAAAAGCCAACGTGGTTGCTGATGTTTGAGTCGTAGATCGATGGGGATTCTGTCAGAGGTGCCGCTAGATAGACAGGACATGGTCCGTCAGATCCATCAGCTAGCGAGCCTTGGGGTTCGGTTGGTCGATACCGATGATAGTGGGGTACGGGTTCGTGAGGTTGTCGAGTCTTCCATCGTTGAGGAGGTGAAGAGGCGACAGTATGAGGATCCAGTTGTGATACGGTATCGAGATAACATCAGAGTAATCAGCGGAACATAAAACAAGACATGAAAATATTATGAAGTAAGAAACAGTAATCGGAGAAAACTTGCCTTACGGCATATATATATAGATCAATTTAAAACCGAACAGTTACATCCCATTACAACTCTGCCCACAACAGTACTACAGACCTCTAAGAAAGATATGACAACAATGGCGGGACAGGGCCCCGCCATACCCCTGAAACAAGTTAAGCCTCCAGAGAAACGGAGCTTCCCATACGCTGAACTGTGACCCCGAGGACTAGGATCAACGACTGGTGTACCTCAACCTGCGGCATGAACGCAGCCCCCCGAAGGAGGTCAGTACAACAGGTACCAAGTATGTGAAACTGTAAAGTACTTAAATGAAAACATATCATTTTAAAATCAGTTTTGCAAGTATGTATGAAACAACCAAGGTAACCGCACATAGTGCCACATCATAAACAAGAGCAACAATAGTTAAACTGTAACAGGTCTTTTCTAGGCTGCGAATGATCGAAGCAGGGCCAATTTCCCGTAGTATCACCATGCAAGCCTAATCCTGGACTCTCGTAGTCCGCATAGGCCACTCACATAGGCCCGCATAGGGTACATAACCCCGCATCGAGGGTAGCTACTCCTCGGCATCGTCCTGGACCCGCAGTCCGCATGGCCACAGAGACCGCATGACCACAAGGGCCGCAAACTAACCTGGAACTCCCGTAGTTCCGCATGGATCCCTTGGACCCGCATGAGGTATTCTCGAATCATGGTCCTGCATCACCGAGTCTACCCGCGTCGGAGGCGACAACCTCCGGAAATATGTCAAGAGGTGAGTGATATTATACTAACATAACAGCTTATCGTTACACAACATAAGCACAACAAGAATACTCTCTTTCACAAACGTTACAAGACACTAACACACATAGCATCATATCACGTCTACTTATCAAATCAACAAGAAAGTATTACAAGGCTATCACAAACCAACACAATCAAGTTATACACACAAGGTACATTCTATTATATGATTAACAAGATCGAGTATCTATTCCCAAAGTACTTCATACATTATCTTTTAAAAGATACGTTACGTTTACAAAAGTCACACAACACGTAGTATATGAAAATAGAGTGATTATCTTTTGAAGTAAATCAAAACACTTCTCTCAGTAAAATCAAGTAACAACATTCTTTTCCAAATGTTTTAAGTTTGCCTAATTTCAATTACTCAAGTTTCGTTTTGAAAGGTTTCGTAGTTCATAATTTTAATCACTTAATGATATAATTCTCCTTTAAAAGCAATTTGAGAAACATATGTACGTCGTGAGTAGGTTATTCTTGTTTATAACAATCTTATTTAAGCATCTATGATCTAGGAAATGTAACATCATTTTGTCTCATCTTAGTTTCTATGCGGATGGAAGTTTATCCGGTTTTACTAATACATTATTAGTCAAAACATTTCCTTTATTAGCGCAACGTGGTTTGTTCGATACTTATTCTGATTTCCGAAATCAGTAAAACATTATTGCTTTTAAAATCAAGTACTCATTACTCGCGAATGAGGTTTTACAACATTTTTTAACAAAATGTTAATTACCAAGTAAAACAAGTTAAGTCTCTTATCTTTTAAGATCAATAAACCATTCATTTTACCATTCTTAAGACGTTATACCTAACTTCCCATAAAGCTAGTATAACTCTTATGTTTTCAAAACCAAGTATTATTCTTCTGTTAAAAATGATTCAGCACTCTTTTGAAGTACTTCAAGATTCTTTATTATTACACATCAAGTCAGTTATAAGTCAAATCAGTTACCTTTTAAAACCATAAAGCATTTTCTTACTTACATAAAGCTGTTATAACACTTTTATGTTTCAAACCAATCAAATACGCTTAACACATGTACGTCTACCGTACTACATAGTTATACACATATCATGCTAGAAAAGGTAGGAAGAGGTTCACATACCTCGCGACGATTATCGACTAATAGCAAAACGCTCCAAGTACCTCAAACCGTCGGCTACTCCTTAAGCCAAGTAGATCGCGCCACGCATGGTACTTCAACCTATAAGGCCACAAGGCGCTTATTAACATCTAGGTCTAATCGTAGAACATTCTACAGAAAATTCGGCAGCACCTCCCCCTGCAACAGCGTAAATCTCCTCCTCTATCGGGGCCGGCTACCAAGCCAACCAGGGGGGGGTTGTACGTCTAAACCGGACGTGCACAATTCTATCACACAGAAAAGCTACACAAGTCTACTGTAATACGGTCCTATGTAATTACAGTTCAGCACTCTTCTTTCGAAAAGGTTTCTTATAATTCAGGCTTAAGTCAAAAGACATTGCCGATAACTACGTTCATTTCTATATATAGTATACTTCAACTATATATTCTAACAACATGTAATTTCCAATTACAATAGAAGGTCAAGAGTGTTTACCTGGAGGAGGATCGTAAGTAAAGTAGAGCCTGAAGAGAAGATGGGAGCACGCCTTGCCTTGAAGAAGGAGGATGTGGGATCAGCACACCTTGCCCTGCGGCATGCAGCATGACCGAAGGAAGTCGACAATGGTACCAGTATGTGAAAACATAAGAGGCGAAATGAAATCAAAAATGTTTTTGATTCTTTAAAATTTAGGTGGCGTTAGTGGCGTTACGCTTAAGGTAGTGAGGCATTGCTAAAGTATTATTTAGTTAAACATTATGCGTCTACCTTACGCATGAAAACCACACCCCGAAGTTGAATAGATGATGCTGATAATAGTATAATGAATCATCAGTCAAATAGACAAAGTCTGACATACGGTGGTCAATCAGAGAGGAGGGTTTCATATTGATCGGAACACAACAGCCTGTAAGTAGAGTGAGCTATGTAATAGTCTCGTAAGCAAAAGTGAAAGTCTGATTCAATTATCTTTCTCTTTTAAAGCCCTTCTTTTGTGACAGCGATTCAATTCTGTGATATTCTTAAGTATCCTTCTCTAAGGGGGCTGGGCTAGGGCTTTTTGGTTTTAGGCATTATTAAGATACTGACAAGACAACTTTTCTACAGATTTGGGTAGGCCCAGGCTAGGCTGGGGTTGGGCCTGGGCTGAGGGAGAAGAGGGAAGGGTGTGGGAAAAAAAAGCTCACAAGGAGAGAGGAGGATTTTGACAAAGCCCAGCCACCTATTGCCGCGGTCAAGTCTGCATTGGAGGGTGACACTCCTGGCGCCCTCCGTTCCGGTCAAAATTTTCGTCTCGGAAAAATCTCTGAAAATACTAAATGACATAGTCGGAATTTTTAATGGAATTTCGCTCGTAGCAGTGAAGATGCAGGGTAGCTGAATGATGGTGCAGAGTCTGGCTGACTTACTCCTTCCGCGCCCAGAAATATCTGCGAGTGACGCCAGGGCGAACTGACCGAAGGCGGTAGTCGACTCACATTTCTGACGCCTGGATCTTGTACGTATCGGTAAAAATACCATCGGCCCATGTGCTGGCATGCCATCTCAGCGAAACTGTAAGGAATAACCAGGATATTTCAGTCTGGCGCTAGCCGGCCTGATCTCCAAATACTCGCGTGCCGCTGCTCGGAGCCAGCGGACCATATGATCAACACTATCACAAGCGTGTCCAAAAATGGTTTGAACACCGGCGAATCAAATAACCCCGGGCGGCGCCTCTTAGTGACCATCGCGACCCCTCGACCGCGAACGATCACAGCGTCAGGCGGTCGGTCTAGGAAAGCTGACGACGCATTACGAACTTTGATACGCATAGGGAATCATAAGGAAGGATATCCATCTCGCGCCTTACACCGGTCGAACAAATCATGTCGCAGGAGAGTATGCCGACAGCAAAGTCCCACTTTGTTGTTGCTGCCGGTGCGCCCTGGCGCTCAAGTGCGATTCTTGGTCGAATGCTACCGGCGCCCCCGGCTCAACTGACTCTCAGCGTGACCCTTAACCGATGCATCTGGTGATTAAACGATCTCGCGGCAATATGTCAAATCAAATAATGTGCTCGGTCGACGGTATGAGTGTCGCGAATGCGGGATACAATTGCGGGAACACTCGGAGGACGCGTCATGCGGGTCTGGTATGGGCCCTCGATCTGACACACGACGAAAATCTGGTACGTATGACGTTATCGCTTCTAGAGCGAGATGGTAGATATACTAGCGCTGCCATCTGTGCCAACGCAAAGTAGGAAATAAAGCGCACCCACATCTCTGTTGGACCTCCCTGTCAACAGCGGAACAAACGTGGCGGAGCCCGTGTCTGGCTAATCGCGAATCTAATTGGCGCGCGAAGCTAGCGATGACTCCAAGAATCCGTCGAAGTCAATCATCTCCTGCATCGAGTCGGCTGGTCAAATGTTGATCAGTGGGACCGCGGACATATGCGTGACTACGGTAGCTAGAACGAAACGATACAACTTTACCTCGAAAGGGTCCTGAGACTCGAGCTCTATCCACCATGGACACAGCAGCGAGGGAGATATATGGGCGCATAGAACGACCTGTCAGCGTACGCGAGCCAGGCGTGGAGTACATGTGACGCCAGTCGAGGCCTCACGATCTGTCGCATAACAAAGCTACGTCACGGTTCTGGAGATGCTCCCCCGACACTGCGCCCGACCGGCCGACCCCATGTACCTTCACCTTGCCCTCGGTAGCGAAATGTATCGCAGAAGAGCCAGCCACCATTTAGGCAGGTGACCTGCCACGGCCCGCCGAGGTCCGGACAAACCACACGCCAAAGCCGGCTGCTCACCTGAAGCAAGCTCATCTCGGAACTCCCATGATGGTCACACGCCACAGCGGGCTCCTCGAGCGAGACCTCGAGCGGCTTAGCGGCATCCGAACATCGGGAAGTCACGGTGCGAAGCACGCATCGCGAGCTCTGTTACATTTGGAGTAAGCTCTGGGCTCTGCTTGAGTGGCCGCGGTGCAAATGCGGACCTGGCGATGCCGCCCTCCGGGTCACACGAGCGAAAATTTAGTACCGCTAAGCTGCTCTGAGCCTCGCCCTGCCGTGCGCTGCGCTCGCGCATCCAATCGTATCTGCGTGCACCTGGTGTGTCCATTACATTGAAGGAAAACGCATACCTACCACGGCGCCGCGTCATACCCCCTATTTGGCGGTGTACCGGTGCTGCGCCTCCTCATGCTCTGCTGGTCTCTTTGATGATATCTGGCGCACTCGGCTGGCAATTGTATTCACGACCCGAAGTGCGTCACCGCCTCGGCCGGCGAATCTGTCGGCTGGTGCCTCCTCATGCGGAGGCAGTGGAAAAGTGAAAAAAAAGAAACGCGGCTCGCCCATGCTGCTTTTTCTCCCCATACTACTCCCGAACGCGCAGCTGGAATCAAACGAATATTCGCGGTGTCGTGCGAAGCCGGCTGCGAACCGCCTCGGTCTCCGAGTCCAATGAAGCCACGATCTGCAGCCATATGCTCTGCGTCCTCATACTCCTGCCTCGCCGGATCATCCTCGAAAAGTACAACAAAACTACGGCGAACCACAACAAATCTAAATCATGACCTGAACTATGCGCCTCTCTTGCACTCACGGAGTGCGGCTGGAAATTTGTTGGAGCTCCACAGTCTCTCTCTCCTCGTATGTCTGACTTGAGTTAGCCAATAGCCGTCTCGCTCCTTGTACCCTAACGCCTCCGCGGTGCATGGGACGGGGTGTGGAGTGCATGGTCTCTTCTCGCCCGAATCATACTCATACTACGGTATAGTATCGGTCTGGGCGGGCACTTTGTTGCGTAACTGCCAATCAACAGCTCAGCCATTCATTTGCCTTGCCCTTCACCCAACGGTTGCGCTAAGCCAGGCGTACCTTGAATTTACGAGAAAGGGAATACGTTAGAAATCCTGCAATCATACACTCGCTCAGACTCCGAAAATGCCGGAATCCACAGCGATCTAATAATCTATAGCACTCACGGTGTGGTACTGCTTTACCTCCGCCAGACTCTACACTAGATATGCACACGTCGGAACACCATTAGCGAGGCGCTCCAACTTTGTCTTTTGGCCCGCCGGGGATTTAAAACCTTTCTTACAATCTGTTTGCCACATCACACCCAGTACACACAACAAAGGGAATGGGGATGGAAAAGGCTATGTAGCAACATGCGATGGCGAATGATGACAGAGAGCAGGGCAATCGCATCCTGCGTGCTGGTCTGGACTTCGGTCACATGCGCGACGCAAGCGTAGAGCTCCTCGGTAGCCCACCGCCGCGGGGCAGCGGGCACCGGGCGATCACTGGGCTCCCGCTGAGCATCCGCTGAAAAGAGCCCGCGTAGTCTCAACGGACGCGTAGAGATCCCCGGAGACAGGCGCGGAATGATCAATCTGGAGAACTCCCCGCACTCGCGTAATCTCACGAACCGCGCCAGTGCGTATAGACCAGCTCAGACCAAGCCCGAAATAGGCGAATAAAAGAATACGAATCGATAGCAGTACCGCGGACTTCACCAGTAGTTAAGAAGCCAGCGAGAAATGAATGCGACCAATACAACACGCTGCCTAACACGGTAAGCAAAGTATGTGTATCTCACAAACAACACTCTACTACTGAGAAGAGAGATCACGACTTTTTTATAAACAACAAATAATTGAATTCTTTTTTCATTCTTAAAGTTGTTATACCTAACTTCCTATAAAGCTAGCATAACTCTTAAGCCTACTGAAACAGTATTATCTAATCCGAGGTTACCTAGGATTAGTATCAGATAAGAATGAGATAATCCGCAGGCTGAGTTAGCTCTAAGTTATGCATGGTGCTCAGAAGCCAGAGAAGTTATTCCTAGTTCAACTTTACTAAAAGACCAAGGCTAGGGATTTATTTTTTTATAGCGATATATGATACTAGCTAGAGACAACACAGGGAGGGAGAGGGGTGAGGTAGGCTAGGGTATTGGCCCGGCCAGGGCCAAACCAGGAGGAGGAAGGGTGGGTGGAAAAACTCACAAAGGGAGAGGGAGGATTTTCAAGACATTACCTCGATAAGCCCAAAATTATCCGAGTTTAAATGTCGATCTGAGCAAGGTTTAGCTCCTACTCGTGCGCTCAGGCCGCTCCACACAACCCTTAGAAGTTCTAACCAACTTCTACTTAATACTCCAACCAACTATGGAGATTTTCCTTAGGGTTTCGGTTTTGTGACGGAAGGGAAGTATAATAGTATTTCTGGGCTTTTCGTATAAGTATAACCTTAGAATACTCAAGGTATACGGCTAAGGTAATTTGGGTATAGTAACAATACTTTTGAGAGTATTTCTACCAAGAGGAGGGTATTATACGAAAACAACTAGGCTAGGGGGGGGTACCCCACGACTAGCACCACAAGGAGGGGGGGTGTATACCCCTCGGCCTACCCCACTAGGGGGGGAACTCTCGCCGAGGGGAGAGGACTCTCGGCTAAGGCCTCACAAGGGGAGGGGACGAGAACTCTAGAGGGAGGGAGAAGATATTTCAAGACTTAGCACAATTTTTGGATGAAGAAGTTCATCAAAGGGGAGGGGTATTTATAGGTCAAGCCATGGCTAACCAATGGCCAAGATCAAGCCAAGTGTGGTGCAAGTGTAGGGTCAAGATCATGCCAAGTGCACCTTATCCAATTACCACAAAAATATCCTACCAACTCCATGACAAAATAGGCACACTTTCGGCCACATTACCGTCCAACCATCCTCCAATGAGAGGGTGCCAAGTGTCGCCCTCTCGTTGGTCCAAAATGTTTCGTCTCTCGGAAAAATCCGCAAAAATTAGAAATGACATAGCCGGAATTTTCTCTACGAAAGCTGTGAAAACGTTTCGTCGAAAAACGACTCTAACCGGGTGTTGTGCACAAAGGGAAATCGTCCAAGCCTATTTAAAAGTTCAAATTTTCTACGTACGTCCTTACGTACATACACTGGAAATACGGGGTATAACAGTTAATAACAAAGTTATTATAACTTATATAAAGATTGGAATATAAGTTGGAAGATTAAAGAAGTAATTCCGGCATGCTAGCCGAAAATTGGATAAGTTTGATTATAGTAGTTGGCCAAGAACACCAACTAATGGACTAATGGACTGTATTTACATTGGACTGTATTTACATTCGATTGTTTTTACTTTGGACTAATGGATTGTTTTGTATATTGTGGGGCAGAATTTTACACGTCCGGTTAGACGTGTAATCCCCTTTAGTATTGTTGTATTACTGCGCCTTAAATGTGGCATATTGGTTATTGAATTTCGGGCCTTGAAAAAGGTGTAAAACTATGTAAATATCGGGAAAGTGCTGCCCAATTTTTCGTAGAATAAGAGACCTTATACTTAGAAATATTCTGCGAAGAAATATGGACATTGATAGACGTATGTGATTCTTCCTATCCTCTTGAGCATGATTGTTGTGAAATATATAGTACGGTAGACGTACGTGTGTTAAATGAATTTGTATTCATTTTGATGTCCTTGAATTGAGTACTAAATGTTAAGAACCTTGAATTATTCTAAAAAGTTATGAATCATTATTCGGAAGGAAATTGATACTTGGTCTTTAAAAAGAATAAAGTTCTCTTAATTTCAGAAATGAGTGTGGTTGTCTTTGGTTGGTTTAAAACATAAAGTGTTATAATGGCTTTATGGAAAGTTAGTTATAGAGACTTTATGAAGATAAAAGAATGACTTAATTATTTAATTTAAACTTGAGACTTGATCTTGAAAGATAAGAGACTTGATTTATAAACAACTTGATTTTGGGAAAGGAGAAGTAACTTGATTTAAAAGTATAGGTTACTTGTTTTGAAAAGAGTAAGTTAC
Source organism: Przewalskia tangutica (assembly GCA_029844215.1). NCBI lineage: Eukaryota > Viridiplantae > Streptophyta > Magnoliopsida > Solanales > Solanaceae > Przewalskia > Przewalskia tangutica. The sequence goes on from CM056739.1 coordinate 37,742,812, forward strand.
TTGAGTTTAAAGGTGTAGTAACTTGGTTTGAAAAGTAGACGTGTCTTGATACTACGGGTATTAGTATCGTGTGGTTTTTACGTAAAAATTGATCTTTTTAAGAGAATTGAAGTACGTAGTACTTTGGGTTTAAAACCTGGATTGTTGGCATAAAATGAAAGTACCTTGAGTTATAAATGGTGAATCAGTTTACATGTTAATGAAAGTCTAGAAGTATGGTAACTTGCCTATGCTTGTTTGTGATAGCCTTGTTGTGCAAGTGTTGTATTCTTATGGTACCGCGTCTCTCGATAGAGGGCCGGTCATCTCACTATTTCCTTTTGGACATACTGACACGTTGGATGGTCCACGGGTATGCTTCCACTATATCGTTCCTTTTGGACATACTGACACATTGGATGGTCCACAGGTATGCTTCCACTATATTGTTCCTTGGACATACTGACACGTTGGGTGGCCCACGTGTATGCTTCCACTATTATTGTTACATGGACATGTCTGCACCGATGAAGGAATTCTGGGGGCATGCGACCATGCAGCGGGTTAAACTCCCGGTTTATTACTAT